>JALAZF010000091.1:14930000-15530000 GCA_022829125.1 Lathyrus tuberosus
TTCTGATACATTAGGGTTCGTGAATGTTAATGACTGATAATTAATGTGTAAAGACAAATTAGGATTCAGAATGCTGAGAGATAAATTAATAGACAACTATATAAGCATAAGTTAAAATAACATAAAGCCATGATAGATTAAAATAAAGTTAATTAGGCTGCCACATAAGAATAAGTTAACTTTTGTCAAATTTAAACATAAACGACCCAGCTGGTTAACAAAGATGTTTTGAAAGAGTTAAAGGTAATACTATTTATTTGGGGTAGGAAGGATAACTCAACTTACTTGAAACTTTGGAGTTAAGGGTTAAAAGAAGTTGGAGGTTTAAGATTCAAGTCCCGTCAATGGTGTAAATTGTTGGAATATTTTACTTTTAAATATTATATTAATATTTTAACAATTATTATGGACATATATATTTTAATTATATTAGCTATTTTATCAATTAAGTGCCTTAAATAATTAGGTGATCAAATAAAATTAATAGACTAATTAGATTTTATTTAGAAATTAATTAACTAATCAATTTGGTATGGGCTCAAATATGAGTTGTCTATTTCAGAATAATGGAAATTCTAATTGATCATCACTCTATAAAGAGGTCAGGGCCGTCTTTGAGGGCGTGCAAGGCGGGCTACCGCACGGGGCCCAAAATTTTCCAAGGCTAAACCATGCCTAAAAAGGGCCTCACAAAATATTTCTTATGATTCAAACATAATAAAATAGGGCCTATATTTATTTTTTCGTAGTCAAACCATGAAAAACCTACACAGGGCCTCCAAAATTTTGTGACGGCCCTGAAAGAGGGTATGGTCTTTAATATACTGTACACAAGAAATTAATCATTTTTCTCCATCTGAAGAGTATTCAAAACATTTGAAATATTCATTAAGGAAGAACTATACAAGTCATCAAGTGTTCATTGTTCGTCTCTTAACCTCTGTGATTTAGGATTATCGCCAATAAGAATTTTCTCAAAGAATGTAGGTATTTCTAAAATTAACTTGTTGATCGTTTAATATTATATATGTTATATTTTGTTGAACATGCAAATCTAAGTATTTACTTTTGTATGCATTTTTGTATGTTGTGTGTAAATAATTTATGAATTTGAAATATTCAAGGTGCAAATTAGCCTAAATCTCATTCACTAGTACTCAAGTAGAATTATGTTACTATGTTAATTGACGTGATAACAAAATCATAATATTTTTTTATTTAAAAAATAAATTAAGGACTTTTTCACTCGTTTGAGAAAAGGAAAATTGGAATTAGCACATCGTTTTCCACTTTTTTCTCTACTGAGCAAGGCAACACTACTGCAAAACGCGTAAACAACAACGCCATGGTCACCAACACCGTGGTGAAATCTCTAAACTAAGGCGTTATCATTTTATTTTTGTTTTTGATTAAACATTATTTGTATATAACAACGGCTGAGCAGTCAACCGTGGTGATACCATCAAGCTTTCATGGGTTCGAACCTCAGTGTCCTCATATATATTATTCCTTTAATGTTAAGGCGCGTCTTTTTTTTTTAAATAAAAAAATTAAAGGGTTATGACTACGGTTGTTGAGTTCCACCGTTGTGATATATTTTGTTTTTTTATTTAAAATTTTTAATTGTAAATTTAACTTTGGCGCTTTTTTATGAAAGTTCACTATGAAAATAGTATATCATACCGGTTGTTGGTATTGGCCGTGGTGGTAGCTTTATAATAATATACACTCCTAGTCAGCTTGTCTCTTCAGTATCCTTTTTTTCCATTGATAATAGAAACTAGCTGACAAAACAATACCCGATTTCAATCCTAAACCCTAACGTTCAATACTCTGAAACAATACACGATTTCAACCAAAACACAATCATTCACCCTAGCTTGTCTATTCAGTATCCATTCTTCGTTGTGTATTTGTCATTTTCATCATCATCTTCAAGGAGGTTGACAAGACCATCACGATCGTGACGTCGAGAAAGAAGAGTACACCGTCTAGAAGGAAGACAACAACAACATTGTCGTTGTTTTAAGGAAGGAAAACAACACCAACACCAACACCAACACCAACACCAACATCATTTACTTAGTCATCACGTTTAGAGTGCGTAAAATATTTTCGCCATGCATCTATAATAAACTTCATTTTCCATTGTTTTGGTTGTTGTTGTTTATATTGTGGTTGTTGTTTATGTTCTTGTTGTTCATGTTGTTGTTGTTGTTGTTGTTTTTGAACATAGATGTCGACCTTGTCGAGTTCTACATCAGATACTAGCGAAGAAACTTAAACAAATGAAAGTTGTGTGAATGAAACTCAAACAAATGAGAGTTGTGCGAATGAAACTCAAACAAATGATACTCTCTCGAAAAGATCACAAAGAGGTGTCACAATGATGCCCCAATTCATATCAGTCTGTAACTTATCAGGTGAAAAAATTATGATTGATTTTGATTCATTCTACAGAGTAGTGGATTGTGAACATTACTCTAATTTTAAGAGTTATGTTGCGTTCCTTGCACGTAGCAAAGTTAGTATACTGATAGATGATTGGAAACAAGTGGATGATAAAGTCAAAGAAAGCATATGGATATACGTTAAGGTATTACATACTATAATTTTTATATATTTGATATCACTACCTATAATTTCTAATACATACTTATATATTGATTTAAATGTAGTTGAATTTTGAGTTTACCGATGACTCAAAGTTGAAAAAAAAGTGGATATCTTATGCCGGTACTCGTTGGAGAGGATTTAAGTCACAACTCACGGCTGACTACATTAGGAAACCTAAGAGCAGTCTTGCTCATCCATGAATTCAATATAGATTTATATCGAAGAAGCAATGGAACAAGTTTGCCAAGATACGTCGTTCTAAGGAATTCAAGGTTAGTACTAGTCTTATGTAACCTTTAATGTTATGCTAATGAGTTATGGATACTAATCATATATATTTTTCACTATGTTAATAACAGGTTAAAAGCGAAGTAGGAATACGAAACAAGGCAAAGAACATGTACCCCCATAGATTGCCTTATGGGGGTTACAGGAAATTTGAGAAAAGAATCATGCTTGAAAAACAAACACAAACAGGAGATGATCGCATCCCATCTCCACCGTCAAGACATGAGAAATGGAAGATGGCTCGATTAAGACCCAATGGAGAGTATACCTCTGAGGCGTCAAGAGTAGTTGCTGAGAAAATTGTAAGTATGATTTGTTTTGCTTATGTTATTTGTTATTTAAATGCGTTGGTAACAATATATGTAAGTTGCTCATATTGTGTAGGATAAGTTGGTTGAGGCTGCCCGTGAAGGCACATTTGTTCCAGAAGCATGACATGACATATTAGTAGAAGCTATTGGAACAGATGAGCATGGTGGGCGTGCCCGTGGTGTTAGAGAAGGTGTCGGCTTGAGGACATTCTTTGGGTCTCAAAGAAAAAGTATCGAAAGCCTGGAATTTATTGCACAAAGACAAAAGATTGAGAATGTTGAGAAGCAATTAGAAGAACAAAGGAGGATGTTAGAAGAGGAGAAGGAAAAAAGGGAGAAAGATATGAAAAGGTTTCAAGAGTTATATTCGGTACGTGCTTTACTTAAGATGTTAGTGTTTTATCGTAAATGTGTGATATATATTGTGCTTATTTTTGTTTTATGTTCTAATTGAATATTATGATGTAGAGATTAAGTGAAAACCTCGAACAACGTATAAATGAAGATCACTGTTATGTTGATGGTGATGATGATGATCAAACTCCAAGTAAAAGTGTTGTACGTCGTGCTTCTACCAAAGGAAGTAATTGTTCAGCCCCCCTCCCCCTCCAGATAACCGCAATGACATAATGGACCCTAACGTAAATGAAATCACCACGCTATACTTGAACTTTGCAGTGATAAATGATACGCAGCCTCTCCTGCTAGAACATTGTCCATGTTTGGAGTTATTCTATTATAGTCCTAAGGATGTAAGGGATTTTCTCGGTGGATATAAGTGGCTAGACGTAAGGATATTGCAAGTTTGGTGCACGTGAGTATATAGTTGAATGTAAATGTCATTATAGAACATTGTCATTTTTTGTATTTCCTCCCTTAATTTATTCATTTTCTTTAACCATTTAGGTACATTCACTGTGTTTGTATAGAATTAAATAAATCAAGTCTTTATGGAATCTTGGATCCGCTTTTTATTCGATGGGCATTTAATCAACCAAGAGAGATTCTAGAGTACTTGAAGAAACGGTTAAATGAGGGAGGAAAAAAATGTTACTTAGCACAATTTCTTTGTTCGTAAGTATTTTTGTAATTGATGTTTATGTATTTTATATTTAGTTTTGTTTTAGCAAATGCTAATAATATATATGCTCGTGTTTATTCAGTGGTTATTGGCAATTGATCATCATATCATTTAGGACGAATACGGTAACTGTACTGTGTTCCTTACATGATCCCCTCGAAAAGAAAATGAAAGAGATTATTAATTCGTAAGTGTATGTTTAATTCATTTCTTTGACATTGTAATTAGTTTATCATGTAATATGTATAATTCATTTTTAATGTACAGTGTTGTGGAGCAAGTGAATATGATGAACAATGTTAGAAGAAAGCTCTCATGGATATTTCCTAAAGTAAGTGGCCCGATTACCTGTTTCTTTCATTTACATTCATGTGTGGTTATATTCATGTAATTATTGCTTAAATTTGTAGACGATGAGACAACCTAGGACTTACGAGTGTGAGTATTATGTCATTAAACACATGTTAAATATTGTCCTTGCAGGCATTGTTGATTCATGGGATAAAGTATATATGTCATAAAATGTTAACATATATTAATATATAAGTTGACTATTGAATTGTTATCATGCATGATATTCAATTTTTACTCTTTCTTATGTAAATGTTTAACGACAAAACCCCATTACCCGTCGATGACTTTGTAGATCTTCGTAAATGTTGGGCGTATATCCACAATGTGCTTAAGGATCCTGTTGATTGATCTATTGAGATGTGCTAATGACTTAGTTTCTGTATTGATGATGTGAATATATTGTACAATTTGATGTAAACATATTGTACAGTTTGATGTAAATATTAATTTTCGCTTTTGATGCACAATGTTAGCAATTTTTTATGCTCTTTATGCATGGTTAACAAAAATACAGGTTGTTGTAAATTCTCTGATATGGTTATAATAGTCACAGGATAAAAAATGGGAAGAATTTGAAAAGCGGAGAATTTCATATTTAAAACAGAGGGTATTTTGACAATGGTTATAAAACCTAAATGTGGTTGTATATTGAACGCTGACCAGAATAATATAAATTACACTAGTTGTATCACAATGGTTGGTTTAACCAACCGTTGTGATATGGCGTGCGTTTTGTAGAATACAACAATGGTCCCAGGACTGTAATTGTAAGTACCGCATATACAACGACACTCTACATAACAACGACTGCTCCCGTGTGGTTATATATCTTTACCAACCGTTGTTAAATGTCTTTTATGTAGTAGTGCAAGAATGGTGTTGTTGTTGTTTAAGGTCTTTGTGATTTGCATAAAAAGATTACGTGTTCATTTAATATCACACGTTTTTTTTCTGATTAATTATTTGTCTATTTTTTGTGTGTGGTTATTTATTTAAATTTCTTTTATTGTGTTATATCATAATCGTGTATATTTGAGCATAATTAAATGTACTTATTTTATTTTATTAAGTATTTTTTTTCATATCCTACGAGCACAACCAGTTTATTTTTATTGGTTGGTACATAAATTACAGATATTTGTGCATTTAATTTCTTAGTTTAAATCGTGTGGAGTATTTTCATGAATAATTAGGATAGTTAAATAGTTATTTGACTATTTAGCGACCAGATAAACATGTAATTCTAGCATTATGTTTGCAGGTGAAGTTTATGTGAATTTTAAGACTTTCCCATTTAATTTATTAAAAAATGTCTAGTGATTTTGGTTGAGTTGGTTAACACAATAAGTTGCAAAAGTAACATTTATTATGCAAATTTGATTAAATCAGAATCACAAAAGATTTAGAGTGTAATTGTTCATGCGAACTGTTATGGTCGATCAAAAGAAATGCACAGTTTGGTCGAATAATTACATACTAGTGAGGCTAAATATGTAGTAATTATTAAGTTTATCCATGTAGCTAATGATTGATATCAAAGACATCCATTATCTGACAGGGCTTATTATTAATATTTGATCATTGTGTGAGCGTACCACATACAGTTAATTCTTGCCATCAAAGATTGAGAATTGATGGTGTTTTTGGTATCTTGCTAGGTCTTATTTAATTTTCATATAAAAAATATTGTGCATGTCTATATGGTTATTTGACATGCCTACTAATGTTGTTGTTTGTTGTTCTTTTCAATTGATCCAGCAGTCACTATTACCGCTCCAAATTTTGTTGCTCAAATTAACTCTATCCATATGCTGAGTGGGATGACTTTTAGGTTTGGAAATATTCATTGGAGATCGTTCTTGGATGCATGGATTTAAACTTATTCTTGAAGGAATAACGTCCCAGTGTCAGTGCTAAAAACTCAAATGAAACTAAAATAGAAAAATAAGACCGATCTAACAAGATGTGCCTCATTATGATCAAAATATCCATACCATAAATGAATAAGGGTTCGATTACTGAGAGAAAAATTTCTAAGAGGTTCCTCAAAACTGTGGATCAATTCTTTGCTAAAAAAATATAAGGCTGAGATAAGTAGTACCTTGTCTAAACTCATTTCAATAGGTTATATATGTAAAGGGAACATAAGGGAGTACAACATGAATATGGCTAATCTCACGTCGAAACTCAAAGCACTAAAGTTAGAACTTCATGAGGATTTGATTGTGCGCTTGGTTTTGATCTCTCTCTTGACACACTTTGGAAAATTCAAAGTGAGTTACAATACTCAAAAGGATAAATGGTATCTCAATTAGCGTATATCTCACTGTGTCCAAGAGGAAGAAAGACTAAAGAGAGAGAAGAGTGAAAGTCCTCACTTGGCTACTAGCTCTCAAAATAAAAGGAAGAAGGCAAAAACTTAATGCGTGTTATCCGCAAGTATACGGATTACGTCAGAGTAATATAAAAGATTTATCGATCCCACAGAGACCAATGTCAATCTATCGATTACTATTGTTACGTTGTTTATCTAAGGCTAAAAATCAGAGTAAAAATTTTCCACAGAACAAAAGAAATTAGAAATAAATCAGAATAAGACTGTGCTGGAATGGTAATTGGAAACATAACGATAAATTGGTTTGCAAAATAAGATATAAAAAACGTGCGAAGTGTGAGAGTGTATTTCTAGAGAATAAACACAAGTGTCATGCTTAAGTTCAGTTCCAAAAGACAAATCACACAAACGATTTAAAGTAATAAAGTAATGACAGAGGCAGAAAGTAAACGAATATAAAGCAGTGCAATAAAGTAAATAAATATAAAGGCAGTGCGGATAATGATAAATTGCAAATTATAAGAGAAACCTGCTCCAAAGCGGAGACTTAATCTGGTACAGATCTAGAAAGTAAATTGCGGGAAACGAAAATCTGACTTAAATGTAAATAACTTCGAATATAAAACTCCTAACTATGATTGCTCCAATCTAACTAACAACGATAGTGCAATAACCCCTCGATGTGACGGATTATTGCTTTTCAAAGTGGACTTTATGCTTAAGGTTGGGAATTAGAATTGGATGAAAAAAATGAAAATACAAGGCCTATTTATAGTTGTCATGAAGCTGTAACTGCCACACGACGTTATGAAGAACGGCTGAGTAATAATTTCCATCATGGGTAACTGCTTCTAACATTCTTTACCGCTTTCCCGTTACAACGGTCGGCGCCCGCCGACCCCCTCTCCATGTCCGCCGAGTGTGTAATTGAAATAAAACGTGTTTCGTGACCATTGGAATGTGTGTGAAACCCACTAATCAAACGACATCCTCTATGGCGTTAGCTGAGTGAAACGGCTGGTGTATAATTTGCACAGGAAATCTCCGTTTTAGCCCCGTTTTGCGTCGTTTCTTTACTGCATGCTCGAATCAGACGATGTATCTGAAAGTAAGACAAAATACCATCATAACATGGGAAAATAACAAATAAACAACTAAAAACATGTGCAATCGGAGTCAAATATACAGTGTGTTTTAGTGTTATCAAATTCTCCCACACTTAAACCTTTGCTTGTCGTCAAGCAAACTCTCATAAGCAGAAAAAGAAAAACAGCAAACATACAAGTATCTTATCTGAGCTTAAGTCTGATCAATGATGCATCAGTAGGTACTAACTCGTGAACCAAGGGTATCATAATGACACTTTCCGCGATTTGCGGACATAAGTTTCTCTCCTATACAAACCAATCTAAACCATGATGTTATACTTAGGCCTATCTTACTCATTCCTTTCTTACCCCTTTTCATTCAGGCGCAATTACATTAAGCCCGTTATCTTCCATTCGCATGGTGAACATAACCTGTGGTAATCCTGATCCTATTATTATATCAAAATCTTGATACTTTTTGCAATATTTTTCATTCTTTTGATGTATAATTTTTCTTGCAATTTTTCCAAAGATACTTTAGCATCTTTTTGGATTTTTTTTTCTTTCTCTTTTCTTCTTCTTTTGCAGGATCTTACCTATTTGCATCGGTTTGTCACTTAGCGGTGGCTAAGATGGTGCTGACTGCTAGAATAAACTACTTAAGGGTAAGTGATAAAGGGTGAGATTTTAAGGCCACCGTATAATAAAAACCTGGATAGGCTCCTATAATTGAGAAACTTACGGTGTAATAACGATATCGATTTTTTAAAAGTTTTCCCAAGCCTTTGTAAACTTGTCCTAATAGCCCAAGTTTTCAAAATAAATACTGTTTTCTTAGTTCAAAAGAAAAATTAATTTTTGTTAAGGCTCAAGAAATGGGAAAATAGACAAACTCACACAAAATGACTCGTCAAGCACATGTGAAACTTTTTTTTTAATAAACTAAACTATACTAGAAAGCAATAATAAAATAAAAGAGAAAATAGAAATAGTAAAGACAACTAAAAATAGTAAATATCTCCTCCCGCACTTAAACCGAACATTGTCCTCAATGTTTTGATAAAAGTAAGAAAGGGATAGGTGAAACCTGGCAATCACTCATGTCGGCCACTAGGGCCATCTCCACCATGCTCTGAATGTCTGGGACGACAACTCCTACTGCGGTGTCGGGTGGTATGTGACAGCTCCATCTGGTCAATTCTCTCTATTAGAGAGGCATTTTTATCTCTAAGTGCTTGGAAGTTCTCGAGAGTGGATTACTGTGACTCCCGCATAAGGTCCATCATCTCCTGATGATGTTGGTACATGGTATAGAACATGCCATCACGCTCTTCTTCTCTGGCTTGCTGTGTTTGCCATATTTCTTCGGTGATATAAAATTCGGAATAAGTACCTGCAGGACGGTTAGTAACAGGTGGGGTGTGTGCAGGTGATACATGAATAGGAGACTGTTCCATACGGTCAAACTCATCATCTATCTCGTTTCCTTCATCCTCGGGGACGTTTGGTAGTAACAGACCTAAAATAGGAGCAGCTCTTAAATCATAGAGCTAGTTTCCTCTTTGGCGCACATCAGTGCGTCTTGAGCAAGGTAAACCGACACTCGGGACGACAGCGTTGCGAACCATGAGGATATAACCTCCTTCCGGCCTCGCTTTGCATAAACGCATATCTCGCAGAAATCTTAAATCAATGATGCGAGGCGAGAGTGGTTCCAATGTGGCCAACTCGGTGTCCAGGTGGAGGGCTCGTGTAATGAAGGTAATCAATCCTCCAAATGACACGGTGCTGCCCTTTTTCTCAATAGTCTGCATATGTGCTATCATAAATGGTACAGGATTTAATCTTTTTCTAAGTAAAGCAGCCTGTAAAAATATAAATTCTTTGGCTGGGTTATGAATGTCGGAAGCCAAATTTCCGTCAAAGGAGCAGGTGGTCTGACCTGTGATGTCTCTCCACAGTTGGAAAGCCTCAGTCGACCAATTTGTGTCTATGGGTGCCTCACAAACTGCATCATTCCCGTAATGGAATCCTAATAACTCAGCAAGTGCATCAGTGGTATAAATGTATTCAAGGTTGAACATCCTAAACCTCGTTGTGCCTACAGTGCTAGCAGTGTTATCTCTGACAGTGTACTCCAAAGAACTCAAAAAATCGCGGGTTAGCCTTTCATAAGTAGGCTCCTTGCGAATAAAGATACTATCTAATTTTAAATTCTCTAACAGATAAAATATGCTATACCGTATACCAAGTTTATACAGACATATATCATTAATGTACCTCGTCACAAGAATGTTGCGTGTCTGTAGTCTGTCCCATTTTTCCCATTGCTTGACTCCGTCATCTCCATCTCAAAAAACGATGTTTCCTTGTCCCTCCGCTGCCATTGTTGATGTGAAATGAAGGTTTAGTAATGAAAAATGGGTAAATTTGGGTTTTTATAGATTTGAGTTTTTGGGTGAAATCTTTGGTTTTTTATAGAGATAATGTGGAATGGAAGTGGTAATGGTAGTGGGGAAGTTATGAAATAAGGAATGGAAATGGTTTAGTGGGGTTTTATGGTGATTAATTTTGGAGTTATTGGAGGTGGAAGATGAAGAGAGTGGCTAAGAATGGAGGTTTTTCTATTCTGATCTGTTAATATCACAGGACGTCTCCGCGTCTGCGGACTGTGTAAATTGAGCTGGCACGTGATTGGGCTTTGGTTGGTCTATGTATTTTCCTTGGGGTGTTTATAGCATACTTGAGAATTTTCTTCATAGGTGTATATGTATGAAACATAGAGAACAAACTTTCATGATATGAATGTAAAATGTGAATGTAGAAATTAAATAACAATAATATTAGTAGCTCTTAAAGAATTTTAAAATTATGAAAATGAATCAAATAAAAAATTTTAAATATTACCAATAAATTGCATTATATAAAGATTTACTATAATTTGAAATAATATGACACTCGCATATAACATATGGATGCAGTGTACCATAGAATTCAAAATACTAGTAACAATGAGTCTAATAATAACGATGGAAAATTAAATCTACTAATAGTATGATAATAACGATAATAAAAATAAAGATAAGAACGTGGTAACAGTAGAAATAAATGATCATAACAAGCATGTGGTAAGTCTCCCCCACACAAAGTGTGAGCTATAACCCAGAGCTCCTGAATATCTTCTAGAAAGACTGTCGGTGGACACCCTAACTCATGTGAGGACAAGGTGTCCGTGCTTCTGCAAGCTGGCGTCTGAGATCACAAATCTCCTGGTATAAAAGATCATATGATGAAGTATTTGTTGCGTCCGAGATCTGTATCTGTAAGGTGAGCTAGGCGCATTCTTCGCGAAGAGAAATGATCTCCTTTCGCATAGCGTCAAACTCTGAATATGTATCCCTTCGTTGCAGATTAACGTTAGAGGAATAGACAGTAGTCCTTTCAGGATAAGGCGTAGGATGGTACTCAGGCACAGGTGGGTTCCTAGTGTCGCACCTCGAAAAAATCGCTTAAATCGAAGACACGACCCTCGCGTGAAAGGCGCGGAAAATGGTTCGACAGAGTCGCCACCGAACTTTATTTATCCCAAAAGAGGGAAAGGAAAATATCGAGAAAACCTTTAAGAGAGAGGGATAAGAACATGGTCGTCGCAACCACATTCTGGGTTCGGGAGTCGGTTACGTAAGGGGAAGGTACGCGCACCCCCTCACGCCCGTTGTACTCAACGGGAACCTCTCAGTTTGAATTGTGAGGAAACGTTATCTAAGCTTGTTTATTTTCTTCTCAACGATATATGTGAAATGATAGGATAGCTAGGATTCGATGCTAAGGGGAAATTAGTGGTTTTAGGATAGGGTGCTCGGCAAGATCATCGCGACCTCGGGCCTACGTATGCTCATTCGGACGAGAATGAGAAATCAGAGCAATCGTAGTTCGACTACGGGGTTTGACGGAAAAAGATGGCAGTGTGCTCGCCAAGATCATCGCAATCTTGTGCCTACGTATCTTTACTCAGACGAGAATAAAGAATCAGAGCAGTCATAGTTCGTGGTACGCCCACGAAAAGAGGGTTAGGGTTTGAATTTTAAGAGACGAAAGATTGAATGACATACAACCCAAGGGCGTGCCTCGAGAGCATTCACTCAAGAATTCAAGGAATGCTAGACTCCAAGAACTCAGTTCTTTCGTGAGTTGATTGCGAAAATGTTTGATAAAGATTAAGTGTTTTAAGACGAAAGAGTGAATGAATAACAACCCAAAGGCGTGCTTCAAGAGCCATCCATTCGAAGACCCAAGGAATACTAGATTCCAAGAATCTCATCCTTTCGTAAGTTGATTAAGAAAAACGTTTGAAAAATATTGAGTCGAATTGGTTGAGAAAAGAGGTGAGGATCGATACTAGTCCCTAGGGGTGCTCCTAGTAACGAAACCACGAGATGTGCGAGTGTGCATTTGACGACGAGGCAAAAGGCACTCGGCTTACGAGAATGTTTTGAAGAGTGGCTCGACGACGAGTCGAGAATTGGTTTGGAAATGATTTGATTTGTTAAATGTTTTAGGGAGAATGACGATTATTCGATAAACGAGACGTCGGCCTCGCAACCAATTAATTGGGGCATTATTGGGATGCTAGATCCCAACGACACCTTTTTCATTCGATTGATTTACGAAATGTCGTTTGATGAACAACGAAAGTACCACGTGGAATGCTAGACTCCAATGGTATTTCTTTGTCCAACTAATTAAGGCGAGTGTTTTAGGAGCGGAAAGGTCGAATGATCACCACCTAAGGCGTGCGCCTCACTAGCGGTCACTCAAGAACCCAAGAGGTGCTAGACCTCAAGAATTCAGTTTTTTCGCGATTTAATTAAGAAAAAAGGTTTGAATATGTGTTTTAATCGGGAATTAAGTGTTTGAACAAATAAAAATAATTAGATAAATATGAATGCGAATGTGATATGGATATGAATAAGAATGAACAAAAATATAATCGAGATTATATTCAACGGAAAATAAACAAGATAATATTGGCAAGAGGTTAAAGTTGACATAAAATAAAAATGGTCTCGTCTTAGTCGGATTTGATCGAGAAATCGATAAATCAGATTTTTGACCTTCATTGACCCAAATGAAAATAAAAGAAATATAGGATGACAAATGAGAAATTAAATCGGAAATATGAATACGAAGCATAAAGGTCTCACCTTTATCGAGATTTAATCGAGAATTCGATAAATTGATCGATATTTGGTTTTCATCGACCCAAAATGAATAAGAACAAATAAAAATCGAGAAAATGAATACAAAGGATAAAGGTCTCACCTTTATCGAGATTTAATCGAGAATTCGATAAATCGATCGATATTTGGTTGTCATGGACCCAAAATGAATAAGAACGACAATCAAAAATGAAATAAAATTGAGAAAATGAATATAAAGGATAAATGTCTCACCTTTATCGAGATTTAATCGAGAAATCGATAAATCGATCGATATTTGGTTTTCATCGACCTAAAATAAATGTAAATGAATAAAAAATGATAGAAATAAAATAAAATTGAAAATGACATGAAAAATAATAAAGGTCTCACCTTTATCGAGATTTAGTCGAAAAATCGACAAATCAATCGATATATGTTTTCATTGACCCAATAAATGAATAAAAATAATATTATGAACAATAAATCAAAAGATAAATATAAACAAATTGTAGGCCTCAAATGAATCAAAACCTAATCGATTTGATTAAGTCATGAATATTTTTATGTCATTGGCCCTTAATAAGTTGAAATGAAATTGAAATAATATTAACCATAAGGTTTAAACATAAATAAGTATAAAAACTAACAAAAATTTTAATTATTAAAGAGAAATCCAAATAGAAATGGATTAAATTAAATCATGTATGAAGAATAAAAACTAAAAAATAGGGACGGAGGGGTGCGTGCAGTGTAGGAGAGTGTAAATGGAAATAGGTTCACACGGGCTCACCGGCCCATTATCATCACCAAGGTTTTTTTCTAAAATAAAAAACAAACAACAAAAGAGTAAATTAAGAACAACAAAGTCCAAATCGCCCTAAACAGAGCTCGGCTCATGGAGGTTCAACGTCGTTTCCAACCTTCCTTGTAGATCCTTCCAACTCGCATTTTCTCTCTTGTTCAAGTCCGTTTCCAGGTTTGTAATGGTTTCAATCCGTTTCACTTTTCTCTACTTCTCCGATTCTTATCTAATTCATCTCCTTTCACTGTTTCGATTTGGATCGGTGGTGATTTAGGAGAGTTTGAAGGATATTGTTGTTGAGTTTGTGTGATGCGGTTGGGTTTTGGTGTGGTGTTGGAACGGGTTTACGAAACGGAGGCGGAGGGTGGTGTTGTGATTTGGTATCTGAAGAAGGTCGTTGTTGAAATAATGGTGGTTAATGATAAGTGCAAATTGTACCTATTTTTGTATATATGTTTTGTTGCACTTATCAATGCTTTGTGGTAAATATCGTGCGAATAAACCCACTTTGTGCGTAAATACGTTTACTTTACGTTTTCGGTGTATAGTGCGTTATCGTGTAAATATCATTGAGTTTAATCGATTTTCATTTATTTTTGTAGGTGTTCCAGCAATGGGATGTTTCCATATTCATAAAGAGCATTGAATAAGCTTTCCAACGCTTCAAACCGTGCGTCAATCGGAGTTACGGTTCAAGAGTTATGATGAAAACAAGTTCTGGTTTTCTGTCATGCTCGCTAGGCGAGCCCCCGTAGCGAACACTCGCTAGCTTGTTCGCTAGGCGAACTGGGGCGAACGAAAAGTTCCAGAATCGTGAAAAAACTCAACAGAAAGGCGGTTTACGTTCGCCTAGCGAACGGGGACTCGCTAGGCGAACCTGGAAAAGCATAATTGCCCATTTAAGCCATTTTTCATCATTTTTTAGTTATGGGTTTGATATTTTTAGTTCCAAATCCATCCAATAGCATTTTTTGAGTAGAATTAGGCTAGAAAACACATTGGAGCATGAATTAGGATGATCCGGAGTCGAATCCTTCATCAATCGGAGCCGACAACTTTTGAGATGTTTGGTTTTTCTCCATTTCTTCTCTACGTATTTCTCTATTTTGTGGGTTATGTTTGTATTGTTACTCTAAACCTATGTACATGTATTGATCATGGTTGTATAATATAGATGCTTTACAAAT
Source organism: Lathyrus tuberosus (assembly GCA_022829125.1). Classification (NCBI taxonomy): domain Eukaryota; kingdom Viridiplantae; phylum Streptophyta; class Magnoliopsida; order Fabales; family Fabaceae; genus Lathyrus; species Lathyrus tuberosus. The sequence continues at coordinate 14,945,264 of JALAZF010000091.1, forward strand.
CATTATCGATGTCTTCCTTGATCTTTTTGCATTTATGTTTGGATTTGTGTTGTGTTAGAGATAAACATCATGAATCTTGATTAAGGATGGATATCTATTGTCTAGACTCTAGAGATAGATTTAGATAATAATCTTTATGGTGTCGGAACTTAATGTCTTCCGTGTTTCGAGGCGTCGTGCGCGAGAGCGTCGACGAGAGTAATACGGTTGCTCTCTCAACTGTGCGTTAGACATAACCTTTGTTGTAAGCGATACGTGATGATTTTGATGAGTATTGTATGTTGAATGCGACCGATTGATAGGTTTACGTTTGTTCTGAGTAGTGTATATTCATGCTTGATAGGTTTCTTCTCTTCAAAGAATGTACTCTTTTTATGTTCATCTTTACTTTTCTGTTTGTTTTTACTTGTAAACCATTTTAATCCAAACTCATAAACGCGAGAGATTGTCGAACGGATTTCTTTCCCTCGAACCGATCTCTGTGGACACGACATAAATCCCGGAGGGAATTCTTTCCGAAAATAAATGTTTTTGCTGCTTGCCCTATTCCGCAACCAACAAAATGGCGTCGTTGTCGGGGATTGGTTTTGATATTGAATCGCATTGCGATAGTTTCTTTGTTTTTGAGCTTTGTAGATATCGTACATGTTGTATATTTTCACTTGTTTATATTGATACTTGTACATTTTGACGTTTGTTCAAGTGCTTGGTTAGGACGCTTGCTTTTGGTTGCGCGGTGAGACATCACCATGGCATGAATGAAGGAAGTTTCTAATTAAGCACCGTAAAGGCGTCGAGCTTATGACGTAAAACAAGCATGTTTTATAGTTTTTCTTTTCGAATGTTTTTGGTTGTTGTTTGCTCATGGATTTTGATTGACTTACTTGAGGATGCTGTTGTGATTTTCCAAGTTGGTTCGTTTCAACTTGCGGATGTATGGTAATGATATTGTTAAGTTTTGTACACGTGCGAGGTATGTATTTATCGCTTTCTATACTGTAGCATATTCATGATACTTAGGCATTTTACAAACTTCCATGCCATCCATTCTTTTGTATACTTGTTCTTATTGTGAATCACTTTAGTTCCCACCTTTTTGTGAGGTAGCCTTCTATTGTTCATATATGCGCGGAGAACCAACATTCTTGTTATAACTGGATTTTATTATGTTGAATCTTTTATTTGTGTTGATTATATGAATGCATGAAAAGGATCAAGGCAATTGTTTCATTTTGAGCACAACTACCTTAGCCAAATAGTCAATTCACCTTGTGAGTGTGTGAGAATTCGTAACCCCTTTGAGCTTTTTGATCCATGTTTTTATTTGAACTTAATGCTTGTCTATGAGTATTTAGCTCACTTATTTTTGAATGGATTTTGTTTTTTCTTGGACCTCAACTATGTGTTGTTATATGGATTTTTTCCTTGCCTTAGAAAGTAGGGAGTATTCACATGATGGTGCGGTTGAATTCAAGTTGGGGAGAGGATGATTGTATACTCATTGGTTGGATTCTATGAGGATTGAAAAAGAAAAGAAAAAAGAGAAAAATATGACAAAGAAAAGAAAAGAAAAAAGTGAAAAAGGAAGAAAAAAGAAAAATCCTTGAAAAAGGAAACAAAAAGAGTTGCAATAATTGTGCTAAATAAGTATTCTGTGTTGTGTAGCACTTGGGATTTTAGAAGAAGTTGGTTGAAATTTTGTGTGTGAATCTTTGTGAGTTTTCACTCCCTTAGGTTTAGGCAAGTTTTTGTTTCAATTACCTTTAGAAATTGCCCATTGTTTGTTTACCCGACCACGCTACAACCTTGAAAAGCCCTTGTGATTCTTGTCTTTGTATTTTCAATGTGAATTTGTGGATGTATGCATAATTTAGTCTTTTGTTTGCAAGATTGTTGTGTGAGTGAAAGAACCTCATTTTGTGTTTTTCATCTACCGATGATTGTTTTTGCTTGGTGTGATTCACATTTGAACTTGTGTTGTTTTAGAATGTTTGGCATGACTTTTGTACTTTGCTTTTGTTTCGTGACTATGTTATCGTTGCAGTTTAGTGGTAAGTATTTACTTTTTGTGTGTACCGTTTTCATTTGAACCATTCATTCGTTTTCGTTTTTCAAAACCTGTTGATTCGTCATTCTTTGGATATTGCTTGTGCATTTTCAAGTTTGTTTGATTCTTGTTTGTGAACAAACAATTAGGTAAGTTGGGGAGAGTTTGATAAGTGCAAATTGTACCTATTTTTGTATATATGTTTTGTTGAACTTATCAATGCTTTGTGGTAAATATCGTGCGAATAAACCCACTTTGTGCGTAAATACGTTTACTTTACGTTTTCGGTATATAGTGCGTTATCGTGTAAATATCATTGAGTTTAATCGATTTTCATTTATTTTTGTAGGTGTTCCAGCAATGGGATGTTTCCATATTCATAAAGAGCATTAAATAAGCTTTCCAACGCTTCAAACCGTGCGTCAATCGGAGTTACGGTTCAAGAGTTATGATGAAAACAAGTTCTGGTTTTCTGTCATGCTCGCTAGGCGAGCCCCCGTAGCGAACACTCGCTAGCTTGTTCGCTAGGCGAACCGAGGCGAACGAAAAGTTCCAGAATCGTGAAAAAACTCAACAGAAAGGCGGTTTACGTTCGCCTAGCGAACGGGGACTCGCTAGGCGAACCTGGAAAAGCAGAATTGCCCATTTAAGCCATTTTTCATCATTTTTTAGTTATGGGTTTGATATTTTTAGTTCCAAATCCATCCAATAGCATTTTTTGAGTAGAATTAGGCTAGAAAACACATTGGAGCATGAATTAGGATGATCCGGAGTCGAATCCTTCATCAATCGGAGCCGACAACTTTTGAGATGTTTGGTTTTTCTCCATTTCTTCTCTACGTATTTCTCTATTTTGTGGGTTATGTTTGTATTGTTACTCTAAACCTATGTACATGTATTGATCATGGTTGTATAATATAGATGCTTTACAAATCATTATCGATGTCTTCCTTGATCTTTTTGCATTTATGTTTGGATTTGTGTTGTGTTAGAGATAAACATCATGAATCTTGATTAAGGATGGATATCTATTGTCTAGACTCTAGAGATAGATTTAGATAATAATCTTTATGGTGTCGGAACTTAATGTATTCCGTGTTTCGAGGCGTCGTGCGCGAGAGCGTCGACGAGAGTAATACGGTTGCTCTCTCAACTGTGCGTTAGACATAACCTTTGTTGTGAGCGATACGTGATGATTTTGATGAGTATTGTATGTTGAATGCGACCGATTGATAGGTTTACGTTTGTTCTGAGTAGTGTATATTCATGCTTGATAGGTTTCTTCTCTTCAAAGAATGTACTCTTTTTATGTTCATCTTTACTTTTCTGTTTGTTTTTACTTGTAAACCATTTTAATCCAAACTCATAAACGCGAGAGATTGTCGAACGGCATTCTTTCCCTCGAACCGATCTCTGTGGACACGATATAAATCCTGGAGGGAATTCTTCCGAAAATAAATGTTTTTGCTTGCTTGCCCTATTCTGCACTCAACAGTTAAATGAGGTTTTTGTGAGGTTGAAGGTGGTGAGTCGTGGCGGCTAGTTGCGGTTGAAGAGTGTTGTTGGTGGTTGTAGGAGAAGAAGGTTTGCGGTTGAATTTGGGTGAGCAGAGAAATGAGTGATTGACGGTTCGGGTTAAAGGTTAAGAGGGATGGGAGGAGGTTTCGCAGGGGTTTTGGTGGCTACCCCTTTCTGAGGGAGAACGAGAGAGGTTTTATAGAGTGGAGTTGAGGGTATTTGTGGAAAGAAATAATGTCAAATTTGTGAGCTGGGAATTGGTGTAGGTGCGTACGGATTGTGATTGTGTTGCGAAATGCTTGCACCGAGTGGTTTTTGTGTGAGTATTGTAGGAGGTTATGCGTGGTTTGGAGGTTTTCTGTAGAGAATTTTTCTTTTTGTGGACGTTGGCTGAAGGTAGTGGCACGCGAGGATTGTAACAGTGGGTTTGATGTGGTGAATGGCTTTTTGGCTTTTTTTCTTGCAAAAACTACCATGGCTGACTCGTGAGGCTCTTTTTTACGGTGTGGGGTCTGATGCTACGACGTTGGCTTTACGATTTTGTGGAGAATCAATTTGAAAAGGTTCAAAATTGTGTTGGCTGTTGTGTAGTAAATCATGGTTATATGGTGAAGGTTAGTCTTTTATTTTGCAGGTACAGTTTTTTTGAAGGTTGCTGGCTTGCTGCTGTTTTGAATTATGTAGGTCCTAATGAAAATTATTTGACTCAGAATTGCTTTTTTTTTCCTTTTATGTTGTGTATCATGTGGAGGTGAAGGTGTGTTGTGTGTTGATCCATTGTGGGGTCATGGTGAAAATTAGTAAAGGTTGGGATGTGAATCATATATTTTTTTGCTGCAGGTGTATATGTGGAGAGATTTTTGATGGTTTGTGTATGATATGTTGTAGCGCCTCACTTGCCTTGGTCCACATTGGAAATATTGGATGGGAGCTTGTTGTAGGTATAAGTGTATGGCAGGGACGTGGGGTTCATGGTTGGTGTGCTTGTATCGTATGACTATTTTCCTTGTGAATTTCTTGTAACAAATGGGCCTTATACTATTTTGCCTCTTTATTGTAGAATGGGCTTTAACTTTTGAGATTGTGGTTTTTGATTGAAAATAATTAATGGTTATTGGTAAAAAAAAAGATGGTGATGTGGTTATTAAAAAAACAAATTGAATTTTTGGATTTTGGTTTGAAATGGACAAAAATATGGATATATATAAAAAAAAGGACCTTGAAATTGGACATGGATTTAGAAAAATGGTTTGTGGACTATGTTTTATAAAATGAAAATGGACAATGGATATGGATATTGAAATGGGTTTTTTTTTTAGAAAAATGGGTTTTAAAAAAATGGAAATGGTTTGTGGAGGAAATGGATAACCAATGGGTTTAATGGATAAAAAGTGTTTTTTGAAACGAATATTAAAAGTGGCTATGGTTTAATTGATGGAAATTAGTGAGATAGAAAGTGGAGATGAATATGGACATTGAATGGATTTGGAAAGTGGAACTGGCTAAAGTTGAAGACAGCATATTTTTTGGATTTTTCCGAATAATGGCTAGTGGATGGATAATACAAATGAAAATTATACAGGTAGGACAAATTTGGGGTATGACAGATGCCCCTATCTAATTGGCTTAAACTGAGTAAGATGAACTGCTACGGCGTTCGGTCTTTCGAGGTATAAGACAATTAGATATGAAGAAGACCACAAATTTGTCTGAAAGAAAGAAAAGGATTGAGAAGTTGGGATAACTGAATAAATCTGACACCAAAAGGATGACAGGCCTATCACCAAAAGGATGATAGTGAACACACACACACGGACCCTTCCACCAAAAGGATGGAAAATGAGGTCAACGCCTGCTATTACCGACGAAGTAATAGGGCACACACGCACACAGACCCTTCCACCAAAAGGATGAAAATGAGGTCAAAGTCCACTATTACCGACGAAGTAATAGGGCACACAACACAGTCTGCTATTATCAAAAGGATAATAGGGCACACACACAGCCTGCTACTACCAAAAGGATAGTAGGGCACACACTTAGCCTGCTATTACCGACGAAGTAATAGGGCACACAACACATAGCCTGCTACTACCAAAAGGATAGTAGGGCACACACTCAGCCTGCTATTACCGACGAAGTAATAGGGCACACAACACATAGCCTGCTACTACCAAAAGGATAGTAGGGCACACGACACGGCCTGCTATTACCGACGAAGTAATAGGGCACAAAACACAGCCTGCTATTACCAAAAGGATAATAGGGCACACACATAGCCTGCTATTACCGACGAAGTAATAGGGTACACAACACAACCTGCTATTACCAAAAGGATAATAGGGCACACAACACAGCCTGCTATTACCGACGAAGTAATAGGGCACGCAACACAGTCTGCTATTACCAAAAGGATAATAGGGCACACACACAGCCTGCTATTACCAAAAGGATAATAGGGAACACACACAAAACCTGCTACTACCAAAAGGCTAGTAGGGAACACACACAAAAGGCTGTCACTCACCAAAAGGATGACACACAGACTAAGGGTTTATGGATCGGCGACACCAAAAGGATGACGGATCAAAACAAGCTACTACCACCAAAAGGATGATAGGAACTTCTTATTTGTGAGGACCAACACCAAAAGGATTAAGGTTAAACTGAAATAACATGGTTTAGGCTATCACCAAAAAGGATGATAGTAATGCAATTGACAAAAGGTCAAGTTCGCTGGGGGTGTGATGAGATTTATTTGGAGACATCAACAAAAGGTTGAAGTAAAGAAATCAATAAGGAGAGCCCACGAAAAGGAAAGGGAAACAGTGAAAAATGGAGAAGGTAAACAGCGAAAAAAGAAAAGGTAACCCGCCAAGATCTACGTAATCTTGTGCCTACGTATCTCTACTCGGACGAGAATAAAGAATCAGGGCAGTCGTAGTTAGACTACGAAAAAGATTCAACGAGGAATGCCCACTGACTCGGAGGAATGTTTATTGGTTGGGATGAGGATGACGACCACATCAACAAAAACGTTGAGGATCACAACTCAATGAGGAACGCCCACTGACTTGCTTGGAGATCACAACTTTATCAACAAAAGGTTGAAGAACTTCATGAGGAATGCCCATGAACTGATGGAGATGCCCCTGACTGGGCTGAAGATTGCTTGAGCTCTTGTCTTGATCAACAAAAGGTTGAAAACTTCATGAGGAACGCCCACGGTCTTGAAGGAGATGCCCCCGGCTGGGCTGAAGATCGTCTTGGAGTCTTGAGATTGATCCTGGATCTTGACATGCATATGCGAATGCTTGATTTTGTAATGATGTGCAATGCAAATGCTGACGCGCGGAGATGCAAGTGCTGGGGAAGTATGATTTGGTTTTGGGTATGCATATGATGCTCATGATGTTGATGACGTCGAATGTGATGCGTATGATGCATATGATTACAGACGGGTGATTGGATATGTTTGGAGAGGCGCCAGTGTGGTGGACTTTTGGTAGTTGCCAATGAGGATTGGACTTTTAGGTGGTGGGAGGGATTCGATTTCCTCGACACTCCGTTCGTTGAAGACGCCATGATTGATGCAGACGAAGAAGCTCTTGAAGCCTCGAGCTAGACCACTTATTGATGAATTATGGGTTCATTTCTGAGAGATCCACAACTTTGCTTGATGGTCAAGGTTGCTTGCTGCAATGGGTCTTACCCCAGTCTGAACATGGTAATGGTCTACCCCCGATCAACCAGTTCTGGGAATTGATCTTTGAATGTTGAGCTTTGATGTGCTTTGAGATGGCTTGCCCCTGATTGAGCTGTTGAAGGATTTGCCCCTGATTGAGCTGTTGAAGGATTTGCCCCTGATTGGGCTGTTGAGGTAGTCTTGCTTCGAGTCGACACCATTGAAAAGTTCCAGTTCCTCTTTGATTGCCCCTTGTTGGAATTACTTTGATGTCTAACACTGATTTGCAGTTAAAATTATACATTCACAAATGGTAATCTTAATGTAATGCTCATGCAAGTTTTGAAAAAAGAGTCGTTTATTCGAGTGTCGTGATAGTGTGAGATGAATGGACCATTAGTCCAGACGTTGTGCAGATTTTGATGGTGTGAAAGATATAGTGAGGAGAATGACACCAATGCTGAAGATTAGCAAATATGTGGGGAGCCAGGTTACGCAACCTTGCAACAATATGCTTTCAGAATAAACCTCGCCTCAATTAGGTCTTTCGAGGGTTGTAACGTGGTCTGGTTTACAGTTTAAGAAACAAAGGATATTAGGCCCAAAGCTTTGTTTGTACCCATCCCTTCTTCGTGATGATCTCCAGTCCTACGTTCAGTTAATTTTGCACACGTTTGTCTTCCAAAAGGGTTGATAGTGTAAGAGTGATGTTTCAAGGTTTGGCTCGAAATGGCACTCACCTTTATTTTTTTTTTTATGGATGTCAGTGACCATTTGGCTTTGATTTGGTGGCCACTAAATCTTATTTTGTTTTTTGTTGAGGATTCGAGGGCCTCTTTTGTTTTTTGATCCCTATCTTTTGCATGGACTAATTTCGCTTGTCGAGTCCATCAGGGTAGCCTTGATTTTTGCCTAAGTCTCCTTTGAGGTGCTCGACTTAGCAGGTTTTTGATTTTTTGTCTTTGGTTTTTTGTTGGATGATCGTGACTGCCAAGTCATGGGTATTGACGAACAACCATCATGTCTTTTGGATTTTGCTTTGTGATTTGAGTGCGTAATTGGGTTAGCTGAACACTACCCTGCCCCAGGTTGAGTGTAAGGGTTTGAATATCCGAAGAAAACTACTACTTCTCGGCTGGAAGTGGTTTACTAGGGATTAACTCCTTGTCTCTCCAGTGTTTGGGGAATGAAACAATGCCTGTATATCATCGACGAGATTTTATCCGAAAGCATACATTTTGCAATTATGGGTATTTCGTTGTCATCATCCTCCCTCTAATCATTGCTAAAACAACAGTTGATAAAGAGAGTGAAATGGATATAAATGTGTCTGTGATTTACAGAAAATGGAAACAATGAGTGAATACGACATAATTGATTCAAAACATGCATAGTAAATACATTAAGAAAACCAAATACAAATGACAATGTTTGAACCAAACAATACTTGAACAAACAAAAACAAAATACAAGGATGCGAAGTGATGGGATGGCTTGACGAATGCCTTCTTCGAGGAATTGAACTTCCTGTCTTGACTTGATTGGTGCTTGAACTGGCTTGTTCAGAGTTGGAGACTGTTCTGCTTGTCTTTGACAATCCCTTCAATGACTGATGGTTCTGCATGTACATGTGGCAGCATGGTCTTGTTGGATATGATTAATCATTCGTCTGCTTTTGGCTCGAGTAACGCATCTGTGTCGAGGAATCGGCTTGATTTGGTGGAGAAGGAAGGAAGTTGAAGTGAGATTCTGAGGTTGAAAATGCAATGCAAGATGCGTAACTGATGCAATGTAATGCAGTGGCATGTATGCAATGCAAGATGCAAGATCCAGGATCACAGATCACAGGTTCAAACAATTCTGAGGTTGGACGTTCACGGGTAGATGACCAAAGTCTCTGATCAAAGAAAACCCTATAGGTAGGCTCTATGAGGAAAGTTCTAGTTTCTTTACCCACAAACCCACTCACGGGATAGTTTCTACATTGATGGATAAGGTTCCCAGGATTACGGACACTAATCGCATCAACGTCACGCAACAGGCTAGCTGCATTACGATGATAATGACGACAAGGTCTCCTCTGAGTGGGGTCCTCATGCTAGGCGCACAAGGAGCGAGTCCTTGGAGACTAACACTACACGACCACCAATATAGAACTCGGTTCTAAGAGTGGTTCATAGAGTCACGGACCCTTCATGAATTAAGTCGTACGACAGGCTAGCTGTGTTACAACAGGATCTACGAAAAGGTCTACTCTAGGGGAGCTTTCATGTTAGGAACGCAAGGAGCGAGTCCTTGGGGACTAACACTACTCGACATCCAATTCTAAACTATGTGTTCTCTCTGCTTTTACCAAAGCTGGGGTGTAGAGCTTTACTCATGATATCATCCCAATATCCAACAGCCAAGAACAATAGGAGAAAGCAATAAGAGAACAAATACGTAAACGAGAAAAAACATGCAAACAAAGATAACGCTCCTCACAAATCGCTCTAAGATAGGCTCGATTCTCTCTTGCATGGAGCAAATTATTCCCCAGCAGAGTCGCCATCTGTCGCACCTCGAAAAATCGCTTAATCGAAGACACGACCCTCGTACGAAAGGCGCGGAAAACGGTTCGACAGAGTCGCCACCGAACTTTATTTATCCCAAAAGAGGGAAAGGAAAATATCGAGAAAACCTTTAAGAGAGAGGGATAAGAACATGGTCATCGCAACCACATTCTGGGTTCGGGAGTCGGTTACGTGAGGGGAAGGTACGCGCACCCCCTCACGTCCGTTGTACTCAACGGGAACCTCTTAGTTCGAATTGTGAGGAAACGTTATCTAAGCTTGTTTGTTTTCTTCTCAACGATATATGTGAAACGATACGATAGCTAGGATTCGATGCTAAGGGGAAATGGGTGGTTTTAGGATAGGGTGCTCGGCAAGATCATCGCGACCTCGGGCCTACGTATGCTCATTCGGACGAGAATGAGAAATCAGAGCAATCGTAGTTCGACTACGGGGTTTGACGGAAAAAGATGGTAGTGTGCTCGCCAAGATCATCGCAATCTTGTGCCTACGTATCTTTACTCGGACGAGAATAAAGAATCAGAGCAGTCGTAGTTCGTGGTACGCCCACGAAAAGAGGGTTAGGGTTTGAATTTTAAGAGACGAAAGATTGAATGACATACAACCCAAGGGCGTGCCTCGAGAGCATTCACTCAAGAATTCAAGGAATGCTAGACTCCAAGAACTCAGTTCTTTCGTGAGTTGATTGCGAAAATGTTTGATAAATATTAAGTGTTTTAAGACGAAAGAGTGAATGAATAACAACCCAAAGGTGTGCTTCAAGAGCCATCCATTCGAAGACCCAAGGAATGCTAGATTCCAAGAATCTCATCCTTTCGTAAGTTGATTAAGAAAAACGTTTGAAAAAGATTGAGTCGAATTGGTTGAGAAAAGAGGTGAGGATCGATACTAGTCCCTAGGGGTGCTCCTAGTAATGAAACCACGAGATGTGCGAGTGTGCATTTGACGACGCGGCAAAAGGCACTCGGCTTACGAGAATGTTTTGAAGAGTGGCTCGACGACGAGTCGAGAATTGGTTTGGAAATGATTTGATTTGTTAAATGTTTTAGGGAGAATGATGATTATTCGATAAACGAGACGTCGGCCTCGCAACCAATTAATCGGGGCATTATTGGGATGCTAGATCCCAACGACACCTTTTTCATTCGATTGGTTTACGAAATGTCGTTTGATGAACAACGAAAGTACCATGTGGAATGCTAGACTCCAATGGTATTTCTTTGTCCAACTAATTAAGGCGAGTGTTTTAGGAGCGAAAAGGTCGAATGATCGCCACCTAAGGCGTACGCCTCAATAGCGGTCACTCAAGAACCCAAGAGGTGCTAGACCTCAAGAATTCAGTTTTTTCGCGATTTAATTAAGAAAAAAGGTTTGAATATGTGTTTTAATCGGGAATTAAGTGTTTGAACAAATAAAAATAATTAGATAAATATGAATGCGAATGTGATATGGATATCAATAAGAATGAACAAAAATATAATCGAGATAATATTCGACGGAAAATAAACAAGATAATAATGGCAAGAGGTTAAAGTTGACATAAAATAAAAATGGTCTCGTCTTAGTCGGATTTGATCGAGAAATCGATAAATCGGATTTTTGACCTTCATTGACCCAAATGAAAATAAAAGAAATATAGGATGACAAATGAGAAATTAAATCAAAAATATGAATACGAAGCATAAAGGTCTCACCTTTATCGAGATTTAATCGAGAATTCGATAAATTGATCGATATTTGGTTTTCATCGACCCAAAATGAATAAGAACAAATAAAAATCGAGAAAATGAATACAAAGGATAAAGGTCTCACCTTTATCGAGATTTAATCGAGAATTCGATAAATCGATCGATATTTGGTTGTCATGGACCCAAAATAAATAAGAACGACAATAAAAAATGAAATAAAATTGAGAAAATGAATATAAAGGATAAATGTCTCACCTTTATCGAGATTTAATCGAGAAATCGATAAATCGATCGATATTTGGTTTTCATCGACCTAAAATAAATGTAAATGAATAAAAAATGATAGAAATAAAATAAAATTGAAAATGACATGAAAAATAATAAAGGTATCACCTTTATCGAGATTTAGTCGAAAAATCGACAAATCAATCGATATATGTTTTCATTGACCCAATAAATGAATAAAAATAATATTATGAACAATAAATCAAAAGATAAATATAAACATATTGTAGGCCTCAAATGAATCAAAACCTAATCGATTTGATTAAGTCATGAATATTTTTATGTCATTGGCCCTTAATAAGTTGAAATGAAATTGAAATAATATTAACCATAAGGTTTAAACATAAATAAGTATAAAAACTAACAAAAATTTTAATTATTAAAGAGAAATCCAAATAGAAATGGATTAAATTAAATCATGTATGAAGAATAAAAACTAAAAAATAGGGACGGAGGGGTGCGCGCAGTGTAGGAGAGTGTAAATGGAAACAGGTTCACACGGGCTCACCGGCCCATTATCATCACCAAGGTTTTTTTCTAAAATAAAAAACAAACAACAAAAGAGTAAATTAAGAACAACAAAGTCCAAATCGCCCTAAACAGAGCTCGTCTCATGGAGGTTCAACGTCGTTTCCAACCTTCCTTGTAGATCCTTCCAACTCGCGTTTTCTCTCTTGTTCATGTCCGTTTCCAGGTTTGTAATGGTTTTAATCCATTTCACTCTTCTCTACTTCTCTGATTCTTACCTACTTCATCTCATTTCTCTGTTTCGATTTGGATCGGTTGTGATTTAGGAGAGTTTGAAGGATATTGTTGTTGAGTTTGTGTGATGCGGTTGGGTTTTGGTGTGGTGTTGGAACGGGTTTACGAAACGGAGGCGGAGGGTGGTGTTGTGATTTGGTATCTGAAGAAGGTCATTGTTGAAATAATGGTGGTTGAATGAGGTTTTTGTGAGGTTGAAGGTGGTGAGTCGTGGTGGCTAGTTGCGGTTGAAGAGTGTTGTTGGTGGTTGTAGGAGAAGAAGGTTTGCGGTTGAATTTGGGTGAGCAGAGAAATGAGTGATTGGCGGTTCGGGTTGAAGGTTAAGAGGGATGGGAGGAGGTTTCGCAGGGGTTTTGGTGGCTACCCCTTTCTGAGGGAGAACGAGAGAGGTTTTATAGAGTGGAGTTGAGGGTATTTGTGGAAAGAAATAATGTCAAATTTGTGAGCTGGGAATTGGTGTAGGTGCGTACGGATTGTGATTGTGTTGCAGAATGCTCGCACCGAGTGGTTTTTGTGTGAGTATTGTAGGAGGTTATGCGTGGTTTGGAGGTTTTCTGTAGAGAAGTTTGCTTTTTGTGGACGTTGGCTGAAGGTAGTGGCACGCGAGGATTGTAGCAGTGGGTTTGATGTGGTGAATGGCTTTTTGGCTTTTTTCTTGCAAAAAGTACCATGACTGACTCGTGAGGCTCTTTTTTACGGTGTGGGGTCTGATGCTATGACGTTGGCTTTACGATTTTGTGGAGAATCAATTTGAAAAGGTTCAAAATTGTGTTGGTTGTTGTGTAGTAAATCATGGTTATATGGTGAAGGTTAGTCTTTTATTTTGCAGGTACAGTTTTTTTGAAGGTTGCTGGCTTGCTGCTGTTTTGAATTATGTAGGTCCTAATGAAAATTATTTGACTCAGAATTGCTTTTTTTTTCCTTTTATGTTGTGTATCATGTGGAGGTAAAGGTGTGTTGTGTGTTGATCCATTGTGGGGTCATGGTGAAAATTAGTAAAGGTTGGGATGTGAATCATATATTTTTTTGCTGCAGGTGTATATGTGGAGAGATTTTTGATGGTTTGTGTATGATATGTTGTAGCGCCTCACTTGCCTTGGTCCACATTGGAAATAATGGATGGGAGCTTGTTGTAGGTACAAGTGTATGGCAGGGACGTGGGGTTCATGGTTGGTGTGCTTGTATCGTATGACTATTTTCCTTGTGAATTTCTTGTAACAAATGGGCCTTATACTATTTTGTCTCTTTATTGTAGAATGGGCTTTAACTTTTGAGATTGTGGTTTTTGATTGAAAATAATTAATGGTTATTGGTAAAAAAAAAGATGGTGATGTGGTTATTAAAAAAACAAATTGAATTTTTGGATTTTGGTTTGAAATGGACAAAAATATGGATATATATAAAAAAAAGGACCTTGAAATTGGACATGGATTTAGAAAAATGGTTTGTGGACTATGTTTTATAAAATGAAAATGGACAATGGATATGGATATTGAAATGTTTTTTTTTTAGAAAAATGGGTTTTAAAAAAATGGAAATGGTTTGTGGAGGAAATGGATAACCAATGGGTTTAATGGATAAAAAGTGATTTTTGAAACGAATATTAAAAGTGGCTATGGTTTAATTGATGGAAATTAGTGAGATAGAAAGTGGAGATGAATATGGACATTGAATGGATTTGGAAAGTGGAACAGGCTAAAGTTGAAGACAGTATATTTTTTGGATTTTTCCGAATAATGGCTAGTGGATAGATAATACAAATGAAAATTATACAGGTAGGACAAATTTGGGGTATGACACCTAGGTCGGACGAGTGTCTCGTATTGGCCTTCCAAAGTGTATGACCAGTTAGCTTTGTCATGGATACTTGTCCGGGTGTGGTTTGGCAAACCAAAGTAGTGAATGACTTCGTCGTCTATTAGGAGCTTAAAGTTATTTGCACTAAAGAATGCTCTCCTAATAAGGCCACGGTCAAGGCAATGATTAACGTCAATTAAGGTGTAGCCACAATGGGAGGTAAGATGAGTTAGCTTGTTGGCTAGACCTAGGGCATAAGCTATGTGTGTAACAGTTCCACCTACATGGATAGGTCCTTTGGAAGATCCAGCAGTTAAGTATAGGTTATACATCAGAAAATTACCATTGGCTAATGGCCGTGACTCAGTAGTACAAAAGAGCATCAAAATCTCTTCTTCGGTAACCTGGTTCTCGGTTTCACTTCTACCAAATAAAGTCTCGGCCAGGATCATTTGGAAATAACGGAAGGCTGGGTTGTGGATTTTGTTTTCTAATTGGGTGGAAGGATCAGGTCCACCTCCACCGGTGATTTTGCTCCAGAATATGTCAAGCTCGTCTTGCATAACATTGACTTCATGCATAAAATGGATGGCATCCATGCCACACTGAAGACCAAGTAATCGAGCAAAATGCCTGTGGTTAAGTGTATACTCATTCTCAAATAGTCTGAATCTTATGCTTCCACTGTTGTAACCTCTTCCACTGTATGGGTCATAAATGAGTGAACTGAGGAACTCTAAGTTTAGATGCTTATAGGTTACATTCATTGCTTCAGAATACTCATCCCACTGGAGCTGGTGACAAAGGTACCTCACACTGGCCTCAATGCCTAAGGTTGTTAGACAGTTTGGGTCAGGGTACCTAGTGGATAGGATCGGTCTCTCAGAAAGGACTACATATTTCTTCCTCTGTTCGTCATCTCTGAACACGATGTGCATGTCATCATAGCTCTGCATCCTGAAAAGAAAGTTAGTGTAGAATATCTGGGATGATGTGATCTATAACCTGTAAACATAGACATTTCATAAGTCAGTCCAGTTAGTCAAATAATATAAATAATAAATCTTTTTCTTTTTCTAAAATAAATTATATGCATACGTAAAAATAATGAGAAGAAAGCCGTGGGTTGCCTCCCACGCAACGCTTGTTTTACGTCGTTAGCTGGACGAATGTAAAACTTACGTTATGGATGTTGTTATAGGTGGGTCTATCAGAGTGTGACCAGAGTAGTAGGTAGGGATATCACCTCCATAGTAGAGTTTTAATCTTTGTCCATTTACTAAAAAGGGACTACATGAATGATTTGCAATTTCAACTGCTCCAGATTTCAGGACTTTGGTGACCTCATAGGGTCCAGTCCACCTTGAGCGTAACTTACAGGGAAATAATCGTAACCTAGAATTGAAAAGAAGTACAGGATCGCCTACGTTGAACTTCTTTTTGGCAATTCTTTTGTCATGCCACACTTTGGTTCTCTCTTTATATATCACGGCGTTTTCATAAGCATTTTGGCATAACTCTTCTAGTTTGTGGATATCTAGAATGCGTTTATCTCCGGCAGTCAAGTAATCCATATTAAGAGCTTTTATGGCCCAGTAGGCCTTATGTTCAAGCTCGAAGGGTAAATGGCAAGATTTTCCGTAGACTAATTGATATGGGGTTGTTCCTATAGGGGTTTTAAAAGCGGTTCTATAAGCCCACAAGGCTTCTTGTAGTCTTAAGGACCAATCTTTTCTAGAAATTGATACAGTTTTCTCTAAGATTTGTTTTATTTCCCTATTTGATACTTCTACTTGTCCATTAGTCTGCGGGTGATAAGGTGTGTCTACTCGGTGTTTAACTCCGTATTTCTTTAAAAGGTTTTCGAATATCCTAGATATGAAATGCGATCCTCCATCGCTTATAACTAATCGAGGTACTCCAAACCTTGGGAAAATATAGTTTTTAAATAGTTTAATGACTACACGAGTATCGTTGGTGGGTGAAGCTATAGCTTCAATCCATTTGGATACATAATCAACCACTACTAAGATATACTTGTTTCTCATCGAAGATGGAAAAGGCCCCATAAAATCTATACCCCAAACATCGAAGAGTTCTACCTCCTGAATATTTCTCAAAGGCATTTCATCTCTTCTTGAGACGTTCCCTGTGCGTTGACATCTGTCACATCTTACAATGTAGGCATGAACATCGCGCCATAAAGTTGGCCAGAAAAGACCTGGTTGAAGTATTTTAGCACATGTTTTGGATGAGCTTAGATGTCCACCATATGGTGAAGAGTGACAATGTTTAATTAAAGTTTCTACTTCTTCTTCAGGGACACAGCGACGGAAAATTCCATATGCGCCTCTTTTGAATAAGAGGGGTTTGTCCCAATAGAAGTGTTTCACGTCGTGATAGAACTTCTTCTTCTGTTGGTAATTTAGATCTGGTGGTATGATATCAGCTGCTAGATAGTTAACAAAATCTACGTACCAAGGTATGGTTGTCACTACGAGAGCTTTTTCAATGTCTAATTCTAAATAGGGGTCAGGATCATCATGGGTGGTTCTAATTGCTCCTATTAATCTATCGTATGTGAAATCATCATTGATAGGAACAA
Organism: Lathyrus tuberosus; assembly: GCA_022829125.1. Taxonomy (NCBI): domain Eukaryota; kingdom Viridiplantae; phylum Streptophyta; class Magnoliopsida; order Fabales; family Fabaceae; genus Lathyrus; species Lathyrus tuberosus. The sequence goes on from JALAZF010000091.1 coordinate 14,962,224, forward strand.
GATATGGTTTTAGATATTCAAGCCTTGAAAGGTGGTCAGCAACCACATTTTCAGTGCCTTTCTTATCTCGGATCTCCAAATCAAATTCTTGAAGTAAAAGGATCCAGCGTAGTAATCTAGGCTTAGCATCCTTTTTGCTTAATAGATATCTTATCGCAGCATGATCAGTGTAGACTATGATTTTTGCTCCTACTAAATAGGATCAGAATTTGTCGATTGCAAAGACTACTGCCAGGAGTTCCTTCTCGTTTGTGGCGTAATTAAGCTGAGCCACATCTAAAGTCCCATTGGCGTAGTAAATCACATGGAGTTTCTTATCCTTCTTTTGTCCTAGAACAGCGCCGATAGCGTAATCGCTAGCATCGCACATAATTTCAAAAGGTTGGTTCCAATCAGGAGGTTGAATGATGGGTGCCGAAATCAGTGCTTGTTTTAAGTATTTAAAGGCTTCAAGACATTTATCATCGAATTTGTATTCGGCGTCTTTCATAAGTAAGTTGATTAATGGTTTAGTTATTTTGGAGAAGTCTTTAATGAAGCGTCGGTAGAAACCAGCGTGTCCAAGGAAACTTCGGATTTCTCTAATGGTTTTGGGTGGTTGAAGGTTTTCTATTACTTCTATTTTGGCTTTATCAACCTCAATGCCTCTTTCGGACACTATGTGTCCTAGTACTATGCCTTCAGTAACCATAAAATGACATTTTTCCCAGTTTAGAACAAGGTTGACTTCTACGCATCTTTCCAGGATTTTCTCAAGGTTGGTTAAACATTTTTTAAAACTGGATCCACATACCGAGAAATTGTCCATAAATACTTCCATGATCTCATTAAGGAAATCTGCGAAGATTGACATCATACAGCGTTGGAATGTAGCTGGGGCATTGCATTGTGCGAATGGCATTCGTCTGTAAGCAAATGCTCCATAGGGACATGTAAAGGTTGTTTTCTCTTGATCATCAGGGTGAATGGGTATTTGGAAGAATCTTGAGTATCCATCCAAATAGCAAAAGTAAGAATGCCTAGCTAATCGTTCGAGCATTTGGTCTATGAATGGAAGTGGGAAGTGATCTTTCCTAGTTACCTTATTAAGTTTCCTGTAATCAATACACATCCGCCAACCATTTTCTATATGTTTGGCTATTTGTTCTCCTTTTTCGTTTTGTACAGCGGTGACACCTCTTTTCTTAGGTGTTAGTTCCTGGATTGGCTGGAATTTTGGTAAAACAAAGTTTATTCAATGTTGATGTCAAGGTGCTGATGTTGTAACATTGAAGTCTTAACACTGGGCTGTGTTAAGTAATTAATTGCTGAAGTTGGATGTCTGATGTCACACAGGTGATGTTGTAACATCAGATCTGCAGAATTAACAACAGCAGGCTGTGATGTTATTAGGGTTGTGTATTAGCTGGAATTGTGGAGAGCAAGCTGTCTCATTGGATGCGAATATCTTGGGATAGATATTTGCTGCTGCATAGGAGATCTGTTGCAGATTTGTAGGAGATTTAAAAGGTTGAAGATTTAAAAAGATTTTAGGAGAAAATCTGTTTTAATATTCAGTTTTAAATAACAAATCTGGGAGATATTGTAGCAAGTCCAAGACCAATTCAAGGAGCTATATAAAGCGCACAAGACCAAAGGAAAAGGTATAGAATTACATAAAGAAGATCAAGAGCATAGGCTGAGTGTCTTGAGTATTTTGTACGAATTGTATTTACACTATTCTAGGGTTTGAATAGGTGTTAAGTTTCTGTCCTCTCTAGAAGCTGTGAAGCAATAGAGAGTGGTTGCTTGATCGAAGCTGTGAAGTAAGATCAAGGGTACTCAAAGTGGTCTCTTTGAGTGTTTGTAAGGGATTGAGTGGTGTTCTCATACCTAAGTGGTTTCTTAGGTAGGAAGTCATTAGTAGAGTATAAGTTTAGGAGATTGTCAACGGGTTGTTGACTCTGTAAATTATATCTACAAGTAGTGAATTCCATCCCTGGCTTGGTAGCCCCCAGAGTAGGTTGGTTGTAACCGAACTGGGTCAACAATTCTTGGTGTTATTTTACTGTTATTGTTGTCCATTGTGCAGAGTATGTTGTTGTGACATCACACCTTAACATCACACGTCTGATACCAGAATTTCAATTGGTATCAGAGCAGGCATTCTGTCTGGTTCTGGGTGAGATCTGGGGAAGATACTTTCTGGTGTGAAGATGGACAAAGAGGTTGGAGGATTTGTCAACAGACCCCCTATATTGGATGGCTCAAACTATGAGTATTGGAAGCCTAGAATGACTACTTTCTTAAAGTCATTGGACAGCAGAGCTTGGAAGGCTGTCATTAAAGAATGGAAAGCTCCTGTGGTGTTTGAAAAAGATGATGCTGGCAAAGATAAAGAGGGCACCTCAAAGCTGAAGCCGGAAGAAGAATGGACCAAGGAAGAAGATGAGCTTGCCCTTGGAAATTCCAAAGCTTTAAATGCAATCTTCAATGGAGTGGATAAGAATATTTTCAGGTTAATTAATACCTGTGAGGTTGCCAAGAAAGCATGGGATATTTTGAAGGCCACTCATGAAGGAACATCTAGAGTTAAGATGTCAAGACTCCAGCTTCTAACATCGAAGTTTGAGAGTCTGAAGATGAAGGAAGAGGAGACTATCCATGACTTCCATATGAGTGTGCTTGAGCTGGCTAATGCATCCAGTGCCCTTGGAGAAAAGATGTCAAAAGAAAAGCTTGTAAGGAAAATCCTGGGGTCTCTTCCTAAGAAGTACAAGATGAAGGTAACTGCCATTGAAGAATCACAAGACATCAGCAAGATGAGGGTTGATGAGCTCATTGGATCTCTTCAAACTTTTGAGCTTGGTTTGAATGAGGAAGAACCTGAAAAGAAGCCCAAAAGTATAGCCTTGGTTTCCACTCCTGCAGAAGTTAAGAAAGTTACAGATGATGCGTCTCAGGAGGATCTGTCTCAAGCCATAGTTATGTTGGGAAGACAGTTCAACAAAGTGTTCAAGAGGATGAACAATAACTCCAGGCCTAATGTCAGGAACATCTCTTCTGACAACAGCAAGGAAAAAGAGAAGGATGACGAGAAGACTGCCCAAGATAAAGGAGTTCAGTGCTTTGAATGTGAAGGGTATGGACATGTCAAGAAAGAGTGTCCCACATTCTTGAAGAAGCAGAAGAAGGGCATGACAGTTTCCTGGTCTGACTCTGATAGTGAAAGTGAAATTGAGTCAGCAAAGCATGTTACAGCTTTGACAGGAATTGTTGAACCTGATGATGATAGTGATGGAGAAGTCACTTATGATGAGCTAGCTTCAACCTACAAAGAGCTGTGCTTAAAGAGTGTTGAACTATGTCAGGAGAGGAATCAACAGAAGAAACAGATTGCTCAGCTAGAGAATGACAAAGCTGAATTGGAAAAAGAAGTCTTATGTGTCAAAGCTCATCTTAATCATATGACTAAATCTGTTAGAATGTTGAACAGTGGGACAACCACTCTTGACAAGATACTACAGTCAGAAAAAGCAGCTGGAGACAAAGCTGGGATAGGTTATGTGGCTGAGGATAAGGGAACTTCAGAAGCAAGCACTTCAGGTTCAAAGAAGGAAGTGTCACAACCTTTGTCTCAACATCAGCCAAAGAAGCAGGATCCTACACCTAAGAAAGCTGATGTTTCACAACCTAAAAAGATTGAGAAGAAGACTGGTCCTAATCAGAAGAGAAAACAGCCACAAGGAGCTAGTCAGTATATGCCCCCACAACACCACAAGAGCATGCAAGCTGCTCAGTTCAAACAGCACATGTCTTATCAGGTGTCTCAACATCAGGGGTATGGTTACACCAATGTTGTTCCTCATATCTATGGAAGAAGAAAGCCACACCATCATGGGAGACAATCCAGGAAACAGCATTCTCAGCCTCCTTATGGAAGAAGATACCAGCATAATAGAAGGCAGGCCAGTTATGGTAGGAGGAGACCACATTATGGATGGCAGCATAAGCAATCTCATCATGGCAGAAGATTCAGAGATGAAAGGGTAAGATGCTATTATTGTGGAAGGTTTGGACATATGCAGTACTCTTGCTACAAGCTGCATGGATACCCTCAACCTCAAAAAGATGGAGAGAGTACATGCCCAAAGTTGTTAAACAATGGGTACCTAAGGAGAAGGTGAAGTGTCTATTGGCTCACACATCAGATGAACATTTTGCTATGGATGCATGGTACTTTGACAGTGAATGTTCAAAGCACATGACTGAATCCAAGAAGCATTTGGTAGAGTTCAATCCTTGCCATGCAAATGGTGTTATTTTTGGCAATGGTGAAAAAGGAGTAGTAGAAGGAGTTGGAAGAGTGAAGAATCATGATGGCCTTACTCTTGATAATGTGCTCCTTGTTCAAGGGTTGAGTGCTAATTTAATTAGCATAAGTCAACTTTGTGATGAAGGTTACAACGTAAGCTACACCAAAGATGAATGTGTGGTAGCTGATGAGCAGAATGAGGTAGTGATGAAGGGAGTAAGATCCAAAGATAATTGCTATCAGTGGATACCTCAAGTGGACAGCTTATCTAGTGATGATGCTGTAACATCAGATGATGACATCAAGGGTGAAAGTATGGTGAAAAGTCAATCTGGGTTAATGACTTATGGTGCTGTTACTCCTAAGTTGGATGATGTGAGTAGTCAGTTATGTGAGCAAGATGAAGGAGTCAAAAATGTTGATGGAAGGATCAAAAGTTGTGACCTTAAGAAGTGTTGGGAGCTGAATACTTGCAAGGCCAAGAAAGATGACAACCTGACTAATGACTCCTATAGTTCAGAAGAAAAATTTCACAAGTTGACAATCCTTAGGTTGGAAGATGCAGATGCTAGAGCTGATGTTAAAACATCTCAAGTCAAGAAAGGTACTTCTAGCCTTAAAATAAAGAAGAGTGATGATGAACTAATTGCAAAAGTGGTTCATAGGGTTGCTAAACAACTGAAATCAAGGAAGAGGAAAGCTATTGAGTCACCTCCAAAGATGAGAACTGATAAGCAGAAGATCTATGTGGATGGCACTACAAAATCCAGGAGTAAAGTGTTCATCTCTTCCAGAAATAGGAAGATCAGAGATAAGTATGATGATAATGTCCAGGATATCTCTCAAATGAAGGAAGTCGTTGTTGTTAGAACTTCTGAGAAAATTCAAAAGACCATACTAGATAACATTCATGTGCTTTTCGTAAAATGGTGGAAGTATGTTCTGGAAAAATAATTTGGTATAGATACTCTGGATATGGTTGAGTTTGCTAGGAGATGGTTCAGAGAGGGTGTGGGAACTTATGGTATTCAGGTGTTGCTCTGACTGTGTTTTATTGGGAGCTTCTTGAAGGACTTCTTTGTGCTATGAGTCCTTGGAATGGTGATGAGAAGCTGATGTCCCAAAAGATGTTATATCATCATGTTTACTGGTGGTTATATCTGGAAGATGATTAAGATTGGACATGTGGAGTTGGATGCTCTAGCATTTTTGGTCAGAAGAGGTGGAGATTATGGTCAAGTGTTTAGTAGCTTGTTCTGGCAAAGCATGACTACTGTCTTTGAAGACTTCACCAGCTTCAACAACTACTGGTGGATGTAAGGATGGAGGAATTGTGATCTCTTGAAGAGACTGGATCTCAGTAAAGCTTATAAGTATTCTGAGAATATGTGGAGGTTGTGACACAGTGTTGAGTTTGGATTACTTTGCTGATAGTAAATCCAGTAGTAGAGCATATGTAATACCCTGGTGTCAAGAGTGTCAAGAGTGTCCTTGGTGAAGGATGTCCTTGTTCTGGATCTGAAGCTTGGTGCTTACATTATACCTAAGGAGCGTCTACATAGTCATACGGGAGAATGATGAAGTAGAAAGTCTGCCTTGGATGGAGAATGTAGAGAAGACTGAAGTAGATCAGGGAATGACTGTATGTGGAAAAAGAGACAGTGGTACCGAAATGAATGTGCTCAGCAAGTGTTCATATTCATCTAGAGCATTTGACAGGGGGAGTACTTGTCTATGGATTTCGCAGCAAAGGTGTATTTATTGTGAAGATTGCATGCTTGTGGAGATTGGTTGCTTCTTATGAGGATATAATGTCAGGTAGCGTGTTGATTGGTGTGGCTTTGGATGGTTCTAGTCATATGAAGGAAATTGTTTGAATCTTGTGCGCACATGCTTCTGAGGAGATGTCTGAAGACAAGATTGAATCATGGCCTTGAATAGATGGGTGTCATAGGACTTCTTGTTGAGGTTTGTCAAATTGTGGCTAAAAAGGGGGAGATGAGAAATAGCCAAGAGGTTCAAGTGTCAAAGATAGTCAAGAGTTATTATTGCCATATGCTGCAAGTGTGATATAGATATTAAGGGGGAGTTATTGACAGTTGCTATGCTGAGCAACATTGCTGCAGTGAGGAGGAGTCTTGACTGAACTAGTGAAGATATCATGGCAATTGAAGAGTGCAGCCAAGCAGACATCAAAGGGGAGAAAAGTGCTGCACATTGTGAGCTACTGAACAGCTGTGATGCTGGTTCATGTTCTTGAGGGGGAGCACCAATTGGCTGTTGTCAATAATGAAGATGGTGCTGCAGCAGATCAAGTAATGAAGACTACTAGTATTGTCAAACTGTTGCTGATTGAGGTTCAATGTTTTGAAGATTATTCCGCTGCTGCTGCTGAATTCTCTGAAGGTGCAGAGTGCAGAAGTTGATTGCAGAGTGCAGAGATTGTTTTAGCCAAAATTAGCCAAAGGGGGAGATTGTTAGTTCCTGGATTGGCTGGAATTTTGGTAAAACAAAGTTTATTCAATGTTGATGTCAAGGTGCTGATGTTGTAACATTGAAGTCTTAACACTGGGCTGTGTTAAGTAATTAATTGCTGAAGTTGGATGTCTGATGTCACACAGGTGATGTTGTAACATCAGATCTGCAGAATTAACAACAGCAGGCTGTGATGTTGTTAGGGTTGCGTATTAGCTGGAATTGTGGAGAGCAAGCTGTCTCATTGGATGCGAATATCTTGGGATAGATATTTGCTGCTGCATAGGAGATCTGCTGCAGATTTGTAGGAGATTTAAAAGGTTGAAGATTTAAAAAGATTTTAGGAGAAAATCTGTTTTAATATTCAGTTTTAAATAACAAATCTGGGAGATATTGTAGCAAGTCCAAGACCAATTCAAGGAGCTATATAAAGCGCACAAGACCAAAGGAAAAGGTACAGAAATACAGAAAGAAGATCAAGAGCATAGGCTGAGTGTCTTGAGTATTTTGTACGAATTGTATTTACACTATTCTAGGGTTTGAATAGGTGTTAAGTTTCTGTCCTCTCTAGAAGCTGTGAAGCAATAGAGAGTGGTTGCTTGATCGAAGCTGTGAAGTAAGATCAAGGGTACTCAAAGTGGTCTCTTTGAGTGTTTGTAAGGGATTGAGTGGCGTTCTCATACCTAAGTGGTTTCTTAGGTAGGAAGTCATTAGTAGAGTATAAGTTTAGGAGATTGTCAACGGGTTATTGAGTATGTAAATTATATCTACAAGTAGTGAATTCCATCCCTGGCTTGGTAGCCCCTAGAGTAGGTTGGTTGTAACCGAACTGGGTCAACAATTCTTGGTGTTATTTTACTGTTATTGTTGTCCATTGTGCGGAGTGTGTTGTTGTGACATCACACCTTAACATCACACGTCTGATACCAGAATTTCATTAGGTACCACATGTACGGGGCTTACCCATTTACTATCGGATATTTGGTATATTATTCCAGCCTCTAACAACTTTAACACTTCCTTTTTTACTACGTCACTCATTATAGGATTTATCCTTCGTTGATGTTCTCTGGAGGGTTTTGCGTCTTCCTCCAGCATAATTCGGTGCATACACACGGAAGGACTTATTCCTTTGAGATCGGAGATATTATAACCTAGAGCTGAGGGATATTTTCTTAAAACATCTAACAATTGATTGGTTTTAGGACCATCTAACGTGGCACTGACTATGACTGGGCGGTTTAATTCTTTGTCTAAGAATTCATATCCTAAATTCTTAGGAAGCTCCTTAAGCTCTATCGATGGTTTTTTCGGACATGGCATATGATCTGGGGTAAGTGCCAAGCATTCGTAAAGACTGTTATCTATGTAAGGTCCAGATAAGCGTTTGAATTCGTCGTCCTCCATTATGGGGATCGAAGGTAGTTTGATGGTTTCTACTGGATCTTCTTTATCCAGTTCTCTTATGCATACATCAATTATATCGATGGCATAACATGAGTAATTTATGGCTGGTGCATTTAAGATTTGGGATAGTATAAATTCCACTTTTTCATTACCTACCTCGAATGTCATTTTTCCTTTTTTGACATCTATTATAGCTCCAGCTGTTGATAAGAAGGGTCTACCTAAAAGGATTGGGATCTCATCGTCTTCCTTAATGTCCATTACGACGAAGTCCGTTGGAATATAAAGTTTACCAAGCCTAACTGGGACGTCTTCCAAAATTCCAATTGGATACTTAACTGATCTGTCGGCTAATTGAAGAGACATCCTAGTTGGTTGCATTTCTCCTAGGTTTAACCTTTTACAAATGGCTAAAGGCATTAAACTTACACTTGCTCCTAAGTCCGGAAGTGCTTTATCAATAACTTGGTTTCCCAAAACACAAGGTATAGAAAAACTTCCTGGATCTTTCTATTTCTTAGCAAGCTTATTCTCAGCAATTGAATTACATTCTAAAGGTTTAGGATCATCTAATCTTCGTTTGTTGGTTAGAATGTCTTTAAGGAATTTGGCATAAGATGGTATTTGGGTAATAGCTTCTGTGAATGGAATCTCTACGTGGAGTTTCTCAATCACTTTTATGAATTTATTATATTGGTTATCTAATTTGGATTGTTTAAGTCCTTGTGGGTATGTAATCGGAGGTTTGTAAGGAGAAGGTGGTACATAAACTTTTTTATTCTCTTCTCTTTCCTTAACTTCCGTATTCTTAGATTTCTTAGGTTCCACTGATTTCTCAACTTCTTTCTCAGGTGTGTTCATAACTTCTTTCCTAGGAGGTTTTGGATTATTCAACCTAGGGTTTATAGGCCCATCGTAAGTGGTCCCGCTCCTTAGGGTTATAGCGTTTGCATGCCCTTTAGGGTTAGGTTGAGGTTCTCCAGGGAATTGTCCTCCAGGTGTAGCATGGGTGGATTGTTGTTGTGCTACTTGAGAGATTTGGGTTTCAAGCATTTTGTTATAGGTAATTACAGAATCGAGTTTAGTACCCAACTGGGTAATTAGTCCATTCATATGAATGTTTTGGTTCATGAACTCCTTGTTCTGTTGTAATTGAGCTGAGATGAATTCGTCCATCTTTTTCTCAAAATTTGACTTCTGAGGGGCATATGGTGTAGATTGATTGGGTCTTTGAGTCTGTAAATCGGGTGGTTTTTGAGGTGTTGAATTTTAAGTAGGGTTATTATTCTTATAGGAAAAATTTGGGTGATTCCTCCATCCAGGGTTGTATGTGTTTGAATAAGGGTTTCCTTGGGCGTAATTAACCTGATCTGTGGTACTCTCGGCTAAAAGGTTGCGTTCAGCTACAGTATGTCCTAAGGTTCCACAAATTTCACATCCGAGTTTTATAGCTGCTATGGTTGTTGTGGGGTTGATAGTCAGGTTTTCTACCTTTTGAGCTAGAGCATCCATCTTTGCGTTCATATAGTCAAAACAACTCACTTCATACACACCTCCTTTGGTCTCTTTCTTCTCCACCGGTGCTCCTTCAGTTCCCCATTGGTAATGGTTTTGTGCCATATCCTCAATGAGAATGCAAGCCTCGGGGTAGGGTTTGTTCATTAGAGCGCCACCAGCGGCAGCGTCTATGGTCATCTTTGTGTTGTATATGAGTCCATTATAGAAGGTATGGATTATGAGCCATTGTTCTAAGCCATGATGTGGACATGCTCTTAATAGTTCCTTGTATCTCTCCCAAGCGTCGAAAAGTGATTCTCCCTCGCTTTGGGTAAATCGAGTTATTTGGTTTCGTAGAACAACAGTTTTACTCGGTGGAAAGTATCTACCAAGGAATACTTTCTTTAGGTCATTCTAAGTGGTTATAGAGTTGGCTGAAAGGGAATCTAACCATGATCGGGCTCTATCTCTGAGGAAAAATGGGAATAGTCTTAGACGTATTGCCTCAGGAGGAGCTCTGTTTGCTTTTAAGGTATTGGCTAGTTAAATAAAGACTTTAAGATGTTGGTTCGGGTTTTCCGTGGGAAGACATGCGAACTGGTTCTGTTGTACTAATTGTAACATAGATGGTTTTAATTCGAAATTATTGGTTGGTATAGCTGGGTTAACTATACTAGAATGAGGTTCTTCGTTAGAGGGTAGGGCGAAATCCTTAAGAGGTTTAGCGTTTTCTTTGTCTGCCATTGCTCTTTTGAGTTTTCAAAGTAGAAGACGAGCTCAGGCGTAACGTTCAAGTTCTTCTAATGGATTAACTAAGTTTCCGGTACTGCGAGTTCTTCGCATTTACTGGCTAAGGGATGCCTTAGTCTAGACGGTGTAACAACAGGGTACGAAATTTTGACGTAATTAGTCCCCAGCAACGGCGCCAAAAACTTGATGCGTGCTATCCACAAGTATACGGATTACGTCAGAGTAATATAAAAGATTTATCGATCCCACAGAGACCAATGTCAATCTATCGATTACTATTGTTACGTTGTTTATCTAAGGCTAAAAATCAGAGTAAAAGTTTTCCACAGAACAAAAAAAATTAGAAATAAATCAGAATAAGACTATGCTAGAATGGTAATTGGAAACACAACGATAAATTAGTTTGCAAAATAAGATATAAAAAACTTGCGAAGTGTGAGAGTGTATTTCTAGAGAATGAACACAAGTGTCACGCTTAAGTTCAGTTCCAAAAGACAAATCACACAAACGATTTAAAGTAATAAAGTAATGACAGAGGCAGAAAGTAAATGAATATAAAGCAATGCAATAAAGTAAATAAATATAAAGGCAGTGCGGATAATGATAAATTGCAAATTATAAAAGAAATCTGCTCCAAAGCGGAGACTTAATCTGGTACAGAGCTAGAAAGTAAATTGTGGGAAACGAAAATCTGACTTGAATGTAAATAACTTCGAATATAAAACTCCTAACTATGATTGCTCCAATCTAACTAACAACGATAGTGCAATAACCCCTCGATGTGACAGATTATTGCTTTACAAAGTGGACTTTATGCCTAAGGTTGGGAATTAGAATTGGATGAAAAAAAATGAAAATACAAGGCCTATTTATAGTGGTCATGAAGCTATAACTGCCACACGACGTTATGAAGAACGACTGAGTAATAATTTCCATCATGGGTAACTGCTTCTAACGTTCTTTACCGTTTTCCCGTTACAACGGTCGGCGCCCGCCGACCCCCTCTCCGCGTCCGCCGAGTGTGTAATTGAAATAAAACGTGTTTCATGACCGTTGGAATGTGGGTGAAACCCACTAATCAAACGACATCCTTTATGGCGTTCGCTGAGTGAAACAGCTAGTGTACAATTTGCACAGGAAATCTCCGTTTTAGCCCCGTTTTGCGTCGTTCTTCACTGCATGCTCGAATCAGGTGATGTATCTGAAAGTAAGACAAAATACCATCATAACATGGGAAAATAACAAATAAACAACTAAAAACATGTGCAATCGGAGTCAAATATACAATGTGTTTTAGTGTTATCAAAGGTTGCGGGAATTTTTTTCTCAAAATAAGAAGGCAGATGAACAACCTAAGGAGCCCACTTGCTTCTTTTGTAAGACGGTTGGACACATGAAGAAGGAATATTTCAAGTACGCTGAATGGCATGAAAAGAAGGGTAATTTTCTCAATTTTGTTTGTTCTAAAATTTATTTAATTATTTTTTGTACCTAAGGATACTTGGAGGGTATATTCTAGTGCTACTACTCACATTAGTATGTCCATGCAAGGCTGCATGTGGAGTCATCCGATAGGTGATGCTGAAAGATTCATCTATGTGGACGATGAAAATAAAGTTGCATTAGAAGCTATAGGGAATTTTAGATTATTATTATTATTATTAAAGAATGATTTCCATTTGGATTTGGTTGAGACTTTTGTTACACCGCCTATTAGATGGAATTTAATTTCTATTTCTATTTTAGAAAAATTTAGTTACACCAGTTAATGAAATAATAAATTAAGTCTCTCATATGATTCAAATGTTGTTGGTTCCATTTCTTTAAATGATAATATTTATATGCTTGATATTAAATGTCCTTATAACAAAATAATTCAAATAGAGTCACATGGTACAGAATAAAAATTAAATGAGAATCTTACCACTTTATGGCATAAGCAATTAGGACATATCTCTAAGCAGAGAAATCAGAGGCTTATGTCAGAAAATATTCTTAGATCCATTGACTTTTCATACTCTCAAGTCAGCATTAAATGTATTAAGGGTAAGAAGACAACCAAGAGGAATTTCCATGCTGAAAGAGCTAAGGATGTCTTATAACTAATTCATACTAATGTATGTGGTCCTTTTCCTACAGATTCTTGGAATGGACAATAATATTTTATTATGTTTATAAACGATTACTCGAGGTATGGCTACCTACATTTGATTCATGAGAAATCTCAATCTTTGGACATGTTCAACTCATTCAAAGCTGAGGTCAAACTTCAACTTGGATAGAAAATTAAGGTTGTTAAGTTTGACCATGGTGGTGATAACTATGGTCGGTATGATGGATAAAGGAAACAACGTCTAAGGCCCTTCACATTTTTCCTCGATGAGTATGGAATTGTTCTGCAATACATAATATCGAGAAAATCCAACATGAATGTACTTGCAGAAACTACGAAACCAAACCCTTAAGGATATGGGGAGAAGTATGATTATCCATTCTTATCTTACAAAGTCATTTTGGGTAGAGCCATTAAATACGTAGTTTATATCCTTAATAGAGTACCTAGTAAAGTAGTAGCTAATATCCCTTATGAGCTTTGGATTGAGAAAAATCCCAGCATTATACACCTGCAAATTTGGGGATGTCTAGCTGAAGTAAAGCCTTATAGGACCCATGAAGGTAAGTTGCACGAAAAGATAAATACTTGTTATTTTATTGGATATGTTGAATGCTTGCTAGAACAATTTTTGAAACGGGAAATGTTAGATTCCTTGAGGATATAGAGTTTGGAAGGGAAGAAAGCATATGGAGTGTTGTCTTTGATGAAGAAACTGTTTCTCACAATGATTAAGTTTTTGTACCTATCTTTGTTCCAAAAACATATCCTGAAATAAACAATGATGTTATTTCTAACATCCCTAAAGAACAAGACAATAATGATTTTATTTCTTAAGCACCACCTATAGTTAAAACTCAACAATCACATGCACCTCCATTAAGAAGATCCACTAGAGAGGAATAGTTCAATTTTAGATGATTATGTTGTATTTCTTCAGGAACATGAGGATGTTATTGGATTGACTGAGGAAGATCCCATCAACTTTAGTCATGGTATGCGAAGTCCAAACTTTCTCAAGTGGGTTGATGCCATAAAGGATGAGATGAAGTTGATAGCTGAAAATGATGTTTGAGATCTGGTTAAATTACCTGAAGGAAAGAAATCCATTGGTTGTAAATGGATATTTAAAACCAAAAGAGATTCAAAGGGTAACAGATATAAAGTTTGCCTTGTCGCCAATGGCTTTATTTGAAAAGAAGGCATTGATTATAAAAATTCTTTTTCTCCAATTTCTTTGAAAGAATCTCTTAGGATCATGATGACATTAATAACACATTTTGATTTAGAGTTGCATCAGATGGATATATATATATATATATATATGGTGCAACCAAAAAAAAATATGTCAAGAGACCCAAATTCTATTATTTGCAAACTCAAGAAATCCATTGATAGCCTTAAATAGGCTTCTTGTCAATGTTATTACAAATTTTGTCAAGTCATATCCTCATTTGATTTTGAGGCTAATCTAGTTGATAATTGTGTATACCAAAATTTCAGTGGAAGTAAATTCGTTTTATTGGTACTATATGTAGATGATATCTTTTTGGCAAGCAACAATATAAGCATGTTGTACGAAACCAATAGATTTCTCACAAAGAATTTTGATTTGAAAGATCTTAGGGACACCTTCTTTGTCTTTGAAATTAAAATACTTAGAGACCGCTCTCGAGGTATTTTAGGATTGTCACAGAGGAGCTATATTGATACAATTTTGGATAGATTCTCCATGAAAAATATCAAATCATGAAACACACATGTTGCAAGAGGATACAAGTTTTGTCTTAAACAGTGCCCCACTATGGATCTTGAAAAAGGGAAGAGATGCATAAGGTTCCATATGCTTCAGTTGTGGGGAGACTTATGTATGTTCATGTTTGCACTCGTCCCGACTTAATATTCATTATAGGAGTTCTTGGCAAATATCTATGCAACCTTAGTATGCAACATTGGATAACATTAAAGGGTGTAATGCGCTACTTGAAATGAACAAGAAAATGTGTGCTCACTTATCGGAAGTTAGATAACTTAGAGATCATTGGGTATTTTGACTCTAATTTCACAGGATGCCCAAATAGCACATGTTCCATATCTGGTTACATCTTCCTTTTGGTTAGAGGAATCGTCTCCTATAAGTCTTCAAAACAGACTTTATTGGCTCTTTCCACTATGGAAACATAATTTGTGGTTTGCTTTGAGGCATCAAATCATGCAATTTGGCTGCAAAACTTTGTCACAGACCTAGACATTGTTAGGAGCATCGAAAGGCCCTTGAAGGTTTATTGTGACAATAATGCAATGATGCTCTACTCCAACAATAATATGAGTTCTACAAAGTCAAAAAATTATTGATATCAAATATCTTGTTGTGAAAGAAAGAGTTTAGGAGAAACATATTTTGATAGAACACATAGGGACAAACTTAATGCTAGTTGATCCACTAACCAAATATTTGACACCTATGACTTTTCATAGGCATGTTGCTCACATGGATCTTGGTTTTAAGATTGCCTTAGAGTATGGAGAGTTTTTTCCTTACTTTTCTATGTTCAATGCTTTAGTTTATTTTGGTACAAACTTTATGTTATGTTTAATTTTATTCATAAATAAAAACTTATGAGGTACTACTGTTGTAACAATATCAAGTTTTTTTTTCATTATGTGTAAATATTTTAATTTTGAATTACACCTAAGGAACTTCATTTTGATCTCGCTGACTTCAATTGGACCAGTTGAAAATATGCATGATTTAGATATTACATTGCATGAAATTTACATGCCACTCTCCATATCAATTTATATCATCAAGTACATTGATTTGGTGGTCGGCGAGATTCTGTCACGTTATACGTTAATGATGACATCCGTGATGGTCTCATTATTGATGTATGAGGTGGACCAGATTGTAAAGTTAAAATCTAAGGATTAATAGCATTTAGATGCACATCTAGAAAACTTTAATATAATTATTATGATATATCACACAAGTGGCAGATTGTTGGAATATTTTACTTTTAAATATTATTTTAATATTTCAATAATTATTATATGGACATATATTTTTTAATTATATCAACTATTTTATCAAATTAAGTACACTAAACAATTAAGTGATCAAATTAAAAGGCTAATTAAATTTTATTTATAAATTAATTAATTGAGAGCTCAAATATGAATGGATGTTAGGATGATCCATTTTGGAATAATGGAAATCCTAATTGGTTAACAATCTATAAATAGGTTATGGCCACAATATACCACATACAAGCATTTTATCTCTTCTCCTCATCTGAAGAGTGTTGAAAGAATATTAGTATGAGTTTTTGTTATCGTATCCGCAGGGATTGTGTGATATTACCGGCATTCAACAATTTGGAATCGTTTTAAACATAGAACATATAAAGTGGTTGGTTTGATTTTGTATCGCAACGATCACATAAAAATTATAATCAACGGTAAAAAGTTTCGATTTTAATCGATTGATAAAAACTTGTCAAGATTAAAGTTCGCTAATCCTTTTTATATGTATCCGATTAATCAAGCATATAAACTTAGTTTCGATCAATACAATCGCGTATCCTCGTGAATCCGTTTATGTCTAAAGTGACTTTGTGAGTATTATTGTTTAAATCGTTAGACGATGTCTCAACCTAACAATCGGAACAATAAACATTAAGATCAATACAAAGCAAATATTAACTCTCAAATCTATGTCTAGAGTTTGGTTGTCAATAGATGAAGACATTAGATCAAGATTTGGAAAATCTTTGTCTAGAGTGATTAAAACCATAAATACAACATTAAAAGCAAACAACTTCATCATATATTGATCATCAACCTTGTTCATATACAAAAGATCAAAAGAAATACATATAAGTAATATTAACTACCTCTAATTTAGACACAAAGGTGTTTAGCTACCCATCACCATGATAGTTTGCTTCACAAGATTTGGGAGGAGATGAAAAAGCATCCACGTCGAATAATCAAACTCGGATGCGAATCCAGCTTCTCAATGTAAAATATCACTCTTGGATAATGAAAACTCAGAAAACTAGGTTGTGGTGTGTAAAAATGGGTTATTATCCCCAAAATGACCAAAAGTGCTTAAATATAACATTCAAGACATGTCATGTTCGCACTGCGAACAGTTTATTTTCCTAGTGAACATTAAAATAGGCACCTGATGTGCCTCTGCACAGTTAAACCGCCTTTGAGATAATTCAGAAGTTCGCAGTGCGAATGATTATTCGCCTACAAGTTCGCACAACGAACTTAGGTCCATTTAGCTACTACCTCTTTTCTGAGACGCCTCGCCAGGTCTTCGCTGGAGCGTTGCCACATCGAACTTAGGGGCCTTTTGCTACTGCCTATAATCTGGGAGCCTTCGTTGGTGCCTCGCCAGTTGTTCGCCCAGCGAACATTCGCTGGCAAGTTCGCCTAGAGAACTTACTGATATTCTTCCCTTCCTTTGGCAACTTTACTCACTTTCCTTGTGTCTCACTCTTTGAAGACTTGATGCCTATTTTCTGCACAATAACACACAAATTAAAGGTGTCAAAGGTATTTTCACATAATTTGAAGAATGACAAACTTCCAAGTAAAAATTCCAATAAATCAACATAAAAGAGTTGAAAAATGCCAATTATAAATGAGAAATTTAAGGCATGATTGACATCTAACAAAGGGTATTCAAAGCATTAGGAATACCTATTAAGAAAGAATCACACAAGTCATCGAGTGTTCGTTGTTCCTCTCTTAACCTCTGTAATTCAAGATTACCGCCAACAAGAATTTTCTCAATGAATCTAAGTATTCCTAAAATTAATTTATAGGTCCTTTAAATTTTATACATGCGTATATGACTATTTGATTTCTGAAATATTATATAGAATTAAATAAGTTTGTGGTCCCTATAAATATATTCAATTTTACTTTTAGTCTTTAAAAATTTTTCTTTAAACAATGGTCTTTATAAATTTTTTCATCCACAACTTTAGTCCTTGCTGTCAACTTTCATTAACAAAAGCTGACGTGACACGCCATAAATTTTTTCCAAGTTGTCTTTCATGTGGCATGCCATGTCACCATCCGATAATGAGAGTTGACGAAAAAGACTAAAATTGTGGATGGAAAAATTTATGAGGACCATTGTTTCAAGAAAAAATTTAGAAGGATTAAAAGTGAAATTTAGTATATTTATAGGGACCGCAAATTTATTTAACCAATTATATTTAATTAATATTTGTTGATTTAACTCCAACATAAATATATGTTAACAGTTTTTAATAGAAAAGTAATCTTTTTCAACTAAGGGAATAACAGGGCCGGCTCAACATATCTCGAGACCTGAGGCGAAATTTAAAATTAAATATTTTTAATATAATAAAATATTTTTCAAAAATTAATATATTTGAGATGTTTCAGTGTGTAAAACCATTACATTTTTATAATCAATTTTATTTACTATTTTATTTTAATTGATAATAAAATTAACTCCTCTAAACACTATCTTTATTATTTAAAAATTCACAATTGAAAAACAATTTCAAAATTATATAAAAATTATTTAGATATTAAATCTCCAATTATGTTAAAGAACTCAAAAATTTATTATCTATACGTGTAATTTTTAAATTAACAAATCAAACAACACATATTTTAAACTATTGTTATTGTTATATATTTTAAATATGTGTTATTATTTAACGGATATATAAATAATTTAAAAAAAAATTATTAAAAAAGATAGTTAAACTCATAAATATTAAGTAAAAATGCGAGGCTCTAGGCGGTAGCCTTGGTCGCCTACCCCTAAGATTGGCCCGAAGAATAAATTAAGGGAGAAAAGATCAAGCACTCTTTATCAACTTAGATTTTTTATGTAAATTATTTACCCATTTTACTATATTTTCGCAGAAGAGCATTTATCCAAATGGACAAACTTTTTAATTGATTCTTATTGACTAATAATTTGGAAATCATAATTAGGTTTACACATTCAAACAAGTTGATGCTCCATTCAACCGTGAAAGGCAATTGACAAGTCAACATTAACCAATGAAAAGTCCAAAATGTGAAGCAACTGGTAACCAAATATAGAACGTAGGCTTCAGCGAAGTGAAGTTTAAAATACAAGTCTAAATGCAAAAAGATTAGTCAAAGGAAAAAGTGGAAAAGTCGATAACCACTTGGAAATAATAGCAAAACAAAGGCCAGAAATTTGAAAGAGGGAAAGTGGGGAACTTCTCCAAAGAATAATGGTCGTGGCAGGGGGAACACGCTTAGTATAATTAATAATCAACCACGGAACAATATTCATCCAACGGTGAGAGAGGCGATAAGTTTGTTTGCATGGTAGCTAAATTTGTAAAATATTTGATTCTATTTGAAATGATGATATAGAATAAAGCATACCTGAATGGAATATGAAGCAAATTATAAAATTTAGTTCTATTATATACACTTTAAATTAGGGATTGAAAATTAAATGAGTTAATACTTATTTTGCCTCAAGTTATATGGGCGAGTTTTGAAAAATTTCAATTTAAAATGATCCAATGTTTACAAGGAGAAACATCAATCATTAAACTAAGTACTTTTGTTGTTTACTTATGTGTATCAAGTATTTTATATTACAACATTTCAATTCATATAATTAAATAATAATTTTAATAAAATTGAAATTATATTCATTTTTATTATTTAATTTCAATTAATTGATTATTATTATTTAATTTCAATTCATTATTTTATTTACTTTTAGTTTAATATTTATTATATTTATTTCTAATAATTTAATTTATTTTTTAAATAACAAATGTTAAAATATATTTTATATATATATATATATATATATATATATATATATATATATATATATATATATATATATATATATATATATATATATATATATATATATATATTAATGTATGTATAAAGTTTAGATATATATGTCTTAACTATTTTTAACCAACTAAATTATTTTTAATGTTTTAATTAATAAAATTTATTAACTCTATATACAAATAAGCGTTAATTAAAATATATAAATAAATAAGTTAACGTTTATATATAAAATAAAATAATTAAGAAATATAAAGTTTATTAATGTTTATTAAGATAAATTAATGTTATAAAGTTTATATATATATATATATATATATATATATATATATATATATATATATATATATATATATATATATATATATATATATATATATATATATAGTTAATAAGCTATATTATAAATAATAAAAATACTAAAACTGTAAATTATAATATATCTAAAATAATAAATAAATCTAAAATAACCAATATTATTTTTATAATAAAAAATCTAAAATATTAAATAAATCTAAAATAATCAATATTATCTAAAATAATAAATAAATCTAAAATAATTTATTTACTGTAAATATTATTTATTTATTCATATTATTAAATTATTATTTAAATATTTATTTTAGATTTATTAAAATATTTTAATTCATTATTTACATATATTAATAATAAATAATAAATATTCAATATTAATTTATTAGTTAACTTTATATTGTTTTGGTTTTATAATTAATAGATATATAATATTAAATATTATACATTATATATTTATATAGTTAATATATTTATAGAATATTTAATATTATAAATTTATTTCGTAAATTATGTATTATTAACTAAATAAAATAATATGAAATAGTTACAGTGTATATTTAATATGAAATAGTTACGGTATATTTAACATATGTAATAGTTACATTTCAGTATATTCACAGTATATATCAAAGAAAATGAGTTAGCCTGGTGGTAACTCCCCTTACATATGATAAAGAGGTCATGAGTTCAACTTACAATTTTTAAACTTAAAATAATAATAAATAAAATGCCAATATGTCATTTAAAATAATAAAAAATGCCAACTAAATCATCCACATAATTTAAAATAATAATAAAAAATTAAAAAATATATATTATCACAGCAAAAATTAAAAAATGCCAATATATCACAAACATACATTTATATTGTATTTCATTATTCGTTATTGATGAACAATAAAATATTATAATAATATATTTTTTAATATATAAAAAAAAATTAATTTTTTATATTAAAGGATACTGATATAAAATTGTATAATTAGTTAATTTAATAACTCCATTAACCAATATTTTATATTTTATTAACCAAATTTGTTTATTTTTAAAAATTACTTTTAATATCTAAATGTTTATTAACCAATTTTATAATTTTATTAATCAATTTTTTATTTTTTACTAATCAATTTTATTTTACTAAAAAAAATATTTTTAATATCTGAGTATTTATACAACAACTTCATCACTTTATTACTAATATTTTAAATTTCATTAACCAATTTTATTTTATTATTTAAAGATATTTTTCACTTTATACTATTTATTAAATAATGTTTCTTTTAAAGTATATATTTTTATTTCATCACTTCATACATACTATATATTTCACTTTATACTATTTATTAAACATATATATTTTTATTTAAAAGAAACATTATTCATCGTTTAAATACCGTAATCACGATGTATACATTTGATGTTAAATATGGATATAGGAATAACCTGAATCAATTTGCTCGTAATTCTGATTTCCATATAATAGTAACAATTCTTATAAGTCTTTTTTCAAACATACAAATCTCATCTCGTACATTTTCAAGATCTCTCTTACTATTTCCATATGAATTTTGTTCATCCATATTCAATTTGCCTAGAAACACAACACTGACTACTCATTGAACTTGCACATGTATCAACCATCACTCTTCAGAACTCCACCGTCCTAATCCTGCTCACCTGCTCCAAACCATTTAAAAAACAGCAATCCCCAGCCAAGTTGGTATAATACACCCAACCTCATTAAATAAACAAAAAATATCAAATTCTATTTTAGAGAAAATAAATACACTTCTTAAACCAAAACCACATGGAACGAATTGTCCTCAATGAAGCATGTACGATTATTATCATGCCATTAATTAATCATATTTTTCTATGCACCTTCGTATCATCGCATGCTTCGTGACACGTAGTTAGTTTCTTGCTAGTTCCCACGTAATCACAGTGATTAAAATATTATTAAAATTTTGAATATGGTTAACACATGTTGAGTCATGATGCAGCACTAGTAAACCAATCAATGGAGTCTATTAGGTTGTATTTAATTATTTTCTTAAGTTGAAAAACTGTGTGCTTACTTCCTCTGATTTACTTTTTCTTTTGTCAAAGTTCTATTAAATAAGACAAACAGAGAAAAGGACCACCACGACTATGACAATAATATTACTATAAAATTAGGTACACATAATTAATTCAATAATTTTTTTGAAGCATCTTTTGCTCAATAATTAATAATACAAAATTAATCAGTCAAAAAATTAATAATATAAAAGAAAATTATTTCCTCTTGTATAGAGATGAAAGAGTTATCCAAACATATTTGAATATTAAAAAAAAAATAATACTATTGGAATATGTACTCTTTCCACCTAAAACGTCTAGCATGTATAGAACTTTTAGTTATTCTAAAATTTATTATCGGTTTCATTAAGCGAATCAAAGATAAGTGATGCGGATAAAATAGAGAAGTGATGGTGATAAAATAGAGTTTGAACACGTTGGATCAAATTTTTGGTGCCGCGGATTAGACTTTCAATATGACAAAAATGGGATGGACTTACAACGTTAATATTCTAAGTTCAAGTCAGTGATTGATGGAAAAGTAGTTTGAGAGTGAAACTGAATTGAATATATGAAACGACACGATGTGATCTTTATATAATATGAGCAGTTAAAATTCTTTGTGAGTGATTTGACACCCTGTATGGGTTATCATTCGATTGGATCCAATGGTGAGAGATGTGATGGAGAACATGATTGTGTGTCCTTGACAGGGATGTGGGGTTCATTTGTTTCGAGCGCCTTATTCTTCAACACTCATTATTGGGCTTTCTTCGTGGGCCTTGCAGCTAATCCATAATAATTGTACCCGAAGCCTTTGTTCTTATGACATAGAGCGAGGGATTTATTCAGATCGTCCTCAGTACATTCCCTAGTAGAAGAAAATAAAGAGCATTTATAGGATGTTGATGTCTTTGAGAAGAGATGCATTAAATGTCTCCCTTAGGATTAATGACGTTTTAGAGGTACATCTCAACATGAGTTCCTATGTCTGACGACAATGATTCCTTCAATACTAGGGCTTTTGAGTGTTCTTGAACAATGTGCAATGAGATCTCGACTGTTGGTGGTGCGGTTCAAGCATCCCAACGCCTAGGATCGCGTGGTTCATCTTTGTTGGGGGATATATAAGGAATTTTGGGGTTACCTTGTTCCTCTTTTTCACCGTTTGTGAATCTTTGAGAGCTCTTATCCTGCATTTCTAGCATCCTTTATCTTCGCCAATCTCATCCCATCAGCCATTAATTACGGCGCACTTGTGCCACCTCAATCGCTGGAGCATACAACATGTGGGTTACAAAGTTTTTATTTTTCAAGGTAACGTTTGAGCATGAACTTTCTCTTCTTTTCATATTTTCTTACTTTATTAGCGTGTTTGGCAAGGAGAGTCGTGGGATTTTAGTCTTTTTTTATTTTGTACTTTGGTTCATTATCTTGCTATGAATGACTTTGGGGGTGGGGCACAAAGGTTGTCTTTGTATTTACCATGTGTTTTTTCTTACAATTATTTCTTTCACGTGTTAACAACTTCTTTTGACATAGACAACTCTCAACTCAGAGCTTGGAGGGCGACAAGACACAACTTTGTTGTGTGGGTGGATCATGAGACAATGAATATTGTTTTTGCCTTTGTGGGTGAAGGCGGCCTAGTCCATGCCTTTATTCAAGTATCGATGCTACCTGGTTAGCCCCCTTACCTAGGTGGCTCATGCTAACCTTAACAACATAAATTCTTAGCCTCCTTATCAATGCGCGTACAAATTCTTCGAGTTCTAGTGGTAGGGTCATTTATTGGAGGATGTTGGGTCTCAAGTCTATAAATTTGATGATCCATCCTAGAAGAAACTTATACGAGGGGGAATTGGTAGCCTTCTTTGAAGATTTGGGCTATGTTGACAGTGTTGCTTCTCTGTGGCAACACCGAGGAAACAAAAGAAACGGTTAATAGAAGGTTGTATGTTAGATATGGGGAAGGATCTTTTGTCAAACATTGAACGCTCGAGCAAAACTTAGAAAATCTTGGTTCTGGTGTTGGTCCAACGCCAACCACAACTACATTATAATCTTCATTTCTTTCCTGACATGGTCTGCGGACAACTATGGAGTTGTGACCTTTCATTTGTGAGTAGTATTACATGTATTTTCCAAGTAAGGATGAGGTCGTTCATCTAGGGGAGTTGGCTAAACTTTCGTGCCAAAATCGTTGACATCGACCGTTTTGGCCTTTGGTGTTGCCGAAAGGGGAGATGTTTTCTTGTCTGACTCTCTTTGAAAGGAAAAAGTAAGTGCTTCAAAAAGGTATTCATACTCTTACTATCGAGTGGGACCGATATCTGGATAAGCTTACAAAGACAGATGGTTTGTTGAGACAGATAGACTCTAAAGTACAAAATTTCATATACCCTAACTTATTGGCTGCGATGTAATCAATTATGCAAGAGATAAAGGATAAAAATGAAGCTCTAACATGTACTCAGTCAGTGTTATCCACCAATGAGCTGGCCTTGCATAGGCATACTAGGAATTGAAATATTCCTGCAAGATGATGAAGGATTTGGAGTTGTCTCTAAGAGTGACTCGAGAAGGTTGGAAGGAAGTTGAGGACAGTTTTATAAAGATGCGTCATGAAAACCTTGAACTATCCAAAGAGTATGTGAAGTCAATGCAAGAGAGTTTCTCCATTCTGGATGTTTCTTTTGAAAATGCCTTGCAGCAGATGGAGTTCTTCCATCCCTCAGTGGACATTTCAAGAGAACAACTCTCTCCTGATATGGAAATGATGGACGAAAACCAGATCTATGTTGGGGACGAGTCGACCTCGTAATGTTCTATTTTTTGTCCAAGATAAATCTACCCGTTATAATGTTTGTTGTAAATAAATTCCATGGTTGTTTCTTCTTGGCCTTTTCTTATTTTGCTTACATGTCATTGGTTTTACCTGTTATGGTGTTGCTTTAGTTCCCCGAGTTTATTTCTCTAGAAATTTATCGTCTGAGGTTGCACCTAAAATTTTTGTTGGACGTCTCTGGGGACCGTGCCCATCCAAGAGTCAGCACCTCTTCCCTCCCCCCAAGTTTGAACCTGGTTCAAGGTCGACGTAGTGGGGACTTACTTCTGCCTCTAGATATGCATCATGAAAACCTTGAATTATCCAAAGAGTATCTGAGGTAAATGGAAGACAACTTCTCCATTATGCATATTTCTTTTGAGAATGCCTTACAGCATGTTGAATTCTTCTACCCCTTAGTGGATATTTTAAGAGAACAAATTGGTCCTGGTCTGGAAATGATTGACGAAAACCCAGTCTTTGTTGGGGACGAGTCGACCTCGTAGTGTTATATTTTTGTTTGTCCAAAATGAATCTACTCGGTGTAATTTTGTTGTAAATAAATTCCATAGTTGTTTCTTCTCAGCCTTTTCTTATTTTGCTTACATACCATTAGTTTTACCTATTATGGTGTTGCTTTAGTTCTTCGAGTTTGTTTCTCTAGAAATTTGTCGTCCGAGCTTGTACCCAAAAGGTTTGTTGGATGTCTTTGGGGACTGTGCCCATCCAAGAGTTAGTACCCCCCCCCCCCAGTTTAAACTTGGTTTGAGGTCGACGTACTGGGAACTCACCTTTGCCTCTGGATTGTCTAGATACCAAGAGAAGGGTGAGCCCTGATTACCACCTCGAAGTTTGTTGTTTTTATCCATGTGACTTTCATTATGGGGTTTTGATTTCTTTCGTCACACCCATGTGACATTTATGACAATACCCCTAAGTCATCAGTCATGTGGTTTTGATTTCTTTAGTCGTATGCTTGGGCGTTTGCGACAATACCCTTAATTCGTGGCTATTCTTTATGATAATAAGAAAGAGAATTTAGTGAAACTTTATTCATTCAATCAGAAATAAGGGGTATTACATTATAATGAAAGGCATTTTTTACGCATGCGATAAAATTAAAATTTTAACTAAGCATTGTAATCATTGTATATTGTCCCTTGGCATACTGGTACAACGAGCCACTGTTAGCCTCAGTATTTATTCGTGGTCATCCCTTACATGTGTCAAGTTAGAATTATTCACATCATATCTGTCAGTGTCTTTGATACCTTCTTTTTAGGTTTTGATTGCCATTTATTTTAATTGCTTAGTGAAGGAGGCTATGTTAATATCCATTGCCTCTCTTTGTATTTCCCCTTATGATCATGCAACAAAGCTTTATGTATAATTTATGCTCCAAACAAGTCAACGCATAATGTCACCAGCTCATTATAAACATTGTGATACTTCAATTTGAGGTGGACTAGAGAGGCCACCTCATCCATCATTGTCATGAAATGCCTGGCCAAGATGAAGTTGTAGACATTTGTGCAAGGAATTACTAGAAATCGTAAGTCAACTGTCTTATTATCTCTCCCTTCTCCTAAGGTAACCATCATCTCAAAATAACCCTAGGGGCAAGTTACCATATCGTTAAAGGTTTGTATGTCAGATCCCTCATATGGCCATAACTTATCCCTTCTTAGCCTAATCTTTTGAAAAAACTTTGCATACAAAATGTCGCAAAAGCTCCCCCCCCCTTCAATGAGGATCTTGAATACATTGAAGTTAGACATGGTTGCTATTGTCACTAAAGGGAAAATCGGGTTTGGGATTCCTCCTACCATTTCACTAAACTTATAATCTAAGGATAGAAATTTCTGACATCTTGTCAAAGTTGTTCCTCTCTACTTGATAATTAACATTAACTTGCGATCCACATCTTCATAGCTTCCTTAGAAAGGATTTTTACTCTCTGTCATCTCTGTGACACTTACTCTCTTTTTATGGAGCCCAATCGCATCCAGGGTTTCTCATTCTTAGGTTTTTATCTTTAGATAAGAGATATTCCTCATAATTCATATAGTGTAAGGCCCTATTCTAAAGGTCACTTAAACTACAAGCTCTTTCTAGTCCTAGTTTTTCTTAGAACATGCAATCTCACCTCAATCCTTTTTTGAATATCAGACATTTTAATTTATCATATATACCTCTCACTTTCACTTCTACCTTGGTGAATCAGTCGTGTAATCTCGCATGGTCTCTTTCTTCTTCTGAATGATCCCGCTAAGTATGACCATAATGATAGATTGCCTCTTTTGGGCGATAAATTGAGTAGTGAATGAGTCATACACTTCCTTCTATGAATCTATGCTTTCATCTGAGAGGGCTTTAAACTAGGTCAAAGTAACTCCCTTAAGGGTTAATTTAAAAAGCTTATACTTCATAACTCCCTGGGCAAGGTGATAATCCATTTTTTTCACATGTTCAACGTGTTCGTCTAGATCCCATGTACCGTCGTAACTTTCTATCTTTGGAGGATTCTCAAGGGACATTAGGGTCATGTTATCAAGAATACAAGGAGAACGGGTTCTTCTTTTGCTTAGAGGTTAGGTCATCTACGTCATGTATTTATCTTCTTTGGGAGTCATATGTTGGTGAGCCACAAGGACAGTGAACCTCTGGTGGAGTATGACTGCCACTTCTCCCCCCGGAGTCAGGTGGGGGAGTCACGTGTCCTCTATTTCGGTTACGATTTGATGACCTCGAAATTTCTCTGTGTAGTGAGGTTGCATCTACTAGAGCTGACTGTAGCATGACTCCGTAGTTATTTTGTGAAGTTGCCTCGTGCATGGTGATGGTTTTCGGAGGAATGAACTGCAAGTTCTCTTCAATTATGAGTATCATGTCTGCTAGGGCTTGGGATTTTTGCTACTATACCAAGTTATAGCCATTGTTCAGTAGGTCAAATGCTCCTTGCATACCTAGGGTAACTTGTAATTGTTGAATATTTGGGAGCATCTCTTGTCAAAGTATTAATGGTTGTGACAAAGGTTACTATGAAGGTAGGCCTTGACAAAGATGTTGCAAAGGTTGGAAAAACGGAAGGTCTTGTAAAGTTCCCTAATAAACTCTTGGAGGAATAATATGTTGTTGCATAGGAGTTAACAGAGAGGTCACCAGAACTAGATTGTCCTTTATTGGAGGAAGAGGTGGGGCCTTGTTAGCTTCGGTGACCGTAACAACGACATGACATTGAGCGTGAGATCTAGTATTTTTTTCATGTCAATATGACTTTGGGAGTTCGATATCTAATCCGTTCGAGAAAGGAATTGGTTTCATGTAAAGAAGATAAGTTACATGTGTTTCAGTGAAAAGATGAGGGTTTTCATGGAAAGTAGAAGGAATTAAAAGTCGCTTCCCACAGAAGGCGTTATTGTTCTGCTTAGGGAACCAAAGATAAGTAATAGAGTGATCGAATATGGCTCGGACATGTTAGATTAAATTTCAGTTGTGGTTGGTCGAACTTTCGGTGTGGTGGAAACGAGTGGACTTGCAAGGTTAGCACTTTAACGGTCAAGTTAGTGCCTGAGTTAAAAATAGTTTAAGGGTCAGAATTAATTGAATACATGAAATGAGATGATCTTTATATAATATGTGAGCTAAAACCGTTAATGTGTGATCTGACACTTTGTATGAGTTATTGTTTGATTGGATCTAATGGTAGAAATGTGACAGAGAGTGTGATCATATATCCTTGACAGAAATAAACTAGAATTTATATATTTTATACGTTTTTTTCTTCAACACTTATTATTAGATCGTCTTCGTGAGTCTTCAAACATTATCAAAGAAAATAAGCTAAATCTATTTCTTTATGTCTTTAAATTTTGTTATTAATTATGAGTGGAGTATGGCATATACATAACCCAAATTTTTCTATGAATTGTAGTAAGTTTTGTACAAGAACATTAGCGTATTACTAAAACTGATAATTTTCTTTTATAAATTATCAAAATAAGCTCAATAATTATGTTATTACTAGTATTTGTTATTTTGCTTATCTACGTACCCGTGAATATGAGAGCCAAATAAAGCAATGTTAATCAACTTGACTCCAAAAATAACAAAAGACATCAATCAGTGTTGAATTGAACTCATATTTGTCTTATAGTAAAAGCAAAGAATATATCACATTTGTGATGGAAATGGAATTAGATGCCACGATGGATAATATAATTTTGTTCATTTATCCTATTTATCAATCGCTTCAAAGATCTTTTTTTCTTTCTCAAACTCAATTTGGTATTCATGCATGTGTAAAAAGGATCAAAAGATTTCAACATTTGCATAAAAACACACGTGTTCATAACATTAAAGCTAGTCCAACTTGGAGGAGCCACCTTAATTTTTATTCCAAATTTTGTTCTAAATAAGCGTCACTTTCAATTTTTAATAAAATTTTAGGTTTTTTTTCATATATTATAATTATGTTATTTAATCATATGCGTTTTTTTATGATAATATATATATATATATATATATATATATATATATATATATATATATATATATAGGGTACATATCCTATAAGAATGTCATTTTTATGTAAGAACATAAAAATGAATCTGAATCATTAGATTTTAAAATGAATTGTGGCGATTATATGTGGTTTTTGTTTTTCTCTCTCCTCCATTATTAAAATAAATGATGGAGGAGAGAGAAAAAAAACTGACACATAATCTTCCTCATTTATTTTAAAATCTAATGGTTCAGATTCATTCTCATGTTCTTACATAAAAATGACATTCTCATATGATACGTTCCCTATATATATATATATATATATATATATATATATATATATATATATATATATATGAAACGTATCATATGAGAATGTTGTTTTTATATGAAAAAATGAAAATGAATCTGAATTATTAGATTTTAAAATAAATAGTGAGGATTATGTATGATTTTTTTCTCTCTCCTCCATTATTAAAATAAATAATGGACGAGAGAAAAAAAACACATAATTTCTATCATTTATTTTAAAATATAATAGTTTAAATTTATTCTAATGTTCTTACATAAAATTGACATTCTTATATGATATGTTCTGTCATAATTGGATATAAATTAATAGGATAATTTTTCATTGTTTTTTATGGGACGACTTAAGCCTCTCCATATTTTATATATAAAATTTGTTAAATAGCTTAATAATTTTGATGCTAAAAAATTAAGGATAATTTTATAGTTTTGTATTTTTATATTATTCTCCACAGTTCCAATAATTTATTTTATATATAAAAATTGTTTCCAAAAATTTATAATAAATAATAGTAATAATTAATTAAATAGTTTTCTTCTTTTTATTTTATTATATGTGATTTTTTCATCTATGCCAATAATAAGAGAGACAATATTTTTAGTATTTTTTTTCTATACCAATAATAAGAGAGACAGTATATTTAGTATTTTTTTATACCAATAATAAGATACCATTAATAAGAGAGACAATATTTTTAGTATTTTAAAAATAAATAAAAAAATTCAACCTGATGGTTTTCTTTTCTTCTTATTCTTTATGTGAATTTTTTCCTATATCAATAACAAGAGAGTCAATATTTTTAGTATTGTATTTACTTTTCTAAATTGAGGTATCATAGTTCACATTTTTATTTCCCTCTTCTCTTAAGTTTTATTTTTTTATTATAAAAAAAAATCACATGGTATTTTAATTCAATGATCTAATTTTATATATTTATATTATTTGTCTTTTAATGCTACTTTCAAATTTTTTGTTATCGTGTGTGATATTAAACATAAATTTATGTGATATATTTTTTCCTTTATAAAAAAGATGAAAATGTTATAAATTATATAAAAATTTCGGAAATAAAGAAACAATTTGAGTTTAAAACAGCGTGACATAAATTATTGATAGAATAATTCAATGTCTTTCAATTTTTTTTTTTATTCTAAATTTGTAACTAGTTATATTCTAAATGTGTGTGTTAAAAAATTAAAATTTTGGAGTCAGAAGGAGAGTTTTATTGGTTTGTCTAAGAGTTTAGAGAACCCTGAATCCATTATTAATTTTATTAATTTGGTATAGAGATTAATTGATATGTATAATGTAAAAAGTTTTACACCATTAATGTATCATCATGAAATTTTCACAAATCATAATGAAGATTAATGAAAATAGAGAAAAGAAATAAAAGGAAGCAAAATCTCTTTCATTCATTGACCAAGTTAGTTATAATGAGTGGTTATATAGAAGTTTAGGATCTAACAACCTCTAATTGACTGTAACAAACTTTGGCTTAGTTGGGATATAATATGGCAAGTCTACAATAAGTTATGGTGTTTAACTTCTGAATGCAGCTTTTGAATGTAGCTTCTCAATGTAATTTCTGAAGGCTTCCACCTCTGAAAGCTTGCCTCTAAAAGCTTGACCTTTTGAAAGCTTCAGCTTCAACACCCCCCTCAAGCTTAGCATGATACAAACCAAGCATGTTGAGCTTTGAAATGAAGTAATTGAAATTTTTGGACAGCAGTGGCTTTCTGAAGAAGTCAGCAAGTTGGGCTTGGGATTTGACAGGTAGCAATTTAAATACTCCTTACAGTAACTTGTCTCTCACATAATGACAATTAATCTCCAAATGCTTCGTGTTCTCGTGAAAAACTGGATTAGCTGAAATATGGATTGTGCTTTGGTTATCACAATATAGTACATGTGGTTTACTACATTGGACTCCTAGATCTTGTAACAAATAGAGAAGTCATTCAAATTCACAACTTAAAAAAGATAGTGCTTGATATCCAGCTTCAAAAGATTTATGGGAAATAGTTTGTTGTTTCTTAGCTCTCCAAGAAGTCAGGAAAAACCAATGAATAAATAATAGCTTGAAGTAGATCTTTTACTATCCAAACATCCAACTCAATCAGCATTTGTAAATCCAAGAAGCCGAAGATTTGAATCTCTTCTGAACAATAACTCTCTCCCAAGTGAACCTTTCAATTATCTCATAACTCTGTAAGTTGTGTCATAATGTGTAATGGTTGGTGATGTAAGGAATTAGCTCAGTTGTTGCGTCACAAAGGCAATGTCAGGTCGAGTGGTTGTGAGATTGAGAAATTTCTCAACCAATCTTTTATAACTGAGTATGTCTGCACTTGAGATTTGATGTAATTTGACAGGTGGATCAAGAGGAGTTTTGGAAGGCTTGGAACCAAGAAGGCATGTGTCTTTTAACAAATCTAAACAATACTTTCTTTGGAATATACTAATTCTAACCTTAGAATATGTAACCTCTATACCTAGAAAATATTTCATCTTTTTAAGATATTTTATTTTAAATTTTGTGTCAAGTGTGCTAGCTAGGATGATATCATCCATATACACTAACAAGGTAGTGAAATGTGAGTTTATGTGAAGAGTGAAAAGAGAATGGCCAGAATTTGATTGTTTATATCCTTGAATAATAAGAAAACCAATCAACTTCTCATACATTTCCTGCTAGCTTGTCTTAATCCATATAAGGATTTTAGCAATTTTCACACTTGGTTTGGTTTGGGACTAGTAACACCATGTCGCAATGACATGTATACATCCTCATATAAGTCAAAAAGACATTATTTACATCTAGCTGATGTAAATGCCATGAATTGATTGATGCTAATGCCAACAAGGTCCTGAAAGTAATGAACATTGCCACATGTGAAAATGTGTCAAAGAAATCAAGCCCCTCAACTTGATTATTAGCTATAAGTCTTGCTTTGTATCTTTCTTGGGGCCATTAGCTTTATGTTTCACTTTGTAAACCCATTTTCTTCTAATAGGTTTGACATGTGGTGGAGGATCAACAAAAATCCATGTCTCTAGCTCATAGTACATGGCTTTGACCCAGCATTCGTGCTTGCTTGCCTCTTTGTAACTATCTGGCTCAGCTGGCACTGTGATAGAAAAAGAAAAATGCTTTTGTGCAATAGACAAATTATTTCATGAATGGAAGCTTTCATTAGGATACATTATACCCAAAGAATGATGATAAGATGATTTCTTTGAAAGATTGCATATGAAATCTAATAAATGGCTAGGCTTTTAAGTAGATCTATTGGATCTTCTAAAAAAATGTGGCTCATAAATGGTCTTAGGTTGAGGTGTGTCAATGTTGATGGTTTCAGTATTATCATTAGATATAATGTCTTGTTGAGGTGTATCATCATCAGGTATTAATGTATGGTCAATATCAATTTGGTCAATAGAAATTATGGCTTGGTGATCAGTAGTAGTATGAATTATGACACGGTCAATATGAACATTATGATCATGGTGGTATGTCTAATTGAAGGGTGGGTTTGGGTTAGAATAAGGAAGAACATGATCATGGTGTATAACATGTCTAGAGACAAAAATGGATTTGGTATTTAAGTCAAGAATTACAACACCTTTGACATTTTGCTTGTATCCCAAGAAAACAACACCCTTTCTACCTCTAGAATCTAGTTTGGTTCTATGGTTTGTAAGGTGGTAGCATAACATAGGGATCCAACAACTTTTGACTAAGTTAAGTGAGGTTCAACTCCAAATCTATGAAACAAGGGTGATTTGGCTTGAAGTAAAGGACTAGGTATGCGATTTATGAGGTAGGTAGCATGAAGAATGGCAAAGGACCAAAAGTGTTTAGGTAACTTAAACTGAAAAGGTAAGGATCTTACTACATTTAAAATGTGTTGATGTTTTCTCTCAACTCTCCCATTTTGTTGGGGAGTTTTAACTCAACTAGTTTGATGTTCAATGCCTTTGGAAGAATAAAATTCAGGTATGAGAAACTCAGAACCATTATCTGTCCTAACAATTTTAACTTTGCAGTTATATTGGTTTTCAATCATAAGTATGAAACTTTGAACAAGATAAGTAACTTCAGATTTTGTTTTATAAAGAATAACCCAAGTAAATCTGCTATGATCATCAAGAGCAGTTATGAAATATTTGTGGCCATGTATTGGTGGAATAGACAAAAGACCCCAAATGTCAAAATGGATCAACTAATAACATTGAGTAACTTTATTTTCACTAAGTTAAAGAGGCATTTTCTGTGTTTTGCATAATGGGATATATCAAACAAAATTCTTGTCTATGGTTACAAAGGGCATGTGTTTATGTAAACTACTAAGTCTCATATTTGATAAATGGCCTAGTCTGAAATGCCACAAAGTTGGCTTAAGAATAAAGGTAGATTGAGGTGGAACTTGGGATGTGGTGATGTTTGCTTAATGTGATGGCAAGATAATACAATCCTTCAACTAAATCATCTGAACCAATCATCCTTAGGCTTTTTTTTTCCTGAATTGAGCACTTTGCATTATTAAAATTCACTACACAATTATGATCAAAACATAATTTTGGAACTGACAATAAATTCATATTACACTCAGGTACAAATAGAACATTGTGCACTATGAAACCTGGTGAGAAAATAACAGTTCCATAACATTTTTCCATTGCCATATTACTATTAGGTAATCTAATGTTAACAGGTGATATATCTTGATAAGAATAAAAAAAATTCATGGATGAACATATATGATTAGTAGCACCAAAGTTCACAATCTATGATCCAATGTTAACATGACTCAAAGAATGACAAATTTTATAGATACCTGATGTAACATGGGGATTGGCATAAGAGGCCATGTCCACTTTTCAAGAGGATGCACTTGAATTTCCAATGGAGCTTGATGAATGCAGCAAATTCACAAGCGGTCATATTGATCTTTGGTGGAAGTGTAAGAATCATTGTCTTTATAACTTTCTAAATCATCAACATCATCTTTCTCTTCAAGTGAAGAATTATTAGCCACAACATTGCTTTTTCCAAAATGATGAGGAAAGTCATGCTTCTTATAGCATGTATCAACTGTGTGTCCGTTTTTCCGCAATGTGTGCACACTTTCTTGTTTCCAAAGAATGAGAAATCATTGGCACACCCTTTGCCTTGAGTCTTCTTGTAATCAACAGCATTAATGAGAATCTTGGATTCATCAGAAATCAAGACTTTGATCTGTCATTCCTGTTGCATCACCATAGAAATTATTTTGTTGATGTTAGGTAAAGGATTCATCAACAAAACTTAAGAGTGAACCATATCAAACGAGTCATTCAAGCCAGTAAGAAATCAGATTGAGCGTGTAACTTGATGTTTTTGCTTAGCATTACTCAAGTTCGTGTTGCATACACAACGATGCTGACACGAGCATATAAAAGTAGGAAAGTAAGCTTCAAGTTCTTCCCAAAAAACCTTAAAAGCTGTCAAATACTCAGAAACTGATTGTGGATCTTGCTTCAAAGCAAAGATTTCACATTTTAATTCAGAGATACGAATGTAATCACCTTGTGAAAAACGCTTCTTGAATTCATTTCGAACATCATTGTTGTTTTCAAGAAAAACGATACTTTGTGCTATGGATTCTTCAACAGAATTCATAATTCATGTGTGTACTAACATGTTGCAGCGATTCCAAGCTTTAAAACTTGGATCAAATTTCTCTAGAACTGGAATAAAACCATCAACAAAATCAAATATGTTCTTTCCTCCTAGCGCGCGTCACATATATCTCGCCATGCATGATAATTCAAATGTGTTAACACGGGTTTAACCGAAATAGAAGAAGGTTCATCTGAATGATGAACATAGTACATGTTGCCAAGTTGGTGTGACGGATCTTGAATCGAAGCACCGGCGATGGTGTCGGCCCCAATATTGGCACCACCACGAACCATTGGAAGAATGTGATGCGCAACAGAGCTCAAAAGAGCATTGATACCATCCTGAAGTTTTCACAAATCATGATGAAGATGAATGAAAACAGAGAAAATAGATAGATGGAAGCAAAACCTCATTCATTTGTGGATCAAGTTGGTTACAATGAGTGGTTATATAGAAGCTTAGGATCTATCAACCTCTAACAAACTGTAACAAACTTTGGCTAAGGCGGGATATGATATGGCAAGACTATACTAAGTTATGGTGTTCGGCTTCTGAAATCATCTTCTGAATGCAGCTTCTGAATGTAACTTCTTAATGCAACTTCTGAATACTTCAGCTTCTGAGATTTTGTGCAACTTCTAAAGGTTTCAGCCTCTAAAAGGTTTTGAGAGCTTTAGCTTCAACATATCACAATCGTTCATAGATAGGGATGGCAATTGGTAGGGTTTGTGTTGGGTACTATAGTACTCGTCGCTATACCCGAGTTTTAAAAAAATCCCCATACCCGAGCCCATACCCGCGTGGGCGTCAATGTCTGTATTCGTACCCGTATCTCGTGGGTACTTAAGTACTCATACCCGTACCCGTTACCAGCATTTCTAGTAAAAATAAATCGATCAATTATGAAATATCAAATATTTTAAAGTTTTTTAACAACATTTAAAAAAAACTCAAAGATTTTATTTTTAAATTATAAAATAAACAAACATTTATATTAAAATGTGTGGTACTTTATAGTGGTATTGTTTTAAAAAAGTTGATAGACATGCATTTTTATATAATGATATAAATAAAAATATATAAATATATATTGTGCGGGTATGGGGTGAGTTGGGCACTGAGGTACTCGTACTCGCACACATACCCGCTTATTTTAGTGGGTATTTACCCGTACTCATACCCGAGTCCATTTTACAAGTTTTTACCCTATCTGTTGTGAGTATTTTTTTCAGGTACTCAGTGGATATGTGTCAAATTGCCATCCCTATTCATAGATGGTATCTTAAACGTGATTCAAGTAAAATTCATATATATATAATCTCCACCATTTATTTTAAAATCTAATAGTTCAGATTCATTCTCATATTCTCATATAAAATTGGTATTCTCATATGATACGTTCCCTATATATATATATATATATATATATATATATATATATATATATATATATATATATTAAATTCTTTAGTATAACTATTGATATTGTTTTATTTATAATTCTTAATAAAAATAACCAATTGCGTAAGATTCATAATTCCTAATAAAAATAACCAACTGCATAAGATTCATAATTCCTAATAAAAATAAAAGTGAACCTTCTTCTAAGTATAAACCTAACAAAGGCAAAGAATATTGAAAACGAAGAGCATATTCCAATATATGCTACTAAAAAGGAATATAAAAGTTGTACCCAAAAAATAAAAGGAATATTAAAAAAAAAACTTAGTATATATTAATTCACTTAAAAAATGTCTCTAGTTTTCTATATAAAGACACCTCACTACATTACTTTTTAGATCACAAACAAACACTGCCCTTTTGATTCATTTCTTGTCTTCTTTTTCTTCTTCCTCGTATCTTACTCGCACATAACACGGTACTAAAAATCCTATGTTTTTCATTACATGTTTTCGTAGGTTAAAAAATCCTACGTTTGTTGTACTTGTAACACACTAGTACTATGTAATATGTATATTTCATTACACGTGTTTTCCACTCATGATCTTCTATTTGTCAATCTCTTTCATGCTTTTTGGGATTTGATTAACAGTTTATGGATTGTTTTGATTCGGCCATTGGTTTTGAATTCATTGTTTTTTGTTTTCCGAATTTTTTATTTGTTAATTTGATGAGTTATTTGTTTTATAGGTGAGCGAGTGAGTGAGTGGATACAATGACAAACAAGATGGAAAAAATGGCGTCAATTGATGCACAGCTTAGGCAATTGGCACCTGCAAAAGTGAGTGAAGATGATAAACTTATCGAGTATGATGCTCTTTTGCTGGATCGGTTTCTTGATATTCTTCAGGATTTGCATGGGGAGGATCTCAAGGATTCTGTGAGTTTTCTTCTTTTTTTTGGTTCTTTGATTTGAGATTTCTATGTGTGTCTTTTTTAATTGATTTTTGTTATTCACTGTTTGGTTTGATTCTGAAAAGTCATAGTTATGTTGTGGAATTTGCTTCTTTTGACAGATTTTGGTTATTATGTCTTGTCTTGTCTATTGATTTGTAATGTTTTAAGGAAACATTGTTTTTTTATATGTTTGACTTTAACAGAATAATGACTTTTTGAGGGAAAGTTTTCATTGATAACAGAAAAATGACTTGTGACTTATGATTATGACTATGTTGTTGTGTAGGTTCAAGAAGTGTATGAACTTTCTGCTGAGTATGAAAGGAAGCATGATCCTAAAAAACTCGAAGAGCTTGGAAGGTTGATAACAGGTTTAGATGCTGGAGACTCGATTGTTGTTGCCAAGTCCTTTTCGCATATGCTTAACTTGGCCAACTTAGCTGAAGAGGTTCAGATTGCGCATCGCCGAAGGAACAAGTTGAAGAAAGGAGATTTCAGGGATGAGAGTAATGCCACTACGGAGTCGGATATCGAAGAAACTCTTAAGAAACTTGTGTTTAACATGAAGAAATCTCCTCAGGAGGTTTTTGATGCGTTGAAGAACCAGACCGTTGATCTGGTTCTTACCGCTCATCCGACTCAGTCGGTTCGGAGGTCGTTGCTTCAAAAGCATGCAAGGTTTGTTTTGAAACGGAGAAATTTTTATCACTTTCAATAATTTTCCTTTTAGAATAGATAAGAAAATTGAACTTGTTTTTGTTCTTTTCTTAGGGTAAGGAACTGTTTATCTCAATTGTATGCGAAAGACATCACTCCCGATGATAAGCAGGAGCTCGATGAATCTCTCCAGAGGGAGGTGAGGATCAAAGTCTTTTTCGATTTTATTAGTTTTTCACTAAATTGAAATGATTAGACGTTATTATGATTTTTCGCCGAAATTGAAATGATTTTCTTGTGTTTCTTTTGTAGATTCAAGCTGCATTTCGTACAGATGAAATCAAGAGGACACCTCCGACACCACAAGATGAGATGAGGGCTGGGATGAGTTACTTCCATGAAACAATTTGGAAGGGTGTACCTAAATTTCTTCGCCGTGTTGATACAGCATTGAAGAACATAGGGATTAACGAACGTGTTCCTTATAATGCGCCTCTCATTCAGTTTTCTTCATGGATGGGGGGTGATCGTGATGGTAAGATTTTTATCTGTTATGCATGTGTTATGTATGTATGTATGTAAACCCGATGTGATTTCATAAATGAGATGATATGATGCAGGTAACCCGAGAGTGACTCCGGAAGTGACAAGAGATGTTTGCTTACTAGCTAGAATGATGGCTGCGAATCTGTATTATTCGCAGATTGAAGATCTTATGTTTGAAGTAATTTGCATTGCTCTTTCTTTTTTTCATCCTTTTGAAATTATAATTTTGATTAGTTTGTTATTCTTGCACTTATTTTACCGATTTCTTTTCTTGTTTCATTAGCTGTCTATGTGGCGTTGCAATGATGAGCTACGTGATCGTGCAGAAGAACTTCACAGGAATTCCAAGAAAGATGAAGTTGCAAAACACTATATAGGTGATAATCTTAAAGCTTAAATGTTAGTTATGTATATTTGTGAATATATGTCGGTTAGTTCGTTGTTGTGATAATCTTGATTTCATTCCATAATGCAGAATTTTGGAAGAAAGTTCCTTTGAATGAACCGTACCGTGTTGTGCTCGGTGATATAAGGGACAAGCTCTATCGTACTCGTGAGCGTTCTCGTTATCTCTTAGCTCATGGATATTCTGACATTCCTGAAGAAGCCACATTTACCAATGTTGATGAGGTATAGATTTCTATAAAAACTGCGATTTATTTGGTTGGATGAATTTATCGGTTCGACAGATACTAACTTATGTTAATTTGTGTAGTTTTTGGAACCTCTTGAACTCTGCTACAGATCACTCTGTGCTTGCGGTGATCGTGCAATTGCCGATGGAAGCCTTCTTGATTTCTTGAGGCAAGTCTCGACTTTTGGACTATCACTGGTAAGGCTTGATATAAGGCAAGAGTCGGATCGTCACACGGACGTGATGGATGCGATTACCAAACATTTGGAAATTGGATCCTACCAAGAATGGTCCGAAGAAAAAAGACAGGAATGGCTTTTGTCTGAGTTGGTTGGCAAAAGGCCGCTTTTTGGACCCGACCTACCCAAAACCGATGAAATTAGAGATGTTTTAGACACGCTTCATGTCATAGCTGAACTACCATCAGACAACTTTGGAGCCTATATCATATCAATGGCAACTGCACCGTCTGATGTGTTGGCCGTTGAACTTCTTCAACGCGAATGCAAAATCAAGAATCCGTTGAGAGTTGTTCCGCTGTTTGAGAAACTTGATGATCTCGAGGCTGCTCCTGCTGCGTTGGCTCGGTTGTTCTCGATTGACTGGTACAGAAACCGGATCAATGGGAAGCAAGAAGTTATGATCGGATATTCTGACTCAGGTAAAGATGCTGGAAGGTTTTCTGCAGCGTGGCAGCTATATAAGGCTCAGGAGGAGCTCATAAACGTTGCTCAGAAATTCAGTGTTAAGTTGACCATGTTCCACGGTCGGGGTGGAACTGTTGGAAGAGGAGGCGGACCTACTCATCTTGCTATCTTGTCTCAACCACCAGAGACAATTCATGGATCGCTTCGTGTGACGGTTCAAGGTGAAGTAATTGAACAGTCGTTCGGTGAGGAGCACTTGTGCTTTAGAACGCTGCAACGTTTCACTGCTGCCACTCTAGAACACGGAATGCGTCCTCCAAGTTCTCCAAAACCGGAATGGCGCGCCTTGATGGATCAGATGGCTATCATTGCTACCGAGGAGTACCGTTCAATTGTGTTCAAGGAACCGCGTTTTGTTGAGTATTTCCGTCTGGTAAGACATCACAAAATCATCAACTTTTATAGAGACTAAACTCGAAAGAGTGCAATTTTGTGAACTTTTAGATTATAACAATCATTGTCGACTTTCTCCATGTCATGCAGGCTACACCAGAGATGGAGTATGGAAGGATGAACATTGGAAGTCGACCGGCAAAGAGAAGGCCTAGTGGAGGCATTGAAACACTCCGAGCGATACCATGGATCTTTGCGTGGACACAAACAAGGTTTCATCTTCCCGTATGGCTAGGCTTTGGAGCCGCATTTAAACAAGTTATCGAGAAGGATGTAAAGAATCTTCACATGCTGCAAGCTATGTACAATCAATGGCCTTTCTTTCGGGTCACAATTGATTTAGTTGAAATGGTGTTCGCCAAGGGAGACCCTGGAATCGCAGCACTGAATGATAGGCTCCTAGTTTCACAGGACCTCTGGCCATTCGGGGAACAGTTGAGGAACAAATATGAAGAAACTAAGAAACTCTTACTTCAGGTAATGATCCTTTTCATCGTATAACAACTAAACCGGTTAGTTATTTCACAAACTGATTTTTTGCATTCGGCTTTATTAGGTGGCTACACACAAGGAAGTTCTTGAAGGTGACCCCTACTTGAAGCAAAGACTCAGACTCCGTGATTCTTACATCACAACCCTTAATGTTTTCCAAGCTTACACATTGAAAAGGATCCGTGATCCAAACAGCAGCGTGAGCGCGTCACGTTCGCCTCTTTCAAAAGAGTCTCCTGAAGCAACTAAACCGGCTGATGAACTCGTAACGTTGAATCCGACAAGTGAATACGCACCTGGTTTGGAAGACACACTCATTCTTACCATGAAGGGTATTGCTGCTGGCATGCAGAACACTGGTTAAACTTTTGTTACTTCATTTGTATCAGTTTCTTGTTGTTAAGTTTGTGCCAAGATAATCATAAATACTAGTTGAATCTAGTTGCAATCAAGCACTTCATGTGAGTGCTTTTTTTTTTCCTTTTCATAAGAATCTCACATCAGGTTTTGTTGGTGTGTTTCCTTACTTTGTTTCCACAGAGATGAGTTAATGCAATTGATGTTATGTTTCATTGCAGAAATTTTCTTGTTCAATAGTACTTTCTAAATGAATGTATGATTCAAGTTATGTATACTACTTCTAAAATTGATTTCAATTTAGTTTTTGTCTCCAAACCTGATTTTTTCCATTTGGATTTTTTGTTCAAGTTGCTTTTATATAAATGGATATAGATATAAATCATTATACAAAAATAATTCTTTTTTAAACTAAAGAACCTAACACTTAAATTCACACTACGAAATAATCAAATGGTTTTTTACAAACTAGACAACTTTTTCGAAATTTTTTAAGTGATTTACACAATTTAAATAAAGTTTTTTTCTTTTCTTTTTAAAAGGCATCTCAAATCAATAGCTAGTTACAAGCCGTGTACAACTGAATTACTATCAACACAAAACGACAATGTCTTAAGATATTGGTGGTTACTTTTTCACCCATGTATGTATCTAGTTAGATTATAATAATACAATTTATTTTTTATTTTTCAGATTCTCTTTAACACTCTCGTATAACTTTTTCACCTAAATGTTTCAGCACTAACAAATTGGCATCTAAAACATCAGTTCGTTCTTTTTGATCTTGATTCAAGATTTTTACGTTGGTGGTTGTGTTTCTAGAAACCATGAATCATATTTGTTGCAGAGATGAATGGTGACAATGGTATTCCCACTTTTCTTCTAATTTTTGACGGCAAAAATTAGAACTGATGGAGTAAGCAAATGAAATCCTTATTTAGTTTTCAAGAAACCATAGAAGTGGTCACTAATGGCGTACCTGAACTTGCTCACAACGCAAATGACGTTTAGAGGATCAACCACGAGGATGCAAAGAAGAAAGATTGCAAGGTTGCGTTTTGTATTCAATTTGCAATGGATGCTGCGAATTTTGATTGAATTTCTTATGCTAAATCTGCAAATGAGGTGTGGGATATTCTTGTCAAGTATTACGAATGCGGTGAAAAAGTTAAAGGTGTCGAGTTACAGGCACTGCGAAGGCAATATGAGTTACTGCATATGGGAATAGATGAAAATATTGCAGACTATGTCTCGAAGGTGCAGAGTTTTGTCCATCTCATAAAAAATTATGGTGAAGCCCTAATTGATAAGATGATAGTTGAGAAGGTAATGAGAACCTTGACTTCTCACTTTGATCATGTTATCGCGGTCATTCAAGAATCAAACAATCTTGGAACCTTGAAAATGTTTGGTTGCTTCGTTGGAGGCACATGAGTTAAGGATAGTTGAGAGGAAAGGGGTTCAAGATTTGATACATGCACTGCAGGTCCAAGCATGGAAGAAACGTGGAGGTTCCGGGTTTAAAGGCAAATGTGACAAGTCCCTAAGCAAGAAAGGTTCATGGCTGGATTCTCACAATCAAAAGATTGATGAAAGGGCTTCTAAATCCTCTAAAAGAGGAGAATGAACCTTGACTCATTAAGAAAAACTCAAGAAGAAGAGCGTGCAGTGTTATAACTATGAAAAGTGTGGTTATTTGGCCAAGAATTGCTAGTATACGAAAGGCATCATTGGTTCTTCAAAAGAGAAGAATGTCGAAGGATCAGACTTTGCACGTGAAGATTTAGATGATTCTAAAACCATGGTGCTTATGGTTGCAGTTTTAGATGAGCATGACGACTCCAAGATCTGGTTCCTCAACACAGACTACTCAAACCACATGACTGGTAGAAGATTTTGGCTAGCAGATTTCGATGAGTCCATGAAGAGCAAGGTCGGACTTGCAGATAGTAGCTCATTGCAAGCAGAAGGTGTAGGTAACATAGTTATTTAAAGGAGAAATGGAGCAAAAGCCATGATCGAAGATGTACTATATGTATCGGGAATGAATTGCAATTGCTAAGTGTTAGACAACTAGTAAAAAAAGGTTTCTTTATGGTTATGAAAGATGAAGCTTTCAAATTATTCGACACTCAGAATAATTTGGCCTTAAAATATCTCCTCTATCGAAGAATAAGACATTTAAGACCATGATTTATTCAACTAAGGTACAATGCCTGAAAACAGTTGTTGACGACAAGCATAGTTGGCTGCGGAATTTAAGGTTTGACCATTTGAATTTTAGGTCATTAAATCAACTTATCACTCAAGATATGGTAACTCATATACCAAGTCTAATCTTGACTGACAAGCCCTATGAAGGTTGCTTGGTAGGGAAGCAATCTAGAAAGTCTTTCATTTCGATTGTGCCAATGAGGTCCTCCTGCATACTAGAAGTAGTACATTTAGATGTATGTGGCCCTTTTGAGGATCATACCATTGGAGGAAACAAATACTTTGTCTCATTTATTGATGATTATAGTTGAAAACTCTAGATATATGTGATTAAGCACAAATATAAAGTATTTACAATCTTTAAGAGATTCAAAATACTTTTCAAAAACCATAGTAAAAAGAAGATCAAGGTTCTAAGGACAAGTGAAGGTGGTGAATACACATCCAAATTATTTGAGGAGTTTTGTGTAGAACATGGTATTGATCATGAGGTAACTGCAATCTACACGCCTAAACATAATGGAATAGTAGAAAGAAGAAATATGACCATATTAGATATGGCTAGATGAATGTTGAAGAAAAAGAACCTGCTGAAATCCCTATGGGGTGAAACAGTCACCACTGTTGTCTATATACTGAACATGTGCCCTACCAAGAGACTGAAGAACAAGGTTCCTGAAGAAGTGTGGAGTGGCAAGAGACCATCGGTGAGACATCTGAAGGCGTTTGGATCTATCTTCTATAAGCATGTTCCTGGTGCAAAGAGATGAAAACAAGAGTGAACCTATGATTCTAGTAGGATATCCCAAGACTGGAGCATACATGCTATTCAATCCAATTATTGGTGAGTCAAGACATTGTGATTGATGACAACTATTCCTGGAATTAGGACTCATATGATGCAACCAATAAACCTTTGATGAGTTATGACTTTGATGAAGAAAGTAGTGATCATGATGATGTTCTAGTTAATAACCTCCCAGTAGTTACTAAAGTTCCAATTGTTAAGGCAGAAAACTATGAGGTT
This sequence comes from Lathyrus tuberosus, assembly GCA_022829125.1. NCBI lineage: Eukaryota > Viridiplantae > Streptophyta > Magnoliopsida > Fabales > Fabaceae > Lathyrus > Lathyrus tuberosus. The sequence continues at coordinate 15,006,684 of JALAZF010000091.1, forward strand.
GTGGTAGGCATAAGACCAAGATTTCAAAGAACCAGAGTTGTCCCAGCAAGACTTCAAGACTGTGAAGTGACTGGTGATGATGAAGTAACATCATATGGAGACTTGGTTCATTTTTCTTTACTTGTAGGTTCTGAACCAATCAACTAAGATAAGGCCTTAAAGAATAAACAAAGAAAGATAGCTATGGTTGAAAAGTTACAATCCATTGAAAGAAATAATACATGGGATCTAGTCGAATTGCCAACACACACAAAAACTATTAAAGTAAAGTGGGTGTACAAATTGAAGTACAATCCTGATGGGCTGATTGCAAGACATAAGGATATATTAGTGGCATGAGGATTTCTTCAAAGAGCAGAACCCGTCTACTCTGACATATATGCACCAGTTGCAAGACTGGAGACTATCAGACTAGCGGTAGCCTTAGCATACAAGCAAGGTTGGTCGACTTTTCACTTATATGTCAAATAAGTGTTTTTGAATGATTCTATAGATGAAGTTCTATATGTCACACAACCACCTAGTTTTGTGATACATGAGGAATAAAGGAAAGTGAACAAGTTGCACAAAGCCCTTTATGGTCTCAAACAGGCACCTAAGACATGGAACAAGAAAATCAACTCATACCTAGTTGAATTGGGATTCATCAAATGCATGTATGAGTATGGTGTCTATGTGCAATCCATGGCATAAGACATGGCCATCATCTTCTTATATGTTGATGACTTTCTAGTAACTAGAAATAACACTAAAAACTTGTCAAAGTTTAAAGAGTTGATGAAAACAAAATTTGAAATGTCAAATATGGGAAACTTGTTTTATTTCCTAGGCATGGAGTTTTAAATTACCAAACAAGGTATGGTGCTAGATCAAAGGAAGTATGTTAAAGAAATACTCAAGAGATTCAGGATGGCTGATTCAAATCCTACATCCTTACATGACGAACCAAATCTAAAACTGAAGAAGCATGAAGATGAGGATAATGTCGATGTCACTTTGTTCAAACAAATTGTAGGATTTTTTAGGTATGTGTGCAATAGCATACATGATATAGGTTTCTCAGTCGGATTAGTGAGCAGATACATGGATGAACTAAATGTGTCAAACATGAAGACAACTAGGAGAATCTTGAGATACCTAAAAGGATCACTAAATTGTAGAATCATGTTTCCACAAGATATTGAAGGCAAAAAAGCAGTGATCAATTGTTATCAGATGTTGATTGGTGTGGAGATAAGAATGATAGTAGAAGTACAAGCGGCTATTTCTTTCAACTGTTTGGTGCCCCAATCTCATGGTGCACAAGAAAGCAACATGTGGTGGTATTATCATTATGTGAGGCTGAGTATATAGCAAGATCATATGTTTCATGTCAACCAATCTAGATCAAATTTATGTTAGATAAGATGAAGGTCGAAGTAAAGAGACCACTGGTGTTGCGGATCGACAAGTCAACCATTAATCTTGCAAGAAATCCAGTTATGCATGGAAGGAGTAAGCACATTGGGTCTAGGTTTCCCTTCCCGGGGGAGAAGGTAAATCAAGGTGAAATTGAGGTAAGGCATTTCTCAAGTGAAGCACAAGTGACCGAAGTTTTCATCAAATGATTGAAGATCGAAAGATTCCTGATTTTGAGAAAGAAATTAGGAATAGTTCAAATCGATTATGATTAGTTTGTGATTAGCTACTTGGATTATAAGGGGGTACGTTGTGATAAAATCCAATTTTAGTTTGTTATGTTAATTACTTGGGATACAAGTAAGTACTTGTATATAAATACATGTATGTAGTTAGATTACAATAATACAATTTACTTTTCTTTCTCCACATTCTCTCAAACACTCTCATACCTTCCTCACCTTGCTTAAGCACTAAAGGGGTGAGGGTGAACCCACTGGAAACTCAATTTTATCCTTTTAATATTTCAAGTATGCCTCTTCGAAAGGACTTAATACATACATAAAGGGTGTGACAAGTGAGACGCACCCCTTTTTATCCAAAAACTAATCTGGAGATGCACCTCCAGAATCACCAATGTATGGTGATTTATGTTGTTTTAGCAATCCTAAATTAAAATCAAATACAATTCCGGTGATGCATCTCAGGAAATGTCAAACGGGAAAATAAATAAAATAACACCAGTTCATATTCTTCTTCTTCATGATCAAAGACAACCATTCTACAAAAACCCTTGAAAAACCTCCATCCATTCTCAATCACGTTTTGCACTCCAAAACCGAAAATTTGTGTTTTATCAATGCTAAAAGGAGCAAAAGAAGTTGTGATTTCAGGTGAACAACATGTTTTTTCATCCATATTGCTTGCATTAGTTTGGTTTTTTCTTGTTGAAATGAACGTTGAGTCCGGAGATGTATCTTTGGAATAGGTTGAACATTATTCTGATATGCATTTCCAGAATTTGTCAATGTTAAGTTTGAATTATTAGTTTATTATTCTATTATGATTGACTGTAGATATGGTGCCCCCTAATACTTTCCTTAAAACTATTGTGTATGTTAAATAGGATGAAGTGGAGGATGGTGTTAAAGTGGGTGATGTCGAAGACGATGTTAAACCGCTTGATGTTGAGGTGGATGTTAAACTGATTGTTGTTGAGGAATATGTTCGTGAACAATTTATAATTGAAAATGAGTTTGTTGAGCATGAACATATGCACCAATGGATCCGCACGGCGGCCGCCAAACTTGGGTTTAATGTTGTAATTGGGAGGTTTGATAATGGGTCTGATAGAAGACATGCATTTGTAACAATGAGATGTGAAAGAAGTGGCAAATGCTAATAACCTATTTGGAAGTTGAAACGGGATGACACCAAAATTGAGAAAGTGCAATTTCCCTTTTAATGTTCGTGGATACCATATGGAGAATAGTATGTGGAAATTTAATGTCATTTATGGTATACATAATCATTACTTATGTCACAAATTAGCCGATCTTCCCATTATATGTCGACTTAATCCTGAGGAGAAGGAAATTGTTTCTGACATGAAATTGAACATGGTGCCAACCAAAAACATAATTGAAACATTGAAACGAAAAATACCTCAAAATGTATCCATTATCAAGCAAATATACAATGCACGGACCGTACACAACAAGGCGACAAGAGGACCAATAACTGAAATGCAACAACTCTTGAAGCTTCTGAACGATGAAGACTATGTTTCTAGGTATAAAGTGTGTGAGGATGAAGTCACAGTTTGAGATATACTTTGAACTCATTGTGATTCTATCAAGTTTTTTAATACATTTACCATTGTGATTATAGTTGGCTCAACATACAAAACAAATATAGGCTTCCACTTCTTAAAATTGTCGGTGTTACTTCGACGAAGATGAGTTTTTTAGTGGGTTTTGCATTTTTGGATAACAAAAAAGAGGACAATGTTACACGGGCTTTTGAAACGTGTATGAATATGTTGAATGACCAATAAAATATGCGAAAGGTCATTATAACTAATTGCAATACCGCACTGATGAATTTGATTGCAAAGGTGTTTCCTACATCATATGCATTACTTAGTAGGTATCACATAATGGATGCTTGGAATGGTATTATAAATTCTTTCATGAAAGAGTTATATGTAGAATCAATCATACAATTTAGAAGAATGTGTGAGAGATGTCCAAATTTCCTGAAATATGTTGAGAACACAATTTTGAGCCAGGTAAAGGAAAATATTTTCTATGCTTGGACGAGTTAAGTTGCACACCTTGGAAATATAACAACTAACAAAGTTGAATTTGCACATGCTACACTGAAGAATTGGTTAGGAAACAGTAAAGGTGATTTTTGTAGAGGTTAGGACTTCGTGAACCAAATTATCTAAAATTAACATAATGAAATACAAACATCTTTTGGCCCAAACATTACTGTATTAGAACACCAATTCAAAGACAATCCTTTATTCACAGTTGGTTGACAACATCTCTAAGGCAGAAATGAGTTTTATTTATTACGAAGCCAAACGAGCATATAAAATAGGATCAAATGGCTTAAATGTGATTGTACATTTAGGCAGACGTACAATCTTCCATGTGATTGTGTAATTGCAAAAAAGATGAAGGTTGCTACAACGATACATATGGATGAGATTTACACTCACTAGAAAAGGCTCTAGTTTGATGATGATGGTGTGATGAAGGATGATAAATCAAACATATCTATCACGACAGAGTGGGAAGTGATCCAAGAGAGACTCTTGAAAGCAGATGACAACATGAAATTGCACATCAAAGAGAAATAGAGGAAGATTGCATATCCTGAAACCGCCCTTGAAACCAGTTAAAATGAAGGGTGCCCCTAAAATGGTCAAATAGAACAAGAGTGACAATTCTACAAAGAGGCCTCCTTCTTAATTTGAACACGTTGACCCACATTTTCTAGATCTCCAACTCCTAAATCTATAAAAAAAAATCAAATGTGCTCACATTAGCAAACTATCTCCCTTACCACCGTTAATGAAAATCATCCACATTGATGAGATGTCGCTTTTTATACACAAATACATTGAATGGATTTTAGCTTTTAAAGGTGACTGCAACTGCAGATTTTGAATTGTTCCAGGTTTCCTCAGTAAAGGAGAGGAAAACCACACATTTGTCTGCCATCGGCTTATACAAGAGTTGACGACACATATGGAAACATACACAACGCTAAACGTGAAAAAGTGAAGGGAAATTATGATACAAATCATAGTGGAAAACAAAAATTACCTTTAGTTGATACTTAAGAATGATGCATGATCAGTGATAGAATAATTGCCTCTTGTGGCAATTAGAACCTTTGATGCATAATCAGAGGAATGATAACGAGCGTTGAACGAAGAACAATGCCTCTACTCAGTCCAGACGAACATAGTGCCTTCAATCTCGATGCTAGATGCTACAAATGAAGACTTTGAGTGAGAGAGAAAGAGAGAAATTACGGCCAGGGTTTCACAAACTAAATTTCATCAAGTGTTAAAACTTTTGTATAAGGGTTCTATATATAGAACCACGTGTGTAGGATACAAGCTAAAAAGCCCACTTAAGTGGGTTGTACCTTATTGTGTAAAATATTTCACTTAAGCTCATGGTACCTTACTGTATTTTGTATTCCACTCAAGTGGTATTCTATAATTTACTTAAGTGCATCGTACCTTACGGTCTTCTGTAATTCTCTTAAGTACATCGTACCTTATGCTGTTCTTTGTTTATTTTATCTATCATCAATCTATCATTATGCGTGTGACTCTATAGGTTCTCATGACGTTAACAATTATATTAAATCACATATTTAATATAATAAACAGTGTGTGGTATCTAGCAACACATCACTTTAACCAAAATCACGAAAATGTCATGTGATCTAACAAAACCTTTTTATTATAATGCTTGTGTGTAAAATTACCTTTTTACTCTCATGTATATATTAAACACATAACATAGACCGTGTCACCATTGTCTAGTTCAATATTAGGCCCTTTGACATTTATCTAGTTACGTAGGATGGGAAAATTCCATCTAGGTCACTCATGTCCCTCAACATGATTTGTGGAGTACCCATCTACTGTCTTTATTGCCATCAAGTTACGGACAATGTTTGATCAACAATAAAGTACTCGACTACACATCTAGGGTACTTAGTGGTTTCAGGTCGAAGAGTGGTATACACCACCATCACCATGAGAATAACTTATGACACTTTGTATAACATTCTATGTAGTATTCTTATAATTGGTCAATCTAGTATAAATATTACTCTTAATATTCATACATATGTGAAGACTTGAAAACTCTTTATCCATGATCCATGTGATGTAATCATCCGTCTATCCATATAATAGTCTCAATGCTTTAATATTATCCCACTTCTTAATAAAGCTCAACTACATATACTTTAAGAATAATGTCCTTATGTTCAATGAGATCTCATGATTAAGTCACACTTAACATTTCATTAAACGCACTAGCTATTCTAAGAACTTTGTTATTTTGGAAAAACAAACATAATAAAGAAATGCCTTTAATTATTAATAAATAATCTGATACAAGTACCAAGTTCTAATAAATTCATTGGCCTCTAGGGATTACACCAACAATCTCCCACAAACCTATATCCAATCAGACATACCTTGAATACCCATAGATCTAGTATAACCATCATGCTTCTGTTGCGCAAGAGGCTTTGTTAGTGGGTCAGCGACATTGCCAAGTGTTAGTACTTTGTATATCTTCACATCTCCTCTATATATTATCTCTCGAGAGAGGTGATATCTCCTAAGTATGTGTTTGGATCATTTGTGAGATCTAAGCTCCGTAGCATGTGCGATAGCACCATTGTCATCACAATAGAGATCAATGGGATCCATAATACTAAGGACTATTCCAAGTTCTCTAATGAACCTTTTGATCAAAACAACTTCCTTTTTTGCATTTGAGGTAGCAATATACTCGGCCTCGGTTGTAGAATCAACAATTGTATCTTGCTTTGAACTTTTCCAGCTCATAGCGCCACCATTTAAGCAAAACATGTAACAAAATTGCGATATAAAGTCATCCTTATTTGTCTGGAAGCTAGCATTAGTGTATTTAATTACAACAATCTCTTCATGATATCCATATATCAATAATGAGTTCTTAGTCCTTGTCAAGTATTTAAGGATATTCTTGACAGCAACCCAATGAGCATCATCAGGATTAGATCGGTACCTACTCATTGCACTTAAAAAATACGAGACATCTGGTCGAGTATATAACATGGCATACATGATAGATCCTATTGTAGATGCGAATAGAATTTTATTCATGTGGGCACTTTCTTCCTTAGTTGAAGTGGATTGTGTTTTTGATAGACACAAGTCGTATTGCATATGTATGAATCCTTTCTTGGAATCATGTGTATTAAAGCGTCTCAACACATTGACTATGATGTACTTAGACTTAGGCCAAGCAGTCTTTGTGATTAATCTCTATAAATCGTGATTCCTAATATATAGGGTGCTTCACCCAGGTCCTTTATAGAAAAGCATTTCCCTAGCTAAGTTTTCACTTGCTGCAAGGTAGGGACATCATTTCCAATGAGTAATATGTCATTTACATATAAAATTAGGAAGAAAATCATGCTTCCACTAACCTTCTTGTAGACACAAGGATTATCATTGTTTTTGATGAATCCATATTGTTTTAGTATTTCATCAAAACAAAGATCCCAACTTTTGGAAGCTTGCTTCAATCCATAGATTGATCGTTGTAACTTGTATATGTTTTGGGCTTCTTTTGGTATGTCAAATCCTTTAGGTTGCGTCATTTACATCCTAAAGAAGAATCTTGTTAAGGAAAGTAGTCTTGACATACATATTCCATATTTCTTATTCATGATATGCAACTATAGCAAGTAAAATCCGAACAGATTTAAAGAATTGTAACTAGTGAAAAGGTTTCATCATTGTCCACCCCATGAATTTGCCTATAACCATTAGCAAACAGTCTTGCCTTATAGGTATGTAACTTACCATCCATCTAAGTTTTCTTTTTGAAGACCCATTTGCATCCTATAGGATTAACTTCTACATGAGGCTCTACCAAGGTCAAAACCTAGTTTGCGTACATGGAATCCATTTCAGATTTCATGGCTTCTAGCTATTTCTCAGACTCGGGACTAGTTATGGCCTCTTGGTAGGTCATAATCTCATCTTGATCCATTAGTAATACACCTTGATCAGTTACAAGATAACCATGTCTCTCAGGTTGGTGACGTATCTTGTTTTACCTACGATGATCTTGCTCTACTTGAGCAGGTGTTGCTCTTCCATAATTGTTTGTGTTTCCTGCTCTAGTTCCTTCATAGGTGTATCAATACTTTATGAGTTTCTTCAAGATCTACTTTCCTCCCACTAATTTAATTGGAAATAAAGTCATTTTCAAGGAATACTCAAGTTTTTGCGATAAACACTTTGCCCTCAGAGGATTGTAGAAGTAATACCCTATTTTTTCTTTAGGATACCCCACAAATAAGCATTTATTAGATTTGGGATCAAGCTTAGTTGAAATTTTTCGTTTCAATTAAACTTCGCAACCCCAAATCTTCATGTGAGACATATGTGGTTTCTTACCACTTAATATCGTGTATGATGTCTTCTCAACCTTTTTGGATGGAACACGATTATGTGTGTAAGTTATTATCAATAGTGCATGCCCTTAAAATGAGTTTGGAAGATCATCATGACTCGTCATGGATCGAACTATGTCTAACAAGGTTCGATTTCTTCTCTCGTATACACCATTTCATAGTGGTGTTAGAGGAGGAGCAAGTTGGGATAGAATCCCACACTCTTTTAGATGGTCACTAAATTCAAGGCTTAAATATTCACCACCTCGATCTGGTCGAAGGGTTTTAATATTCTTGCCTAGTTTATTTTTTACTTCATTTTTGAACTCCTTGAACTTTTCAAAGGATTAAAATTTGTGTTTCATTAGATACACATAGCCATATCTACTGTAATCATCCATAAATGTGATGAAGTACTGAAAAACCTCCTCTGGCTGGTGTGTTCAATGGTCCACATACATCAGTATGTATGACGGCTAAAAGATCATTAGCCCTTTCACCTTTTCCCATGAACAGGGACTTTTTCATCTTTCCAATTAAACAAGATTTGCATCTCTCATATGATTCTTAATTAAAAGAGTCCAAGAGTCCATCTTTATGGAGTTTGGAAATGCTTTTCTCATTTATGTGGCCTAAGCGATAATGCCAAAGGTATCTTGGATTTAACTCGTTAGATTTCCTCCTTTTAGTATTATTTTTATAAATTGGCATTTCAAGATCAAGGACATACAGTCCATTGTTTATTTGTGCAGTAGCATAGAATACATCATTCAAACAAATAGAGCAACAATTGTTCTTTATAATGAATAAAAAACCAAACGTGTCCAAACAAGAAATGAAAATAATATTCCTACTAATTGCAGGTACATAATAACATTTCTCTAGCTGAATTATTAAACCACTAGGTAAAGTCAATACATAAGTTCCTACAGCTAAAGCAACAACCATTGCTACAATGCCAACTCGTAGATCAACTTCACCTTTTGCGAATTCTCTACTCCTTTTTAGTCCCTGCACATTAGTACAAATGCGAGAACCACATCCAATATCTAATACACATGATGAAGAAGTAGATAAATCTATTTTTATAACAAAAATACCTGAAGTTTAAGTCTCTACTCAATTCTTCTTATCTTCCAGGTACATTAGGCAGTTTCTCTTCTAGTGTCCGGTCTTACCGCAATGGAAGCAAGTGCTCGCCTTTATTATACCTCAGCTAGGTTTCAAAGCATGAGCAATGGGTTTGGGTCCAACAACTTCCTTGATTTTTCCTTTATCACCCTGCTTGATGAGCTTTTTATTATGTTTGAGAACAATCCTTAAGTTTCGGTGTCAATCCAGAAAATTTGTCCTACATAATTTTTCTTTGTCAAAGATTGATCGCAAAATGTTATTAGAGGTGTTTGCTTTCATGGTAATCTACATAATTTTTTTTGAAGATATCAGTATCCTCAAAAAAATATTCAATTAGATCTTTAATTAAATATGCTTCAATTATTTTACTCAAACCAAACGACCCTCTTCATTTGATTCGGAAAATATCGCTCGCAGATTTTCTAGTGGATCGAGATCCATATTTCACTTTGTTTTAAATTAGAATTAGGTTGATTACATAAAACTCGGTTATTTAGATTTGATCTCCTTCTAATTGTATCTAATATAATTTTCAAATATTATCAGTTGGGTGAATAACTCCTTATTCGAATCCATCATATGGATTATTCTCAACTCTTACTTCTATACGTATATAATCTTATTATAATTAGTTTAGTTAAGTTCGGCCCAATGCTTTAGCAATTGGATATTACATTCATTCCATCGCACCTTACTAATATAGAACATGCACTTCGCGTTAGGCAAAACTTACATTATTCGATACTAGTCTTGATGAATGCTAAAAATTAATATTCAATTTGAGGGAATTTGTAATTAGTTTGATCTCGTCGGCTTATTTATCATATAAATCATCTCTCACATGCATCAACATACATTCACATACATCAACATACATAAACAAAATGAAACAACTATACAATTGTTCACTCAAACTAATGAGAGAACCAAAGTTAAACCTAATAACGATCAACACTTCTCCAAGCAAGATCTCCAAGATTGCCCCCCTTTGATATTGTCTTCTTCTTTTCTTCATGACATTACATTACATTAAAGAATACTCGTTTTACATACGAGAGAGTGAGATGAGAAAAAAAGTTACATAAAAAGATTATAGAGAAAGGCACGACATGCTGGTCGTACTTAAAATTCCCAAAATAAAATAAAAGAATACTAAGATTATAACTGCTCACCACAAAAAATAATAATAAACACACTTTTATTATTATAAATGTTAAATTAAATATTGGCAATTGATAACATTTTTCAGAGTGAGTTGGGGTTTCCGCTACCTGGTGATAAGCATATACCAAATCATTTAAAAAAAATAATAACAACAACTTATTATTATATTATTTAAAAGAAACCAATATTCTCTTTGGGCTCAAACTTGTTTTCGGCACGACAAAAAGTATTAATTTTATATATCTAATAGTAACAACAAGCAACAATTGTACGTATTCATCAATTATTTATTTTCTGGAAAAACTACACCAGAAGTCCTTTAATTTGTTTTTTAACAGATTGGTCATTTAAGTTTTTTTTTTGTAATGACTTAGTCCTTTAAGTTATCAACCGTGTGCATCATTATCCTTTTTTAACTGAGTGAATGTGCTAATTATGGATGCAATTATTTTGAGTGATATGAAAATGATAAAGTGCAACCAGAAATACAATAGTCACACATTTTTAAATGTTCAAAATGTGAGAAAAATGATGTAAAAATCTCCCTAAAGGACCAAGTTGTTAAAAAAAAAACTTAAAGTACCAACTTGTTACATAAAATAACTTGAAGGACCTCTGATGTAATTTTTCCTTTATTTTATTATTTCTGGAACGGTACTAGTTACAACAACAATAAACATTATTTATCCATTCCCGTGGCACTCGACAACATGATTACAGTAAGTATATAGTTTTTAAATACAATAATAACTATTATTATTATATAAAAGAAAAACTTATGTAAATAATTTTGTAACTATTACAAACCCTAATTTATAAGTCTTGACAACACAACTATTGTGTCATCATAAACTCTAATGCAATACATTCATACTATAAAAAATGTAATGATCGATTATTCAATTCAAATTATCAAAATGCCATTACTTCACCATACAAACGTCGAATTCCGAAGCGGAATGAACATTGACCATTCATATGAAACACAATCATCACACTAATTGAATCGATGAAATAAAAAGCATATAAAGTATATCGCGTTGCATCAAAATTATTCATATCCTATAAGATCGATTAATCATACCTGTATCAATTATGGATGACCGAAATATCGCCGCTTCACCATACAAACGTCGGATCCTGAAGAATAGTCAACAATGATCAATCTATATTATACAAACATGATGCCAATATTTAATTTCTTATTAATACTTTATTCATTATGTGTTTTAATCAAATTAATACACAAATTATAAAAATTAAAAAAATTATCCGATACATGGTTTTTTAAGTGGCACTGATACCACTGAAGAGAAATTGCAATACAAAGTGCGGCAGAAAACAAAAACTTTGTTAGAAGAATGAGACTTATCTAGAAGGGGGAGGGGGGGTGAATAGATCCCCAATAAAATATTTGATTACAAAAACTATTTTTCAAAAACGTTGGCTAGTGGAAGTAACTTGGATCGATTCGTCTAAACTGAAACCGCTATAAAAAAGCTCAGATATGCGCATGTGAAAAACGAATCAGAGATAATGATAAACAACTTCAATCAATAGGCTTTAATCACAATCACTAGAAAACTACTTGACAAGCAATTTTATTTCCAATGATAAATCGAGAAAAAAATATTATTTCGACAAATTATCGAACACCTTAAGTGCGATAGAATTAGTTTGGAAATTTATATAATTTTGTTAATTCTAAAATCCAACCACAATTAAAGTGATTGTGATCAACTCAACAAAACGCTTTCAAACAAAAAATTCAAAATGATTTACCAAACGAATTAATCGCATAAATGATTAACACAATAATTTACTAATGAAATGTGTGTGTGTGTGTGTGTGTGTGTGTGTGTGAGAGAGAGAGAGAGAGAGAGAGTACACAAGGATTTGTTTGTGTAGTTCCCCAATCGACCCCACTATGGGTACGTCTATCCTCAATTTGAATTCGAATTGAGTTCATGAAATTAACCTTACTTTGTAATCGAAGTTTACAAGAGAAATGTAGCAATGCAACCCTGCAAACCCTAAGTTTAATGTTGATCCTAGCAATTTCTCTTCCCTTGATCTGAGCTTGATAAAGTCACCCAACAATGACAATTTGATTCACCGTCTCACACTACTCCTTTGCAAGAACCGCAACCCTTCAAAGCCATCACTCGATCGAATCTAAATTGCACAATTGTTGTAACCTAAGATTTACCAAGATGATTCACCGTCTCACGCTACTCCTTTGTAAGAACTGCAACCCTTCAAAGCCTTCACTCGATCGAATCCAAACTTGAGTAATCTTGTCTAAAACCTTCAAATCCACACTTTGATCTTGAAGGAAAACCCCACCTTGGTTTTCTTATTTGAAACCCCCATAATATCTCAACCCAATTTATAATACCACATGCTAAATTGGACCTTATCAACTTGATTCTAGATGACATCAAACAATGAATGATTATGTGTACTTTGTTTGTGTGTATGCATACAACCAAGGTTGAAGATGATGATGAATCATAGTATATCCAGGTTTCATTTATGATTTTATCAAAATCATTGAAAAGAAATGATGCATGTAGTAGGTATATATATGTGAGTAAGTACGAATCAAAGGAATGTAAAAGGAATGGAAAACAATGCAATTTTTCAAGATTTTTGATGCATAGGTCGACATATGCAAGTTATGTGTCGACCATTAGAGGCGACACATCTAATAAAGCCTACAGGCTTCATTATTTCAGCACATATGTCGACCTGTAGAGCGTGTGTGTCGACCTATAACATAGTTTTTCACAATTTTTTATGCCTAAAATCATTTCTTGATGCATGAATCTTTTCTAACCCTTCTCCAACATGTTATTGTAGTGTGCAATTTTTGTCGGTGACGCGACCAACTTACCGCAATGGTTGGAATTGGGTGCTACTTTCTGATTTCTTATTTATCCTATGAAGCTGGAAAGGAAAGGGAAGCTATCTAAAACTAACCTTACACGTAAATGTTTTCTTTAACAAATGCTAAGAGATTGGGGGGTCTAGGGTCAGGTTATACAAAGGGAAGTTGTCAATTACCCAGTGTATATATGGTTATCCATAGATCTTCTTTGGCATGTTTAAATACTTTCTGGTGTGTATCTGTTATGGGTTGGGAAAGTTTCTCCTTTGGGAGTGTTGAGAGAGTGTTTTTGTTGTTTTCGGGTTTTACGTTGTTTTTGGTAAGGTACTGGACCTAAAGTTTTTTATTTGTGTGGTCGCTAAGATTTCGCAATCTTATGCCTACGTATTCCCGTTAAAGAAAATAGGGAAATCAGAGCAATCGTAGTTCCTCCTATTCTATGGGAGGAAAGATATTTGGTGTCTTGTTTAAAGCCCAAGATTGAAGCTGGTTGAGTATTTTGTATCTTGTTCAAAGCCCAAGATCGAAGCTAAAGGTTTGAGTGAGAGAGAATTTTTCATCTCTAAAGGGAGATATTTCACTTATTTATCATAGTTGTTGGGTAACTGATTATAAAGGAGAATTACTTTAACTGGAATGTATGGAATCCAGCAATGCCATAATTTCCTTTATAAGGGAATTGTCCTAAAGGAGGAAACTTTAACTCAGTGTAGAGAAATGCCATTTTTCCTTAGGAGCCTTCCATGCTTAGAGAGAGACATTGGTTTGGATGTAAATAATCTAGAGGTTTGCCACTTACGGCAATTAGAGGAAGTTTTATAATGATAAAAAAGGGACCACAACTTGGATTTTTGAATCAACAAGTGTGCCACTTACAACAGTTATCTGGAATTAGGGTTTGTTTGATTATTTGTTTGATGTGTAATATACAGAGAAATGTCTATCTATAGAGAGAGAACTCTTGATTTCCTCTGAGGGGATAATGTTTTTTATGTGTGCCTTGTTCAAAGCCCAAGGTTGAAGCTAAAAGGTTGACTTTACTAGGGGAGTTTTATATTTGTCTTGTACAAAGCCCAAGATTGAGGCTGAAAGGAGATTGACTAAGCTGGAGGGTATGATCTGTCTTGTACAAAGCCCAAGATTGAGGCTGAAAAGAGATGGACTCTTCTGGGGAGTATTTTGTCTATCTTGTACAAAGCCCAAAATTGAGGCTAAAAGAAATTGACTCCACTGGGGAGAGGTTTTATCTGTCTTATACAAAGCCCAAGATTGAGGCTAAATCTGCTGAGGAAAAATCATTATACAAAGTCTAAGAGGAGGTTGGCTGGGGAAATTCTTATATGAAGCCTAAGAGGAGGCTAGCTTCTGCTGAGGATTATTGAGATACAGAGACAGGTCTAAATTGGGGAATCAACTCTTGTTGAGAATATCAGATGCCCTGAGGTTCTGATTCTGTTTAAGGTTTTATTGATGGTAAAGGTTTAAACTTTGAGTATGAAAACCTATGGAGGTTTCAAACTCTGCTGGAGATTAGTGAAGTGATCAGGGTTTTCCTGTGCTTTTAGGGAACTTGAGGGATTCTTTGAGATCCAAGAGGAGATGAGACCTTCCAAGTCTATTAGTATGAAGAGGTTGACTCTTAACTAGAGAATGATCTTTGTATGATGCCCAAGAGGAGGCTAAGGGTTTAAGGGATGAAGATCGTCTGATGTTCTGGAATTCTGACTCTCTGGAGGATTGAACTAGTAGAGATGACTAAGTTTTGTCCTATACTTGTAGGAGGTCTTCGGGTCCTTGTACTAAGCCCAAGAGGAGGCTGGGAACTTCTAGGAAGCCTGAGGGTCCTTGTATAAATCCGAAGAGGAGGCTAGGGATGCTTTTAGAAAGCCTGGGGGTCCAAACCTAAGAAAAATTCAAGAAAGGTTTCACCGGGAATTATTCCTTTCCTTGCAGAACAATTCTTGGGTTTGAAGAAATTCAGAAGAGCTTTCACCGGGAATTAATCCTCTTTGGGGAAATGAATTTCTTGTTCAAATATTTCTAAGTTATGACAATCTTGAGAAAAGTTTCACCAGGAATAATGTCTTTCTCTGTTCCATATTGTATAAGCCCAAGAGGAGGCAAGACTGTATCTGGAATTTCCTATGGAGAACTAATTTTGACTGTGTTAAAAGAGTATCCAATGGTTTGATCTAGTCCTAGACCTAATTGCTGGGGAAAACTCTAAGCAAAAATGTACAAACACACACACACACACACACACACATATATATATATATATATATATATATATAGACAAGTATGTGTTGAAAAGATAGTGGAACTTACAGTTGTGCAAGCCCAAGCATAGCAACTACAGCTGTATGGTTAGTTATTCAAGAAATTGAAGAAAGTTTTGATAAAACTTAGAATCTGAATCTAAATCAAAAGGAAAATTGTTGTAAAAGGAAGTTTGGGTCTTATCCTTAAAGAGAGGCCCAGATGATCTTTTATCGAAAAGGCGACGACCGCGTCGTAATTTAGAAAACCACGGAGGGACTTATAGAATGACTGAGGCCTAAATTTATTTATTTACAAAAGAGGTGGGTCTTACACTCTATAAGAGGCCCAAGAATTTATTTTTATACAAGAGATGGGACTTACAACTCAAGGAGAAGCCCAGATGAAAAAACAGCGATCACGCAATTATTTTGAAAATCACGTAGAGACATATACAATGACTGAGGTCCAAATTATTTATGCACACAAGGGGTTGGGTCTTACACTCTATTAGATTCCCAAAACTGTTTGAAAAAGAAGAAAAATGGGACTTACAACTCAAGGGGAGGTCCAGATGAAATTTGTTTTGAAAACGGCGATCATGTCATTTCTTGATTGATCTTTTGTCTAAGTGTTCTGAGAGGGCTCAAAACCCTGATTCTTGATTGTAGTGAATGCTCAACAATCCCTGAGGAGATTGATGAGGTATGATGGTACATCCATATTGTGGCAATGATCCTCACAATGATGGGAAATATTGTGGTCAAAATTTGGGGTATGACAGATGCCCCTATTTATTCTTCTTGGACCCGAAGGTGTGAATGGTGAAGGTATTCGGACATTCAGGGTGCAAGAGAATTAAATATCAGAATACCCGAAATTTTGACTGTGGTTATGAATAGGAGGTTGCTCATCCATTTTCTTTTGCTAAGTAATGTTACTTAGAAAAGGGTAAACCTTCCCCTCGATCCTGGTCTTCAGCCATGGAACTGGTCTTAGTTTCTTTTAAAATAAACTTCCCCTCGATCCTGGTCTTCAGCCATGGAACTGGTCTCAGTTTCTTTTGAAATAAACTTCCCCTCGATCCTAGTCTTCAGCCACGGAACTAGTCTCAGTTTCTTTTGAAATAAACTTCCCCTCGATCCTGGTCTTCAGCCATGGAACTGGTATTAGTTTCTTTTGAAATAAACTTCCCCTCGATCCTGGTCATCAGCCACATAACTGGTCTCAGATTCTTTTGAAATAAAATTCCCCTCGATCCTGGTCTTCAGCCACGGAACTGGTCTCAGTTTCTTCTTGTCGAGTTTCTTTCTTGACAAGGAACGCTATTTGTAGTGGTATTCATTAAACTTCTCACCGAGTTTTACTATGGAGACGCTATTTGATGGAAAAATGAATTGATGTCAGACTTGCTCGGGAAACCCATTTGTCTGAACTGTAGAGGTGTGCAAACTTCTCTGTTAGAGATGTCATTTGTCGACTCTACTGGGGAAAACGAGTCTCTTAAGAGACGCTTTTTTTTTTGTTTGGTGAGCTTACATCATACTTTCCTTCGAGAACTTTTCGGAGAAATGTCATGTGATGTGATCCAATTTTGAGGTGCTGGCGACTTCATTAATATCGAATTTCTTGGGAGAAAAATCGTTGTATTGCCGAGAGTCTTCGGTTAAGAGGCTTTCTCTGGGGATTTTCCTTAATCCGGGAAAGGAAATATATCATCTTCAATGGTGAAGAGTGATGTTCCAAAAGTGTCTGTCGAATGTCTTCTTGCCTTTCAGAGGTTCAAGTTATCAAAGTGGTCGAGGACAGTCTCCAATCCAAAAATAAACTGGGGAGAGATTGTTTAGACGATACATTTCCTGACGAGGAAAGAACCCAAACCGAGATTTTGTCCTATCTGACGTGGAAAGGAAAACTGACAACTCTATTGGCGAGAGGACATTTATCACTTGGGGAGGAATATGACCAAAGTGATAGTAATGCAATGTGAATATGAATATGAATCAATTATGCATGATGTATGTATGTTTATGCTGACAAAACAGACACGACATACAGACTAGTGAATGAACACGACTAGATACTCGGCCACTGCGGGGGGATAAAATGTATCATCGGTTCAAGATAGTGATCATTTCCTGTTTAGGAGGGGTAGACCCTACTGGGAAGAGAAGACTATCAATTGGTCTTCAGAGGTAAGAACTCAGCCGGGGATATCAGACGGGGTATTATATCTGAAACGGTTGATCCTTCATTCAGGTGTAATAGTTTAAAAGGAGTACTTTGAATCTGTATTTTGAGGTTTGATCACTTCCGAAGAAGCCATCGATGTTCTTTTTTGTGTTCAGTTAGTCAAAAAAGAATTGCCATCTTTATTTTAAAAGCAGAAGAAAAATTTGAAAGTTAAATACTTTTTTTTTGTTCAAGAATCGTTGATCATGTTAAAAATGTCATTTTGTAAAGCAAAATAAATGAGAATTGCAAACAAAATCACTAGGGCTCAAATTGATAGAATGATAATCATCCAAGTGTGTGATGCCATAGAGCATTACAAAGTTTCGAAAATGGTAATTTAAAGGGAAAAGGGGCTATATTGAAACATAACAACCGCTATCCTTCTACCAACTTTGAATTCTGGACATTCAGAGCTTCTGTCGAAGGTGACCTTGACTGAAGTCTTTCGACGGATGGTGTTACCGCTAGGGATTGAACCTTGTCGGACGTAGTTACTTGCCATGAATCCCTAATTTTTGCCTAGATTGCCTTTTGAGGTATTCAATCTATCGGGGTGATTTTCGCTTATGTCTCTAATTTTTGCCTGGATCGCCCTTTTTTCAATCCACTGAGACGTTTTTTTTTATTTAGGCGAAGTATTTCTTGACTACATCAACATTCGTGGGGTAGGTAAACTCCTCTCCATCTATGGTTGCAAGTCTCAAGGCACCGCCTGAGAAAGCTTTCTTAACAACGTAAGGGTCATCATAATTCGGAGTCCATTTACCCCTGGAATCAGTGAGAAATGATTGTATCTTCTTGAGCACGAGGTCTCATTTTCTGAAGACACGGGGTCGGACTTTTTTGTCATACGCTCTCTTTATTCTTTATTGATACAACTAACCATGGCATAGAGCCGTTATTCGCTTTTCTTTGATTAGATTCAGTTCATCGTGTCGACTTTGACACCATTCAGCCTCTGTTAGCTTAGCTTCTATCAATACCCGGATTAATGGTTTCTCTACTTCTATGGGGAGCACTGCTTCCATGCCATATACTAGAGAGAAAGGGGTTGCCCCTGTTAAAGTGCGGACAGATGTGCGATAACCGTGAAGAGCAAATGGTAGCATCTCGTGCCAGTCTTTATAGGTTACAACCATCTTTTGAACGATCTTCTTGATATTTTTGTTAGCCGCTTCTACCGCTCTATTCATTTTAGGCCGGTAGGGAGATGAGTTATGGTGTTCGATCTTGAACTCAGCACATAACTCTTTCATCATCTTGTTGTTCAAATTGGATCTATTATTAGTAATGATATGGCTTAGAACACCATAACGGCATATGAGATTGTTCTTGATAAATTGGACCACCACTTATCGGGTTACATTGGTGTATGACGCTGCTTCGACCCATTTGGTGAAGTAGTCGATGGCTACCATGATGAATCGATGTCCATTTGAAGCTCTGGGTTCAATCATGCCAATCATGTCGATTCCCCATATAGAAAAAGGTCATTGAGAAGAAAGAACTTTGAGATGTGTTGGCGGTACATGAATTTTGTCAGCGTATATCTAACACTCGTGACACCTTCTCATGTACTTTTAGCAATCAGATTCCTTTGTCAGCCAATAATATCCTGCTCTCAGAATTTTTCTCGCCACTGTGTGTCCGTTGGCATGAGTGCCAAAGGATCCTTCATGAATTTCTTTCATCAGCATGTTTGCTTCTTGTCCAATACACATCTGAGCAAAACCATGTTGAAGTTTCTCTTATAGAGTGTATCACCGTTCAGGAAGAAGTTGTCAGCCAGTCTTCTGAGAGTCTTCCTATCTTTTCTTGATGCCCCGGGCGGGTACTCTTGTCTTTGAAGGAAGCACTTGATATTATGTTACCAGGGTTTGTCATCGATGACTGCTTCCATTACGAAGATGTAAGTGGGCCTTTCAAGGCGTATTATGTCAATCTCAGGTACGTCGTTCCATTGACTTACAACAATCATGGAAGACAGAGTGGCTAGTGCATCAGCCATGTGATTTTCTTCACAAGGGATATGATGAAACTCGATTATGTTGAAGAATGGTAACAACCTTCTCGCGTAATTTTTGTAAGGAATCAATCCTGATTGGTATGTATTCCACTCTCCTTTGATTTGATTGATAACCAGGGCTGAGTCTCCATACACATCCAAGTGCTTTATCCTTAAGTCAATTACTTCTTCGAGACCCATGATGCAAGCTTCGTATTCGGCCTCGTTGTTTGTGCATTTGAATGTTAATCTGGCAGTGAAAGGAATATGGGTACCCTGAGGTGTTACGATGATTGCCCCAATTCCGTTCCCATAAGTGTTGACAGCTCCGTCGAAAATTAGTCCCTATTGGGAACCTGGTTCTGGCCCTTCACTGGGTAGCGATTCATCGCAATCTTTCATTTTCAAGTACATAACATCTTCGTGTGGGAAGTCAAATCCGACTGATTCCTGATCGTCAATCGGTTGATGAGCCAAATGATCGGCTAAAATACTTCCTTTGACAGCTTTCTAAGCATGGTACTCGGTGTCGTATTCTGATAACAACATCTGCCACGGGGCAATCCTTCCCGTGAGAGAAGTCTTTTCAAAGACGTACTTGATCGGATCCATTTCGGAGATTAACCAAGTAGTGTGACAAATCATGTATTGGCGAAGACGTTTAGCTGCCAAAGCCAGAGCGCAACAAGTTTTCTCGAGCATAGTGTATCGAGTTTTACAGTCCGGGAATTTCTTTCTTAAGTAGTAAATGACATACTCTTTTCTCTTTGTTTCGTCTTGTTGGCCAAGTACACAACCCATGGAGTCTTCGAAGACTGTTAAGTAGATGATCAGTGGTCTTCATTCCACTGGAGGAGACAGAATAGGTGGATTCAACAGATATTCTTTGATGCTGTCAAAAGCTTTTTGGCAGTCTTCTGTCCATACGCAACTTTGATTC
This sequence comes from Lathyrus tuberosus, assembly GCA_022829125.1. Classification (NCBI taxonomy): domain Eukaryota; kingdom Viridiplantae; phylum Streptophyta; class Magnoliopsida; order Fabales; family Fabaceae; genus Lathyrus; species Lathyrus tuberosus. The sequence goes on from JALAZF010000091.1 coordinate 15,027,423, forward strand.
TTTCTGAGTAATTTGAAGATCGGCGTGCACGTCGCGGTCATAAGGGATATGAATCTTGAGATGTAATTGAGACGTCCCAAAAATCCTCTGACCTATTTTTCAGTCTTTGGTGAAGGCATTTCTTGAATGGCCTTGACCTTGTCAGGGTCAACCTCGCTTCCGTTTTGGCTGACGATGAATCCTAATAGCTTTCCTGAGCGAACACCAAACGTGCACTTATTAGGATTCAAGCGGATTTTGTATTTTCTCCGACGCTCGAATAACTTTGATAGGTGTTTCACATGCTCTTCTTCTATTTTAGATTTGGCAATCATGTCATCGACGTACACTTCAATCTCTTTGTGCATCATGTCGTGAAACAGGGTTGTCATGGCCCTTTGATAGGTTGCCCTCACGTTCTTCAGACCGAACGACATTACCTTGTAACAAAAGGTGCCCCATGGGGTGATGAATGAAGTTTTCTCCATATCTTCCGGCGCCATTTTGATTTGATTATAGCCCGAGAATCCATCCATGAAGGAGAAGACTTTGACTTTTGATGTGCTGTCTACCAGCATGTCAATGTGTGGTAGGGGAAGTCATCCTTGGGACTTGCTTTGTTTAGATCCCTGTAGTCTACACACATTTTGACTTTTTTGTCCTTTTTCGGAACTGACACTATATTGGCTAACCATTGAGGATATTCTGAGGTGGCGAGGAAACCTACGTCGATTTGTTTCTGCACTTCCTCCTTAATCTTGATGGCCATATCTGGATGAGTCCTTCTCAGTCTTTGTTTTACTGGCGAACATTCTGCTTTTAGCGGTAAATGATGTTCCACGATGCTGGTATCCAACCCTGGCATGTCCTGATAGGACCAAGCAAATACATTTGGAAACTCTTTGAGAAGTTTTATCAAGTCTTCTATGACAGTCGAGCTGAGCAGTGCCCCAATCTTAACTTCTTTCTTTTCTTCTTCTGAACCTAAATTGACAGTTTCCAACGGCTCTTTGTGAGGCTCAATGGATCTCTCCTCTTGCTTGAGTAGTCGGGAGATCTCTTCTGGAATTTCTTCATCCTCCTCTTCTTTAACTTCAAATACCGGGAATTCAAAGTTGGGAGAAGGCATTGGATTGTATGTTTTAATGGGGTTTAAAACAAGCAATCTGCATGACGTGATGATTCGTTTTTTTAGCAAAGACGGAGAGAATGCAAGAGTGTGTGCAATGTATTTTCTGAAAAATGCTTGTTTTATTTTGGGTTGTTTTTAGGATTACCATTTTCTCAAAAACAAAAAGTGAAAACAACAATAAAAATGCGGGAATTCAGGATGACATTATTTATTCATGATTTGTCGATTCTTGAAATATAGCCCTATAAAACAAAACTCTGTCGCTTTGGGCGAAGCAAAGAGGGATATTTACATAAAGGTGAGCCCTATAAAACATCCGTTTCACCTAGGCAAGGTGAAAGGTTAAAACAAAGATGGTAATTACTTAGACTTATAGACAACTTTTGGGACATCGACATCAACCCACTGGCGACGAACACCTCTATGAATCACAAAGTCTGGTATCTTCCTTATTGGTTTGCCTTCAGAAACAACGCTGATTTCTGGCGGAGTAGGATCATTGGAGTCTTCTTCCCATGCAGAGTTGTCATAGGAGAATTCTTTTGTCGTATCTTCCATAGTGCTTTCACTCTCAAGGGGATCTCCCCAACCAGTTGGCTAGATATTCTTGTATCTGATACGAGAGCTTTCGGGAGCAGTGTATTTGACTAGGAAGTCATACTTGTCGCTTGGCTGTCCTAAGGTGTCCCATGTTTCTGTGGGACTGGATGAGTCGTCTTCCTCAATGACGTTGATTTTAGGAAATGCGTAGTTAATGAATTCTTGTCTTGCAAACTTTGCAAATTCATCACCATGGTGTCAGACATTTTTGGAATGTCCTGAGTAATGATTCCATGATTCTGTGGGGACATGGGTATTTTTTTTTTAATATTGCTCAGCTGACAGGCATTATCAGGCTGACTCTCCTGCCCCAAGTCTTCTGTATACGGCTTCCAGATAGGCAAGTCATCCAGGGGATCATAATAGTCGTAGTCAAAGTTGTCTTTCATTAGATTGTCTTCCTCTAATGAATTGGGCAGAGCACGACATCCTTCAGGATCACAATCTCTATAGATCATCCTGACGTCTGACCTCAGTATATATCTTGGGCTCTGCTTGGGAAAACAAAATGGCGTGTGCGCCTTTCCCTGAGACATATAATTGTCATCATTGAGATAAGACTTCCACTCTTCATCTGTATCGGAGGAGTCACTCTCATTGATGGTGTGTACTTCTAAAGACACTGGGTGGAGGAAACCTCCGTTGCGGAAGAAATCCTGAATGGGACGAAAACTTTTGTCTTTCTTAGTAGTCTGGGTACAAGCTGGAAAAAAACCAAGACCTTTCTTTGTCTTGTTATTCGTAGGAGTTACAATCTGTCCCCATCCTTTTATGTCATTACTCTTGATCACTTCGAAAGCATCCTTGTATGAGGAAATCGATGTCCCTTTTTCTGGTCGATTCTCATTGTCACCGAGAGTGCTTGGAACTGGGTTCCAACAACCTCCTCTGGTTCTACACAGGAGAATGATGATAAGTTGCTCACAATTACGGCCTACTTTTCACATATTGTGACTAATTTGTCATTTTTGACGAACTTCAGCTTCTGGTGAAGTGTCGAAGTAATTGCCTAACTTCGTGTATCCAAAGTCATCCTAATAAACAGTTGTATGCTGCTCGGATGTCCATGACCTAGAAAGTGACTTGGAAAGTGTGAGGATCGATGGTTATGGGAAGATCGACTTTGCCGATAACTGTTTTTCTGGATCCGTCAAAGGCTTTGAGGATAATCTCACCGCCTCTCATTGGAGCTCCCTGAAATGATAGTCGTACCAAAGTTGATTTTGGCATAACATTTAAAGATGATCTCGTGTCCACCAGAACGTTGGCTAAAGCATCGCCTTGGCAGTTGACTGTAATGTTAAGCGCCATATTATGATTCTTGCCTTCTTCCGGCAGTTCTTCATCACTGAATCCTAGGTTATTGGAGATTGTAATACCCCAAATTTTGACCACTTAGATTTTCCATCATTGTGAAAATCATCATCACAATATGGATGAACCATCATGCTTCATCAGTCTCCCCAAAGATGGGTGAGCATCCAATACAATCAAAATTAGGGTTTCAAGCCCTCTCTGAGCTTTAGACAAAGGCTCAATCAAGAAAGGACTTGATCTTCAACTTGTCTAATCTCTTAAACATCCACAATGGATCAAAAAGGACTCCCACTTCAAGGATTAAGCACAAGGCTGCTCCCTTCTAGGTGGATCAAGTCTCAAGATCGACAGTGTCACCAAATTAGGGTTTTGGTTGACCAGGGCCTCCAGATGGAAATTTTCATCTGGGCACAAGGCAATGATCCAAAACATGACCTAATATACTTCATGGAACCTCATGAACCCATGCATCAAGTCAATTTTGCCTCAGGGGATGCATTCATCAAAAATCAGGAATTAGGGTTTCTTGACCTAATTCACCCCTAAGTTGACTTTTGGGACAAACCATGAGCCAAGACCTCAAGAGATGATTTGAGGGTCTCTAATATACCATATTGATCCATTTGGAACAATGGATTAATCCAAGAAGCTTGGGCAAAAGGTCTCAATTTCATCTGCACCACAATTAGGGTTTTAAGGGAAAAGTCAACTGTAACTTTGAATTTTGACCAGGACATGCTCCCAAACCCTAATACATGATTGAATATACCCTATGACACCCATGGAACATGTCCATCAAGTTTGATTTAGGTCAAGAACATGATTTCCTGAAGAATTGCACAGTTTGGAATTCATCTGATAAAAAGTCAACTGTGCACAAAAGTCAACTTTGACTTTTTGAGATTTTTCACCAAAATGGATTTTTAACCCTAAAATGATGTTAATGTATGATTTGAATCATCATTCATCAAGAAAAATCAAGAAAAGTGAGATAACTTGTAAAAGGGGTAACCATAAAACTTAGAAATTTTTCTAAGTTAAAAATAAAGTGGCAAAGGTACCAACTTTGGAGGACCATAACTCCTAAACCACAAGGCCATTTTTTCTCATCCAAAGATGGATTTGTATCCCTCATTATCACCTACAAAAACTTCAACTACAAGTCATTCCAATTCATTAAGGATTTTGAGTTATGGAGTGATCAAAGTGGTTGAAAAGTGAAAATGTCACTTTTTCCAACACTTAGTGAAATTTTCACTAAGTCAGATTCTGCCTCACTTTTTGCCAAATGTAGGGGGATTTTTCACTTGGAATCAAAAGAGATCAAAACCAAACTTGTTCAAACAGTTGTTGTATCATGTAAGAGCTTTCTAAAATGGTCAAGAACATTACCAAATTCAACTTACACCATGAGTTATGACATTGGCAAGTTGCCTTGCTGAAATCTGTCAAGGCAAGGCAGAATTTGCAACTTTGGTCGATTTGCCAAAATCAACCAAATTCAATTGCTCCTATCCACTTGGACACCTCAGAGGATTGAATCTAAAGGGGACAATCACTGAGCCAAGCCTCCAAAGTCCATGGAACAAGAAATAGCATGTTGAACCTAGAATGGCCAAAATAGGGACAAGACTTCAAATTTGGAATGAGGCATTCAATGGAACCATCAAGGTGGCATGGACTGAGCCATTCTCATCTGAAATCAGTCAAGACTTATCCAAGACCAAGGGAACCAAAGCTCTGTGCCCTAACCTCTAGTCAATGGCTAGAGGAGACTTGGATTTTCATTTGCCAACATTGGCCAAACCTACTTACCAGCTGCCATGCACTATTCCTTGCAAAACAAACTTGCTCTACTATAAATAGAGCTCAATTCTGGTCAATTTGAGTACACCAAAGCCATCTAACAGATGCTTTCCTCAAAATCTCTTCTTTCACTCCAATTTTGCCTTTTAAGGCAAGTCACTATCGGGTTTTGAGTTTGAGAGCAATTCCAATCAAACCAATCACTCACACACCTCACATACATCACATATGAGCTGATCAAACACTTAGATTACTTCTGAAACATCAATTTCACAAAATCACCAGTTGGTTGCTCAAGGTTTTAACCAAAGTGCAGCTGAGGTACCACAAAATGATCCAGCCAATTTCAATCAAGTCCAACCATCCAAACACAATCCATAGTGTGTAGGGAAGCTGTTCAGATCATCACCACTCATCTGTAACACCTCCAAATCAAAAATCACTTTGAACTTGCTGTCACGACCTAAAGGTAAGCACATGCTTGGGCATCTCTCAATCTATGCATATTTCCTCGCACAATAATTTGGCCATATGTTCATAATCATGCATGGAATGTTTTCCCTCAATTAATTGCATTGTTTGAATCATGTATCAAAAATCTTAGCCTTCATGCAGAAATTAGGGTTCTTGAGGTCTCTTCGTGATTTCTTGTTGTATGTTTAATTTAAATGAAATTAAAGTACATAGACATGATCGTGAGGTTGAGACGAGCATAATGATATGTGGATTGCATGATATGATTACGTATTCATGGAGATTGGATAGAAAATGCAAATCTGAGAAACCAAGAACACGCGCGTGTTCTTCAGCTTGTTCTTGGCGCCATTTTTAGAAATTCAAATATTTGAATTTTGTGATTTTGTTTAATTGATTCAAAAATTAATTTCTCTCTGAGTTTTAATGATTTTGAGTTGATTCTTTTTTTAATAATTCACAAAAATGTTAAAATATTTTATTTTCACAAAAGATCCCAAAAATATTATTTATTTCATATAATTGATATTTTTGTAAAGAATTAATATTTTGATTGTTTTTGGCATTTTAAATATTTTTTCTACATTGATTTTGCAACTTTTAATGCTTTCTAATTATTTTGTAGGTCAATACTTAATTTTTGAAGCATTAATCCAAGATCACAATTTGTTTTCCATGTGTTAAACAATTTTTGATTATTTTAATTGAATTTTTATTCAATTAAATACATTTTGAAAACAAATTAGGGTTTTGGATTAATTCAACCCTCTTAAATCATTTTCAAAACTCTTTGGGCCTCTTGAGAGAGTGTAAGACCCATCCCCCCTTGTACAAAAACTTTTTGGGCCTCACTCATTGTATAAGTCCCTTTGTACAAGTAAACGGCGCGATCGTCGCCCGTTTAAAAATAAAAATCATCTGGGCCTCTCCATGAGCTATAAGACCCATTCAAAACACTTTGGGCCTCTATTAGAGTGTAAAACCCAATCCCCCTTTTAACCAAAACATTTTGGGCCTCACTTATTGTATAAGTCCCTCCGCGCTAAAAGAAAACCTCGGCGCGATCGCCATTTTTAAAACGAAAAATCATTTGGGCCTACCCTCGTGTTATAAGCCCCACTCTTTTCTTTAAACCTTTTTGGGCCTCTTGAGAGAGTGTAAGACCCATCCCTTTGTACAGAAAACCGTTTTGGGCCCCAGTCACTTGTATAAGTCCCGCTGTACAAAGTCAAACAGTGCGCTCACTGATAAAACCCTGGGCCTCTCCTTGAGATGTAAGCCCCAAATCTTTCTTTTTCAAAGCACTTTCTCCTTTGATTTTGAATATACTGTTGTTTTCAATCTTTCTTTGTTGAACAACTAACCAAACAGCATGGAAGCACTCCAACCGAGTAAGTGGTTATCGCTTTCGTTTACTGCTTTCATATTATAAACTGTATTGTGGGGCTGCTCACTGTAAGTCTCCTTTCATAAACTCATATCTACTGTGTAATAATAGTATAGATATTTCGAGTTTCCCCGGAAACTACGTCTAGAACTAGGTGACGCCGTTTCATTTATTCGTAGAAATAGACGCCTAGATCCCCAATAGGAGCACCAGATACAGTCTTCTCTTCGGCTGTCCTCCTTAGGAATCGTCAAGAAGCTCTACTCCCCAAGATGAATGTATTCTCCGTGAATGGCATCTTTGAGTTTCTTCCAGATTCTCGAACTTTCCTGACTTGATCTATTCCTTGTGGATAGCTTGCCTTGAATGTCTCGGGGTTTGGGTACCCACTACGGTCATAATCTTGGACCTTAATTAAGGAACCCTCTTTAAAAGCTAAAAGTCGCTGGATAGTAAACCTCGCACGTTTACCAGTGGTTTTTATGTTTAAAAGAGTTATCTCTCCTAATGGAAAGGAGATGATAGACCCACGGGCTTCTTAAAAGCATCGGCCTCCTCTTGGGCATTATTCAAGGACACTACGGCTTCTTAGAAGTATTCACATCCTCCTCTTAGGCTTCGTATAATGATCTCTTCCTTCGGGAATGATAGCCTCCTCTTGGGCTTCGTACAAGGACCCGTCGGCTTCTTAAAAGTTTCCAGCCTCCTCTTGGGCTTCGTACAAATTGTCCCGACGACCTCCTAGAGGTATAGGAACAGAACCTAGTCATTCTCATAGAACAGTCCTTTCATAGAGTCTACTACTGTTTCTCAAAGCATAGTACAAAAGATAAAACTCTAGACTTAGACAGTCTAACTTCCTTGAGTCTCAAAGACATTCTCAAGTGACCCCTTCGTTAAATAGGAAGGAAACCCGCAGACTCAGACAGTCTCAATACCCTTTGGATTTCCCGTTTCCTCAAAGAGAAGGAAATATCCCTGATCCTCAAATCAAATCCCTGAGTACAGTGTTGCTCATATAAGAACTGATTTTCTCTTTTAAAATCAGTATATTGGATCTGTCACTCAACTGAAACAAATTTTTAGCCTCCATCTCGGGCTTCGTACGAGATACGAAAACACTCTCTTATTGAGTATAAAAGATTCTCTTGTTGAGTCAACCCTTTTAGCCTCTCTCTCGGGCTTTATACGAGACACCAAAAGACTTCATCGTCAAGTCAAAACCTTCTCGCCTCTCTCTCGGGCTTTGTACGAGATACAAATAGCCTCCTTTTAGGCTTTGTATAAGAAAACCACTGGTTGATCCAATCAACCTTTTAGCATCAAAACTGTGCCTCGTTCACAGTACACAAACATCAATAACTCCTTTCCCTTCGTCTAATCGCTGTAAGCGGCAAGCCTCTGGATCATCTATATCCATGCCACTGTCCTTCTTTTAGCATGAGGAATTCCTAAGGAAAGATGGCGTTGCTCTACACCGAGTTAAAGTCTTCTCCTTCAGGTTAAAACCCTTTCTTCGTAAATTATGGCATTGCTCGGATCCGCGTATCCCAGTTAAAGTAATTCTCCTTCTCCCTCTTTAGAGATGACAAATTCTCTCTAAAGTCGAGGTCTTTCAGCTTCACGTCTTGGGCTTTAAACAAGACACAAATAGACCTTTCAGCTTCACATCTTGGGCTTTGAACAAGATACAAACCACCTTTCGCTTCACGTCTTGGGCTTTGAACAAGACACCAAAACACCCATTTCCTCCCATAGAATAGGAGGAACTACGAACGCTCTGATTTCCCTGTTTCGGTAAACGGGAATACGTAGGCATAAGATCCAAAGAAAAGATCTTAGCGAGCGCAATCAACAAAAAAACCAAATCCCATATCTCCATCAATCAAAAGCAGTATTTCAAAAGCATCAGTCCTAACATCCTAATCCTTGTTCCCCGCCAGAAACCTTCTGCCCAGGTAAAAAAGAAAGAAAACAGTATTGGCGAAAATACAAATAACCAGTACAAAGGCCCCCCACATTGATAGCATCCGTAACCTAACAGACCGCTGTTTAAGCTCAGTATGCAAAGCAGGGTTAATTGGAGACATCTATTTCCCTTCCTTATTCAGCTCACAATAGGATAAAAAATGATTCGACCTGTAGTTTAAGCTCAAACCGCAGAGAGCGACCAGCGCTTAAGAACCGCGTCCAAAATCGCTCGCTACAGAAAAGTGGCGCCCACCGTGGGGCCAAATCTTCTTTCTTAAATGTTTAAGGTAAAAACCTTGGACAAACCTTTTTTCTATTCACTTGTGTGAATACCACAGATTGGGGCTTCCGCCGGGGAACCCATTTCTGTCAGGAACTTAGGAATCATAGCTTTATAAGTCTAGGATGATTAGAACAAATATATATTTACTGCTTTTCCTAATTGCTATACGTGTTTATTTTTCTGTTACTGGGAATGCGTGTGATGCCGCATGTGGTGAGAATGAGTATACACTTAAGATAAGTGATGGCGACGGGGTCGACCATCAACCTCAGTGGAGGCTGACCAACGCAACCCATTCACACTTCTAGCCAATGGGCCGGTTGTTAAGTCTGAGAAGCTGAGGAGCCAAACCCTTTCGTAGTGCGGAAACTATCAGAAATAGTTGTTACGCGATACTACCCTCATTTGAGGCTGGTGATCTATTCTCGGTGAATGGCACTTACTCTAAGATTGCTTTACAACTCGCTGGCGATCCGCTTGTTGTCTTGCTTTCCTGGGAGGAGCTGATGATAATGAGTACAGGTACAAAAATCACCCTAGTATAAACCTTTGGGGATGGGTAGAGCCTTGACTTCATGACAACGACCCTTTGACCCCATGTTTTTTCTATGTTTTGTGTGCTGCATTCATGCATCCATTTAATAAAACATTAAAACATTCAAAAAACTTCTCTTCTAGTCTCTCTGTTTTTCAAATTAAACTAAGACTGTGATTGCAAATATCAGAGAAGAGGATTACGCTAATGGATTTCGGTAGAAGGAGAACTCGCCAGTATACCTTCAAGGTTCCAAAGCTAGAGGATTTGAGAAAGTTAGTGAGGATGATCGTTAACCCAGAGGCTTTCAGAGCCAAACACGGTGGTTTGCTACCACTGTTAAGAGTCCATGTGATTAAGGGGATCATGGACGCGCTCATTCAGTTCTACGATCCGGTTTATCACTGTTTCACATTCCCGGATTACCAGCTATCACCAACGCTGGAGGAGTATTCTCATCTGACTGATTTACACATTACAGATCGAGCTCCATTTTCTGGACTGGAAGAAATTCCAAAGAATCAGACTATTGCAAGAGCAATTCATTTGGACGAGTCTGAGGTCAGGACTCACATGACCACTAAGGGTGGCATCCAAGGTTTGCCAGCCCAGTTCTTGACAAAAAAGGCTCTATACTTCGCTAGTATAGGGAACGGGACTGCTTTTGAAAGCATCTTTGTCTTGCTCACCTACGGATTATTTTTGTTTCCCAACATCAATAATTTCGTCGATATCAACGCTATTAAGGTTTTTCTCATTGGAAACCCTGTGCCCACTTTGCTCGCAGATGCGTATCATTCTGTACACTTGGGAAATTTGTACAGCGGAGGGGAGATCACATGCTGTGTACCTTTGCTCTACAAATGGTTTATCTCTCACTTGCCCAAGTCTGCTGCTTTTTGGGATTGCAAGAGTGTCTTACGTTGGTCGCAGAAGATCATGTCTCTCACCAATTCCGATATAGATTGGTGTAATAGGATTTATGAGGGAATCAGAATCATTGACCGTTGTGAAAACTTCCCCAGTGTACCCCTCATAGGAACTAAAGGAGGAATCAACTATCATCCGATATTAGTTCTTCGTCAATTTGGATACCCGATGAGACACATCCCACTGGGTGTTCATCTGGAAGGTCTTTTCTTCAAAGAAGGAGAAAATGACAGAGCACTAAAGATGGAAATAGTGCAAGCTTGGAAACATGTTCATAAGAAAGGACGAGAGTCTCTGGGAAAACCGGACTGTGTCTCGGTGGAGCCTTATCTCCATTGGGTACAAACTAGAGCTCTCAAGCTAAAAATGCCTTATCCTCGTTACGAAATTCTTCCACCGAGGGAAACTGTCATGTACTTCATGACGGAAACTGAAAAGCTTCAGGTTACTCTCAACAAAGTTCAAAAGGAAAGAAGATCTTGGAAGAACAAGTACCGCACCCTCGACGTAGAGTATATCCAAATACAACAACTACTAAAAGAGAAAGATGCTCTGATTGAAATTTTGGAGCAGCATGCTATAGAAAATCAAGATGACCAAAGGAATTTGCTCACTCCTTTCACTTGGCAAAGGAATGACAACCCGACAACGGCCTAGGAGCCCCGGTCAAAGAAAAGGAAGATACCAGAATCAGCACCCGGTTTCTCCTCAGAGAGGACTCGGGACCCATTAGTTTAGGTTTCTGTTTCTGCACTTTGTAATCTACTGTATTTCCATTTCTGTAATCCTTTGAATTTCAATAAAAAGGGGTTTCCCCACTGTTTGATGTTTGCAATCTAATCGTCGAAGTTTATTTTGATTAAACCAAAGAACAATTAATATAATCATTGCATTCATCATTCTCACATCGCGTATTCTTCTTCCCTACGAATCTCACGTTTGTGTCTCGATTCTAGAGTCAAACTGTCTCATTCGTATAATACTCAGGCCAATCGTCAGAAAAGGATGGATGATCTTGAGGAAGAAAACAGAGAGTTGAAAGAAGAGATCGACGCTCTGAGAGAGGATATGAGAAAGCTTCGTAACGACATGCAAGCCATGGCAGAAGCTCAGCTACAAAGAATTGTGATCTCAGAGATCACCTCAACGCCCATCATAGAAAAGTATGATCCTAGGTATCAGATGCCGAAAGATCGTCCTTGGGGCATGCCTGTTAACTATATCCCGGAAGGATATGTTCTGCCGATCACTGAAGATCATGGAATCGCAACAGAATCCGTTGGGCCTGAAGGTTACAAACTTCAGGAAAGCGAAGATGCCAGGGGCATACTGAAGACTCCTGAAGGTTACAAACTTCGGGAGGCGCCAAGACTTACTGCCGTAGTCACGGTACCACCCCCTGTGGTGTACACTGTCCCGGAAGGACAGATTCCACGGACACCTTCTGGTAAGAAGGAAACTATGTTTGACAGAATGGATGAATTCCAGGAGCAGTTCTTGGAAATACAGAAAGAGCTACAAGCCATTCGCGGTCAGGATCTATTTGGAAAGGACGCCGCAGACCTCTGCTTGGTCCCAAATGTGAAAGTCCCGCACAAGTTCCAAGTGCCCGACTTTGAAAAATACAAGGGTAACTCTTGCCCTCAGAGCCATCTGGTGATGTACGCTTGGCAGATGTCAGCCCAGACGGAGAATCAGGACCTGCTGATTCACTACTTCCAGGATAGTTTAACCGGTGCCGCACTCAAATGGTACATGGGTTTAAACCGTACTACGATCAGTACATTCAGATATCTTGGTACTGCCTTCGTCCAACAATACAAGTACAATTTGGACATGGCACCCGACAGAGATCAACTCAGATCAACGTCGCAAAAGGACAAAGAAACCTTTAAGGAGTATGCTCAAAGGTGGCGTGAAATTGCCGCTCAGATTTGTCGACCTCTTGAGGAAAAAGAGATGACAAAGATCTTCTTAAAGACCTTAAGCTCATTTTACTATGACCGAATGGTTGCCAGTGCACCCAGTGATTTCACCGAAATGGTCAGCATGGGTGTACGTCTTGAGGAAGCCGTCCGAGAAGGACGTTTGGTAAAAGACACTGGATCAACGAGCGGTACTAAAAAATATGGTAGTGCTCTCCCTAAGAAAAAAGAGCAAGATATTGGGAATATCTCTCTCGGAAAGCAAAGGCGACGTTATCAGCTAGTAGCAGCTGTTACTCCTGCTATCGGCCCTGCGCCTATTCCTACGTATCAACCTCAGGTTGCGCAGAGCCAACCTAATCAACAAAGGACACAACAGCCTCTTCAGCAGGCTCGTCCTCCATATAACAACAACCGTACAACACGGCCACCAGGATTTGATCCTATACCCGTAACGTACGCAGAGCTGTTTCCGTTACTGCTGGCTAAGGGGCACATTCAGACTAAGTCTCCCCTTTCAGTTCCGGAAAATCTGCCTTTTTGGTTTAAAGCGGATCAAACATGCCCTTATCATCAAGGAGGTTCAGGGCATAACATTGAGACTTGTCTCAATTTCAAATCCGACGTGCAAAAGCTTGTTAGGAGCCGGCTCTTATCTTTCAAAGATACGAATCCTAATGTTCTTACGAACCCGCTGCCTCAACACGAGAAAGCTACAGTCAATCTGATTGAGAAAGAGACTAACAATGTCTATCAAATTCACGATGTACTCTTATTGGGGACCAATCTGGTCAAGATGCATTGTAGACAGAGTGGATATGGCCATGTGCCACCTCATAATTATCACCAGTGTGATGTCTGCTCTAAAGACAACCAGGGATGTTCTGTGGTGCAAGCAGCTCTACAGGAACAAATGGATCTTGGATGGATCCAAGAGCACCGAGTTCGTGGAGTTAACATGGTTTACACGAATTCCAACGTCATTCAAAACCACGACATCCGTGCGATGAATGTCAACTTGGTGGCGATGCACTCAAGGCAAAGCCAGTATCATAATCTGCCGCGGCACGATTACAGTTCCTGTCTGATTTGCTCGGTAAACAAACAGGGATGCTCTTTCATACAAGAGGCCCTCCAGCGTCAGATGGATCTTGGATGGATCCAAGACTACCATGATAGGAACTCCTATCAAATCAACATGGTTCAGATCTTCGACATCCGCGTAATGAATACCAACCTGGTAGAGTTACATGCTGAGCAGGTCCGACTTGGATTCTTAATATCACATGACTATCAAAATTGTAAAGCAGGTTGCGAAAACGATCGAGGTTGTACCCTTGTCCAGGAGGCACTTCAGCACTTGTTAAATCACTGGTGGATGCCAATCTATATGGACGAAGATACTCAGTAGATTAGTATCAATAACAGGAATCCTACTCGTCGTCAAAGTCAGGATGTCTGATCAATGGAAGGTAACCTAATGAGGTTACATTGTATTCAAAGTGGGCGTGGCCAGGTGCCACCACACAACTATGACAGTTGTAGCGTCTGTGCAGAAAGTAACCAAGGGTGTTACCTTGTGAGAGCAGCTCTTCAGGGTCAGGTCGATCATGGAGAAATTCATCCATATCCAGGTTCAGGACCCATCATTTGGTCGCCGAACTACCTTGCCGAGCAAGTTGAGGATGTTGTCACGATCTCTGGTCATCACCATACCAGGGATGTTTTTTCCATCATCCCTCTACTTGACGAATCTAAAGTTCCCAACCGGGAACAGATCAAGGTTACTTATGATGGTCAGAAAAATCAAAAGGTTCCCATAGTCATCTATCTACCGGGGCCACTACCGTATGAATCAGCTAAGGCAATCCCTTACAAATACGGTGCAACAATAATCGAGAATGGAAAGGAAATTCCATTACCCTCCGTCGTGAATATTGCAGACATCAGTCGTGTAACACGGAGCGGCCGAATCTTCAACCGAGGGGTTGGAGAATTCAACAAAGAAAAGGAACTTCAGGCAGAAATTCCTGATCCACCAGTCGGTCAATCTAGTAATCCCTACTTTTCAAAAGACAAAGATGAGATGTTAAAGCTCATCCAAAGGAGTGAATATAACATTCTTGATCAACTGTTACAGACTCCTTCAAAGATCTCAGTATTATCACTGTTACTCAGTTCAGAAGCACACAGAGAGGCTCTACAGAAAGTCTTGGAGCAAGCCTTTGTGGAACAGGATGTAACAATCAGACAATTCGATAGCATTGTCTCTAACATCACTTCCTGAAATAATTTGGGATTTAGTGATGAAGAATTACCTGAAGAGGGTCGCCGTCATAACATGGCGCTCAACATTACAGTTAACTGCCAGGGCGATGCTTTAGCCAACGTACTGGTAGACACAGGGTCAGCCCTGAATGTTATGCCGAAGTCCACTTTGATACGATTATCATTTAAGGGCCCTCCGATGAGAGTCAGTGAGGTCGTCATCAAAGCATTCGACGGATCCAGAAAAATAGTTATCGGCGAAGTTGATCTTCCCATAACTATTGGTCCTCACACTTTCCAAATCACTTTCCAGGTCATGGACATCCGGGCAACATACAGTTGTTTATTAGGAAGACCTTGGATACATCAGGCTGGAGCGGTTACTTCAACCCTCCACCAAAAGCTAAAGTTCGTCAAGAACGATCAACTTGTCACGGTTTGTGGGGAACAAGCCTTGCTTGTGAGTAACCTATCACCATCTACTTGTGTGGAACCCGAGGAGGTTATTGGAACTCAGTTCCAAGCACTATCGGTGAGCAAGAACAATCAGTTCAAAGAAGGAACTTCAATTTCCTCATACAAAGATGCTATCAAAGCGGTCGAGAGTACCGATACAAAAGGATGGGGACAGCTTGTCATTCCCACTGACAATAAAATAAAGAAGGGTATTGGTTTTTCTGCAACATGTACCCAAACAGCTGCTAACGATGAAAGTCTTCATCCCCTTCAAAACTTCTTCCACAGTGGAGGTTTTTTTCACCCAGTGTCTCAAGCAGTGCATGCTATCAATGAGGAAGATCCCTCTGACACAGATGAAGAATGGAAGTCCTACCTTAACAAGGACGGCTATATGTCTCAGGAAGAGGTGCCTATGCCTTTTTGCTTTCCTACAGAAAGTCTGAGATATATACCAAGATCAGATGTCGAAATGATCTACGGAGATTGTGATCCGGAAGGATGCCGTGCTCCGCCAAATTCATTAGAGGAAGACACTCTGATGAAAGACAACTTTGATCACAAATACTATGGCCCGATGGATGGTCTGCCAATGTGGCAGCCTTACCCAGGAAACTTGGGGCAAGAAAGTCAGCCGAGTAATGAAACTCAGCTGAGCGTCATTGAACAGAATACATGTGTCCCCGCCATGTCATGGGATCAACACTCAGGTCATTCAGAAATTACTCAACATGAAGATGAATTCGCAACGTTCGCAGGACTTGAATTTATCAACTATGCATTTCCCGAGGTCAACGTCATCGAGAGGGATGACTTCTCCAGTTCCAAAGAAGTTTGGGACACTCTGGGACAACCAAGTGGAAAATATGACTTTATGGTCAAGTACACTGCTCCCGAAAGCTCTCGTATCAGGCTCGAAGATATCCAGTCAATTGGATGGGGAGATACAGCTGAGGGCACCAATGCTATACAAAATGCAACAGAGGAATTCTCCTACAACAATTCTTCCTGGGAGACAGATTCAATGATCCTGCTCCACCAGAAATCAGCGTCATTTCTGAAGACAAATCAAGGAAGGTGCCAGACTTTGTGATTCACCGAGGAGTTCGCCGCCAATGGGTTGCTGTCGAGGTTCCGAAGGTCGTTCGCCAGTCAAAGTAATTGCCATCTTTAAACCTTTCACCCTGCCCAGGTGAAACAGATGTTTTGATAGGGCTCGCTTTTTGTAAATTTCCCTCTTCGCTTTGCCCAGAGCGAGTGAGTTTTGTTTTATAGGGCTGTAGTTTCAAGATTCGACTTGTTCATTAATAAAATAACATCGTTCTGTAATTTCCGCATTAATTGCTGTTTTCTCTTTTTGCTTTTTCAGAAAATGGTAATCCTAAAAAAAATTCAATAATAAAAACAAGCAGTAAAATCAAAACACTGCATACACTTGCATTTTCTCTATCTCTTCTAAACACGAATCATCACGTCATGCAGATTGCTTGTTTTAAACCCAGTTGAAACATACGATCCAATGCCTTCTCCTAACTTTGAGTTCCCATTATTCGAGGCTGAAGAAGAAAATGACAACCAAATTCCAGAAGAGATCTCCCGACTACTCAGACAAGAGGAAAGGTCCATTGAACCTCACAAAGAGCCGTTGGAAACGGTAAACTTGGGTTCAGAAAAAGAGAGAAAAGAAATCAGGATCGGAGCACTGCTCAGTCCAACTATCAAAGAAAGTTTGATAAAGCTTCTCAAAGAATTCCCCGATGTATTCGCTTGGTCCTATCAGGATATGCCAGGGTTGGATACCAGCATCGTGGAACATCGCTTACCATTGAGATCGGAATGTCCGCCAGTAAAGCAAAGGTTGAGACGCACTCACCCGGACATGGCCATCAAAATCAAAGAGGAGGTACATAAACAGATTGACGCAGGTTTCCTCGCTACATCTGAATATCCTCAATGGTTAGATAACATCGTACCCGTTGCCAAAAAGGATGGAAAGGTTAGAATGTGTGTTGATTACAGATATTTAAACAAGGCAAGTCCAAAGGATGACTTTCCTTTACCACACATTGACATGCTGGTTGACAGCACAGCAAAGTTCAAAGTTTTCTCCTTCATGGATGGATTCTCAGGCTATAACCAGATCAAAATGGCGCCGAAAGACATGGAGAAAACTTCGTTCATTACCCCATGGGGTACCTTTTGTTACAAGGTAATGCCGTTTGGTTTGAAGAATGTCGGGGCAACCTATCAAAGGGCCATGACTACTCTGTTTCATGACATGATACACAAAGAAATCGAGGTATATGTCGATGATTTGATTGCAAAATCAAGAACAGAGGATGAGCACGTTGAACATCTGTCAAAATTGTTCGAACATCTAAGAAAATTCAAGCTCCGCTTGAATCCTAACAAGTGCACCTTCGGTGTCCGTTCAGGGAAACTACTAGGGTTCATCGTCAGCCAGAAATGAATCGAAGTTGATCCTGACAAGGTCAAGGCCATTCAAGAAATGCCTTCTCCGAAAACTAAAAAACAAGTCAGAGGATTCCTGGGACGTTTGAACTACATCTCCAGATTCATATTCCTTATGACCGCGACGTGTGCGCCGATTTTCAGATTACTAAAAAAGAACCAGGATTGCGTTTGGTCAGAAGATTGCCAAACCGCCTTTGACAGTATCAAGGAATATCTGTTGAATCCTCCAATTCTATCACCTCCAGTGGAAGGGAGACCACTGATCATTTACCTCACAGTCCTAGAGGACTCAATGGGATGTGTACTTGGCCAACAAGACGAAACTAAAAGGAAAGAGTCTGCCATTTACTATCTAAGCAAGAAATTCACCGACTGCGAGACTCGGTACACAATGCTTGAGAAAACTTGTTGCGCTTTGGCTTGGGCAGCCAAACGTCTTCGCCAGTACATGATTCGTCATACTACTTGGTTGGTCTTCGAAATGGATCCAATCAAGTACGTTTTCGAAAAACCTGCTCTCACGGGAAGGATTGCCCGTTGGCAGATGTTACTATCAGAATATGACATAGAGTACCATGCTCAGAAAGCCGTTAAAGGAAGTATTTTAGCCGATCATTTGGCTCATCAACCGATTGACGATCAAGAATCAATCGGGTTTGACTTCCCAGACGAAGATGTCATGTATCTAAAGATGAAAGATTGCGATGAACCGCTACCCAGTGAAGGGCCAGAACCAGGTTCCCAGTGGGGACTTATCTTTGACGGAGCAGTCAATCATTATAAAAACGGAATTGGGGCAATCATTGTTACCCCTCAGGGTTCCCACATTCCTTTCACTGCCAGACTTACGTTCAAATGTACGAACAACGAGGCCGAATACGAAGCATGTATCATGGGTCTCGAAGAAGCGATTGATTTAAGGATCAAAAACTTGGACGTATACGGCGATTCAGCCCTGGTTATTAACCAGATAAAAGGAGATTAGAACACATACCAATCAGGATTGATTCCTTACAAAGACTATGCAAGGAGGTTGTTACCCTTCTTCAACAGAGTCGACTTTCATCACATCCCTCGTGATGAGAATCACATGGCTGATGCATTAGCCACTCTCTCTTCCATGATTAGTGTAGGTCGATGGAATGACATACCTAAGATCGACATCATGCGCCTTGAACGGCCCGCTTACATCTTCGCGATTGAAGCAGTCATAGACGACAGACCTTGGTATCACGATATCAAATGCTTCCTTCAGAAACAAGAGTACCCATCTGGGGCACTCAGAAAAGACAGGAAAACCCTCAGAAGATTGGCTGGAAACTTCTTCCTGAGCAGTGACACTCTTTATAAGAGAGATTTTGACATGGTCTTGCTCCGATGCGTCGACAGACCAGAAGCAGACATGCTCATGAAAGAAATTCATGAAGGATCCTTTGGCACTCATGCCAACGGACACACAATGGCGAGAAAAATTCTCAGGGCCGGGTATTATTGGTTGACCATGGAATCCGACTGCTACAAGTACATGAGGAGGTGTCACAAGTGTCAGATATACTCCGACAAAATTCATGTACCGCCATCACATCTCAAAGTTCTTTCTTCCCCGTGGCCATTTTCCATATGGGGAATCGATATGATTGGTATGATTGAGCCCAAGGCTTCAAACGGACATCGGTTCATTCTGGTAGCCATTGACTATTTCACCAAGTGGGTCGAAGCAGCGTCATTCGCCAATGTAACCCGACAAGTAGTGGTCCGATTTATCAAAAACAATATCATCTTCCGTTATGGTGTTCCAAGCGAGATCATTACTGATAATGGATCTAACTTGAACAATAAGATGATGAAAGAGTTGTGTGCAGAGTTCAAGATCGAACACCATAACTCATCT
The DNA here is from genome assembly GCA_022829125.1 of Lathyrus tuberosus. NCBI lineage: Eukaryota > Viridiplantae > Streptophyta > Magnoliopsida > Fabales > Fabaceae > Lathyrus > Lathyrus tuberosus. The sequence continues at coordinate 15,046,852 of JALAZF010000091.1, forward strand.
CCCTACCGACCCAAGATGAACGGAGCGGTAGAAGCGGCTAACAAGAACATCAAGAAGATCGTTCAAAAGATGGTTGTAACCTGTAAAGATTGGCACTAAATGCTACCCTTTGCTCTTCACGGTTATCGAACATCTGTCCGCACTTCAACAGGGGCAACCCCTTTCTCTCTAGTATATGGCATGGAGGCAGTTCTCCCCATAGAAGTAGAGATCCCATCAATCCGGGTATTGATGGAAGCTAAGCTCATCGAAGCCGAATGGTGTCAAAGTCGACACGACGAACTGAACCTGATCGAGGAGAAGCGAATCACGGCACTATGCCATGGTCAGTTGTATCAACAGAGAATGAAAAGGGCGTTCGACAAAAAGGTCCGACCGCGTATCTTCAGAAAAAGAGACCTTGTGCTCAAGAAGATGCAATCATTTCTCACTGATTCTCGGGGCAAATGGACCCCAAATTATGATGGCCCCTATGTGGTCACGAAAGCTTTCTCAGGCGGCGCCTTGAGACTTGCAACCATGGACGGAGAGGAATTTGCCTACCCCACGAATGTTGATGTAGTCAAGAAATACTTCGCCTAAAAAAAACGTCTCGGTGGATTGAAAACCCGAAAGGGCGGTCCAGGCAAAAGTTAGAGACATGAAAAAAAATCATCATCCCGATGGATTGGAAATCTCATAGTACAATCCAGGCAAAAGTTAGGGATAATGGCAAGTAACTATGTTCAACAGAGGCAAGTCCCTCAACAGCAGTTGCATCATCTATCGGAGGAAATCTCCAGTCAAAGGTCATCTTCGACGGAAGCTCAGGATATCCCGAATTCAAAGTTGGTAGAAGGATAGTGGTCGTTATGTTTCAACGTAGCCCTTTTCCCTGTAAATTACCATTTTCTAACTTTGTATATACTCTTTGGAATCACGCGTTTGGCTGATCTCCATCTTATCAATAAAATTTGAGCCCTTGTGCTTTTGTTTGTAACTCTTTACTTGTTTTAGCTTTACATAACGACGTTGTTTAAACTTAATCAGCGATTCTTGAAATAAAACAAAAATAAATTTACTTGTTAAACTTTTTCTGCTTTTAAATTAAAGATGGCATTTCTTTTGACTGTTGAACATCAGAAGAACATCGATAGCTTCTCCCGAAGTAAGCGAACTTCAAAGTGCAGAATCAAAGTACTCCTTCTAGACCAGTACTCCTGAATGAAGGATCAATAATGTCAGAGACCTTGTTTCGTCTGACACACCTCGGCCGAGTTCTCATCTCCTAAGCCCGATCAACATAGCTCTCAACGGGACTATCTCTCCTAAGCAAGGTGGAATTGCTATTTTGAATCAACGGTACTTCTTCGCCCTGCGATGGCCGAGTATCCGATTGTGTTCATCCATTAGTCTGTATGTCGCGTCTATTTTGTCAGCATATACATACATACATCATGCATTTTTTATTTGCATTCACATTTCATATTGCATCACTATCACTCAAGTCGGTCTTGTCCCCTAGTGGTAGAAGTCATCTCAATCGAGTTGTCAGTTCTTGCCTCGTCAGGAAATACTATGTCTGAACAACCTCGCTTCCAGTTTAATTCTGGAAAGAAGTTGGTCCTTGACCACTTTGATGACTTGAACCTCTGAAAAGCCAGAGAAAACTTTCAATAAGCATCACTCTTCGCCATTGAAGATGATATCCTTGCTTTCCCGGATTAAGGAAAATCCACAGAGAAAGCCTCGTGATCAGAGATTCGGCAGCACGCCAGTTTTGCTCCGAAAAAACCACTGATGAAAAGGTCATCGGCACTCCAAAATTGGATCCCATCATATGGCATTTCTCCGGGAAGATCCCGAGAAAAGTATGATGTAACCCCAAACGAAAACAGTCTCTCAAGAGACTCGCTTTCCCCAGTAGAATCGATAAATGGCGTCTCCAAAACAGAGAAGTTTGTGTACCTCTACAACTCAGACGAATGGGTTCCCCAGCAAGTCTGACATCAAAAATTTTTCCCACTCAAATGGCGTCTCCCCAGGAAAATTCGGCGAGAAGTTTGAAGGAAAGCCGCTACGAATAGCGTCCCTTATCAGTAAAGTTTATTGACAAAAGAAACTAAGACCAGTTCCTTGGTAGGAAACCAGGATCGAGGGGAAGTTTAAATCAGAAACTAAGACCAGTTCCTTGGTAGGAAACCAGGATCGAGGGGAAGTTTAAATCAGAAACTAAGACCAGTTCCTTGGTAGGAAACCAGGATCGAGGGGAAGTTTAAATCAGAAACTAAGACCAGTTCCTTGGTAAGAAACCAAGAACGAGGGGAAGTTCATTTCAGAGACTGAGACCAGTTCCTTGGTAAGAGACCAGGATCGAGGGGAAGTTTACCTTTTCTAAGCATCATTGCTTAGCTAAAGAAGATGAATGCGTAAGCTACCATTCATAACCACCATCAAAATTTCGGGTATTTCGATATTTAATCCTCTTGCACCCCGAATGCCCGAATCCCTTCGTCATTCACACCTTCGGGTCCAAGAAGATTAAATAGGGGCATCTGTAATACCCCAAATTTTGACCACTTAGATTTTCCATCATTGTGAAAATCATCATCACAATATGGATGAACCATCATGCTTCATCAGTCTCCCCAAAGATGGGTGAGCATCCAATACAATCAAAATTAGGGTTTCAAGCCCTCTCTGAGCTTTAGACAAAGGCTCAATCAAGAAAGGACTTGATCTTCAACTTGTCTAATCTCTTAAACATCCACAATGGATCAAAAAGGACTCCCACTTCAAGGATTAAGCACAAGGATGCTCCCTTCTAGGTGGATCAAGTCTCAAGATCGACAGTGTCACCAAATTAGGGTTTTGGTCGACCAGGGCCTCCAGATGGAAATTTTCATCTGGGCACAAGGCAATGATCCAAAACATGGCCTAATATACTTCATGGAACCTCATTAACCCATGCATCAAGTCAATTTTGCCTCAGGGGATGAATTCATCAAAAATCAGGAATTAGGGTTTCTTGACCTAATTCACCCCTAAGTTGACTTTTGGGACAAACCATGAGCCAAGACCTCAAGAGATGATTTGAGGGTCTCTAATATACCATATTGATCCATTTGGAACAATGGATTAATCCAAGAAGCTTGGGCAACAAGTCTCAATTTCATCTGCACCACAATTAGGGTTTTAAGGGAAAAGTCAACTGTAACTTTGACTTTTGACCAGGACATGCTCCCAAACCCTAATACATGATTGAATATACCCTATGACACCCATGGAACATGTCCATCAAGTTTGATTTAGGTCAAGGACATGATTTCCTGAAGAATTGCACAGTTTGGAATTCATCTGATAAAAAGTCAACCGTGCACAAAAGTCAACTTTGACTTTTTGAGATTTTTCACCAAAATGGATTTTTTACCCTAAAATGATGTTAATGTATGATTTGAATCATCATTCATCAAGAAAAATCAAGAAAAGTGAGATAACTTGTAAAAGGGGTAACCATAAAACTTAGGAATTTTTCTAAGTTAAAAATAAAGTGGCAAAGGTACCAACTTTGGAGGACCATAACTCCTAAACCACAAGGCCATTTTTCTCATCCAAATATGGATTTGTAGCCCTCATTATCACCTACAAAAACTTCAACTACAAGTCATTCCAATTCATTAAGGATTTTGAGTTATGGAGTGATCAAAGTGGTTGAAAAGTGAAAATGTCACTTTTTCCAACACTTAGTGAAATTTTCACTAAGTCAGATTCTACCTCACTTTTTGCCAAATGTAGGGGGACTTTTCACTTGGAATCAAAAGAGATCAAAACCAAACTTGTTCAAACAGTTGTTGTATCATGTAAGAGCTTTCCAAAATGGTCAAGAACATTACCAAATTCAACTTACACCATGAGTTATGACATTGGCAAGTTGCCTTGCTGAAATCTGTCAAGTTAAGGCAGAATTTGCAACTTTGGTCGATTTGCCAAAATCAGCCAAATTCAATTGCTCCTATCCACTTGGACACCTCAGAGGATTGAATCTAAAGGGGACAATCACTAAGCCAAGCCTCCAAAGTCCATGGAATAAGAAATAGCATGTTGAACCTAGAATGGCCAAAATAGGGACAAGACTTCAAATTTGGAATGAAGCATTCAATGGAACCATCAAGGTGGCATGGACTGAGCCATTCTCATCTGAAATCAGTCAAGACTTATCCAAGACCAAGGGAACCAAAGCTCTGTGCCCTAACCTCTAGTCAATGGTTAGAGGAGACTTGGATTTTCATTTGCCAACATTGGCCAAACCTACTTACCAGCTGCCATGCACTATTCCTTGCAAAACAAACTTGCTCTACTATAAATAGAGCTCAATTGTGGTCAGTTTGAGTACACCAAAGCCATCTAACAGATGCTTTCCTCAAAATCTCTTCTTTCACTCCAATTTTGCCTTCTAAGGCAAGTCACTATCGGGTTTTGAGTTTGAGAGCAATTCCAATCAAACCAATCACTCACACACCTCACATACATCACATATGAGCTGATCAAACACTTATATTACTTCTGAAACATCAATTTCACAAAATCACCAGCTGGTTGCTCAAGGTTTTAACCAAAGTGCAGCTGAGGTACCACAAAATGATCTAGCCAATTTCAATCAAGTCCAACCATCCAAACACAATCCATAGGGTGTAGGGAAGCTGTTCAGATCATCACCACTTATCTGTAACACCTCCAAATCAAAAATCACTTTGAACTTGCTGTCACGACCTAAAGGTAAGCACATGCTTGGGCATCTCTCAATCTATGCATATTTCCTCGCACAATAATTTGGCCATATGTTCATAATCATGCATGGAATGTTTTCCCTTAATTAATTGCATTGTTTGAATCATGTATCAAAAATCCTAGCCTTCATGCAGAAATTAGGGTTCTTGAGGTCTCTTCGTGATTTCTTGTTGTATGTTTAATTTAAATGAAATTAAAGTACATAGACATGATCGTGAGGTTGAGACGAGCATAATGATATGTGGATTGCATGATATGATTACGTATTCATGGAGATTGGATAGAAAATGCAAATCTGAGAAACCAAGAACACGCGCGTATTCTTCAGCTTGCTCTTGGCGCCATTTTTGGAAATTCAAATATTTGAATTTTGTGATTTTATTTAATTGATTCAAAAATTAATTTCTCTTTGAGTTTTAATGATTTTGAGTTGATTCTTTTTTTAATAATTCACAAAAATGTTAAAATATTTTATTTTCACAAAAAATCCCAAAAATATTATTTATTTCATATAATTGATATTTTTGTAAAAAATTAATATTTTGATTGTTTTTGGCATTTTAAATAATTTTTCTACATTGATTTTGCAACTTTTAATGCTTTCTAATTATTTTGTAGGTCAATACTTAATTTTTGAAGCATTAATCCAAGATCACAATTTATTTTCCATGTGTTAAACAATTTTTGATCATTTTAATTGAATTTTTATTCAATTAAATACATTTTGAAAACAAATTAGGGTTTTGGATTAATTCAACCCTCTTAAATCATTTTCAAAACTCTTTGGGCCTCTTGAGAGAGTGTAAGACCCATCCCCCCTTGTACAAAAACTTTTTGGGCCTCACTCATTGTATAAGTCCCTCTGTACAAGTAAACGGCGCGATCAAAACACTTTGGGCCTCTATTAGAGTGTAAGACCCAATCCCCTTTTTAACCAAAACATTTTGGGCCTCACTTATTGTATAAGTCCCTCCGCGTTAAAAGAAAACCTCGGCGCGATCGCCATTTTTAAAACGAAAAATCATTTGGGCCTACCCTCGTGTTATAAGCCCCACTCTTTTCTTTAAACCTTTTTGGGCCTCTTGAGAGAGTGTAAGACCCATCCCTTTGTACAGAAAACTGTTTTGGGCCCCAGTCACTTGTATAAGTCCCGCTGTACAAAGTCAAACAGTGCGTTCACTGATAAAACCCTGGGCCTCTCCTTGAGCTGTAAGCCCCAAATCTTTCTTTTTCAAAGCACTTTCTCCTTTGATTTTGAATATACTGTTGTTTTCAATCTTTCTTTGTTGAACAACTAACCAAACAGCATGGAAGCACTCCAACTGAGTAAGTGGTTATCGCTTTCGTTTACTGCTTTCATATTATAAACTGTATTGTGGGGCTGCTCACTGTAAGTCTCCTTTCATAAACTCATATCTACTGTGTAATAATAGTATAGATATTTCGAGTTTCCCCGGCAACTACGTCTAGAACTAGGTGACGCCGTTTCATTTATTCGTAGAAATAGACGCCTAGATCCCCAATAGGAGCACCAGATACAGTCTTCTCTTCGGCTGTCCTCCTTAGGAATCGTCAAGAAGCTCTACTCCCCAAGATGAATGTATTCTCCGTGAATGGCATCTTTGAGTTTCTTCCAGATTCTCGAACTTTCCTGACTTGATCTATTCCTTGTGGATAGCTTGCCTTGAATGTCTCGGGGTTTGGGTACCCACTACGGTCATAATCTTGGACCTTAACTAAGGAACCCTCTTTAAAAGCTAAAAGTCGCTGGATAGTAAACCTCGCACGTTTACCAGTGGTTTTTATCTTTAAAAGAGTTATCTCTCCTAATGGAAAGGAGATGATAGACCCACGGGCTTCTTAAAAGCATCGGCCTCCTCTTGGGCATTATTCAAGGACACTACGGCTTCTTAGAAGTATTCACAGCCTCCTCTTAGGCTTCGTATAATGATCTCTTCCTTCGGGAATGATAGCCTCCTCTTGGGCTTCGTACAAGGACCCGTCGGCTTCTTAAAAGTTTTCAGCCTCCTCTTGGGCTTCGTACAAATTATCCCGATGACCTCCTAGAGGTATAGGAATAGAACCTAGTCATTCTCATAGAACAGTCCTTTCATAGAGTCTACTACTGTTTCTCAAAGCATAGTACAAAAGATAAAACTCTAGACTTGGACAGTCTAACTTCCTTGAGTCTCAAAGACATTCTCAAGTGACCCCTTCGTTAAATAGGAAGGAAACCCGCAGACTCGGACAGTCTCAATACCCTTTGGATTTCCCGTTTCCTCAAAGAGAAGGAAATATCCCTGATCCTCAAATCAAATCCCTAAGTACAGTGTTGCTCATATAAGAACTGATTTTCTCTTTTAAAATCAGTATATTGGATCTGTTACTCAACTGAAACAAACTTTTAGCCTCCATCTCGGGCTTCGTACGAGATACAAAAACACTCTCTTGTTGAGTATAAAAGATTCTCTTGTTGAGTCAACCCTTTTAGCCTCTCTCTCGGGCTTTATACGAGACACCAAAAGACTTCATCGTCAAGTCAAAACCTTCTCGCCTCTCTCTCGGGCTTTGTACGAGATACAAATAGCCTCCTTTTAGGCTTTGTATAAGAAAACCACTGGTTGATCCAATCAACCTTTTAGTATTAAAACTGTGCCTCGTTCACAGTACACAAACATCAACAACTCCTTTCCCTTCGTCTAATCGTTGTAAGCGGCAAGCCTCTGGATCATCTATATCCATGCCACTGTCCTTCTTTTAGCATGAGGAATTCCTAAGGAAAGATGGCGTTGCTCTACACTGAGTTAAAGTCTTCTCCTTCAGGTTAAAACCCTTTCTTCGGAAATTATGGCATTGCTCGGATCCGCGTATCCCAGTTAAAGTAATTCTCCTTCTCCCTCTTTAGAGATGACAAATTCTCTCTAAAGTCGAGGTCTTTCAGCTTCACGTCTTGGGCTTTGAACAAGACACAAATAGACCTTTCAGCTTCACATCTTGGGCTTTGAACAAGATACAAACCACCTTTTGCTTCACGTCTTGGGCTTTGAACAAGACACCAAAACACTCATTTCCTCCCATAGAATAGGAGGAACTACGAACGCTCTGATTTCCCTGTTTCGGTAAACGGGAATACGTAGGCATAAGATCCAAAGAAAAGATCTTAGCGAGCGCAATCAACAAAAAAACCAAATCCCATATCTCCATCAATCAAAAGCAGTATTTCAAAAGCATCAGTCCTAACATCCTAACCCTTGTTCCCCGCCAGAAACCTTATGCCCAGGTGAAAAAGAAAGAAAACAGTATTGGCGAAAATACAAATAACCAGTACAAAGGCCCCCCACATTGATAGCATCCGTAACCTAACAGACCGCTGTTTAAACTCAGTATGCAAAGCAGGGTTAATTGGAGACATATATTTCCCTTCCTTATTCAGCTCACAATAGGATAAAAAATGAATCGACCTGTAGTTTAAGATCAAACCGCAGAGAGCGACCAGCGCTTAAGAACCGCGTCCAAAATCGCTCGCTACAGAGATGATGCTATCAAATTGTCCTACTATCAAGTCTTGTTCCATAAAGGCTTGCTCTAAGACTTTCTGTAGAGCTTCCCTGTGAGCTTCTGAACTAAGCAGGAGAGATAGTACAGAGATTCGAGACGGAGTTTGCAACAATTGGTCCACAATGTTGTACTCGCTTTTCTGGATGAGCTTCAGCATCTCATCGTTGTTCTTTACAAGTTCTGGATTACTGGATTGACCGACTTGTTGGTTAGGAACTTCCGTTTGAGGTTCCTTTTGTTTGGCAGGTTCTCCAACTCCTCTGTTGAAGATCCGATCACTTCGGGTGACTCGACTGATGTCGGCGATGTTCACGACTGAGGGTAATGGAGTTTCTTTTTCATTTTCTATGGTTGTTGCACCGTACTTGTAAGGGATAGCCTTATCTGACTTGTACGGTATTGGACCTGGCAGGTAGATAACTGTAACACCCCAAATTTCGTAATAATATTGATTTAATTTATTTAAATATAATATTCGTGTATTTTGTGAATTTTGGTGGTTTGTGTCGATGTCAGTAATTTTGTGAAGTTTTAGTTATGTAATTAAATAATAGTATATATTATGAAATATAATGTATTATTATTTATTTTAAATAATATTAGAGGAATTGAGGGTAAGACGGACATTTGAGGAGGTTTAGTGAGGGCATTATGGAGAAAGCCCAATTTTGAGGCCCAAGGGTTAGGGTGAATATAAAAGGAAGATTTTGAGAATAGGATTCATTTTTGGTGAACCGTGGAAAAAAGGAGAGCTCTGAGGAAAAAAGGAAAGGCGAGGATTTCGTGAAGGTTTCCAAAGACTCAGTAGAGAAAGCTTCGGATTGACAATCTAAGGTATGGGGAGTAATTACCTTTCATTGTTTTCATTATAGGATTCGATGTAATTGAAGTGAATTTTGGGGATTTTGGGGTTTTTGAAGGGTTTATGAGTTGTTGATGATTTAGAGGTATTTTGAGGACCGATGATGAATTATTAAGGGTTGACTTGATTCGGGTAAAAATGAGCCTTCGTGGCAAAACCCTTTTTGATGATATGTGGGATTTTGTGTGAGAAAGGGATTTATGGGGTTTATAGGAAGCTTGAGAGTTTTGAAGGTTTAGGGGATTTAAGGTTTTCCCATGGTGTCCTAATCGACCTAATAGATGTAGGTTTTATGTCGTTGATCTCCGTGATGCATTAGAACTGTTATAGGGATGTTTTTGGGTCATTTGGAGCTGTAATCGCAGGTACCTTTGAGGTTGTGGAACCACTGGTGCGTAGCAGCAATTTGCTGTAATCGCAGGTTTGCTAACCGAACCATCGCTTCTCTAGGCGAGTGTTCGCCAAGGTTCGCAAAGCGAACAACGCAGGGAATGCGCGATATCATGAGTGTAGGTACTCAGATGATTTTGGAGTAGAAGTGGGGATTCACTGGAAGTCTCGCTAAGCGAGTGAATCAGCGAGTAGCTTCGCCCAGCGAATAAACCAGCGAGTATGACAGAGGGTGTTTTTTTGGTGTTTTGGTGTGGTGTCTATGGGATTCGCTGGCCGCTTCGCCAAGCGAAGGTTTTAGCGAATAGGTTTGCCTAGCGAATCATGGAACGAACGTCTGTTGTTCGCGAAATTTCGTTTCTGTTGCTGTGTTGTTCTGGTGTTTGATGCTGTGATAATTATGATGATTTACCATGATGTTCTTGATGGTATTGAGGTGCTGATTTGTGATGTTTTGATGAATATATGCTGACATGATTTATATGAGAATTGAGGAATGATGACAATATGATATGACTGATGAATTGTGATAGATTTATATATGTGATGCTTCGTGATTCAATGATGATATGATTGATGATTATTAGGTGTTTATGTGATGATAAAATGATGATGTGAAGTACCATGAGTATATTGATGATTTTACATGACTATCTTGATGCGGTATTGATGATTTTGACGATGATGATTCATGATGTTTTTGACGAATACATGATGATATAATTAACATGAGGTTTTGATGAATGATTATGTATATGATGACTTTTGTTGATGAATGGTGATGCACATAATGATGTTATTTGACGATGGTGATTATTGACGTTGTGTATCATACATTCATATGCATACTCTGTGACGACGCTTCATTCCCATTGTGCGGATATGAGGTAATTATGACGTGCTCTGGTTCCAATTGCGGGATCGATCCTATTGACGGGGATCTTTGGAGGGGTGATGGCCTAGTGTCCATCGATTATGATGATTGGTACCACATGCATGAGTCTTGTTGTGCATTTGCATTTAATTGGCATTGTTGTATTTTATGATGTTGTTCGTGATTTTGATGTTTCCTTGTGATGACCCTGAAGATGTTGTGTATGAAGATAATGCCATTTTATGTATATCTTGTTTTATAATGATTATTATGAATTGTGATTACTCACTCTGCCTGTTTAAATGTTGCCTCCACGTGGGTAACGTGCAGGTGATCAGGTTTAGCCATGGATGCTTCGAGGACCTTGAAGTTTATTTGCTTTTGATCGATTTAGAGGGTCTTGCTCTGATAGTGTAACATCGGGTTGGGGTCCTTTGAGTCGAACTATGTTGTTTCCTTATTTTTGTTGTCATTTGATGATATGGTTTTATATTTTGAAAACCTTTTTGGATTATTACGATGTTTGTTGAAAACCTTTTAATTGAGAATTTTGAGTTCCGCTGCCATGTGAAGGCTTTTGAGTTATTTTGAGGAAAACCCTTTTGTTTACAGGGCAAGTGTATTATTTTGATTTAAATGAGAAATGTGCACCTTTTGAGGTGATTTTGATGCTTTACTCTGATATTTTGAGTTGTTTCTGCTGCAACATTTGTGGGGGTAGAAAAGGGTGTTACAATAACCACATGAGCTTTTGGGTTTTTCCGACCATCGTAGGCAGCCTCGATTAGTTCCTGGTTGGGAACTTTTCTACTATCAAGAGGGATCTTTGATTCATTGAGTAGAGGGATTATGGTGCAAACGTCCTTGGTTATTCTGTGATCGGAAATTATGACAGTGTTTTTGTTCTAACCAGGGAGGTAGCCTTGTATCATGTTAATCGACCCAGAACTTGAACATGGTCGAATCTCTTTCCGATCCAACTGATTTTGGAATGCTGCTCGTACGAGATAACATCCTTGGTTATTTTCTGAGCATACTCTACAACGTTCATAATTTTGAGGTGGTACTTGACCGTACCCGCTTTGTATGCATTGCATCTTTACTAGATCTGTTTCTATTGAGCGAATATCACGACTTTGATGTCTACCAGGATTCCCATCAGTTATGCTAATCCATTGCGTAGCTTCATCCAGGTAGATCGGAAGCCACCAGTTGTCCAACAGATGTTGAAGTGTTCTTTGCACAAGCGCACACCCTTGGTCGTCTTCATAACATTCTTTACAGTCTTGATAATCATGTGAAGCCAAAAAACCGAGTCTGACCTGCTTAGCATGTAATTCTACTAGACTGGTATTCATTAGGCGTATGTCAAAGATCTGAACCATATTGACTTGATACTCATTTGTTTCACGGTAGTCTTGGATCCATCCAAGATTCATCTGACGTTGGAGGGCCTCTTGTACAAAAAAGCATCCCTAATTGTTTGTTGAGCAGATTAGACAAGCACTGTAATCGTGTCGTGGCAAATTATAATACTGACTTTGTCTCGAAGGCATTGCCACTAAGTTGACGTTCATTGCACGGATGTCGTGGTTCTGTACAATGTTGGGATGTGCATGGGCCATGTTTACTTCACGAATCATGTGATCCTGAATCCAGCCCAGATCCATTTGTTCTTGTAGGGATGCTTGTACTATGGTACACCCTTGATTGTCTTTGGAGCAGATATCGCACTGATAATAGTTGTGAGATGACACATGGTCGTACCCGCTCTGCTTGCAATGCATTTTTACCAGGTTGGTTCCTAGTAAGATCACATTGTGAATTTAATAACTGCGGTTAGACTCCTCCTCTATTAAATTCACTGCAGTCTTCTCATGTTATGTGTCATACCCTAATTTTTGACCTTAAGATTCTATTTTCATTTCGCATTCGTCTGAATGACATAGCATCATCTTGCATAGCATCTTTAGGTAGTAGGGTCTTGTGTGTGTGTGAGTGTCTATTTATTATCATTAACCAATTTGTGCAGGTGCAATGATTTCAAGTGTGGATGGTATTTATTCTCACAGTCAGGTGCTTCAAGATGTGACCAATAGATTCTGATGCAAGTGATCCTAGGGTTTTCTACTGGGACATTTTCATCAAAGACTCCTAAAAAATTCAGTGTATACTCCCAAAGAGAATCTAGATGTTGAGTGTGGTCATGTGGAGACTAGTTAAAGTTTTGTGGCAAGACAAATTTCAAGATGTACCCTTATTTTCAAGGATTTCTCAAGGCATGGCTCTTGTATCAAGCTAAAGTTTTGGATCGTGAGGATAATAAAAGGTCCAGGTTATTTCCAAAAAGGACTTTGTTCGAACATGATTTATTCCTTTTAATCTTCAAGGAGAGATATTTATGAGTGTCTTTTGATTAGTTTATGAGCAACTTGCTTGGAGGTAACAAAGTTTAAGTGGAAGAAGATCTTTAGATCAAGTTTTAGCAAGGAATTTTAAGATGAAATTCAAGAACATGCCCTTTACAAAGTGCAAGGTGTTTCTTTACAAGTTCATATCAAAATTCATATTATCAAGTTCCATCATCATTCAAGTTACAAAGCCCATTTTAAACAAGGATGATTTCTACATAATGTCGAAGAAGATTGAATTTCATCCCATTTCACTTCAAAAAAAAAATTTCAAAGTGACAAAGAAATGGAGCTCTTTCAAGGATTATCATTTCAAATGCAGTGCGATACTGAAGTGAGAATAGCAAGCACAAAAAAAAAAGCTAAAAGGAAAGTTGTAGCTCATAGATACTTTCATTATACATCATGTTACAATAAAGAATTTGGAGCATGATGCAAAATATTACAACTCTTCCTCAAGAAGGTCCTGTTGTTTCCATACACGTTTGAACTCAGAGGATTTTGCTCAGAGCTTTGATTCAAACAAGTTACATTCAAATACTAGCAGCTCAAAAGAAAGAAAAGCGTTATTCCTCATATGCCTCGTTACAAAGTTCTGCTCCCACCTCCAGGTCTGGACTATGAAAGAGACAAGATATTTTCAAGTCTTTCAAAAAGTTGGCTGCCACCTGTTTAGTCAAAGTGTCCAAGCTCAGAAGCTATTAAAGCACCACTTCTTTAAACATGCACGTGCCACCGAATATTTTGTTCGCACCATGACCTCGCTCTATTGGGAGATTGTTTTAAAACGTTAAAGACTAAAGCGACATGGTTGCGACATGTTTCGAACATAATCTGTCAAAGAAGGAAATAATCACAACATCTTCAGTAGGTTTCAGTGGCAAATCAGACACAATTCAAGTTAGTTCCAAAACAATATTCAGACCACATTCACACTCCAAAGTTTCAGTACTGCTAGCGAAGCTCTTAGCTTCATCGCCGTCCAACTTGTGATATCCCTTCGACGACATCAGTGACAACCTCCAAAGCGTCAGAGCTGCCGCGTATCAATACGACGACCTCCGCTCTGAATGGAAACACCACTTCCGCCGCAAGTCATCCGCCTCTTTCCACCCTCGCCGTCGTTGCAGGTTAGCCTTATTCTTCTTGGATGATATGCCATTAAACTGTTGTTTGTTTGTTTAGCATGTGATTTGTTGTATTTCTCCCTGTTCTTTTGATTTCTTGCTAAAAAAATTTTGGTTTACTGAGAGTGTGAATTGAGAAGCTGAGAGAAACAAGGAGAGGGAGAGTGGAAATAGAACGAGTGAAAGAGGATTTGGCTAGCTGATATGGTTTCTTGACCCTTTCCTTTTTTTTTATTGAAAACCGAACCGGATTTGGGTGCTAACCCGACCCGGTCTCTCCTAAACTAGCGCCCACAATTGGGCCTTCATTTGCCCATGTTCCTTTTTTCAATTTCTTTTGTTTATTCCATTTTATTAAAAATAATTGTTAGTGACATTTATATGTTTTTTAATTAGCTTGTTTATATACTTACTTTTTTTAAGATAAGATTAATGGTGTTGCTATATTAATTATTTGTTTTTTTTTAATTAAAACAAAAATTAAAAAAAAACTCTTTCTAACAGACTTTCTTAATTTTCTCATTCTTGATTTAAAATTTAAGTATTTAGTTTTTTAACTTCAAACTTTTGTGAGCTCGTGATTTCAATTCCTGTCTGACTATTCTATTGCTCTGTATTGCGTAATCATCGTCATTCATCTAATTCGCGTCATAATATTGTCCGTTTGTTTGATTCAAGTTTGGATATGTTGCATCCATCTTTAAAGCTTTATCCCTTACTCCCTTTAACTTAACCATAACTTTGGAGTCACCGCACTCCATGTAAGTTCCTGCCATGGATATTTACTCTTTTACCCTTTTAACTTAACCTTAACTTTAGAGTCGCCGCACTCTATGTAGCGTCTTGCCATAGACGCTGCCTCCTCCTGGAACCTTGACCACAGTCAAGAGTTCCTCACCCTCATTGAGGGGAACTACGGATACTCTGATTCCACTTCCGTCAGGATACGTAGGCACAAGATGCGATGTCTTGGCGAGTATACTTAGATACTAACCCCTAGGTCTTTCCCTTAGCACATACCCTTAGCAAGCGAGCAATAAATAACATAAATAATAACAAGAGGTTCCTGTAGAGTACTACAGACGTTTAGGATGCTAGTACCTTCCCTAGACGTAACCAACCCCCGAACCTAGATTCTCTTATTAGGATTTTCGATCTTTAACCCTTTCCTTTGGATAAAATAAAGACCGGTGGTGAACATTAAGATTTGTGATCCTAGTTTACATAATAGCTATGGTATCCGATTCTCACCGCGACAGAAATGGAGACTTCACTGGGGATTTTTCGAGGGTTTCCCCTAACTTGTTTATATCTATGTTATTTATTTGCTTGTTTGCCTATATATCTTTATATCTGTATATATACCTGTTCTGCTTGGGTTTTCTGTGTGCAGGGTTACTATTTGTGTGGTGAGATAAGTCCTACACCCGGACTAGAGTGAAATTAAGATAGGAAAACGGTGAGAATTCAATGATACTTTGAGGGAGTCGATTCCTGAAAAAGTAAAATGAGACTTCACCACTCAGTCTAGGCCCTCTCGAATAAAATATTTGTCCAACGAGTTCATTCGTGAAGACGATATGGTTTCGATCTAAAGGCCGTCGGGACTGGGGACCGTAGTTACCTTTAACCCAACTTGGCCTATTAGGATGTAGTGCGGGGACTATGCGGGAGTCTATTTCTGCAATAGTCGCTACGCGATACTACACTCAGACGAGATTCTCTTGAGAATATTATTGACTACCAAGTGATTTGGAAAATCGATAATATCTGAAAGATGGATTGTAGACTCTGGGAACTTTGTAGAACCCGTTCGGCAGGTACATTTGAAACCATAGTACACACCTATTGGGATGGGTAGACCATGGCTCCATGCTCGTGATCTTCAAGCCTAGGCCTTTGTTTGTCTGTATATGTGTATACCTGTGTTTATGCATCCATACATTCATGCATAACCCTTTGGTTTCAAGGAACTCAATTGTTCTTTCCTTTGCAAAATCAATAAAATCATGGATGATAAAATGAAACTTTTTTTCAGTCTCCCAAAATGTTTGAAACCTGCTCTTGAGTTCCTTGAAACCATTGCATCGCATGGCATATCATTTGCATCTTTGCATGCGTCCGTTTGTCCAACAACTCATTTCCAGCTGTCTCTATCTTCCAGTGTCACCTGTAAGTTGTCAAGCTGATTCCTCGACACAGATATTGGACTAGAGCTAACTACAGATGCAGAATGTCAGAACAAGAAGCACACAACACTGAGATCTGAATGGAGATCGATAACCTCAAGTCAAACATGACAAAACTCACTGAGATGCTTCAAGTTTTGATTGCTAGAGGAGAGCCACCTCAAAGAACTGTTATCCAGGAAGTTTCAAATGTTGATCCTCAGCCTGTTCAGGTGCCACCTTCAACTTGGCCAGAGTTTGGTTTGCCACCCAACTACTCTCCACCTCTTGCATCTACTGCTATGATTGGTCAGACTGCCAAACCCGTGTTTCAAGCTCCAGTTTTTGCCGAGCCCAGACCTGCGGTTCATACTGTTGCCCAGACTACTCGACCTCTATTTGAGAATCCTCTCTATGAGCATATTACTTCCAGATCACACCAAGTGAAGCTTCAGTCGACTTCAGCGAAAAGCAGGTGTTCCAGACAGGACAGTTCATCTTGTTTCTGATTAGTCACTGGACCATGTTTCTTATTATTTACATTTTCCTTATTTGTATTAGCTGTTTACTTTCGATTTATGTTTGTAGTTTCATAATTAATAAAATGAGCATTGCAACTTTTGGATTCAATTCATTTGTGTTTGCTATTTACATCTTTATGCTTTCCTTTTCAAAAAAAAAATATAAACAAAACAAAACAAAAAAAAAAACAAAAAAATTTACCTCTTTTCCACTTTCTTTTTTGATTATGCAAAGATTGGAGGGAGGATGATGAAAACGTTATACTCATAATTGTTGTAGGTATGCTTTCAAATCAAAACTTTGCTGACGATGTAAGGCATTGTTTCAATTCCCAAACACTAGAGAAATAAGGAAGTTAACCCCTCGTCAACCCCGTTGAGCCTAGAAGTAGGAGTTTCTTTTCTTTACAAATAAAAACCCGCAATTTTAACCTGGGGCAGGGTAGTTCTCAGTTAACTTGATTATGCATTCAAATACTAGACTTTCGTGCAAGACACCTTTCACATGAAGATTGCATTCTTAAATATTCCTTCGCACACAGCAAGCAAGTGCCGAAGATGTCCTTCAAGTCAAAAGCCGATGATGGTTCGCCGTAATCATTAAGCCAGACAGTCACTTTCTTTCAAAAAAGATAGAAAATCAAAAAAGAAAAAGCCCGCTAAGTCGAAACCTATGAAGGAGACTTAGGCAAAATTGGGGCATCCCGCTGACTGTAAGATTCACGAGAAACAGTTCAGGCAAAAGTTAGGGATAATAAAAAAACGAAATCTTTAAATCCTTACCATGAAATCCTCAATGAAAAAAAAACAACCAAAAGTTGTAAGGAAGTAGTGACTGCCATCTCAAGAATCCCTTGACTTTTGAACCATCATCATCACTATCATCAATGCAATCCCTAACCTATGGGAACCTGAGTGCAAAGTCTGAGTTAACTGAGTGTAGGACTGGAGATCCTCACGAAGATTGGGTGGGTACAAATAAACTTTAAGCCTTTATCCTTTGTTTCTTAAACCGTGAACCAGGCCACGTTATAACCCTCAAAAGACCTAATTGAAGCAAGGTTATTTTGAAAGCATACTACAACGAGGTTGCGTAAACTGACTCCTAAAGATCTTTGCAGGTCATTTTTTTTTTAGCATCACGCCTTTTTGCCTTATCTTTCACTTTTAAACGTCTTGAACCACTGTGTTCTGACCAGTGACCCTATTGTTTTACCTCTTTCCAAAAATGATTTTGATTTCAAAAGTTGCATGAACTTTGCATTTACTATGTTTGTATGAACACTTTTGTTTGCAATCTGGCTTCCGCTTAAGGAATTTTCAAACAGTTAAGAAACTTGGTCAGTGATCCAATCAGGGGCAAGTTCTTTCCAAATCAGGTTGAAAATCAGTTCAAGTTTTGTTACAGTGCAAGTCCTTCTCAAATTTGGTTTATACATAAGACATTTTAAGACTCAGATTAGGGCAAGCTTTCCAAGTGCACAGTAATTCAGTCATTTACAGAATCAAACAAGCTGAAGCAATTATCAGTTCATCTACAACAGACAGCCAATCTGGGGAAATTTACTTTAAGAATCCCCAAGCAACTTTCCATCCTTCCTACAAGGATCAACTTGATACAATTTACCAGTGTGGCAGAGATTATGTTCAGTGGCATCACTAGTCCCCAAGCAGAATGGCAGTGATCTCCGTGTTGAGGAATCAGTCTTCCAGTCTTGTCTTCTCCACAAAAAAGGAGTCGAGTCGTGTCTTCGACGTCTACATTGCATTTACATTTGCATTTGATCATATATCATCTGCATAATTCATATACATATACATAGCAAGAGTGTCATCCTCGTTTGCACTCATTTGCATTCTCCATAGGTCGTATTGTTATTCACGTCTTACCTTGTGGTCAAAGTCCAACTCACTTGGTACCTACCAAATAGATTTTGTCGTGTGTATCCAATGCTTTCTTGGGTATCTCTTTGTTTATTTTCGTTCAATGCTTTCCTGGACGTTGTGGTTTTCTTTACATCCAATGCCTTCTTGGATTGCGCTTTTGTCTCATTTGCGTCTGATGCCTTCTCAGATTTTGAGTCGTACCCTTCATTCAAAGCTATTATTGGATGATTGGTTTTCTTTTGCATTCAATGCCATTCTTGAATGTAGTCTTTGTTCACAGTCATCTAAAGCCATTATTAGATACTGTGATTATACCTCTCATTCAAAGCCATTATTGGATGTCTGGTTTCTTTACCTTGTTCACTTTGTCTAAAGCCATTATTAGATATTGTGAGTTTACCTTTCATTCAAAGCCATTATTGGATGACTGGTTTCTTTACCATCTGATGCTTTTACGGATGTGTCTCTCTTTCTGATGTTCTTCCAGATCGAGTCGTTGTTCACATTCATCTAAAGCCATTATTAGATACTGTGATTATACCTTTCATTCAAAGCCATTATTGGATGACTGGTTTCTTTACCTTGTTCACTTTGTCTAAAGCCATTATTAGATATTGTGAGTTTACCTTTCATTAAAAGCCATTATTGGATGACTGGTTTCTTTACCATCTGATGCTTTTCCGGATGTGTCTCTCTTTCTGACGTTCTTCTAGATCGAGTCGTTGTTCACAGTCATCTAAAGCCATTATTAGATACTGTGATTATACCTTTCATTCAAAGCCATTATTGGATGACTGGTTTCTCTACCTTGTTCACGTTATCTAAAGCCATTATTAGATATTGTGATTATACCTCTCATTCAAAGCCATTATTGGATGACTGGTTTCTTTGCATTCAATGTCATTCTTGAATGTAGTCTTTGTTCACATTCATCTAAAGTCATTATTAGATATTGTGATTGTACCTTTCATTCAAAGCCATTATTGGATGTCTGGTTTCTTTACCTTTTTCACTTTCATCTGAAGCCATTATCAGATATTGTGAGTGTACCTCTCATTCAAAGCCATTATTGGATGACTGGTTTCTTTGCATTCAATGTCATTCTTGAATGTAGTCTTTGTTCACATTCATCTAAAGCCATTATTAGATATTGTGATTGTACCTTTCATTCAAAGCCATTATTGGATGTCTGGTTTCTTTACCTTTTTCACTTTCATCTGAAGCCATTATCAGATATTGTGAGTGTACCTTTCGTTCAAAGCCATTATTGGATGTCAGGTACCTTTTATTCAAAGCCATTATTGGATGACTGATTTCTTTGTATTCAATGTCATTCTTGAATGTAGTCTTTGTTCACATTCATCTAAAACCATTATTAGATATTGTGATTGTACCTTTCATTCAAAGCCATTATTGGATGTCTGGTTTCTTTACCTTTTTCACTTTCATCTGAAGCCATTATCAGATATTGTGAGTGAACCTTTCGTTCAAAGCCATTATTGGATGTCAGGTACCTTTTATTCAAAGCCATTATTGAATGTCTGGTTTCTTTACCATCTGTTGTTTTTCCGGATGTGTCCCTCTTTCTGATGTTCTTCCAGATCGAGTCTTTGTTCACAGTCATCTAAAGCCATTATTAGATATTGTGATTACACCTCTCATTCAAAGCCATTATTGGATGACTGCTTTCTTTGCATTCAATGCCATTCTTGAATGTAGTCTTCGTTCACTTTCATCTAAAGCCATTATTAGATATTGTGATTATACCTCTCATTCAAAGTCATTATTGGATGACTGGTTTCTTTGCATCCAATGCCATTCTTGGATGATGTTTTTCCAGATCTTTCGCTTTGTGATTCTGATGCTTTTCCGGAATGACATTGCTTTTTTACCATCTAATGTTTCCCCTGATATGTCTTCCAAATCTCTTCCCGTACCTTTATTGTCTGGTGTGTCTTCAGGGTCCTTGTCTTTGCATTCATTTCATATCATTTCATGTCATATCATATGCATTTGTGGCATCTTAGGGCAAAAAATTGTGCATGTTTGTATTTAAGCCTCTCCTATCACGTCGAGACAAAGATTCCAATCTCCATATCTCCGGATAGAAGAAACTTAAATAGGGGCATCTGTCATACCCTAATTTTTGACCTTAAGATTTTATTTTCATTTCGCATTCGTCTGCATGACATAGCATCATCTTGCATAGCATCTTTAGGTAGTAGGGTCTTGTGTGTGTGTGTGTCTATTTATTATCACTAACCAATTTGTGCAGGTGCAATGATTTCAAGTGTGGATGGTATTTATTCTCACAGTCAGGTGCTTCAAGATGTGACCAATCGATTCTGATGCAAGTGATCCTAGGGTTTTCTACTGGGCCGTTTTCATCAAAGACTCCTCAAAAATTCAGTGTATACTCCCAAAGAGAATCTAGATGTTGAGTGTGGTCATGTGGAGACTAGTTAAAGTTTTGTGGCAAGACAAATTTCAAGATGTACCCTTATTTTCAAGGATTTCTCAAGGCATGGCTCTTGTATCAAGCTAAAGTTTTGGACCGTGAGGATAATAAAAGGTCCAGGTTATTTCCAAAAAGGACTTTGTTCGAACATGATTTGTTCCTTTTAATCTTCAAGGAGAGATATTCATGAGTGTCTTTTGATTAGTTTATGAGCAACTTGCTTGGAGGTAACAAAGTTTAAGTGGAAGAAGATCTTTTGATCAAGTTTTAGCAAGGAGTTTTAAGATGAAATTCAAGAACATGCCCTTTACAAAGTGCAAGGTGTTTCTTTACAAGTTCATATCAAAATTCATATTATCAAGTTCCATCATCATTCAAGTTACAAAGCCCATTTTAAACAAGGATGATTTCTACATAATGTCGAAGAAGATTGAATTTCATCCCATTTCACTTCAAAAAAAATTTTTTTCAAAGTGACAAAGAAATGGAGCTCTTTCAAGGATTATCATTTCAAATGCAGTGCGATACTGAAGTGAGAATAGCAAGCACAAAAAAAAAAGCTAAAAGGAAAGTTGTAGCTCATAGATACTTTCATTATACATCATGTTACAATAAAGAATTTGGAGCATGATGCAAAATATTACAATTCCTCCTGAAGAAGGTCCTGTTGTTTCCATACACGTTTGAACTCAGAGGATTTTGCTCAGAGCTTTGATTCAAACAAGTCACATTCAAATACTAGCAGCTTAAAAGAAAGAAAAGCGTTATTCCTCATATGCCTCGTTACAAAGTTCTGCTCCCACCTCCAGGTCTGGACTATGAAAGAGACAAGATATTTTCAAGTCTTTCAAAAAGTTGGCTGCCACCTGTTTGGTCAAAGTGTCCAAGCTCAGAAGCTATTAAAGTACCACTTCTTTAAACATGCACGTGCCACCGAATATTTTGTTCGCACCATGACCTCGCTCTATTGGGAGATTGTTTTAAAACGTTAAAGACTAAAGCGACACGGTTGCGACATGTTTCGAACATAATTTGTCAAAGAAGGAAATAATCACAACATCTTCAGTAGGTTTCAGTAGCAAATCAGACACAATTCAAGTTAGTTCCAAAACAATATTCAGACCACATTCACACTCATTCCAAAACAGTCCATAAGCATGTTGCAGTGAAAATGGAAAGAATCATTACAGCATGTTTCTACATTTAATTTCATGAGCTTATAAAAGGCAGTGCATAATATCAGAACAGGGGGGGCAAAAAGGAAAAAAAAAACACGATTTCATAAGAAGAAGCCACGGTGAAATTCTCACAAAACTCCCATACCATAACACTCAAAGAATTCACACCATACACATTTTCGCAGCAGAAAATTCATACACCAGTACATGAAATTCGTATCCAAACCCATCATAAAATCACACATAGCAGTTCACAGAGCATCTCACAGTCGGAAAATCTCATACTAATTCACATTCATACACGCGTTGAAGAAGAACGTTCATACGAATTGGAAAACAAACCATTCACGACAGCAACATACACACAGTTGAGAAAAAAATCATAAAAAAAAACCACACGCAGTAATTCACAGAAATATCATAGTATCCACACATCACGATTTCAGAAGTTAGCCGCAAATTACAAGTATCGCTAATACATAGAAGGAGAAGAACGAAGTACCTTTTCAAAACCGTTCGTGCTACTCAACGGATACAGTTTTTTACTGCTAGCGAAGCTCTTAGCTTCATCGTCGTCCAACTTGTGATATCCCTTCGACGACATCGGTGACAACCTCCAAAGCGTCAGAGCTGCCGCGTATCAATACGACGACCTCCGCTCTGAACGGAAACACCACTTCCGCCGCAAGTCATCCACCTCTTTCCACCCTCGCCGTCGTTGCAGGTTAGCCTTATTCTTCTTGGATGATATGCCATTAAACTGTTGTTTGTTTGTTTAGCATGTGATTTATTGTATTTCTCCCTGTTCTTTTGATTTCTTGCTAAAAAAATTTTGGTTTACTGAGAGTGTGAATTGAGAAGCTGAGAGAAACAAGGAGAGGGAGAGTGGAAATAGAACGAGTGAAAGAGGATTTAGCTAGCTGATATGGTTTCTTGACCCTTTCCTTTTTTTTTGATTGAAAACCGAACCGGGTTTGGGTGCTAACCCGACCCGGTCTCTCCTAAACTAGCGCCCACAATTGGGCCTTCATTTGCCCATGTTCCTTTTTTCAATTTCTTTTGTTTATTCCATTTTATTAAAAATAATTGTTAGTGACATTTATATGTTTTTTAATTAGCTTGTTTATATAGTTACTTTTTTTAAGATAAGATTAATGGTGTTGCTATATTAATTATTTGTTTTCTTTTAATTAAAAAAAAAACTCTTTCTAACAGACTTTCTTAATTTTCTCATTCTTGATTTAAAATTTAAGTATTTAGTTTTTTAACTTCAAACTTTTGTGAGCTCGTGATTTCAATTCCTGTCTGACTATTCTATTGCTCTGTATTGCGTGCGTCATAATATTGTCCGTTTGTTTGATTCAAGTTTGGATATGTTGCATCCATCTTTAAAACTTTATCCCTTACTCCCTTTAACTTAACCATAACTTTGGAGTCACCGCACTCCATGTAAGTTCCTGCCATGGATATTTACTCTTTTACCTTTTTAACTTAACCTTAACTTTAGAGTCGCCGCACTCTATGTAGCGTCTTGCCATAGACGCTGCCTCCTCCTGGAACCTTGACCACAGTCAAGAGTTCCTCACCCTCATTAAGGGGAACTACGGATACTCTGATTCCACTCCCGTCAGGATACGTAGGCACAAGATGCGATGTCTTGGCGAGTATACTTAGATACTAACCCCTAGGTCTTTCCCTTAGCACATACCCTTAGCAAGCGAGCAATAAATAACATAAATAATAACAAGAGGTTCCTGTAGAGTACTACAAACGTTTAGGATGCTAATACCTTCCCTAGACGTAACCAACCCCCGAACCTAGATTCTCTTATTAGGATTTTCGATCTTTAACCCTTTCCTTTGGATAAAATAAAGACCGGTGGTGAACATTAAGATTTGTGATCCTAGTTTACATAATAGCTATGGTATCCGATTCTCACCGCGACATTATGGTAATGAGTTCGTCTGAACATTTGGATTAGTATCTTTAAAAGATAAGATCCCGTTCCTGACAAGCTTCTGTACATTAGACTTGAAGCTGAGACAATTATCAAAGTTGTGTCCCGTTCCTCCCTAATGGTAAGGGCAACTTTGATCTGCTTTAAACCAAAAAGGTGGATT
This sequence comes from Lathyrus tuberosus, assembly GCA_022829125.1. Lineage (NCBI taxonomy): Eukaryota > Viridiplantae > Streptophyta > Magnoliopsida > Fabales > Fabaceae > Lathyrus > Lathyrus tuberosus. The sequence goes on from JALAZF010000091.1 coordinate 15,071,173, forward strand.
TTCTGGTACTGCGAGAGGAGTCCTGGTTTAGACGTGCCCCTTGGCCAGTAGAAGTGGAAATAGTTATGCGTACAACATCGGTATAAGGTCAAACCCTGATGGTCGTGTAATACGATTGTTGTTGTTGTATGGTGGACGAGCCTGTTGAAAAGGTTGTTGCGGCCTTTGCTAATACTGTTACTGACTTGGTTGGCTTTGAGCAACCTGAGGTTGATAAGTCGGAGCTGGCGCTGGGTTGATAGCGGGAGTCACTGCCGCTTCTGGTCATCTTGCGAAGATACATGACCAAATGAGCCCTTGGACAAGAGTGGCCCTTGTACTTCACAAATTCTGGAGTTTTGAACTTAGCAGGCATAACAATATCAGATACTAAGCACATGTTGTCTGCATCCACATTAAAGAAGTCATTACCTCAATGGCTTTCAGTATTTTGTCTAAGGTCTAAAATTGCTCACGGACAACTTCAGGTTCAACAGAGTCTTCACCCTGAGCATTGGCACCATTGTACTCAAAGAGGGGATTCTCAAAAGAAGCTCGAATAGTCTGTGGAACAGCATGGACGGTAGGTCATGGCTCGGCGAAAACAGGAGCTTGAAATACAGGCATAGCAGTCTGACCAGCCATAGCAGTAGATATAATCGGTGGAGAATAATTGTGTGGCAAACCAAACTCGGGCCAAGTTGAAGGTGGCATCTGAACCGGTGGAGGGTCAGCACTTGAAACTTCCTGGATGACTGTCCTTTGGGGTGGCTCTCCTCTAGCAATCAAAACTTGAAGCATCTCAGTGAGTTTAGTAATGCTCGACTTAAGGTCAATAATTTCCATTCGGACCTCAGCATTGTGTGCCTCTTGCTCTGACATCTTGCATCTATAGTTAGCTCTGGTCCGGTATCGGTGTCGAGGAATCATCTTGACGACTCACAGGCAACACTGGAAGATGGAGACAACTGAAAATGAGTAACTGGACAAACAAACGCATGCAATGAATCATGCAAAGATGCAAATGATATGCAATGCAATGCGAACAGGATGCAAAACACACGCAGCAGGATCAAGGGTTCGAGATCACAGCATGGAGTCTGGGTAAAGAACCAATCACAAGGTGTGTACTAGGGTTCTTGTATCTGTAAAACAGGGTTCTAAGAAGTTCCCAGAGTCGACAACCCATCTTTCGGATATTATCGATTTCCCGAATGACTCAATAGTTAATAATATTCTCAAGAGAGTCTCGTCTGAGTGTAGTATCGCATAGCAACCAATTCAGGAATAGACTCCCTCATAGTCCTCGCACTACATCATAAAAAGGCAAAAGTGGGGTTAAAAGGTGACTAATGGTCATCAGTTTCACGGGAACCTAGGTCGAGAGTAGCAACGTTTTCACGAATAGACTCGTTCAACATGACTAAACTCTTAAGAGGGCCTCACTGAGTGATGGTGTCTCAAGTCAACTTTTTTGAGAATCGACTCCCTCAAAGTCTCCTTGAGTATACCATCATCCTATCATAAGTGTACTCTCAAGTCCGGGTTAGGACTTATCTCACCACTCAATAGTAACCACCCTGCATAAAAAAAAAACCCCAAGCACAGACTAGTATATATACAGATATAAATATATAAATGTATAAGCAAGCAAACATATAAATAACACAAATTCAAACAAGGTGGGCTTAACCCTCTTAGGAGATCTCCCTAGTGAAGTCGCCATGTCTGTTGCGGTGAGAATCAGATACCAAGCTATTAATTAACTTGAATCACAAAACACGAAGTTCACCACCGAGCTTTGATTTATCCAAAGGAAAGGGTAAAGACCGAAAAACCCTAAGTGCGCTATGTAGGAACACAACTAAGAGATCTAAGGTTTGGGGGTTGGTTATACCTAAGGAAGGTGTTAGCATCCTAAGTATCTGTAGTACTCTACAGGAACCTCTTGTTAGTATTTGTGTTATGCTAATGTTGCTTGCTAAGGGAAAAGTGCTAAGGTAAATACCTAAGGGTATATACACAAAGTATGCTCGCCAAGACATAGCATCTCGTGCCTACGTATCTGACTAAAGAATCAGAGCAACCGTAGTTCACCATATGGGGTAAAGGGTGAGAAATGAAAAGGTAGAAAAAATGAAAAGGTGGAATCCAAGAAAGCATTAGATGTAAAGAAAAAAGGTGGAAAAACAAAAAGGTGGCTCGCTAAGTCGTCGCATCTTGTGCCTACGTATCTGACTAAAGAATCAGAGCAACCGTAGTTCACCTCAATACGGGATAAAAGGGTGAGAAAGAAAAGGTGTGAACAAAACAAAAGGTGGAATCCAAGAAGGCATTGGATGTAAAGGAAAAAAGTGGAAAGATAAAAAGGTAGCTCGCTAGGATCTCGCAATCCTATGCCTACGTATTCTCAAGATGAACTTGAGAAATCAGAGCGTCCGTAGTTCCCCTCAATACGGGGTAAAAGGGTGAAAAGCTTGAAAGCAAAGCTTGTGAGGATTGATTGTTTAGGGGAAGAGATTAATGGCTATCTCTTATGAAAGGATTTGGACGAAGGGTTAAAGGTTAGTGAAGGAGAAGAGATTAATGGTTATCTCTTGCTTATGTGAAAGAAAGGTTTAAGAGTTATAAGAGATTAATGGCTATCTCTTGGGAAGGCTAGGTTAAAAATGAATGAAATGTTCACGGGAAAGTAGGGTCTGACAGCAAGACACCTACGTGGAGTGCGGCGACTCCAAACCTAAGGCTAGGTTAAAAGGGTAATGAGATATCTATGACCTTGCTGACAAAAGAGATACTTTCCTTTGGAATAAGGGGAGAATAACAATTCTTATGAATAAGAATGTTACAAGGGAAATGAGATTCATATGAACAATATAAGTTCAAAATTCAAAGAGAATGTACAACAGTTAAGCATGAATAAATGGTTAAACAAACAAGACAAAAACCAAAGGCAAAGCATACTTCAAGTTACAACAATTAAGAATGTGAAGTGTCATACAAGGGTGGCACAATGGTACTCTCAAGAATCAAATTCCAAGCTGAGTGACAAAGGTTTTAGGTCTAAGAATTGAGGGTTGAATAATGTCATAAACCTAAGAAAAAGACTTTATTCAAGGTCACAAGTTAGTCCTCAAATATCCCTCTAATGTGTCCTAAGACACTTTGGAAATTTAGCTCAAGAAGGTAAAGAGCAAAGGGATTTTTCAAAAGAGGTTCAAAAACTAAGTTCAAGTTACTCCTAAATTTACAAACCCATAAATAATTATTAAAATTAAATAAAAATGAAAATGAAAATATTAGAAAATTAAATAAAATATTGAAGTGTCAATATGAATATTTTTGGGATTTTTAATTAATCAAACACTATTTTTAGTAAAACAGTTTTGAAAAGGAAAATAAAATAAAAACATTTTGAAAAGAAATAAAACGGGGTGCGTAAGAAATTCTGAATGCATTAGAAATGAGGTTATGCGCATGGTGGCCCTTGCCTGGGGGTGTTGTTAGCAATCTGGCCCAATTCAGAAAAACCAAAGAAAATAAAAAACGAATAAAAGGGTGTCTGGGACGAGGGGGATTCGAACCCCAGACCCCTTGGCTGCAACGCATGTCACTTACCACTGGGGTGGCTATACATCCATTGTATAAGCCCACCCCATAAATATATATTTTATGAGCGAAGCAAAATGGCCTGGCGAAAATACACATGGAAACGTAACACAAAAATACACCCACGACATGTCTCAACCGGTCATTATTTCTCTAAGTGACTAACGACAAAACAATGGCCCAGCCACTCACAACACACCACGCATCCTCTCTTTCCCATGCAACGTGAAACAAGCCTCGAAATTCATCGTGAAAAAGAAAGGAAAACGCATGGCTTCCTCTCATCTTTCCCAGCCTCGTTCACTATCATTTCTTCATCATTTTTCTCAAAATAAAAGCCTAAATTGATAAGCAAAGATCAAGGATTTTGAATATGCCATTTGTTTTCCCTAAAGCTAAACACACAAATCATGCGAAGGCCAAAACCAGTGTGCATACAACAAAGTTTAACAGCACATAACTTCAAATGCACAAGCCATAACAAAGATGCAATGATTCACATAACTCAAACACAATAACAAACATATGCCAGCATCAAAGAACAAACAAAATCACAGCATGCTTATGAGTTTCAAGGTTTTAGAGGCTTACCTCTTGGAGTAGGTCCAAGGCCTCTTCTTAAGCTTGTACAGTGGTGAAATGAACCTCCCCTTGGCCTTATGAAGCTTTAAGAATGATGTTACAATGCTTGGCTAAGCTGGAAACTCCCTCAAATCTCAAACCCGAGTCCTCTTGTAGAAAGATGGTTGAGAATGGTAGATGGTGGAAAGGTTGTTACAGAACTTGTTCAGGTGTATAAACAAGCTCTAATGGAAGCTTGTGGAAGATTTGTGAGGTTTGTGGATGAAATGCTCGAGTGGAAAATGCTTGGATAGTGTTCTTGCAAATGGGAGTATGGAAATGGTAGGTAATGGTGGAGTGATTACAGTTTGGTTTCAGGTGTTTGGATGAACTTGGTGGAGTATTTGGAAGTGGTTTGTGGAGTTTGAGGATGAATGCTCGAGTGAAACAAGCTGGAGCAAGGGTTTTACAAATTTGCAAGAGCTTTTGAGTGAAAGAAATGAGTGAGTAATCAGCCCTCTCTTGGGGTGATTCTGGTGTGTTTTGGAGAGTAAACTAAGGCCCTATTTATAGGAGATGTTGAGGGTTCAAGGCATGGCCAGAATGGCACAACTTGCCAACTTTACCCTTTTTGAGAGATCTCTTCGTGAGTGAGCTGGCTTGGTTCAAAAGTCTTCAAGAGTTCTGACAAATGATCAGGGTAGGGTTTGGTTTGATGTTGTGGGCTGATTTGATCGGTGTGGAGTCCAAGTTTCAAGGAGAAAGGTGGCTGCCATGCTTTTGTGTTGAAAAAAGTTTCTCTTTCATGTCAAGTTGCACCAACTTGCATAATACCTCAATATTTTAATGTCTCGGCTTGGTACAAATCGTGGCAGAGGTTTGAATGTGGTAATCTTGCACTTAAACATCATAAGAGTGAAGGTTTTGGGTGATTAAAAGAGTAATGCACCATTATGCATAAGTTGGTAACTTGAAATTCAAGAAATGGACCTCAAACTTCAATAATTCGAATGTCTCAGCTCACTCAATGGATGCAGGAGTTCTTGTACATTTTAGAAAGCCCTCAATGTCCTCTACAACTTTCATGTTCAAAGATTTTTTATTTGAAGCTTGGAACTATATAAAAAATTGAGTTGAAGTTGTGTGAAAACTAAGGTGAAAAAGCTGAAATTTCACCAAGTCCCCAAGGGTGATTTATCTTCCATGCCTTGTAACATAAAAAACTATGCATTTTTTGAAAGTTGGTCCTCTAATATGTTTTGAAGATCATGGAAAGAGCTTCCATCTGAGCTTTGAGTCACTCAATTTGGATATGTGGTTTGAAAGTTATGACTGTTTCAATTTTGGCATAAGTAGTGAAATTTCCATATTTGAAAAGTTTCCTGAACCAAACCTTGCTTCCTTTGCAAGAAACTTCTTAAAACTTGATCTCTAATGTCTTAACTCATCAATGAGACATGTCATGATGGATTGAGGACTTGGATGTTTCAATTTGGATCAAAATCTCAGGGATTAGAGCCTCAGTCAAACCCTAATTTCACTGGTGAATGCACTTGAACGATCTCTGATGATCTTGCTTCTTTAATCATATCTAAGGCTCAAGGATGGTCTCCAGTGATGTCTTCTATCATGTGGAGTCATGTCCCAGGGCTTGAGAACAACTCTTGATCAAAAACAAAGGCCCCGATTGTCTTGTCTTGGCAAAACCCTAATTGGAGGCAGGTGAACTTGTGGCTCAAGTTACTTGTGATGAAAGCCAGTCACACTTGAATTTTTGTTGATTGAGACTTTTAGGATGTAGATGAGCTCAATAGTTGCATTTGGAGCCTTCTCTTCTTTAGGAGACTTTGTCCTCCTCTTAGTATAAGTCATGGCTTTTCACAGTAGAAACAAACTTGCAAAATGAAATGGTTAGTTAACAATGCATAGATGATTGAATCTAAATGTAAGTGCCAAATGTTATGACATCTAAGGGGTAAAATTTGGGGTACAACATAGAGCAATGCCATTTTTCCTTAGGAGCCTTCCATGCTAAGAGAGAGACATTGGCTTGGATGTAAATAAACCAGAGGCTTTCCACTTACAACAATTAGAGGAAGTTTTACCAAGATAAAAGAGGGACCACAACTTGGATTTTTGAATCAACAAGTGTGCCACTTACAATAGTTATCTGTACTTAGGGTTTGTTTGATTATTTGTTTGATGTGTGATATACAGAGAAATGTCTTCCTACAGAGAGAACTCTTGATTTCCTCTGAGGGGGTGATGTTTTTTATGTGTGCCTTGTTCAAAGCCCAGGGTTGAAGCTAAAAGGTTGACTCTACTAGGGGAGTTTTATATTTTTCTTGTACAAAGCCCAAGATTGAGGCTAAAAGGAGATTGACTCAGTTGGAGGGTATAATTTGTCTTGTACAAAGCCCAAGATTGAGGCAGAAAATAGATGGACTCTTCTGGGGAGTATTTTGTCTGTCTTGTACAAAGCCCAAGATTGAGGCTAAAAGAAATTGACTCCACTGGGGAGAGGTTTTATCTGTCTTGTACAAAGCCCAAGATTAAGGCTAAATCTGCTGAGGAAAAATTATTATACAAAGCCTAAGAGGAGGCTAGCTGGGGAAATTCTTATATGAAGCCTAAGAGGAGGCTAGCTTCTGCTGAAGATTATTGAGATCCAGAGACAAGTCCAAATTAGGGAATCAACTCTTGTTAAGAATATCAGATGACCTGAGGTTCTGATTCTGTTTAAGTTTTTATTGATGGTAAAGGTTTAAACTTTGAGTATGAAAACCTATGGAGGTTTCGAACTCTGCTGGAGATTAGTGAAGTGATCAGTGTTTTTCCTGTGCTTTTAGGAAACTTGAGGGTTTCTTTGAGATCCAAGAGAAGATGAGACCTTCCAAGTCTACTGGTATGAAGAGATTGACTCTTAATTGGAGAATGATCTTTGTATGATGCCCAAGAGGAGGCTAAGGGTTTAAGGGATGAAGATCAACCCTAAAATGGTCTGATGTTCTGGAATTCTGACTCTCTGGAGGACTGAACTAGTAGAGATGACTAAGTTCTGTCCTATACCTGTAGGAGGTCTTCGGGTCCTTGTACTAAACCCAATAGGAGGCTGAGAACTTCTAGGAAGCATGAGGGTCCTTGTATAAAGCCCAAGAGGAGGTTGAGGATGCTTTTAGGAAGCCTGTGGATCCAAACCTAAGAAAAGTTCAAGAAAGGTTTCACCGGGAATTAGTCATTTCCTTGCAGAACAATTCTAGGGTTTTAAGAAATTCAGAAAAGGTTTCACCAGGAATTAATCCTCTTTGGGGAAATGAATTTATTGTTCAAATATTTCTAAGTTGTGACAGTTTTGAGAAAAGTTTCACCAGGAATAATGCCTTTCTCTGTTCCATATTGTATAAGCCCAAGAGGAGGCAAGACTGTATCTGGAATTTCCTATGAGGAACTAGTTTTGACTGTGTTAAAAGAGTATCCACTGGTTTGATCTAGTCCTAGACCTAATTGTTGGGGAAAACTCTAAGCAAACATGTACAAGCATATATATATATACAGATGAAATATATAGACAAGTATGTGTTGAAAAGATAGTGGAACTTACAAATGTGCAAGCCCAAGCATAGCAACTACAACTGTATGGTTAGTTATTCAAGAAATTGAAGAAAGTTTTGATAAAACTTAGAATTTGAATCTAAATCAAAAGGAAAGTTGTTGTAAAAGGAAATTTGGGGCTTATCCTTAAAGAGAGGCCCAAATGATCTTTTTTCGAAAAGGCGACGATTGCGTCGTAATTTTAAAAACCACAGAGAGACTTATACAATGACTGAGGCCCAAATTTATTTATTTACAAAAGAGACGGGTCTTACACTCAATTAGAGGCCCAAGAATTTATTTTTATACAAGAGATGAGACTTACAACTCAAGGAGAGGCCCAGATGAAAAAACAGCGATCACACAGTTATTTTGAAAATCGCGTAGGGACTAATATAATGACTGAGGCCCAAATTATTTATGTACAAAAGGGGTTGATTCTTACACTCTATTAGAGGCCCAAAAGTGTTTGAAAGAGAAGAAAAATGGGACTTACAACTCAAGGGGAGGCCCAGATGAAAATTGTTTTAAAAACGACGATTGCGCCGAGATTTTAAAAAACTTATCGGGACTTATACAATGACTGAGGCTTAAAATGGTTTATTTACAAAGGGATGGGAATTACACTCTATCAAGTGACCCAAGAGTGTTTCAAATGAAGTTTGAAAAATTAAAATTGAGGGAAACCCTAATTTTAATTAAAATTTATATAATTTTCAAAGGAAATTAAATATAAAATATCAAATATATTTAAAAACAAGTGGTAAGCTTTGAAAAATATTTTGGAAAATCGTGTTTAATCACATGAAGGCTTAAAATTCAATTGATTTTGAAAGATCAAGGTGGAAATCTCATTTTAAAAATGTTTGAAAACAAATAAAATGAAATTAATTACAAAAATTCAAACTATATTAAATAAATAATATAAATTCAATTTTTTGTGGGATAAAATATTTCAACATTTTTGTAAATTTTCAAAAAAGAGCCAATAAAAAATAATTAAAATTGAGAGAGAAATTAATTTTGAGATTAATTAAGAAAATCATGAAAAATATGAAAAAAAAAAAAAAAAGAAAAAATGAGGGGGGAATAAAAATTGTCTAGGTGGGTGTTGAACCCACGCCCTCCAACCAAACACTTGCGCGCTGCTACCACTGGGGTGGTGATACATCTTTGTATCAAAACCACCCCATAAACATATGTGGGTAGCCTAAATTCAGGTCAGGCCAAGGAAAAAACCAAGTTTTGTGTGATTTGCAAGAAGGATCATATCTCCCTCATTTCTCCATGAAATTGGATGAAATTTAGATGGATCATGCCTAAAATTGCATGAGGAATCCAATGGTGCTCTCAGAATTTTCTAAAGATGCTTCTATTTTAAAACCCGATAGTGGTTTCAAAATAGGCCAAGATTTGCAAGTTCTATGCTACCACATCATACAAGCAATAATAACATGATAAGTTGGTTCAAACACAACACATATGATATGTATGACATGTTCATGATCAATGAACATCAAAGCAATACATATTTTAAAGAGTTCAAGTTGTTATGCACTTACCTCTTGAAGCTCCTTGTGCTAACTTTCAAGATGCTTGTGCCAGAACTAATCCAATGCTTTAGAGACTCTTGATTGATTCCTTAGAAGCTTTTAGGATGATCAAAACAAGCTGGAAACCTCAGGAATAAGAATTGGCTATTTCTTGGAAAAGTGGCAAAAGTGACCAAAATAGTATCTCACTCAAATGGTGTTACAGTTGAGGGATACTTATTGGAACATCTCAAGGATGATATTTGGAGAGTATTTGAAGGGTTAATTGGTTTTGAAAGTGATTAGATCAAGACATGGCTTGAAAAATGCAGAAAAGACAAAATTTGAGGTTTTGGAGGTTGACTTTCTGATTTTTGATGTTGTACAATGAGGATTAAGGTTTGAACAACTCCAATGGATGATTTATGATGTGTTTGGATAGTTATTTGAGTGGTTTTTGCTCTGGTTTCAAGAATTCCCAAATTGCTCCAATGTGACTTGAAATTGAAGTAAGAGAGGGAGAGTGAGAAAACAAGGCTTTGATATTGTTTTGGTGTGGTTTGAAACATCAGAAATGACCTCTATTTATAGTAGAGGAAGTTTTTTTTGAAGGAATAGTGAATGGCAACTGGTTCACTCTATTATCCAATGGATATGCCCATGTATCACTTTCTTAAATGCCAAGGTACCAAGTCTTCTCTTAGCCATTGACTTGAGTTGGTCTTGTAGCTTTAGGTCTTCTGATTTTTTGTAACAACCTTGATTTAATTGGACTGATATCTGCTGGTTCATGCTACCTCAATGCACCACATCAATGCCAAATGACAAAGCTTGGTTTTGGATTTACAACATTGATGATCACATGCCAAAGGTATTGGATTCTTGCCTTACGGTCCAAGCTTGTAGGTTCTTCATGTTTAACTGAGATTTTTGTTGAATTTGGATGAGGATCAGTCTTGCATAGCCACCAAAATTGGACTCAAGAATCGTGTGCCACAAGTAATGCACACAATCTGTCTTAAAAACCAGTTTGAGCAAGGCATGTTGTGAGGTCCATAACTCCTTGCTCAAGTTGAATTAATGGGAGTTCTTGTACTCTTTGGAAAGCTTTTATGACATACTTTAACTTTGATGTCCACCAATGGACCTGGTTCAACTTGGATCAAGGTAAAAAATGGTCCAAAAGTTGGCGAAAAACTTGGTCAGATTCTGTCTAGAAAATTTTCTAAGTGTTGGAAAAAGTGGTCATTTTCATGTTTTTTGTGATTTTGATCACTCCATAACTCAAAATCCACGAGGATTTGGAATCTTTTGTAGTTGAAACTTTTGAAGTATGTCATGTGAACTTTCATTTGAGCATTGGATGGAAGAAAAAGACTTTAGGGTTTGGGAGTTATGACCTTGCAAAGTTGGTACCAAATCCATTTTGTTTCATAACTTAGAAAATTTTAAGTTTCTTATGGTTGCCCCTTTTGAAAGTAACCTTACTTTTCTTGATTTTTCTTAATGGATGATGATCAAAACCAGGTATTAACATTGTTTTTGACTTAGGGGAGCCACATTTGTGAAAAAATTCAAAAAGTCAAACTTGATTTTGGGCACAGTTGACTTTTTGTCAGATGAATTACAAACTGTGTGATCCTCTATGCAATCAAGTTCTTGACCTAATTAAAACCTAATGGATGGATTCCATAGGTGTTTTAGGGTGTCTTGAATCATGTCCCAAGGTTTGGGAACATGTCTTGGTCTAAAGTCAAAGGTACAATTGACTTTTTCTTCAAAACCCTAATTGTGGTCCAGATGAATTTGAAACTTGTGAATCAAGCTTCTTGGATCAATACATTGTTGTAAATGGATCAATGTAGTGTATTTGAGGCCCTTAAATCATGTCTTGAGGTCTTGGCTCATGTCTTGCCTCAAAAGTCAACTCAGGGGTGAATTAGGTCAAAAAACCCTAATTCCTGATTTCTGATGAATGCTTACCCTGAGGCCATTTTGACTTGATGATTGGATCCATGAGGTTCATTTGGTCATTTTGGATCATGTTTTGAGGTATTGGCTCATGCCCAGATGAAAATTTTCATCTGGAGACCTTGGTCAACCAAAACCCTAATTTGGTGACACTGTCGATCTTGAGGCTTGATCCACTTGGGATGTTGCAACCTTATGCTTTATTCTTGATATGGGAGACCTCTTGATCCTTTATGGATGTTTGAGAGGTTAGGCAAGTTGAAGATCATGTCATTTCTTGATTGATCTTTTGTCTAAGCGTTCTGAGAGGGCTCAAAACCCTAATTCTTGATTGTAGTGAATGCTCAACAATCCCTGAGGAGATTGATGAGGTATGATGGTACATCCATATTGTGGCAATGATTCTCACAATGATGGGAAATCTTGTGGTAAAAATTTAGGGTATGACAGTTATCATACACCCTAATGCTAAGATGCACATCTAGCCTCATATGATACGGTACTATGTACATAAACACTAACGATAGTTTTGACATCATTTAAAATACGCCTAATTGAAAGGTTGCACTCACAAACTTCCTTTTAATTGATCCTTGTGAATGATTCATGGTCGGTGATAGAACAATTACCTCTTGTGGAGATTAGCACCTTTGATGCAGAATCAGAGGAATGATCATGAGCGTTGAACAAAGATCAACGCCTCTACTTAGTCCACACGAACATAGTGCCTTCAATCTCAGTGTTAACTGCTACGAATGAAGACTTTAAGTGAGAGAAAAAAAGATAAATTACATCCAGGATTTCACAAACCAAATTTTATCAAGTGTGAAAGCTTTTGCATAATGGTTATATTTATAGAACCACTTGTGTGGACTACAAGCTAAAAAGCTCACTTAAGTGGATTGTACCTTATGGTGTACAATATTTCACTTAAGTCCACGGTACCTTACAGTATTCCATATTCCACTCAAGTGGTGTTCTATAATTTACTTAAGTGTATATTGTACCTTATGGTATTCCGTAATTCACTTAAGTACATTGTACCTTATGGTGTTCCTTATTTATTCTATCTATCATCAATCTCTCCTTATGTGTGTTGCCTTGTAGGTTCTAGTGACAATAGAAATTATATTAAATCACATATTTAATATAATATACAGTGAGCGCTATCTAGCAACACATCATTGCTACCCAAGTCACGAAAATGTCATGTGATATGACAAAATATTTATGTGATAATGCTTGTGTGTACAATTACGCTTTTGTCGTCTTGTATATATTGAACACAAGGCATAAATCGTGTCACCCTTGTCCAGTTCAATATTAGACCTTTTTAACATTTATCCTGTTACACAGGATGAGAAAATTCTATCTAGGTCACTCATGCCCCTCAACATGATATATGAAGTACACATCAATTGTATTTATGGTCATCCAGTTACAAACAATGTTTGATCAACAATAAAGTATTTGACTCCGCATCTAGGGTCTATAGTGGTTTCAAGTCTAAGGGTGGTATACACCATTATCACCATGAGAATAACTTATAATACTTTGCATAACATTCAATGTAGTATTCTCATAGAGGATTAATTCAATATAAATATTACTCATAATATTAATACATATGTGAAGACTTGATAACTCTTTATCCATGATCCATGAGATGTGATCATCAGTCTATCCATATAATAATATCAATGTTTTAATGTTATCTCACTTCATAATAAAGCTCAACTACATATACTTTAAGAATACTATCCTTATTTTCAATGAGATCTCATGATTAAGCCACACTTAACATTTCATTAAACGAACTAGCTATTTTAAGGACTTTATTATTTTGAAAAAAAAACATAATAAAGAAATGTCTTTTAATTATTAATAAATAATTCGATACAAGTACCAATTTCTAATAAATTTATTGGCCTATAGAGCTTACACCAACAAAAAGAACATTCAGATATAATTCTCAATGCTCTTGTTACTTGTGTTAGTGGTTCAACACTGGTTGAAAAATGGACGTGCTTCCCTAAAATGAGATATCTTATAGAAAGTGCTTATGATATGGTGTATATTGATTTAACACGATATGGTTTCTCAAAAATATTTTTTCCACTTCGGATCAGGCCACAAAATTCATCTGGACGCATCATGTGTATTGGGTGGCTTTCAAAAATACAACATTTTATTCAAGTTTATTTGAAACCGGGATATCCTATACAAAAGACATCACCTAAATGGATGACACATTTCATAAAAGAGACTGAAACTTTGTCATATCACTTTCTAGAAAGGATGGAAGAGTTTACCAAGTTGAGCGACATTGAAAGAGAATCAAATAAGGAAAAGTCAATGGCGATACCACCCATAGAAATAGATTTAGGCGATGACATATGTTTTTATGCATTTTAGTTTTTATCTAACTATGTATTTAGATGGTGGTTAATTTGTCTAACTAATGTAATCTAACTACAATTTGATACATATATAATGTATACTAAACAGTAACTGCATAAAAATTTAGGTCAATTTTAAGAAAAATTTATGTTTCATCCAGTCAACAACTTTGGGTAAGTTATGTTTTGTATGAAAATAACCCTTCCTGCATGAAACAAGTTTTATTTGAATATGGGGTGAGTCCGAAGATGAATTTCAGGATTAGCCTCATTTTTATCTACAAAAACTACCAAACATGGGGTATTTCAGAAATGCATCTCCGTAAATGCCTTTAGATTGGAAAAATAAGGTGAGTCCAGAGACACATATCTGGAATATCCTCTAAGACAAAATATGGTTTCTAAGATCCAAAATGAACTAAAATTTGTATAAATATGATCTTTCATCTCATGTTGTTCACAAAAACACACCACACCAGAATGAACATATATTGCCATGTCACATTTGTCTCCTTCAACGGTGTGAAGCTCTCACATGAAATTAAGGTCACAAAGTACACCTCTCTTGTAGATCTGAAATCCATATTGGAGAATCTCCTACAATACCCAGACAATAGATAAATTACATGGACGGACCTAAAAGATTTGAGTTGTGGGGGCAACATATGTAAGATTTTGTAGGACTAAAATATATTAAATTACATAAAAAAATATAATATAATAATATAATAATAATAATAATAATAATCTTAGTATTAATTTCTACAATATTTTATTTTATAAAAAAATGTTAAATGAATTTTTATTTTCAAAATTATAAGAAACATCTCTCTATATATACAATACTTAAATGAGTGTGTTTGATTTTTACTCCTTCTATCTCTAATTATAAGTATTAATAGATAAATCTCATAAATACTACTTAAGAGGTGAATATTAAACGTGTGTATTTGTAAAGGATGATTAGTTATAGTTATAAATAAAATATACATAAATTACATTATCAACTTTTTTTAAATATATTAAAAAATGACAAAATTACTTATCTATAAATATGAGCAAACATTTATGTTTTATATACGTACAGTTAGGAGTGGCAAACGGGCATGCCCGCCCCGTTTAGGCTTGCCCCGCAAAAGCCTGCAGAAAATGGGGCGGGGCGGTGATGGTGCAAACCTAAAACCTTAGCCCGACCAACAAAAGAGTGAGGACGGGGTGGGCGGGCCCGTGCACATTGCAACTTTTAAGCCTAAAAATGCCAAAATTTATGTTAATACTCGTGCCCACAAAAGCTCGAATAAAAAACGGAGCGGGGCGGGGCAAACACATTAGAGGGTCCGAGCCTAAAACTTTGACCCTCCCCGAACTAAAGTGCGGGAAAAACGGGCATGCCCAAGAGGCGGGATTCGTTTTGCCGCCCCAAGTACATTTATCACTTAAGTATCATTTATTTAATGGAGTGGAAGTACAAGGTAAAATTATCTATATGTACAGTCAAATTTATATAGTACTCAATAAAGTTTTTCAAAAAGTAGTGAGGGCACTTGACCTTATACTGATTAACATACGTCTATCCCTGACAAGTTGTGAAGCTCGAGTACCGTTCACCCTCGATTGACAACGAAGGGAAGATTCCGTTCATCATTTTTTAGCTGAAGACGAATGCCAATTTTAGGGTTATGTGGAGTACATTTCACCATTACAAAACAAATGTACAGTTGAAGTGGATGCGATAATTTTAAGATCTACCAAATATATTCTAAGGATGTTGCAACGTTTTCATAAATGTAATGTTAAATTTATGTTACCGATTATCTATGTAATGTTGTGTATTTTGATGTTAATTTTTGTTTTTCTTCAAGTTTTTACATCTGTTACTACTGGTTTGTGGGTTGAGCATACAAAATGTATTCTGGAGATGCATCTCTTTAACACTCATAGAGTTTTGAAATAAGGGTTATTACGGAGATGCACATTCGGATTGACCATAATATAGCTACGAAGATGCATCTTCAAAAATATTCTTGGGCAACATGGAGTGACTCACTTTGGAAAATGTTGGGGTGTGTAACTTGGATGCGTTCGAAAATGCATCTCCAGAATCCAGAAGCGTTGTGACTTTTCAGGGTGGTGAACTAGCACCCCTAATAATGGAAAAAGTTATGTCCTAACATACTTGATAGTCCGTGGACTATTAACATGATTTGCCACTCAAATTAAAATTGGGCCTGAAAGACTTGACATGACAAAATTAACAACAACTTCAAAGATATAGCAAGTTATGGCAACACAAGCTGGGAGAGAAACAGATGTCGGGAGTGGTGTGTTCTTTTGATGGAAGTTTTGGATATCTTTAAGCAGTAGCGTGGTGTAGGACCGTGGAGTAATGAAAAAATCTTTAGGGTTGAGGTCTAACTCTAAGTCTCGTGAACGCCTCAGTGATTTGCTTCTTGTTAATATATATAGGGTTTTAGGTTTTCAACTACCGGTGGCACCACTGTCTTGACAACAACATTATCAGTCATTAAAGATATCACTTTAACATCTTCATCTTGTTTTAGTTTTGTTTTACAATTCTTATCGACACCCTTGTCCAATGCAATTATGCTGGACAATAATTACTGACCCATAATCATCTGGTAAACTATCATTCACTAAAACCATTGACTGCAATGAGTAATGTTGAACCACTCGATGTGCAACCAACCACAAATAGAAAGTAGGAAGTTTTTGAAATTCAAGATATTGTTGAACAAGATCATGATTGAACTTCACAACATCCTGCTCGATCCAGAAAACTTTAAATTAAATTAGAAATCTCTATCACTTTTGTATACATAGTTGAACGTTCTAACAAATAACATGCATATAATGCATTCCTAAATCATAACATAGTGATTAGAATTTAGAATAAAAACAAGTAAATTTATATAAACAAACAAACCATGGAATAATCATGACATGTAATCAGTGCATGTTGCTAATTTGGAACACTTACATGATTGCAATAATAGAGAAATTCATGATGGATCCTAATTTCCACACATTCCATAGGGATCCTAATTTTTATAAGAACTTCAAAATTTCTTGCACTGAATATGATTAGTGTCTACAGAATGGAGAAAACTCACTAGAAAGGCGTTAAAGGGGTTCTTAATAGCATCGAGAAGGAACTTACCAACTTGATTGATGACATCATCAGAGACATTGTTGTTACTGTCACTGGACGATGGAGGAACATCATCGGCATGTTCGTGAGAATAGTGGTTCAATTTTAGGCTGCTTATGGACTCGCTCAAATCAATGACCTCTAACGACGACGAGGCTCCCGAATCTGTAGTAGAAGCCATGGAAAAAATTTGCAAATGAAGAAATGGAATCTTCTAAGGTTAGAGAATTGAACGAAGCAGTATAACCATCAAGCCATCCATCCATATAAAAAGCTACACACAACACATGTATATACAAAAATAAATAAAAGTGAAGAGATTCAATGGGTTTAGAGGATAACAACAAAATGTTCCTTCATGATGCGTTTTCTTCACAAAATAGAACAAAAGTTGCTCGATAATGCCCACAAATGACCATTTTCGCATATATACTCTGTCCAAAATAATATTACTTAGTCGAGAAAAGAAGATCTTGAGATATGAAGGTCAAAACTAGTTTTTTTTTTCATTTAAGGCGACAATTCAATCAGTTCAATAGAGAGGTTTTGTGATGGTGAAAACGAAAAATAGATTTTGTTTATATGTTTAGTGTCGTGGTGGTGGAAGAAGGAGAAGAGAGAACAAGGTGGCGGCTAGGGCTTTGGGCAAGGGAGAAGAGGGAGATAGAGGAATACATATGTTTTATGCCGTAAGAAAATAAATGAAGTATATGTAGAAATTAATCACCATGTGAAAAAATAATTGATGATATAAGAATAAAGTCACATAGATAAAATAAATCCAATTAGATGACCACATATGTAGAGGTTAACATTTTTCACAAAATTTAGCTAAAAAGATAAACTAAACTTACCGAATAGTTTTTAAGAGATTAACCTGTAACATTTTTTTAGATATGAGATTAAAAATTTCATTCGACTTAAAAGTGAACAAGTAAGATATAATGAATTTAAACTCGCATCCATGTGATGAGATATTCATGTCAATCATTAATTTAACTTTAACGTACTCTATTAACAAAAAAAAAATTAAATTTATTAAACACAAATTAAATTAAATTGATATTGTATCTGTGCTATATTATATGACATAATAGTAACATTTTCTTTTTCATAAAGAAAAAAAAAATTAGCTAAAGGAAAATGTGTGTAGGCAAAAGCTGCAGAAGAAAAAGTAAAGAATTTGCTTTTGTAGGAAGAAAATGATCTAAGTGTTGTTATAATTTTCAAACTTTTTTGAATAACAACATCGAAAGAATCTAAAGACTAAGAAGAACCACAATTTTCAATTTTCCATTTCCACATTCAATTTTGATCGACGGCGATGTCTCAGGCTATAAGGCAGAGACGCTCTCAGCCGTCGGATCCACCGGCGTCATCGTCTTCTTACTCGAAGCTCGACAAAGCGGCGAAATCGGACGACAAAGATGAAGGGTTAAAGTGGGTATTGCCGTTTGTTGCCTTGGGATTGTTGAGGTATATGAGTGCTACTTCTAATATCATCCATGATTGTGATGAGGTTTTCAATTACTGGGAGCCTCTTCATTACCTTCTCTACAAAACTGGCTTTCAAACATGGGAATATAGGTGAAGAAAACACTCTCTCTTACTATTTTGCATTTGTTTAATGTTGATTTTGTTTTCTTTTTATGCTTTTTTGGGGGTTGTGTTGCATTTTTCTTTTGTTAGGAAGATTTTGCTTTTTTTATTAGATGGGTTATGCGAGAAGTGAAAAAATTTTGATTTTGATTGTTTTCGTGTGTGTCGATTGGTGAACAGAGCTGAATGGTTGTGAACCGAGTGGAATGTAATAGAATGGAGCTGAGCGGAATGAAGATTCCATTTTAGAGTTTGGAAATTTTAGGACGGAACGGACTAATTCTTCATTCCGCTCGAATCGGATGGGAAGAAATACGGTGGTAAGTGATGGAATGGAATGGAATCTATACCACACCATTTCGATCCTCCCCATCCGATTTTAAATGATCAAAACAATGGAATGCCACTTCATTCCATCCCATTCCGCTCTGTTCCATCCGATTCCATCAATCCAAACAAAGCCTAACTAAGTGGGAAAATGTCACTTTGATTATGCTCTTGTTAGGCGTTGTCTATAGCTGGAGAGAAATGAACTAAAAGAAGTATTAGCAACATAAAAAAGCATGTGTTGACCATCATTGCGGTATGGCGCGTGTGGTAGATAACGGATGCCTTAGCTTGTGGTCTGGGATTCAATACTGAGTCCTGACTGGGAATATTTTGGGTTTATTTTAGGCTATTTTTTCGCTAATGGAGTTGTGTTGTGTTTGTGTTGCAGTTCACAATTTGCTCTTCGGTCATATTTGTACCTTTTATTTCATGAAATAGTGGCTCGACCAGCTTTGTGGTTGTTTGCTGATGAAAAAGTAAGATTTCACCCGTGCTTGGTTATCGATTTGTTATATTGATTGAAGTTTTCCCCTTGTTTATGCTCCTCATGACACCCTCGGCTTTTGCTGTTGTAGGTTAGAGTGTTCTATGCTGTGAGATTTTTTCTTGGTTTTCTCTCAGTTGCCACAGAGACCGTTCTTGTGGTAGCTCTTTCGAGAAAGTATGGAAAACGACTTGCTTCTTATACACTTGCTATGCTGTGCTTAACCAGCGGCTGTTTCTTTGCTAGCACAAGTAAGTGAGCCTTTGGCTCTTTTTCCGTTTCATTATTGTGCATACTTGCCTTTGATGATAATTCTCAACCTAACTTAAAGTAAATTGACAAATAAGTAACAGTTGACCAAGTATTCTTTATCAATTGTTTGTTGTTTCCAGGTTTCTTGCCAAGTTCGTTTTCCATGTATGCAATCTCTCTTGCTTCGGGTTTATTTCTTCTTGATAAACATGCTGCAGCAGTTGCTGTTTCTGCTATCGGTGTGATACTTGGCTGGCCTTTCTCAATCTTGGCTTTCCTTCCGGTGACACTTTATTCTTTATATATAAAATTCAAACAGACATTTATTGCTGGGGCTGTCACATCAGTAATTCTTCTCGTAAGTCGGATTCCTTCTCTCATGTTGGCCTACTGTGGCATGTAAATTATGTTAATACCCAATATTTTGAAAACCAAACCAGAGATTGAACCAGTGAGACCTCTAGGTCATGATGGAATTGATTTAATCAGTTCAACCACGGTCGCATCTGATGACAACTGCGGTTGAACTGCTAAACCTTGGTTCAATCTGGATCCAGTTCGGTTCAACCAGATTGCAATATAATCGGGATCAAACCAACCGACGAACTGATCGGTTCCTGTTTCAACCAATTGAAAATTGGTTTGGTCTAGTTTTTAAAACATTTTTTATACCATGGAATGTTGTATATAATATATAGTTGTGCTTGCATCTTTTATTGTTAATTTTGTAACCGTTGTAATGTTTTGCAGATATTGTCTGCAGTTACTGACAATAGCTACTATGGAAGATGGACTTCATCTGTTTTGAATCTTCTAATATACAACGTAGCTGGAGGCGGGGAAAGTCATCTTTATGGGACTGAAGGACCTCTTTTTTATCTGAAGAATGGATTTAACAATTTCAATTTTTGTTTTGTTCTTGCTATGTTGTTCTTGGGATTTTGGCCTATTGTTAAGAAGAAATATGGGAGAGACCTATTGATTGTGATATCTCCTTTATACATTTGGCTGGCTTTTATGTCTCTGCAGCCACATAAAGAAGAAAGGTTTGGCAGTCATGGTCTTTTACAAATTTAAACATATTGTGTTATTTGAAGAACAGTTTCAACGCACTTGCACACTGCACACACATAATGTATATTACTTTACCGAATGTTAGGTGATTAAATGGATATCAATCTCTTGTTTCCACGACTTTTGGTTTATGCAAGTCTGCGTCTTGTTATTTGCAATCTGTAATATTGCTTCTTCTGTTGTGAAGGATCTTGGAACCTTATTAATTGGCTGGCTAGCTTTTAGTAATGACGCATTACATTTTAAGTTGCAGCGAACTCAATTTGCGAAAGGTTTACATTATTGCAATTTTGGGATGAAATTTGGAATACGAAAAACTTTAGTTTAGTATCACAAGACATCTCCAATAATTGAGAACATGTCTTCTAGATCTTGAGTATTATTATTACTACCATTATTGTTTGGCCTATCATTAGTTAAAAATCAATTGCAGAAACCTAAGCACTTTTCTGCGTGTTTATCTCTCTGGATAAGTTGTTCATTAAGGGGATTCAAACCTCGATCATCACTTTTTAAGAGAGAGTTGTTTATTGCACCCCCACTTTTTGATAAATCTTAGCTAACACTGTAATGTCTCTTTGATGATCTTCGTTTAGTTGTCTTCTGCATTGGAGTAGTAGCTATTAAGTTAACTGTGCACTTCAGAGGATAAACAATTGAAAACAGGGTACTCATTTAGTGTCTATTTGAATTTGCTTTTTGATTTTATCTATTGATATAAGTACTTGTGAGACTATTAGGGAGAACTTATGGAAACAAATTATGACATGTCTATTAACCGTTTTCAAATAAGTTCTGTAAACTCTTCGGGATAATATGAAAGCAAATTATGGCTTATAGTTTAACTTTATTTTATCTTTTGTTATAGAAATAGTTTAAAGATAAACACTTCTATGATAAGCGCTTAATTAAGCTATTTATCCAAATAGAACTTTAATATAATTCCGTTAGCTTGTGAATTCGAGTGAAATAATTGTGATATTAATATTTTATGTCATTATAAAATCTACAGTTACACAGATGCAAATTACTGATATTTTTGGGTCCATCCTTCTTCCTATATCCAGGTTCCTTTATCCAATATATCCACTTATTTGTGTTGCTGCTTCTGCTGTCATTGAGAGCTTTCCGGATCTTTTCCGTGACAAGTATGATTCATTTGACACTTCTATATTAGTGAAGGTGAGTTATCACTTTCTTTATATATCTGATAATATGGAAACAATACGTACTTTATAGATCTGACTCTTGTTAAATGCAGGTAGCCAAATTTCTGAGGCCGGTGGTTCTGAGCATTATATTATATTCCTCTCATGCTCGTACATTTTCTCTGATTCACGGTTACTCGGCTCCTATAGAGATTTACAAGATTTTAGAGCACCACGACGATGTAGCAAATGGTGAGGATCAAACTTTTGGTGGCTTTGGTTCTATTTTATTTATTTTTTTAAAGTGTGCAAAATTAACTGGAATACTGCAGTAGTAATTAGGTAATGTTTCATTCAGATTCACTAAAGCCTGCAATTTGCAAGGAATGCTATTATGTCTCCAAAAGAATTCACTTAAAAATGAAAGTAAATGACACTTAAAGATAACCATGCTGGGGAAACAATAAGTAATAAATTATGTTCATGATGAAAGTAATATGCTGTAGCTTGAATTCTAGCTGTTATTTGAATCTACATAACGATTTTTTATCTCATCAAGTAATCCCATTCTGATGTTAAATAGCGATGCTATTGCACTATAGTGTAATGGAATTTGAACAAATTGATGTTGTTCCGCAAATGCTATTGATTAAAAAATCTGGTCAAATAGTGGATTAAGTTGTGCAGTAACATTTTTGTGTAGCACAATTTGACCAAACTGCTATCATCTGTGATCTGCCAATTTACAACGCCAACCCTCATCGTGCTTGCTCTAAGTGAAGTTCTTTTACAAAACTATGTGTCACAGGCTCAACTTTGTTTGCTTTCCTTCTAATCTGGAACAGAGTTACAGTTCACAATGACAACTTATATAAAACTGACACAAATTACACACAATCAGAAAGACAAGGACCTATTTGGTTCTTCCCAAGAATTCGAGAGTCTCGGATCTCTCCCCTCCCAAATGTCGAGAGTCAGGTCTCTCCCTATGACCACTCAACAATTTCTCGATAATAAACTTGTCTTCCCCTATTTATTTCTTTGTCGCTTTAGCAGGTGTTTGGATGGTTTTCTTCCCCCTTTTTTTTTTTCTTGCTGCTGTAGTTTGGAGGGGCTCTTCTCTTTACTTGGGTTTTGGTTTCTGTTTTTTACCGCTTTGCTCTCCTGTCATGTTTCCACAATCGTGATTCACAAGGGCATTTTCTACCTCTCTCTATTTTTCCCATTTCGATCTCTTCCCAACCTTTCTCTTCTGCTGTCACTCTCTGATTTAGATGATTTCCTAGGGTCATCAACCACTCCAATTCAAACTCAGGTTCCTCTTCTTCATATAGGCAAGATGTCCCGATATTCCGGCTTAAAACGCCAACTTACCCTTTGATTCCACCAGTGTGAGACCATTGGCGAGCACGACTAGTGAGTAACTTGAATGCCTGTGTCAGTTCTCTTCCCCTGGTGTTTCACTCTTTTCGAAATGTTCCTCAAAGCATAGTACCCACCAATATGCATCTTCTCCATCATACACCCGAAACTCCATTTCCAGCATGACGTACCATAACTCCAAGATTGAGCTCTGATACCAGGTGATAGAACTGGTACAAAACAGGGAAATCGAAGGACAATTTTCTGTATACTAATTCGACAACTACTCTGGAATAGAGTTACAATTCACAATTACAACTTATAGAAAACTGATAAATTACACACAATCAGAAAGACAAATACTGGTTTTGTTCCTACCAAGCATTTGAGAGTTTTGGATGCGTCCCTTCTCAAATGTTCGAGAGTTGGGTCTCTTCCAATTACCATTTAGTCTTCCTCTATTTATTCTCAACATAAATACCAAAATTAATAAAACATAATTGCTCCTAATAATATAATAACTGCCACTAATAACAGAATACTACCTTCCTAGGAATATTAACTAATAAGAGGTCTTTTATTAATAGCATTTTGTTCCTTTTTGTTGCAGGTTCTGTACTTTGTGTTGGAAGTGAATGGCATCGCTACCCATCATCATTTTTCGTCCCAGATTTTGTGGGACAAGTTCGATGGATCGATGATGGTTTCGGAGGTCTTCTTCCCTTCCAATTTAATTCTACACTAGGCGGGACTGCTGCAGCACCACCCTACTTTAACAACAAGAACATGGCATCCGAAGAGCAATTTGTAAGTTGGCTATAACTATAACTGCTTGTTTGTTTCTTCCAAGTTTTAATACTTTTAAACAAACTCTCCCTGTAGTTCTTTGGCTCTTGTCATTTTTTGTTAGAAGGAAACTGACTGGTGACAAACATTGATTTGGCAGCTCCATGATATCGATGACTGCACTTTCCTTGTTGAGCTGCAGCTAAAGCGACCTTACCTGACACGCGGTAGCGACATGTCAACATGGGAGGTAATAAACATTCATGAAAATTTTCATATTAAATTCTAATTTCTTCTTCTAAACATGTTCTGACATATTGTATGTATATTTCAGACTATTGCTGCATTACCTTATTTGGATAGGGAGCTTTCGCCAGCTTTGTATAGGTCGTTTTTCATCCCTTACCTCTGGCAAGAAAAGAACGTTTTCGGCATGTATAAACTGCTCAGAAGAGTAACCAATTGATTCTTTTCGAACGGAGAAAGAATGTTTGAATAGCCCTTGATTATGGTGGTGGGATTTACATGAAAAATACAATTTTGTTAGACAGTGTGATCTTGTAGGATTTTTCACATGCTGTTGTTGAGTATTTTGATTTAGTTCTAATCTTCACTAAAATGTTGAAGTCTAAGGTTACTCCATTTAGGACCATCTAAATAGTAAAATTTGATTAAACGTCTTTATAGTGCCATTGCATAAATTTAATTCTGATAGTTTTTAAATATTCAATTCATATTTTACTGTGTAGAAAAATCATGTTATTTCTGAATATAGTAATGAAGTAAGAAGTAAAAGTGAAAATGGGTAATCAAACCTGTGTTTAACCATTATAATTTCTTAATTTGTAGAAAAATCATGTTATTTTGATAGTATATTTTCTGATGTTCTATTAAGACTAATGATTTTGAAGATGATGGTTCCGAGCAATGTCAATAGGTAATGTTGGTTAACCAACAATTAACAATTTTTCATACAGATAGTTTTAGAAAGAGATTTTACAAAGACGAAGAATTGTAGTCGATTAGGAATGTCAACTTGCATGCGAATTTTCATGGGAATTGTTGTGTTTGGGACTCTAAAGATGATGAGGAATATATCTCCCAAATTTTATATCTATGTTGTTTTATTTGTTTTTTCATATAATTTTTTTTATAAAAAGTATTAAATTATATATTTTATGAGAAAAAAGGAAATGCATTCCAATCACAACTATGTATCAGAATAAAATATATTTTTATTTTAAAAATACTGATATTACATGGCAGTTATAAATATTTTGATTGGTTGCATGTGTAAAACTGTTTTACACTGATAGTGTATTACCATTAAACTCATATTTTAAAATAATTATTTAAATATTTTAAATATTAAAATGTTGGTGGCCAACACCATCATGAACATGAATTAAATATTCTCAAAGTAATGGAGAACTTAGTTTCTATAAACTTTTTGTCAGTTTTTAAAAATTTATTTTTAATTTAATTAAAAATAATAAATTTATTATTGTTTAGGGATCTTCGTAAAAATTGCGGGAAAGACGAGGAAGCATTCGAGAATAAATTTATTTGAAAATGAGAAAGCATATGTGCCTTGCCCTATTGACAACCCTAACTGATATTGATATGTTTTCAACCAACCGTTATTAACACTTTTACCAACATGCAAAAGTACCTCAATCCTATGCCTTTGCATATTATCAGCAAATTTCTCAGTTTTTGCAATTAAAATTATTACAGTTCTTTCTTCTTTCGAAAGAACCTTGATGATATATGAGAAAAAATTTCTGTCCTGCCATAGTTTTAGAACTAAAATACTAAACTACCCTAGTTTTCAGTATTAATATCAAAGTGTCATAGTTTTAAAAAAATTTGGTTTTTGTAATAAGGGTGCCGCCCTTTCAATGGATGACTATGTTTAAAATGAAAAGGTGCCGCCCTTTCAATGGGTGGCAGTGTCCACAAATATTTTTTAATATTTTTTTATATTAATTTTTATATTTATGTTTTAATTAATTAGTTGTGTATTTAAAAATTATGTTTTAATTAATTTAAGTACAATAATTAAAAAATAATAATTTTGAATAATAATAAATAATAATTATAAAATTATAAATAAATTAATTAGATAATTAATTTTTTTTTAATTAAGACCATATATAACTAATAAATAAAGTAATAATAATATTAATAATAATAATAAAATAAAAATAAATATTAATTGAAACAAATATTTATTTATTCATGAAATTAAAAAAGTACATTAAACCCCTATCTACCCTCGATTTGGACTGGGTTCCACAGCCAGGTGCCTGTACATTTCTGGTGGACCTTCTACGATCAACATCAACATTTGGGGGCTGAATAGAAGGTCCTGCATCATTGCTAGGATTCATGAATTCAGCGACCATGTCATCATTTAAATCGTCCACAGTTGGTATCGCCACCGCACTGCCATAACTTAATTTTGTTCCCTCATTACTCCAACTTGGTAGGTTGGTAGGTGGCAATGTGTTAGTCGTGTAGGGGGTGTATGGGTGTTGGTCTTGAGATGAATTAAGAGTAAAGGGTTGTGGTTGGGGTGTTTAGTAGTTGTGTTCTTGTGGGGTAGATTGAGAGAATGAATATTGGTTATATTGGGTGTATGAAGAAGTTGGGTTTTGTTGTTGGGTGTTGAAGGGAGTTAGGTTTTGTTGTTGGGGGTTGAAGGAGGTTGGGTTAAATGATAGGTATGGTTGTTGGTAGTGTTGGCTTGGGGTATAAGGTTGTTGGGTGTTAAATATTTGTTGTGGGGTGTTAAATATTTGTGGTTGGGTGTTAAATATTTGTTGAGGGGTGTTAAATGTTTGTGGTTGCGTGTTACAAGATTGTCTGGTTTGTTTGAAGTTTGAAGAAGTTGGTTGGTTACGAGGGTCCCATAAGTATCTATTTTGTGATAGATACAAAATGGTCACAAATCTATACCAATTCATGTATTCCCTACTGGATTTACATTCGATTTCCATGGCATTTCCTTGTAGGACAGTTTGGCGACGATTTATCCATTGTTGTTGTTCTTCTCTGTTAAGGTCTTTCCAATTAAGGAATTTTCACACCTCGTTCGTCATACTCTTGTGGTATCTCTCCATGCAAGTAGGTGGACCAGAAATGTCTTGGCGAATCTCAAATTGGAGTTTCACCTTATCCGAATGATGCATTTCAACATAAGTGAAACAAAATATGAAGGTTTTAGAACTCCACATGTCTCGTTCAGTCGGATCCTCATCTTCAAGTTCCAGATATGGCCTCCATAGAAACTGTAATGTAGTTAAAAAAGGATTAGAGATTAAAAAAATATAAATAAATTTTAATTATAATAGTATAAGCGTTAGAGATAATACGTCATCTTCCTCGAAATGATCGAAGAACGTCCGATATCCAGAAGCACAATGGTGAGGGATTTTTTCATATTTCATCCCATATGCGGACCACCTATAAAATAAATAAGTAGTTAGTAAAAATTATAGAAAAAAATATATATAGAAAGAAATTTTGTATACTGTTGCGGTGAAAATCGGATAACAAGCTATTACTTAACTTGCATCATATTTTTTTTACAACCGACTTTGATTTATCCAAAGGAAAGGTTCAAGATCGTTAAAAAAACCTAAAGGGGGGAGATCTAAGGTTCGGGGGTTGGTTATACAAAGGGAAGATATTAGCACCCTATGCACTAGCGCAAAAACGGTTTTAGACAGCGCTTTTTTAGCCTTTAGACAGCGCTTTAAAGCGCTGTATAAACCAGCGACGCTATAGGTTTAGACAGCGCTTTTGGTATTACCAAAAGCGCTGTCTAAAGGGGCGTGTATTTAATGAAAAGCGCTGTCTATCGTACCTTTAGACAGCGCTTTTTCACATTATATGGATTACTTTAGACAGCGCTTTCGTCAAAAGCGCTGTTTAAGCCCTACCTTTTTTTGACTTTTTTGGTACACCTTAGACAGCGCTTTCTCCAAAAGCGCTGTCTAAGACCTTCCATTTTTGACTTTTTTAGTACACCTTAGACAGCGCTTTCACCATAAGCGCTGTCTAAAGTGGACCTTAGACAGCGCTTTCACCAAAAGCGCTGTCTAAGGTGTACGAAAAATTTTATATAATTTTTTTTTAACCACAATTTTACCAGGTTTTTTCAACCAGAATTTGACCTGTAATTTTCAACCAGCAATTTTTTTCAGAATTGGCAATTCAAACCATTGGCCTTTCTACACCAAAATTATATATCCAAAATTGGCATTTCATACCAATATATATATTTAAAATTACAAACCAAAATTGTATATACACCTATTTATAATTACAAATCATTACATTTTTCTACAAATGCACATTTTACTTATTCACCAAAATTGCATCCAACCAAAGCATTGCTTCCAACCAAAGTTATTGCTTCCAACCAAAGCATTTTTTCTACAATGCACATATTACTTATACACCAAAATTGTATATACACCAAAATTGCATCCAACCAAAACATTGCTTCAATCTACATTATAGGTCCTGAAAACACAAAGATTGTAATTCAAAGTATTAAAATTCAAAGTATATACACCAAAAATTGTAATTCAAAGTATATACACCAAAATTGTAATTCAAAGTTTGTAATTCAAAGTATATACACCAAAATTGCAATTCAAAGTATATACACCAAAATTGTAATTCAAAGTATATACACCAAAATTGCATCCAAAATTGTAATTCAAAGTTTGTAATTCAAAGTATATACACCAAAATTGCAATTCAAAGTATATACACCAAAATTGCATCCAACCAAAGCATTACTCCAACCAAAGTTACACATATTAAAATTCTCATCAATTAAAGTAAGAGTATAATATTATACCTTAAGTTTGTAAAATTCCGAGCTCCATAATGTATTGACACCACTCCTCTTTGATTTCATCCAATAGAGCCTTTGTGTAAGTAGCACTCCTGAATTCTTCAAAATACTACATAATAATATAACATATAGTTTGATTTAGTTTTAACTATTTCATTAGACAATATGAGAGATATGTGTTAAAATAACTCATAAGTTAGAAATACATACATCGGGTGGAATCTCCATTCGATCCAACGAAATAGTGTCTCTCATAAATCTCAACATGAAATAGCCGCAATCTATTTGATTGCGTTGCCGAGGACACTACAAATGAAAATAAAATATGGATAAATTCTAAGTTTTATCAAGTAAGCATCACTAATATAATAAAACATGTGATAATTAATATACCTTCACATAATTCCATGTAATGGTGTGGTCGATTCCCCGATGTTCTAGGAATGCTTGTATAGTGCTAATAAAATATAAATGAATATTTAGAACAATTCACATAAATAAATAAATATACACATTTCTATTTAGAACAATTTCACTTACGTGTTAATACAGTCCTTCATATCCGGGTATGTGGTCCAATCATTTCCTAAGGACTCCAGATAATACACTACTCCGCGGATAGGATTGATTGCAACCAACAACCAATGTCCACTGTAAGATTAAACAAGTGTTAGATAGAAACTTTCTACACGAAGTCAAAATACAAAAAAAAATATAATAGATGAATTTAGAATGAAAATCTAACCCAGTATTAAACGGTAAAAAGTACAACTTTTCCGTTTCTTGGTTGTCCATAAAGACGTTGCGTATATACGCATGGACCTCATTTGGTTTCGTCAATATTTCGGTTAAGTTGACAGCGCTGGGGCATAAGAATGCAAATCTTTGCTCCAATCCCCGGGGGCGCATAAAACTGTCATACAGAAACCTAAAATAAAAACATCATTAACATTAGAATATTCATTTGAAAAATAAAGTAAATAAGTTGTTCAATTACCAAAGTAGATCGGATATACCTCAAGTATATATTGACAACAGTGACGCCCAATTCTGTATGTTGGAAAACTTGCTCGAAGTCTTCATTACCAACATTCTGGTCAATATGAATTAAGTATATAACAAATTTTACCTCTTTCACTAACATCTCTTTCTTTTCTTGGTTGGAATATGAATTACTTGTTTCTTATCAATGCGGACGGATGAATGGATCCAAATTCCCTCGTTATGGTCATTTCTGATATATGACCCATCCGCTATAAGATCCTCATCTTGATCATTTCTATTCAACCCATTCTCAACATCAATATCACATTGATCTACACCGCTATCACATTGATCTACACCGCTATCATCAACCACTTTGTTAGATAGAAGCACTATAGACCATTTCATACTCGTCGGGTCAGTGACATAGAACACTTGTCTAGCTTGCGATGCTAGAATAAAAGGCTCATCTTTGTACCCCACCCTATTAAGATCCACTTGCAAAAATCCAGACTTATCCATTCGTATGCCACTACTATTTACCCACTTACAACCAAAGATTGGAATCTGAAACTTCTCGTAATCAAACACCCAAATGTGCTCAATAACTCCAAAATATGACAGATTTGCATATTTGGGGTTTAAGTCCTTCATACTTGATATGTGCATTGCTTCAGCTAGGACGGTGACACCACTATTTTGCATAGTACTTTTATCATCTTGTTCTTTGGTATAAAATGTGTATCCATTAATTGCGTATATCCATCATAAACCTCCACACCGTTCTCCCACAATATCTTTAAATCTTCGATCAAAGGTGTCAAGTATACGTCTATGTCATTCCCTGGTTGTTTAGGCCCAGAGATTAACATAGATAACATCATGTACTTACGCTTCATGCATAGCGACGGAGGTAGGTTATAAATCATAAGAATCACAGGCCATGTGGTATGTGAGATACTTTGAAGACCATGCGGGTTCATTCCATCAGTAGATAATGCCAGACGAAGGTTTCTTGCTTCTTCCCCAAAGTCAGGATAATCATTATCAATTTTCGACCACTGTGGTGAATCAGCCGGATGTCGTAACTTTCCATCAATAATTCTTTCATCTGCATGCCAAGTCAGGTGTCTTGCATCGGTTTCACTACGAAACATGCGCCTAAATCTCGGTATTATAGGAAAATACCATAAGACCTTGGCTGGAGACAATTTTTTCTTATATCGAGACAAACCGCATTTAGGGCACTCAGTTAACGATGCATATTCCTTTCGAAACAAAACGCAATCGTTTGGACAAGCATGTATTTTATCATAGCTCATGCCAATAGAGCACAACATTTTTTTGGCCTCATAGGTTCGATTGGGAAGAACATTATCTTCCGGTAGCATTTCTCTCAAAAGGGCCAACAACTCTGTGAAACTTTTATCCGACCATCCATTGCCCGCCTTTAAGTTGTACAACTTCAATACCGCAGACAGTCTTGTGAATTTAGTGCAACCTTGATAGAGCGGTTTCTCTGCATCGCTTACCAACCTCTCAAACATTTCGGGACAATCATGAAGATCTTCTACAACTGCTTCTGCAATCTCTTCGACTCGATCACAATCGTATGTTTCCGTGTCTTTGTCATCTGAAGCATAGGTTGTATTACTTTTCCTCGTCGGTTCAACATTCTCGTTAATTTTCTCACCATGATGTATCCAACACTTATAACTTCGATCAATTCCATTCATCAGTAAATGCGATTTCAACCCATCTGCGTCAACCCTACCAACATAACAACAACCCAAGCAAGGACATTTTATTCGATTGAGCTCTTCAGCGTCAGCGTGTTGAACAACAAACTTAACGAAATCCAATACCCCATTCTCGTACTCTTTGGACAATCGATCGGCATCCATCCATTTTTTATCCATGGTTTTCCTACTTATTAATCCTAACAGTTAGAAAGAATTTAACATTAGCATAACAAGTCCAAACTAAGAAATTCAAAGCAATTAACTTCATTAACAAAATTGCTTTGAATTTCGGTTCTTTAGAACAACAACCTCAAGAATTTACATTATTAACATTAACACTAACACTAACACTAACACTAACACTAACCTAACACTAACACTAACACTAACCTAAACTAAACTAAACTAAACAAACACATTATATAGCAATAGTTAACAATGTAGAAAAATGTTAACAAGAACAAACTATAATAGATGTTCTAAACTAACACTAACACTAACACTAACACTAACCTAACACTAACACTAACACTAACACTAACCTAAACTAAACTAAACAAACACATTATATAGCAATAGTTAACAATGTAGAAAAATGTTAACAAGAACAAACTAAACTAACACATTATATTGATTCTATTCCTATATCACCAAAAATGAAGTTAGCACATATTTTATTCTTATATCCAACAACAGTCCAACATTAGCAACAACATTAACAACATTAGCAACATTATCAACATTAGCAACAGTCCAACATTAGCAACAACATAAACAACATTATTATCAACATCAACAACAACATTATTATCAACATCAACAACAACATTATCAACATTATCAGCAACATTATCAACTGAAACTCTGAAACTCTGAAACTTCCAAACTGAAACTCTGAAACGTGTAAAATGTGTAATACTCTGAAACGTGTAAAATGTGTAATACATCAACAACAACATTATTATCAACATCAACAACAACATTATCAACAGCAACATTATCAGCATACCTTATAAAATGTGTAATAATCTGAAACTCTTAAACTTCCAAACTGAGTGACGAAAACGCGAAATGAGAGAGGAACAGACGGTCACGGTGGAGTAAAGGTCGTCGGAGTCGCGAAATGAGGGAGGAACGGTGGACGACGGCGCGGTGGACGACGGCAAGGGTTTAGCTCAGGTTCGCAAGTATCCGTTCGCAACAGGGGAGGGAGAAGAAAGAGCGCAAAACTGAAAATGAAAACTGAGTATATTCATATATTTTAATTTTATTACACCTTAGACAGCGCTTTTCAACAAAGCGCTTTCTAAGGTGGCCCTTAGACAGCGCTTTAAAAGCGCTTTCTAAGATTGGCCTTAGACAGCGCTTTTGTTTTTATTTTTTTAAATATTTAAGACCTTAGACAGCGCTTTCCTTAAAAGCGCTGTCTAAGGTCTTATATTTTTTTTAAATTTAAAAGGCCTTAGACAGCGCTTTTAAGGAAAGCGCTGTCTAATATTTTCCATTAAATTTTTTTAAAAATTTAAAAGGCCTTAGACAGCGCTTTTCACTAAAGCGCTGTCTAAGGTCTTATATTTTTTTGCGCTTTTCCTTTATTAAATTAATAGATTCCGTGTTTTTGACCTATAGCAGCGCTTTTGTAATAAAGCGCTGTCTAAGGTGAGATGTTATAAGTCCTTTTTGTTGTAGTGATGTATCCGTAGTACTCTACGGGAACCTCTTGTTTAGTTTGTGTTATGTTATGTTTGCTTGCTAAGATAATCTGTATTAAGGTAAAGACCTAAGGGTATGTACACTAAGTTTGCTCGTCAAGACGTCGCATCGTGTGCCTACGTATCTGACTAAAGAATCAGAGTAACCGTAGTTCACCTAACTAAGGGTGAAAGAGGAACCATTGACTGTGGCCAAGGTTCCAAGGGGAAATGAGTATAAGCTCATTTTAGAGTTCACGATAACTCTCTAAGTCTAAGTTATATGGGAAAGTGAATTCTCATGAGGGTGAGAATCACATAGAGTTCACGATAACTCTATCCTATTACTAAGTTATGATTCAATGGCTCTTATGGGGCCAAGAAAAGGGATAAGCTCTTATGAGGCTAAGGGGGGAAATGGCTCTTATGAGGCCAAGGTGGTGTGATTTGTTTATTGACTTATGAGTCAACTGAGGGGAACTTTCCTTTGGAATAGTATTGAGGATGTGTCAAACGAAACAGGCAACCATAATCATAACAAGAACAAAGAGGGTCACCCATAAAACTTTATCAGAAATATTTACAAGTCTTATTAAGGAAATATTTATGAATGTCACCAAGAATTAAACGAACAGTCACAAATTAAACGCAATTAAAAGCTAAGTTGAAATCTAATCAATCATTAACTCCTAAAAATAAAATCTAACTAAACTCAAGATTAATTTCTAATTAACAATTCAAGTTAAGATCAATCTCCAAAAAAAACTAAAATTAAAAGGTTAAACATCATTTAAAAATCAAGATTAAATTCTAAATAAAAGAAATAAAACTTAAACTAGAATTAAAAATTAAGAACAAAGTTTTGATTAAAATTATGAACAAGATTAAATTCTAATTCCAATGTTAGTATTTAATTCCAAAAAAATCTAAGTTTTAAAATTGATAAAGATAGAATTTAAAAACAAAATCTGAAAATTAAATACAACTTACAAGGGTGCAGCAGTACTGGGAGGTGTAGGGAGTTCCAAAATCAATGGGCTGAGCCCGATATGCCAAAGTTAATCGTTTTAAAAAAGAAAAAGAGAAAACCTGATGAAATCACAAACTATCCTCTTCCCTACTCGTGGAGAACCCTGTTCCCAAACAACCTTGCGCGGTGAAACTGACTTTCTCGTTTGCAATCACTTTCTCGATCTCTCGCGGCGGTTCATCATCATCGCGCGGCACCTCAAGGCAAAGAGAATGAAATCAATGACTTCAACGAATTTGTTCGCTTCGACTCATCGCCTATATCCCTTAGTCACTCTCTTCGCTCATGTTTCGTCAGGCTTGTTGGATTCGGTTTCTCAATCTTTCTACTTCTACTGTTCTGTGGGTTTGAATGGAGAGGGAAAGTGTGAAGCTGAAGGGAGATCGGTGGTTTTCGTGACAAGAGCCGAGTGGTGGTATTGTGGTGCGATGGGAGGTTATTTGTTTTGGTTTATGAGGGTAGTTGAACTGGTGGTGTTCGGTGATGAAGGAAAAATGGAAGGCTGTTTTGTGTGGAGAAGGAATTGGAGTGGGATTGTTGATAGATGTGTGCGACGGTGTTGTTTTGCTGTTGTGGTTGTGAAGGTTTGATGATGATAGAATGGAAGAATTTTATGTGAGGTTGAGTTGGCTCTGGTTTGAACCTTCTGCAGGTTCAAATGTTTTCGCATCAAGTGGGGCGAAGGTGAGTGAGTTTCTGAAAGTGTATGGTGATTTGTTGCTTCATGTGTGTTTTCTCTGTTTCTTTCTGTGAATCCCTCTCCTTTGAATTGGTCTCACTCTGTTCTCTTTAAAAAACAAATTCAAAAGGCAACCAAGTTGACATGTCCTTGTCCTTTACAGATTTTAGGGAAAGTTTGTGTGAGAGACTTTGCTAGGAAGCTTGGTAAAGGTTGGCGTGCCGTAGGAAGTATGCGTGTAGCCGTTGTTTTCAGTTGTTGTTGGAAGTTTTGGCGGAAAGGTCTTGAGTGTGTAGAGACCTACGGTTTTTAGCAAGGGATGGAGTGAAAGATGTGCTGTCTCTTTCGTTTTGCAGGGTAATGCAGCTGGAGAAAGTTTGGTACAGAGGGAGTTTTTACGTATTGCAGGTTCGTACGGTTCGTGTGTAAGGTCGCAGAAAGTTTGATAGATGAAGGTTTGATAGTGGTGAAAAAAAAGTAGCAGAAGGGTTGGACTTGTTGCCAATTTGGTTCGTACAACTTTGTTGCAGCAGCATGGCTTGGCTTTTTTCTTTTGATGTAACAATAAAATGAGAAATGAGAAAAATGATTATTTTTATATTTTTTTTAACAATTAAAGAAGCTAATGATATTAAGCTAAATGAAGAAAAATTAAAGATTAAAATAAACTAAATTAAAGATAAAAACTTAATAAAAATACAAATTAATTATAAATAAAATTAAAAGTAAAAATAAACTAATTTTAATATAAACTATATAAAAAAGATGAGCTAAATTGAAATTAAACTAAATAAATCCTAAATATATCTAAGATAACTATAAGAAATTAAATATAAATAAATATAATAATAATTAAAATAAAATAAACATGGAAGAAGAAAATGCATGATTAATGAGATGTCTTACTGAAAAATGTGAGAATAGAGACCGACTTAAAATGATATGCAAACAATCAGAGAATTTAAGGGTAAAATTTGGGGTACAACAGTTGCCCCTATTTAAATAGCTTTACCGGATGACACGAGGGATGGAAATCCTCGAGAGATCAAGGTGAAAGATATTTAAATATAGCAAACCGAAAATTTTGCTCTTAGATGGGATGCAGATGCTAAGGACAAGCAGCAGACATGCAAATGCTGACATGCCATGAACTCTAGTATGATGATATGATGCCATGATAGATGCAAAAAATGCAGACAAACAAGCAAACAACCGCAGGTGAGTGACACCGGGGAAGGATGAAGGTTAGTATCCATGAGGGAAATTCACTGGGGATACAAGCTAACCAACAAAAGAGACTCACTGGGGATACTCCAAGGAAACACTAGGGATAGAAAGATAAGGGGGAAACCCTACAGGTCCTTACTGGAGATAAGAGCCTGAGAGGTGTTCTCTACTGGGGAAAAATCCAGGGGGATGAATGACAGGTTCATAGGTGACCGGACGACGCTGGGGAAAAATGAAGACACATTCTTACTGGGCATGAAACCAGAAAGAAGACATGATCTCCACTGGGGATCAGTCTGAAATAAAAGGGTAGACATCTTACAAAGATTTCTGGGGATTTCTTATACTGAAGAGTTCAAACGGGATCTTCAAGAAGAGTCAGATAATACAGAGACAAACTCTGCGCATCAGATGATGAAAGGTGAGTGGACCTTTGCTGTAAATAAGGTTAATGAAACAATGGGTACCAAAATGTATTGGTTGAGATAACAAGATGGTTTGGTTTATGAAGAATACCAGTGTGAGCTGCACTTTGGAAAAGGTTCAAGCAACGGGTTCATGATAAACTGGAGTTTAAACAATGTTTGACTCGATTCAAACAAAGAATGGTCCACAATATCTGGAAAGTTAAGTTTAGGTTTGACTCGATTCAAACAAGGACGTTTTACAACAACAGACTAAAGTTAAGACAATGTTTGACTTGATTCAAACAAAGACGGTGCCAACGATAATTGGACTTTTGGTTCAAGCTTGACTCGATTCAAGCAGGAAAAAACTAAAACAAAAGGCTCGATGTTTGACTCGATTCAAACAAAGACTCGGTTCAGGTTTGACTCGATTCAAACAAGAACGGTTTAAAGCAACAAACTCAAAGATGGTCAGTGTTTGACTCGATTCAAACAAAGACTCGGTTCAGGTTCGACTCGATTCGAACAAGAACGGTTTAAACAAAAGACTCAAAGATGGTCAGTGTTTGACTCGATTCAAACAAAGATGGTTTTGACAACAGACTCACGATAATCTGAAGCAAACAAAGGATAAACAACGAGCTCACGATAACTCGAAGTTTAGGTCCAGGTTTGACTCGATTCAAACAAGAACGGTGCCAATGATGATTGGACTTTAGGTTCAAATGAGACCTAGAAAAGAAAAGGTGTCAGTGATGACTGGACTTTAGGTTCTTATGAGACCTGAAAAAGAAAAGCTGCCAGTGATGACTGGACTTTAGGTTCTTATGAGACCTGAAAAAGAAAAGATGCCAGTGATGAATGGACTTTAGGTTCTTATGAGACCTGAAAAAGAAAAGGTGCCAGTGATGACTGGACTTTAGGTTCTTATGAGACCTGAAAAAGAAAAGGTGCCAGTGATGACTGGACTTTAGGTTCTTATGAGACCTGAAAAAGAAAAGGTGCCAGTGATGACTGGACTTTAGGTTCTTATGAGACCTGAAAAAGAAAAGGTGCCAGTGATGACTGGACTTTAGGTTCTTATGAGACCTGAAAAAGAAAAGATGCCAGTGATGACTGGACTTTAGGTTCTTATGAGACCTGAAAAAGAAAATATGCCAGTGATGACTGGACTTTAAGTTCTTATGAGACCTGAAAAAGAAAAGATGCCAGTGATGACTGGACTTTAGGTTCTTATGAGACCTGAAAAAGAAAAGATGCCAGTGATGACTGGACTTTAGGTTCTTATGAGACCTGAAAAAGAAAAGATGTCAGTGATGACTAGACTTTAGGTTCTTATGAGACCTAAAAAAGAAAAGATGCCAGTGATGACTGGACTTTAGGTTCTTATGAGACCTGAAAAAGAAAAGGTGCAAGTGATGACTGGACTTTAGGTTCTTATGAGACCTGAAAAAGAAAAGGTGCCAGTGATGACTGGACTTTAGGTTCTTATGAGACCTGAAAAAGAAAAAATGCCAGTGATGACTGGACTTTAGGTTCTTATGAGACCTGAAAAAGAAAAGATGCCAGTGATGACTGGACTTTAGGTTCTTATGAGACCTGAAAAAGAAAAGATGCCAGTGATGACTGGACTTTAGGTTCTTATGAGACCTGAAAAAGAAAAGACGC
Organism: Lathyrus tuberosus; assembly: GCA_022829125.1. NCBI lineage: Eukaryota > Viridiplantae > Streptophyta > Magnoliopsida > Fabales > Fabaceae > Lathyrus > Lathyrus tuberosus. The sequence goes on from JALAZF010000091.1 coordinate 15,109,320, forward strand.
CAGTGATGACTGGACTTTAGGTTCTTATGAGACCTGAAAAAGAAAAGATGCCAGTGATGACTGGACTGTGCCAGTGATGACTGGACTTTAGGTTCTTATGAGACCTGAAAAAGAAAAGGTGCCAGTGATGACTGGACTTTAGGTTCTTATGAGACCTGAAAAAGAAAAGGTGCCAGTGATGACTGGACTTTAGGTTCTTATGAGACCTGAAAAAGAAAAGATGCCAGTGATGACTGGACTTTAGGTTCTTATGAGACCTGAAAAAGAAAAGATGCCAGTGATGACTGGACTTTAGGTTCTTATGAGACCTGAAAAAGAAAAGATGCCAGTGATGACTGGACTTTAGGTTCTTATGAGACCTGAAAAAGAAAAGATGCCAGTGATGACTGGACTTTAGGTTCTTATGAGACTTGAAAAAGAAAAGATGTCAGTGATGACTGGACTTTAGGTTCTTATGAGACCTGAAAAAGAAAAGGTGCCAGTGATGACTGGACTTTAGGTTCTTATGAGACCTGAAAAAGAAAAGGTGCCAGTGATGACTGGACTTTAGGTTCTTATGAGACCTGAAAAAGAAAAGGTGCCAGTGATGACTGGACTTTAGGTTCTTATGAGACCTGAAAAAGAAAAGGTGCCAGTGATGACTGGACTTTAGGTTCTTATGAGACCTGAAAAAGAAAAGGTGCCAGTGATGACTGGACTTTAGGTTCTTATGAGACCTGAAAAAGAAAAGATGCCAGTGATGACTGGACTTTAGGTTCTTATGAGACCTGAAAAAGAAAAGATGCCAGTGATGACTGGACTTTAGGTTCTTATGAGACCTGAAAAAGAAAAGATGCCAGTGATGACTGGACTTTAGGTTCTTATGAGACCTGAAAAAGAAAAGGTGCCAGTGATGACTGGACTTTAGGTTCTTATGAGACCTGAAAAAGAAAAGGTGCCAATGATGACTGGACTTTAGGTTCTTATGAGACCTGAAAAAGAAAAGGTGCAAGTGATGACTGGACTTTAGGTTCTTATGAGACCTGAAAAAGAAAAGATGCCAGTGATGACTGGACTTTAGGTTCTTATGAGACCTGAAAAAGAAAAGATGCCAGTGATGACTGGACTTTAGGTTCTTATGAGACCTGAAAAAGAAAAGACGCCAGTGATGACTGGACTTTAGGTTCTTATGAGACCTGAAAAAGAAAAGACGCCAGTGATGACTGGACTTTAGGTTCTTATGAGACCTGAAAAAGAAAAGACGCCAGTGATGACTGGACTTTAGGTTCTTATGAGACCTGAAAAAGAAAAGACGCCAGTGATGACTGGACTTTAGGTTCTTATGAGACCTGAAAAAGAAAAGACGCCAGTGATGACTGGACTTTAGGTTCTTATGAGACCTGAAAAAGAAAAGACGCCAGTGATGAATGGACTTTAGGTTCTTATGAGACCTGAAAAAGAAAAGGTGCCAGTGATGAATGGACTTTAGGTTCTTATGAGACCTGAAAAAGAAAAGGTGCCAGTGATGACTGGACTTTAGGTTCTTATGAGACCTGAAAAAGAAAAGGTGCCAGTGATGACTGGACTTTAGGTTCTTATGAGACCTGAAAAAGAAAAGGTGCCAGTGATGACTGGACTTTAGGTTCTTATGAGACCTGAAAAAGAAAAGATGCCAGTGATGACTGGACTTTAGGTTCTTATGAGACCTGAAAAAGAAAAGATGCCAGTGATGACTGGACTTTAAGTTCTTATGAGACCTGAAAAAGAAAAGATGCCAGTGATGACTGGACTTTAGGTTCTTATGAGACCTGAAAAAGAAAAGATGCCAGTGATGACTGGACTTTAGGTTCTTATGAGACCTGAAAAAGAAAAGATGTCAGTGATGACTGGACTTTAGGTTCTTATGAGACCTAAAAAAGAAAAGATGCCAGTGATGACTGGACTTTAGGTTCTTATGAGACCTGAAAAAGAAAAGGTGCAAGTGATGACTGGACTTTAGGTTCTTATGAGACCTGAAAAAGAAAAGGTGCCAGTGATGACTGGACTTTAGGTTCTTATGAGACCTGAAAAAGAAAAGATGCCAGTGATGACTGGACTTTAGGTTCTTATGAGACCTGAAAAAGAAAAGATGCCAGTGATGACTGGACTTTAGGTATCCAAATGAAGTGATTAAATACCATATAGGTCAGTACTAGGGTTGCAGGTTAGACTTCCTGGGGAATGCTGCACCAAGAGTCAAAATCTGACACATGAGGGTGATGACCGGACATAAGCCTAACTTAGACAAAGGTTTTTAGAGATAAGTCGGGGATGTCTTTTACTTTACTGGGGAAATAAAGATTCACATTCTTACTGGACATGAAACCAGAAAGAAGATATGATCTCCACTTGGGGATCAATGTGAAACAAAAGGATAAGCATCCACAGAGATGAAAACAAAAGGATAGCAAAACAAGCTTCTCAAAAAGACTACCACTTGTTATTGGGTATGAATTCTAAAGAGATGTTGATATTACAACACTGTTGGAGAAATAATTTTGTCTTCAATGGGGATTTGTAAAAGACTCTTCCTGCGAGACACAGTGCAAAATAAATGCACGTTCAAAGATAGGTTTGAAAACCACACACTTGCCAGGGACCCAAAATTCGATCTAGGAACAAGCTAGAAAGAAACAGTCAAACAAGACTCCAATTGAGGAATGAACTCAAATGGGATTTATCTCATCCAATTGTGGAAAAAGATAACTGAACCAACCATCATCCACGAGGATAAAGCTCTGTGGGGATTCAAGAATGGATGGGCACTTTATGCCTAGGACTGACAACTCTATTGGAGAGAATAGACACACCCAGTCACTTGGGGAGATAAATGCCAAAGTGAACAAAACAGGTAAACACCAGAAAGAGAAAGCAAAATGCTAAGATGCTATGCTTATGCTGAAAAAACAGACGAGAAGCGAGACTGGAGATGAAATAAACATCTCGACAAGGATACCCAGTCAAACTCATTAGATTGGACCATTACTGGGGATGAACTTGCAGATGAAACAGCTCTACTTCAAGGTTATGACCTTCTCTGGGGGAAATAGTACTCCACTTGGTATGGCATCATGACTTCACTAGGATTGCCATCATGAGCTTGATTTCTTCACTGGAAAGAAGAGATCCATTGGGAAGTGCAAAGATTAGCTGAAGTAACTGCTTACTGGGAAAGCTGGCAGAGATGCCACAAAAGCTGAGTAGTTCTGCATAACTCATCTGCCCCCGGGTACATGGTCTGTCAGAAGGAAATATCAAGAGGATTTTATAGAAGAATTGGCATACATGGTGTTTCAATATCTTCAAACTCTTGGAGAGATTCATGAATTTCAGCCTGACTGCCCCTGATTGATTGGTCTGTGAGGATAAGTCATCAAAAGGATTTTACAGAAGAATTGGCATACAAGATGCTTCAATATCTTTAAACTTTTGAAAGGACTCATAAGTCTTGACAAAGCTGCCCTAGTTCAACTACATTTGCAATACAAAGTCTTTTAGACCGTGGTAGGAACAACTGGGGAACAAACTTGCCCCTGCTGATGGGTCACTGGGGTCCAAACTTGTCGTAAGATGACCTCAAGAAGACTTGCCCCAATATTCTGAACTTTGAAGAGTTCTGCCCCTGATTCTTGGCTATTGGGATGGTGGATTGGCAGAACATTCCGCTTGGTTGCCCCTGACTGAGCATTTCTTTATCAAGTCAAATTCCCTAGCTGGCTGCATTTGTTGAGATTCCTTTGATATTGAATTGCTTTGCAAACAAGTATTGTTCATTAAAAATTGGCGATTTCAATGCAAAATTCATGCAAGCTTTTGAAAACAAATTTTTATTTGATGAAACACACACAGTGGAGTGATTAAATCAAAAACAAAATGGATCTAGTCATTTACTGAATGAGATAAAGTAAGCAACACACGCAGATAGCAAATATCATTAGGAGTCAGGTTAATCAACCTTACTGTAGTATGCTTTCGAAACAACCTTACCTCAATTAGGTCTTTTAAGGGTTGTAACGTGGCCTGGTTCACGATTTATGAAACAAAAGATAAAGGCTCAAAGTTTATTTGGTACCCACCCCATCTTCGTGACGAACTTCAGTCCTACACTCAGTTAACTCAAGTTATACATTCAAGTTCCCACAGACTAGGAACGAATTGATGATAGTTGATGATTCAGACACCTTTATAGTCACTGCTTCCTTGCAGAATTTGGTTGTCTTTTGTTGTCTTTGCTGAGGTTATGACCTTTTTTTTTTGTTGAGGTCACGATACCTCTTTTTTTTTTTGGTTGAGGTCACGATACCTCTTCTTTTTGGTTTGGTTGAGGTCACGATACCTCTTCTTTTTGGTTTGGTTGAGGTCACGATACCTCTTCTTTTTGGCTGTTGTACAAGTTCTTTGTGTATAAGGCAAAGTTCTGGGCTTCCCAACTTTCTTGGCTTTCGCCTTGAAAGGGACTCGGCTCATTCTTTGATTAAGGATTTTTTCAACGATCCTTCCTTATTTGCTGTTTGGAGGAATAACTTGTATAAACGCTAACTCATTTGATTTGAGAGAGCTGGCTGGTGTCTTGCATGAAGCGCTTGCATTCAAATGTATAACCAAGTTAAAATGAGAACTACCCTGCCCCAAGGTTGAGATTTAAGGGTTTTTGTGTAAAGAAAGAAAAACTCCTACTTCTAGGCTCGAAGGGTTGACGAGGGATTATCTTCCTTATTTCTCCAGTGTTTGGGAATTGAAACAATGCCTTACATCCTCGGTCAGGTTTAATCGAAAGCATACCACAACAGTTATGGATAATATTTTCATCATCCTCCCCAATCTTTGCTTAAACAAACAGTTTGATAAAGGGAAAGGAGCAAAATAAAGATATTTTTTGTTTTTTCACGAACATAAAAGCAAATGAGTGAAACGAATGGACTTAATCAAAATATGCATAAACTCTTCATTAATCTTGCCAATTTGAAAGTACAACAAAGCTTATAAGCAAAAACAAATTCAAACATGCAAAGAAAAGGACAACAAACTGCCAAACAGTCAAAAGTTTGCCGGCTTTGGGGAATTAGGCTTTCCCTTCTTGATTTGCCAAACTGGTCTCAACAGGAACCTGCACAGGTTGAGCTTGGGCAACATCGTTCACAGAAGTCCTTTAAATGCTGTCGTCTTTCTTTGCCAAGGCTGTCACAATCTGATCCAACTGGTTACTCAACAAGTCAAAATCCGCTCTGGTCACAAACTGGTTCTGCTCTTCTGAGTTCACGATCCTTCAAAATCTACTTCAAGTCCAATGATGGCTTTAGGAAGTCAAGCTGGGTTACAGACAGAGGACGGATGAGACTCAAGGCTGAGAAATGCAAATGCGATGCAATGCTAATGCAAGCCAAATGGTTTCAAGGAACTCAAAGGCGAGCTGCAAACATTTTGGAAAACCGAAGAGTTTTGTTTTAAAAATCCGTGATCTCTAAGGATCTTTGCAAAGAAAAGAACGTTTGAGTTCCTTGAAACCATCAATGGATGCGATGAGATGTATGCAATGTACAAAACACGGGCACACAAAAACATAGATATACGTACATCCAACAGCACACAAGCCCTAGATTTAGGGGTCTCATGCATGGATGAACGTATGCACGAACACACATATACAGATATTCACAGATATGCCCACACAAACAAGAGAGGGCCTAGGTTTGAAGATCACGATCATGGAGCCATGGTCTACCCATCCCAGAAGGTATGTACTATGGGTTTTCATCTGCAGAACAGGGTTCTAAAAAGGTTCCCAGAGTCGACAATCCATCTTTCGGATATTATCGACTTCCCAATTAACTTGGTAATCAATAATATTCTCAAGAGAATCTCGTCTGAGTGTAGTATCGCGTGACAACCATTTCAGAAATAGACTCCCTCATGGTCACCGCACTACATCCTAAAAGGCCAAGTGGGGATAAGGGTAACTAAAGGTCATCAGTATCCCTGGCACCAAGGTCGAAGTGGCAACGCCTTCACGATTGCTCGTTCAACATATACCAACTCCGAGAGGGCCTCAACTGAGTGTGGAATCTCAAGTAAACTCTTTTGGGATTCGACTCCCTCAAAGTCTCCTTGACTATATCCACTATCCTATCATAAGTGCACTCAAGTCCGGGTTAGGACTTATCTCACCACTCAATAGTAGCACCCTGCACACAAAAGAACCCAAACAAAACATGTATACAGATATATACAGATATGTACCAGTATATCAAACAAACATAAATAAAATAAACAAAACAAGGTGGGCTTAACCCTCAAAAATACTCTTTTCCCCAGTGAAGTCGCCATTTCTGTTGCGGTGAAAATCGGATAACAAGCTATTACTTAACTTGCATCATATTTCTTTTACAACCGACTTTGATTTATCCAAAGGAAAGGTTCAAGATCGTTAAAAAAACCTAAAGGGGGGAGATCTAAGGTTCGGGGGTTGGTTATACAAAGGGAAAGTATTAGCACCCTATGTATCCGTAGTACTCTACGGGAACCTCTTGTTTAGTTTGTGTTATGTTATGTTTGCTTGCTAAGATAATCTGTATTAAGGTAAAGACTTAAGGGTATGTACATTAAATTTGCTCGCCAAGACGTCGCATCTTGTGCCTACGTATCTGACTAAAGAATCAGAGCAACCGTAGTTCACCTAACTAAGGGTGAAAGAGGAACCATTGACTGTGGCCAAGGTTCCAAGGGGAAACGAGTATAAGCTCATTTTAGAGTTCACGATAACTCTCTAAGTCTAAGTTATATGGGAAAGTGAATTCTCATGAGGGTGAGATTCACATAGAGTTCACGATAACTCTATCCTATTACTAAGTTATGATTCAATGGCTCTTATGGGGCCAAGAAAAGGGATAAGCTCTTATGAGGCTAAGGGGGGAAATTGCTCTTATGAGGCCAAGGTGGTGTGATTTGTTTATTGACTTATGAGTCAACTGAGGGGAACTTTCCTTTGGAATAGTATTGAGGATGTGTTAAACGAAACATACAACCATAATCATAACAAGAACAAAGAGGGCCACCCATAAGACTTTATCAGAAATATTTACAAGTCTTATTAAGGAAATATTTATGAATGTCACCAAGAATTAAACGAACAGTCACAAATTAAACGCAATTAAAAGCTAAGTTGAAATCTAATCAATCATTAACTCCTAAAAATAAAATCTAACTAAACTCAAGATTAATTTCTAATTAACAATTCAAGTTAAGATCAATCTTTAAAAAAAACTAAAATTAAAAGGTTAAACATCATTTAAAAATCAAGATTAAATTCTAAATAAAAGAAATAAAACTTAAACTAGAATTAAAAATTAAGAACAAAGTTTTGATTAAAATTATGAACAAGATTAAATTCTAATTCCAATGTTAGTATTTAATTCCAAAAAAATCTAAGTTTTAAAATTGATAAAGATAGAATTTAAAAACAAAATCTGAAAATTAAATACAACTTACAAGGGTGCAGCAGTACTGGGAGGTGTAGGGAGTTCCAAAATCAATGGGCTGAGCCCGATATGCCAAAGTTAATCGTTTTAAAAAAGAAAAAGAGAAAACCTGATGAAATCACAAACTATCCTCTTCCCTACTCGTGGAGAACCCTGTTCCCAAACAACCTTGCGCGGTGAAACTGACTTTCTCGCTTGCAATCACTTTCTCGATCTCTCGTGGCGGTTTATCATCATCGCGCGGCACCTCAAGGCAAAGAGAATGAAATCAATGACTTCAACGACTTTGTTCGCTTCGACTCATCGCCTCTATGCCTTAGTCACTCTCTTCGCTCATGTTTCGTCAGGCTTGTTGGATTCGGTTTCTCAATCTTTCTGCTTTTACTGTTCTGTGGGTTTGAATGGAGAGGGAAAGTGTGAAGCTGAAGGGAGGTCGGTGGTTTTCGTGACAAGAGCCGAGTGGTGGTATTGTGGTGCGATGGGTGGTTATGTGTTTTGGTTTATGAGGGTAGTTGAACTGGTGGTGTTCGGTGATGAAGGAAAAATGGAAGGCTGTTTTGTGTGGAGAAGGAATTGGAGTGGGATTGTTGATAGATGTGTGCGACGGTGCTGTTTTGCTGTTGTGGTTGTGAAGGTTTGATGATGATAGAATGGAAGAAGTTTATGTGAGGTTGAGTTGGCTCTGGTTTGAACCTTCTGCAGGTTCAAATGTTTTCGCATCAAGTGGGGCGACGGTGAGTGAGTTTCTGAAAGTGTATGGTGATTTGTTGCTTCATGTGTGTTTTCTCTGTTTCTTTCTGTGAATCCCTCTCCTTTGAATTGGTCTCACTCTGTTCTCTTTAAAAAAACAAATTCAAAAGGCAACCAAGTTGACATGTCCTTGTCCTTTGCAGATTTTAGGGAAAGTTTGTGTGAGAGACTTTGCTAGGAAGCTTGGTAAAGGTTGGCGTGCCGTAGGAAGTATGCGTGTAGCCGTTGTTTTCAGTTGTTGTTGGAAGTTTTGGCGGAAAGGTATTGAGTGTGTAGAGACCTACGGTTTTTAGCAAGGGATAGAGTAAAAGATGTGTTGTCTCTTTCGTTTTGCAGGGTAATGCAGCTGGAGAAAGTTTTGGTACAGAGGGAGTTTTTGCGTATTGCAGGTTCGTACGGTTCGTGTGTAAGGTCGCAGAAAGTTTGATAGCTGAAGGTTTGATAGTGGTGATAAAAAAGTAACAGAAGGGTTGGACTTGTTGCCAATTTGATTCGTACAACTTTGTTGCAGCAACATGGCTTGACTTTTTTCTTTTGATGCAACAATAAAATGAGAAATGAGAAAAATGATTCTTTTTATATTTTTTTTTTTAACAATTAAAGAAGCTAATGATATTAAGCTAAATTAAGAAAAATTAAAGATTAAAATAAACTAAATTAAAGATAAAAACTTAATAAAAATACAAACTAATTATAAATAAAATTAAAATTAAAATTAAAAGTAAAAATAAACTAATTTTAATATAAACTATATAAAAAAGATGAGCTAAATTGAAATTAAACTAAATAAATCCTAAATATATCTAAGATAACTATAAGAAATTAAATATAAATAAATATAATAATAATTAAAATAAAATAAACATGGAAGAAGAAAATGCATGATTAATGAGATGTCTTACTGAAAAATGTGAGAATAGAGACCGACTTAAAATGATATGCAAACAATCAGAGAATTTAAGGGTAAAATTTGAGGTACAACATATACTTACTTGGTCGCATATGAAAATTGGTATGGATTAGGGTTTATTGGTACATAAATAATAAAGTATTAAAAGGTTCCGCTCATTACAGTACCGGCAATGTACTAAAATAATAAAATAATAAAATTTTATTATTAATATTCGTTTAATTATCTATTACTAAATAATATTAATTATTTTTATTAATAAATATTACAATTGTATTAATTATAACATATATTAATTAATTTTATTAATATTAACATTATTAATATTAGTAATGTTAATATATATATATTAATATTAATATTATTAATATTAATATATATTTAATTCGGTATTTAAAATTTAAAAAAAAAATAACTTCTTCCGTGCTGCCTTTTAATGGGCGGCTGCCTTAATTTTTAAACTGTGCCGCCCTTTCGATGGGCGGCAGTGTCTTACAACCTAGTTTTTTTTCCTTTTTGAAAAAATTATAGTTTGGAGAATATTTTGAAATGTATGAGATTCTGAAAATTTGTTTGCAAAAGTATGGTAGGGAGGGAAAAAATTTGATATATGATATGTCATATATTTATTTAATCCTTAGCAAAATTAGCTTTTTCAAATTGGTGAAAAAAGAAAATGAAATTCTAATTCAATCATGTAAACTTTTACTAGACTAGTGAAAAGCTTTTACTTGCACTCCTTTCACTGTCTATAAATAAATACTAAATTATTATTCTTGTTGTTACATCAATTATATCACATCCTTTCAAAAAATCAATTATGTCACATTAGCATTTGTCCCTGTCGAAAATAGTTAGCAATTTTGTCCACTGCAATTTCTTATTTTAACATATTGAAATGAATAAATTTATGTAACAATTTATAAAATTATTCCTATTTTTCTTTTATATTAGTAACACTTATCATAACTGTCTAATAACTAGAAATACAATATAATATACACACTTTATGTTAAGACTTTTTATAATATATTTTCTTTTTTTGAAAAATTAGGTTTTTTTAAATCTTTTGATGAATTTTGCTAGAAAAAGAAAGTGCCATGAATGGCGCCAAAAACACTCCAAACTTTATATGTTAGGTAAAACCAAAAAAAAATCGTAATAAATAATTAAAAATACTGTTTTTCAAAAGATTTCAAATTATTGCATACATTTGGGTAAAAAAGCTACAAAAAAAACATAATGCAAGGACATTTCTAAAAAGGAAAGTTCAATAATAGTTTGTGATAGCCACCTAATAGGTCCAATCCCAACCTCTAAATATCACAAACATCACACTCCCTTTGAAAAAGACATAGATACCTGTGTCACGCTTTGATTGACAGGCATGATCCAACTACCATTCCTGTTTTAAAAAAAATTAGTTTTCAATTTCTTTGAAAAATTAATGATTTGGTAGTGAAAAGAGAGTGAAAGAGATAAATACATGAGTGTCAAAATAAGAAAAATGTGATAAATTTGATTTATTATTTAATAAAAGAGAAATTATTCCTATATATATATATATATATATATATATATATATATATATACTCCCTCCGTCCCAAAATATAAGAGAAAAAATTAAAAACACACTTATTAAGAAAAGTAAAAAGTATGATAGTTTGATTAAGATTTTGTTGAACAAAATTGCTTTGAAAGATGTAAAAACAATTCTAATTGGTCGTCGGTTATAGAAAAGATGAGAAAGAATGCATTTTACCTTGAAAAAGATGAAAGTTATTTTTTTTCTTATATTTTGGGACAAGAAAAATGTATTTTTTTCTCTTATATTTTGAGACGGAGGGAGTATATATGATCGTCGTTCTTTGCAGATATCCATTGGATGTGTTTTACGGCTGAGATTTATTGGAACCGTAAAAGTAACTATCTTTGCTGATTAAGAATATTCTTGATGGAACCTCTATCAGATTGTATGTCAAGTCGATGTGGTCTACTTAGGTCACCTGAGGTTTCTCTTATCGACCCATAACAGTTACCCCTCTAAGTCTATGTTGGGGTATAGGTAGGCAGGAGGTTGTTATTATGACTCTGGATGACGACCATCTCCTTGTTTTTTGAGTCATATGAATGAGGATTACTTTGGTTCCTTAAGTAGCCATGCATTAAATGCATCCTATTTCAAACGTCTTTTCATATACTTCATCATGATGGTTCTTGAGAACCTAAATTCTTGAGTGTTATTTAGACATGTTTGTTGAAGTCTTTTTTTGCCTTCCATAATACATTTTATTTTTAAGGGATAAGTATCTTCTTCCTTTTTCTAAGTCTTCTTTTTCTAGTATGATAGTTTCATTGTTTCCTTCTTCTCTATTTCACTTTACATAACTGTAAAATAGTGCATTATGAGCAAGAAATTGCAGAAAAGTATTAGTAAGTCTCAAAAAGATACTCCATCTTCTTGGATGGATCTTGCTTATTCTTCCACTACTTTTGTTTTAGCCAAACCGAGCAATTTTGACAGTGTTTTTAAAGAGGTAGGTTTGTATTCTGACTAGGGAACTGTGATTCCTTCTGAAGACGAAATGACATGTCACAAGTATGACGCTTGCGTCATTCCGTTTTATGAATATGCTTTCTCCACCGTGGGTCTTCATATTCCTTTTCCTGCTTTTGAGGTAAAGGTACAAAACCATCTGGTCATGCCCCCGACAACTCCACCATTCTTGTTGGATGTCATACCCCAATTTTGTCTGGGCATTTTAAATTTTTAAGCAACCAATTTTATTTTGTTTTGTCTAGAATAAAATTTTGATTTGACAGATAAATCGGTTGAATCGATTCCTTAACCGCGTGTGAAATCAGTGAACAATATTTTCCAGGTTTGGGCCCCCAACTGTCTGTTTTATTGGTCTACACTTCACATAGTTTAACCTAGCATGCTCGTTTGATTTTTTCGTGCCTTCGCGCAATCTCATTTTGATCTGTTTGAGCCTTTTCATCCGGGCATTTTTAACTGTGAGATTTGATCCGCAATTGTTTGAGCCTTTTCAAGTGTGAGAGAATTTAATCAGTGCATTTTCTTGCACATTCTTTCACTATTATGTTTCCGACAATTCTAGAGTGTCTTTCGTTATTTCTACTATTTTATTGTGTTTCCTTAACTTAGTTTGTTGTTACATTTATTTTAATTTCGTATGGTATTTTCTGAATAAACAACTATTTACACCCTCTTGATGTGCAGGTCATAACTTGGGATACGAAAATCAGATTGACGCATTCTAATAGCATTGGAAAACTGAGAGGATAAGATAAAAGTTTCATGTTAAAGTCAAAAGCAAACTCAGAGTGAAAAAGACTTGAAAATTTCGTTTTAGTTTCAGAGTTAAGAACGTAATTAGTTTTGGGTCAGTTTTTATGTTTTCCGTCCCGGTTAGGATTAGAACCCCGAATTCCTAGTTTCCTTTAACCTAAGTTAGTTTTTGTACTGTTCATTCATCCTATTCACTATTCACGAGATTTCTTGCTTTGTACGATTTCACGGAGAACTAATTCCAAGAGTCGAACTGCTGTATTCGGATTCTAATTTGAGGTTTTTATAAATTTCAGTTTAATTTCGATTTCTTTTCAATTCTTCTTATAAACTTATTTGCTTAATTAAATTGCTTTCGTTTGCTTAATTCGATTACTGCTTATAGGATAGAGTTGATTAAATTCGATTGTTGCATGATCCTTAACTATAATCACCTTAGCGTATCTTTTTCGTTATCAAGTTTGATTAAATCGCGTTTTCTTAATTCGCAAGAGCTTAAATTCGTTTGCTTAATTCGGATAATAGAAACATACATCACATAATACCAATTACGTTTGTCAGTGGTTATTGCAATCAAATAAGGTCAAATCCACTTAGGGAAATAGAATTATAAGAATCGATGATAAGTAGGAAATTGATACATTCGATTATCTTATTTATCAAATTTTATTTTATATTTAATCATCTTCGATTTAAGTTCTGAACTTGAAAACCCTTTTCTCTTTCATTCGGTTGGTTAAATCAATTCGAGGGTCCTTGCAATATGACTCGAGTGTCGCTTCCATTTTACTGCATTTTTAAACTCGTTTTTGCCCTGTGTGCGACAACGGATTAGATGTGTTTTGCGGTTGAGATCCTTTAGGATTGTAAAAGTAACTATCTTTACTGATTAGGAAAATTCTTGATGGAACCTCTATCAGATTGAATCCTGAGTCGACGTGGTCGACTTAGGTCATCCGGGGTCCCTCTGATCAGCCTAGAACAGTTCCCTACAAGCCTATGTCGGGGTATAGGTAGGCGGGGGGGGGGGGGGGGTTGTTATTATGACTCTGAATGACAGTCATCTCCTTGTTTTTTGAGACATATGAATGAGGACTGCTTCGGGTTTTTAAAGAACCTTGCATTAATGCATCCTACTTCAAACGTCATTTCATAGATCTCATCATGATGGTTCTTGGGAACCTAAATTCTTGAGTGTTATATGTGAAATATTTAGACGTGCTTGGTAAAGTCTTTTTTCCCCTATAATACATTTTCTTTTCAAGGGATGAGTATCTTCCTTTTTCTGAGTCTTATCTTTCTAGTTTGAAAGTTTCATTGTTTCCTTCTTCTATATTTCACTTCCCGTAATTGAATAATTAGTACATTATGAGCAAGAAATCACAAAAAGTATTAGTATGTCTTAAAAGGATACTCCATCTTCTTGGATGGGTCATGTAGCGCGATTTTCGTGACCCCCATCTGTGGATGGGACTTCTTGTGAACCGCAAAGTGCCACACATGAACTTTTATATTTATCCTATGAAGCTTTAAAGGAAGGGGAAAAAATCTAAATAAACCCTGCAAAAATGAAAATGTTAAAAGAAACAAAGTGCAAATAAAGGGAACTGGAATCGGGGGTTGATTATACTAAGGGAAACTACTAACACCCTAAGCATTTGTAGTACTCTACGGGAACCTCTTGTATATATTTGTGCTATTATTATTATTTGCTATTATTGAGAAAGTTTTATTGCTTTTGAGAGATGAAGAGAGTGAGAAATGTTTTTGTTGTTTTTGTAATATATATGAAAAAGGAATTTTGAAGAAAATGGAAAAGAGGATGAAAAAAAAAAAAAGAGTACTCGCCGAGGGTTGAGATCTTGTGCCTATGTATTTTCAAAAGAGAAATCAAAGCAGTCGGTTCGAAAATACGGGAAAAGCTTGAAGGAAATTTGTAGCTCGGTGACTACGAGTTGTCGGGTTTTTAAGAACCAAGACAACGAAAGGGAAAAAGTTTGAAAGCAAATCTGATAAAGATTGATTTAAAAGAGTTAAGAGATTTGAATGAAGAGTTGGGAGATTTGTAAAGGGGGATGCTTTTAAGAAGCCTGGGGGTCCTTGTATGAAGCCCAAGAGGAGGCTAAAGGTCACTGTATAAACTAAAGGTGAAGAAGGTTTAAGATGAGTTTCACCGGGAAACCTTCCTCTCTTTGTTGAGGTGTTCTAAGGTTGAACTAAAGGGATCATGCTATGATGCTTGGATAAAGCCCAAGAGGAGACCGTGGATATGAATGTGAATATGAGTATCCGGGAAAGCGTCGGAAAAGAAGATGAAGATGTGAATATCCGGTAAAACCTCGGAAGAGAAGAGAAGGTAAAAAATGAATATCCGAGAAAGCATCAGATGAAAAGAGAAGATCTTGAATATCCTAGAAAACATCAAATGGAAAGAGAGAATATCCGAAAAAACGTTGGATGTGAAGGAAAGATGTAAAAAAAGAAAAGGTTGCAATATCCGGGAAAGCGTCGGATGTAAATAGAAGATAAAAAAAGAAAATAGTGCTCGCTAAGATCTCACGATCTTATGCCTACGTATTTTCAACGAGATCTTCAGAAATCATAGCGCTCGTAGTTCACCCCTAAGGGGCGTGAACTACAGAAAGGAAAGTTTTGATCGCACGACGACAAGAGAAAATGTTTGACAAGAGGGGAAATCTAACCTAATGTTGTTATGCAAGATGGACCTAAGGTTGAGTTTTGAAGGGAAATTCTACCCTAATGCTATCATGCTTGGATGAACATCCTAATGTCTACCTTACTCCAAACTTAATCGAAAATTAAGTTGAACTAAGAGATCCTAAGGGAACATGTATAAGTGGCAAAACATCACGAAATAAATGAACATACACGTTAAAGCATTGTGAGAGATAAAATCAGAGTCGCTTATACATGGAAAAACATCATGTGAAAGTGAAAACATACACGGGAAAACATCTTGAAGTAAATAAATATACACGACAAAGCATCGTGGAATATACACGGAAAAATATCGTGTGGTGTAAATAAATATATGCACGAAAAAAACATCGTGAAATAAGCATGGTTTTTAAACATTTGATTAAAGTGATCACATGAATAAATATTTATACATGGGTGGATCAAAGGTAAAGAGACTTATACTCCAATGGAAGCCCTAACTATGTACAAAATGTTTTGAAGGTTTAATTGAAAAGAAAATCCTAATTTAACATTTAATTAAAGATATTTTCAGAGAAAAATCAATTAACCATGGTATGAAAAGCAAATAAGTCAAGTAAACATGTTATGTACATCTAACAAGACTTAAATAAAGGTATTTTATTCACATAAACATTTATGATTGATTAGGCTAAGAAAAGAATAAAAAGAAAGTCATTAAAAAATGTATAAAACACTTAAAAAGTACTACTTTTCCACCTAATAAAAATATATCAAATAAATATTATTTTTATAATTTTTTTATGGATTAAAACAATAGGGAGTATAAATGACATGTGTGAAAAACAATGGCTCAAAAATGTTAAAGGAGCTATGAGAAATGAATGGTTAAAGTTATGAAAAAATTTGAAGAGAAAAATGGAAAAAATGTCACAACATCATCTTCGACATCCCTCATGCGTCCTCTCTCTCTCTCTTCCATATTTATTCATTTTTTCCTCAATCTTTCAATACTCATAACTCTCTGATAAGTGCAAATTGTACCTATTTTTGTATATATGTTTTGTTGCACTTATCGGTACTTTTTGGTTAATATTGTTTGAATAAACCCCGATTTGTTTATAAATACGTTTACTTTACTTTTTAGTGTATATATTGCGTATAGTGTAAATATCATTGAGTTTAATTGATTTATCTCATTTTTTACAGGTATCCAATCAAGGATGTCTTGCCATTATTGTATAGAACATTGAATAAGCTTTCCAGTGCTTCGAACCAGGCGAAAAACGGAGTTACGGTTCAAAAGTTACGAATAAAACAGTGCATCATTTTTGTTGTTGCTATCAGCTGCACCTCAGGAGCGTCGGGCGGTGTATTTTGCTGCGCCGGGCGACCCAAACCATCGTCGGGCGAAGCTGTGCGGGCAGAAACACCATTTAAGGCCAAAAACACTATTTTTTGAGGATGGTTTTGGGGTTTTGTGATCCTAACTCCATCAAACACATTCTTGAGTAGATTTAGCTTAGAAACAATATATGGAGTGTATATCTTGACGATCCGGAGTCGAATCCACTTTAATCGGAGTTGACAAACCGTAAGATTTATGTTCTTCTTCCTTCCTCTCTATGTATTCTTCATTTGTTGGGGTTTTGTATGTAAGTTTATCTTGATTGCATGTATATTTATGGATCTTTGTTTAAAATCTCTTTTACAACTCTTAATCGATGTCATCTTTACTTTACTATCTATTTTAATGGGTTTGATTCGCTATAGAAATATACTTTTCGAACTCGGCCTAAGATGTATGTCTATTGGCTGTGGGAAGCGGTATAATATTCACGTGTGTGTATCGATTCTTAATGCTCCGTGTTGTTAAGTTGCGTGAGACATCACCTCCGAGAGAATGCGGTTGATCTCTCAACTTTTATGTTAGACATAACCTCTTGTTGTGAGCGATACGTGGGGATTTTGATGAGTGATTTAGGTTGCGTGCATTTGATCCATATATTTTTTAATGCTTGATGGGTAGATTGAAATATAACTCCTGACGAGTTTTATCGCGTCTTATGAATGTATTTATTTTATTGTCTTATATTTTTCTTTTTGTACTTTTATTCGAAACAATTCAAACCCAAACTTATAAATGCGAGAGACTGTCGAACGACATTCTTTCCCTCGAACCGATCTCTGTGGACACGACATAAATCCCAGAGGGAATTCTTTCTGAAAATAAATATTTTTGCTTGCTTGCCCTATTCTGCATTCAACAAAATGGCGCCGTTGCCGGGGATTGGTTTTGATATTGAATCACATTGCAATTGTTTCTTTGTTTTTGAGTTTTGTATATATCGTATATATTGTCTATTTTCACTTGTTTATAATAATACTTGTATATTTTAACGTTTGTTTAAGTGTTTGGTTAGGACGCTTGCTTTTGGTTACGCGGTGAGACATCACCATGGCATGAATGAAGGAAGTTGCTAGCTAAGCACCGTAAAGGCGTCGAGCTTACGACGTAAAACAAGCATGTTTTATAGTTTTCCTTTTCTAATGTTTTGTTTGTTGTTTGGTTGCAAGTCTTGGTCGACTTATTTGCGGATGCTTTGGTGATTTTCCAAGTTGGTTCATTTTAACTTGCGGATGTATGGTAATGATTTTGTTAAGTTTTGTAGACGTCCGAGGTATGTATTTATCGCTTTCTAGACTTTAGCATATTCATGATACTTAGGCATTTTACAAACTTCCATGCCATTCATTCTTTTGTATACTTGTTCTTATGTGAATCACTTTAGTTCCCAACCTTTTTGTGAGGAAGCCTTCTATTGTTCATATATGCACGGAGTACCAACATTCTTGTTTTAACTGGATTTTATTATGCTTAATCTTTTGTTTGTGTTGATTATATGAAAGCATGAAAAGGATCAATGCATATTGTTTCATTTTGAGCACAACTACCTTAGCCGAATAGTCAATTCACCTTGTGAGTGTGTGAGAATTTGTAACCCCTTTGAGCTTTTTGATCCATGTTTTTATTTGAACTTAATGCTTGTCTATGAGTATTTAGTTCACTTATTTTTGAATGGATTTTGTTTTTTCTTGGACCTCAACTTTGTGTTGTTGTATGAATTTGTACCTTGCCTTAGAAAGTAGGGAGTATTCACATGATGGTGCGGTTGAATTCAAGTTGGGGAGAGAATGATTGTGTACTCATTGGTTGGATTCTATGAGGATTGAAAAAGAAAAGAAAAAAGAGAAAAAAATGTGACAAAGAAAAGAAAAGAAAAAAGAAAGAAAGAAAAAGAAAATCCTTGAAAAAGGAAACAAAAAGAGTTTCAATAATTGTGCTAAATAAGTATTGTGTGTTGTGTACCACTAGGGATTTTGGAAGAAGTTGATTGGAATTTTGGTGTTTGAATCTTTGTGAGTTGATCACTCCCTTAGGTTTAGGCAAGTTTTTGTTTCAATTATCTTTAGAAATTGCCCCTTGTTTGTTTACCCAACCACGTTACAACCTTGAAAAGTCCTTGTGATTCTTGCTTTTGTATTTTCAATGTGAATTTGTGGATGTATGCATAATTTAGTCTTTTGTTTGCATGAGTATTGTGTGAGTGTAAAGTACCTTATTTTGTGTTTTTCATCTACCGATGATTGTTTTTACTAGGTGTGATTCACTTTGGAACTTGTGTTGTTTTAGAATGTTTGGCATGATTTTTGTATTTTGCATTTGTTTCGTGACTATGTTGTCGTCGTAGTTTAGTGGTAAGTATTTACTTTGTGTGTACTGTTTGCATTTGAACCATGCATTCGTTTCCGTTTTTCAAAACCAGTTGATTCGTCTTTCTTTGGATATTGCTTGTGCATTTTCAAGTTTGTTTGATTCTTGTTTGTGGACAAACAATTAGGTAAGTTGGGGAGAGCTTGATAAGTGCAAATTGTACCTATTTTTGTATATATGTTTTGTTGCACTTATCGGTACTTTTTGGTTAATATCGTTTGAATAATCCCTGATTTGTTTATAAATACGTTTACTTTACTTTTTAGTGTATATATTGCTTATAGTGTATATATCATTGAGTTTAATTGATTTATCTCATTTTTTGCAGGTATCCAATCAAGGATGTCTTGCCATTATTGTATAAAGCATTGAATAAGCTTTCCAGCGTTTCGAACCGGGCGAAAAACGGAGTTACGGTTCAAAAGTTACGAATAAAACAGTGCAGGATTTTTGCAGCTGCGCCTCAGGAGCGTTGGGCGGTGTATTTTGCTGCGCCGGGCGACCCAAACCACCGCCGGGCGAAGCTGTACGGGCAGAAACACCATTTAAGGCGAAAAACACTATTTTTTTAGGATGGTTTTGGGGTTTTGTGATCCCAACTCCATCAAACACATTCTTGAGTAGATTTAGCTTAGAAACAACACATGGAGAGTATATCTTGACGATCCGGAGTCGAATCCACTTCAATCGGAGTTGACAAACCATGAGATTTGTGTTCTTCTTCCTTCCTCTCTATGTATTCTTCATTTGTTGGGGTTTTGTATGTAAGTTTATCTTGATTGTATGTATATTTATGTATCTTTGTATAAAATCTCTTTTACAACTCTTAATCGATGTCATCTTTGCTTTACTATCTATTTTAATGGGTTTGATTTGCTATAGAAATATACTTTTTGAACTCGACCTAAGATGTATGTCTATTGGCTGTGGGAAGCGGTCTAATATTCACGTGTGTGTATCGATTCTTAATTCCCCGTGTTGTTGAGTTGCGTGAGACATCACCTCCGAGAGAATGCGGTTGATCTCTCAACTTTTGCGTTACACATAACCTCTTGTTGTGAGTGATACGTGGGGATTTTGACGAGTGATTTAGGTTGCGTGCATTTGATCCATATATTTTTTAATGCTTGATGGGTAGATTGAAATATAACTCCTGACGAGTTTTATCGCGTCTTATGAATGTATTTATTTTATTGTCTTATGTTTTTCTTTTTGTACTTTTATCCGAAACAATTCAAACCCAAACTCATAAACGCGAGAGACTTCGAACGACATTCTTTCCCTTGAACCGATCTCTGTGGACACGACATAAATCATGGAGGGAATTCTTTTCGAAAATAAATATTTTTGCTTGCTTGCCCTATTCTGCAATCAACACTCTCTTAATTTTTCACGAAATTAAAAACCGTAAGAACTTAACTTGTCCGATTTTTCGAAAGGAATCCAATGGTACCACTCATACATACTGAAACTCAACGTACATAACACACGAGGAAAAAAACCAGAATTGAACCTTAGTTTTTAAACAACATAAACTCCACATATAAACATGTTAAAGTGCAAATAGTAGGAGGATCACAACAAACACATTAAGAACTACATTTTTGCTTCAAGAATCAATCAATAATGATGCATGTACATGGAGTTTCAAAGTACAAGAACACTTACCTATTGGGGCAAGGTTCAATGCCTCTTCAATGTAGTTACAGAAGCAAGAGGGGGATTCTATGACCTTCCTTGATCCTCCAGGAGTGTGTTGATGTGCTTGGAATGGATTAAAACCTTCTGGTTTTGAAAATTCGATTCTCACTCTTTTGAATTTTGAAATTTTGAAATGAAGAGAAAAATGAGAGAAAATAAGTGTTGTATTTGATTTGGTGTGTTTTAATTGATGCAAAATGACCTCTATTTATAGGAGAACTGATTTGTTTTGGATGAATAGTGTTGGATGAAGGAGCATGCTATTATCCAATGGATATAGCCACGTAGCTCTAACTTAAAGGCTAAGGTACCAAAAGTCTTCTATAGCATGACTAGAATCTTGACTCAATTTCCATTTTTAGGTTTGAATACTCATTTTTTTTTAATTGATGTGAACTGGTGTGGCTCATTTCATGCCAATTCAATGCTTCAAATAAATGTCAAATGACAAACTTGAATTCATGGCTTTGTAATGATGGTTTTCACATGCTAAGAGTGTAGATCCTTGACTCATTGGAATATTCTTGCATATTTTATGTGATTCTATCAGATTCATGTTGATCTTGGATGATGACAAGGCTTGAAAATCGCGTGACACAAGAAAAGTGCACAAAATCTGTCCTAAAAATCAGTTTGCATCAAGTCTTATTGTAAAATCCACAACTTCTTGCTCAACTAAGATAAATAGATGTTCTAGGACTTTTTGGAAAGCTTGGATGACATTATTCAACTTTGATGTTCATTTTGTGTGAAGATAATACTTGCAAAGTCATCAAAAATGATCTTGAACTTGTGTAATCAAATCTGTCCTAAAATCCGTCTTAAAAATCTGTTTTATCAATGCCTTTTGCAAAAATTATATCTTCCTACTTGAGTATGATAAATGGATGTTCTAGGACTTTTTGGAAGGTTGGGATGACATACTTCAACTTGTTAGAACAAGATTTGGTTCTGCAATATATCTCTAAGTTTTGATAATAACAAAGTTGTATTTGTGTGAGAACAATTTTGGTACTCTAACGTTTATTTTCTAAAGTATTGACAAACAAGTTCTGACTCTAATAAAAATCATTCTGACTTTGATAAAGATAGCTCTGACTCTGATAGAGATCATGTGAAACGTCACTCTCAAATTATCAAAAGTCGCTTATGCGTCAAAGAAGCATGATTGTTTCTGATCTACTGTGCTTCAGAAAGACTCTAAGAAGAAAATATGTTGCTGCTGCAATATTCTCTTGGATTCTGGATCTGAATATAACTCTGATATTTATCTTCTGAAGACTAAGTGCTGAAGACAAGGTTCTGATGAACAACGTTATGAAGACTTAAGTTTTTGAAGACCAAGTTCTGAAGACTCTGAAGACAAGGTTCTGCTGAACAAGTTCTGAAGACTATGAAGACTTATGTTTCTGATAACCAAGGGTTCTGAAGTAGCAGTGCTGAAGACTCTGAAGACAAGGTTCTGCTGAACAAGTTTTGAAGACTCTGAAGACCCAGTGATCTATTCTTCTGATCATGCTTCAAGCATATCAATTCAGAAGCTTCTGATGAATAAAAGAAGATGAAACGTTTGCGAGGGAAAATAGTACATAGTACAAATCAAACACGTTCTTTTCCACTACCATTCCAGTACCCTGATTTGGTGGTACAAAGGACAATTTTAGTGTACAATTTTCATCCCAGCATAACGACATTATTTCAAGTCGCCAGTAATTTTACTTATATTCCTGATCTGCCCTTCAACGGATCTTTTTCTGGCTATATAAAGACTTGATCACTCAAAGAATCATGTGACACCAAGTGTGAAAAATATATATACTAAGACACTGATTCATACGAGAAATAAACACAGAAATACAAATAGAGAAATCCATGAGTGAACAGTAAAGCACTACAATACAAAGAAGAAAATTGTTCTTACTGTATAGATTTTCTCTAAATTAGTTTGAGCTAGAAATTGTGTTTATATCAGCTTGTGTAGAAGCACTTCATTGTAAACATTTTATTTGATCAAACAGTTGTTTGTATTCCTTAAGGGACCAGTTGGGTCATAATCCTTAAGAAGAGACATTTAGTCTGTGTATGTTAGTCACCAGCAGTTGCTAGTGCAGCTGTAATCAGTTTGGTTATAGTGGATTTAAGTCCTTGTGTATAAGACGAAATCACCTTGGCGGGTGGACTGGATTAACTTGATATTTTCAAGTGAACCATGATATATCGTGTGTATTTCTCTATTGTTAGTCTATTTGTGATCTTTGTTTGAGTTTCACACAAAGCTTTCATTTTGAAAACCTAATTCAACCCCCCTTTTTCGTGTTTTTCTCAAACCTTCAATTGGCATCAGAGCTCCGGTTCTGATTGTGATAAAAATATTTATCAACACTTCACCATGTTTAGTACCAATCCAGTATTTGTGTGAGATATCATGGCTGCAGCTAATGCTAATCCTGTTGTAGAAGAGAAAGATCATTACAGTGCCAAACCACCAGTCTTTGATGGTGAAAAGTTTGACTACTAGAAAGATAAAATATAAATTTTCTTTCTTGGTTATGATGTAGATCTTTGGGATCTTGTAGTCGATGGTTAAACTCACCCAGTTGATGCTACAGGTGTTAAAGTATCTAGAAGTGATATGACCAACCACCAAAAGAAAGATTACAAGAATCATCACAAGGCAAGAACCATATTGCTAAATGCTATCTCTTATACTGAGTATGAGAAGATAACAAATAGAGATACTGCCAAATCCATTTTTGATTCTCTGAGAATGACTCATGAAGGAAATGCTTAAGTTAAGGAGACAAAGCCACTGGCCCTAATCCAAAAATATGAGGCATTCGGAATGGAGGATGATGAAATAGTTGAGACTATGTTTTTAAGGTTTCAAATGCTAGTCGCATGACTTAAAGTTCTAGGCAAAGGTTACTCATCTATTGATCATGTTAAAATGATCATCAGAAGTCTTCCCAAGAAATGGAGACCTATGGTAACAGCTCTAAAATTATCCAAGGATCTTAACAGCATAAGTCTTGAGGAACTTGTTAGTTATTTAAGAAGTCATGAGATAGAGTTGGAAGAAGATGATCCTCAGAAGAAATAGGCAAGGAAACTTCAGAGGATCAAGAAGAAACAAAGGCTGCTCTGAGTCATCATCTGGACAGAAAAAGCAGAACTCTAGAAAAAGTCATCTGTTATGAGTGTAATGATCTATGTCATTACAAGAACGAGTGTCCAAAGCTTAAGAAAGACAAGAAGCATAAGAAGAACTTCTCCAAAGCGAAGAAAATACCAATGGCAACTTGGGACGACTCTGATTCTGAAGAAGAAGGCTCTGATGAAGAACAAGCAAATGTTGCGCTAGTAGCAACAATTGACGATGAAGTTTCTAGAGAACCAGAAGACAAAATATTATCAGAACCAGAATCAGACTCAAACTCTGACTCAGAGGTATTATATAAACTCTCTCATTGTGAATTAGAGTTATGTCTTTCAGAAATGCTGGAAAAGTATCAAACTCTTCAGAGTAAATACAAAAATCTTAAAACATCACATGTAATTGCTTCTGAGGAAAAAGATAAGCTTGAGCAGAATAATTCTTTTCTAAATGTAAATATTTTTTCCTTAAAAAATAGTAATTGTGCCCTAAAAAGCAAAATTGCAAAATTAGAAGAAGAATTAATCTCCAATGTCTCTGACACAAGCTGTATCAACAAGTATGATAGAGCATTCTAGTATTTTCTAGCTAAAAGCATAGATAGAAGCAGAATAGCTTCCATGATCTATGGAGTTAGTAGAAATGGTAAGAAAGGGTTGGGGTGTACAGAAACATTTGAAATTGACGAAGGTCAACCTGTTAAACCAAAACCTCTCTATGACCATTTTGTGCCTTCTTGTACTGAGATTGTTTGATCTGAGTTTGCACAAGAACCCCCACCGACACAGAAATCTATTTTTAAAGTCAAATATCATGCACAAATTCCACTTGATTATCCTGTTGTACAAAAGCCCAAATTTGTTAAACACTCTGGGAAACTGACAAGAGAGGACCCAAAAAATGGGTATCTAAGGACAAGATAATCTATGTTGCAGATATTCTTAGCAGCTCAGTTGAAGCACCAATCATGGTACCTAGACAGTGGTTGCTCACGACACATGACGGGAAGAAGGCATATGTTCCAAAGTCTGGAACTTAAGCCTGAAGGCTTTGTTGGTTTCAGAGGAAACCAGAAAGGAAAAATCATTGGCTCTGGAACTGTTGGTAATGGTAACCTTCCTTCTATTACTGATGTTCTTTTGGTCGATGGTTTGATGCATAACTTTTTGTCAAATAGTCAACTTAGTAACAATGGTTATGATATCATCTTTAATCAAAAGTCCTGTAAGGCTGTAAGTCAGAAAGATGCTTCAATCCTATTTGTCAGAAAGAGGAAAAACAACATTTATAAAATTAGAATTTCTGATCTTTGTGAAAAGAATGTCAAATGCTTAATGTTTATTAATGAAGAGCAATGGGTATGGCATAGACGTTTAGGCCATATTAGCATGATGAGGATTTCTCAGCTAAATAAGCTTGAACTTGTCAAAGGCTTTCCAACTCTGAAGTATTCTTCATATGCTCTTTGTGAAGCATGTCAAAAAAGAAGGTTTTCTAAAACTTCCTTTAAAGCAAAGAATGTTGTGTCCACCTCTAGACCGTTAGAACTTCTACACATTGATTTGTTTGGACCAGTGAAAACTGCTTCAATAAGTGGAAAGAAGTATGGATTAGTAATCGTTGATGATTATAGTCGTTGGACATGGGTAAAATTCTTGAAACATAAGGATGAGTCTCATTCTATGTTCTCTACCTTTTTATCTCAAGTGCAAACAAAGAAGGATTTCAAAATAGTTAGAGTCAGAAGTGATCATGGCGGAGAATTTGAGAACAAATACTTTGAGAATCTTTTTTATTCCCATGGCATTTCCCATGATTTCTCTTGTCCCATAACTCAACAACAAAATGGAGTAGTGGAAAGAAAGAATAGGACTTTGCAAGAAATGGCTCGTACCATGATCCAAGAAACTGACATGGCTAAGCACTTCTGAGCAGAGGCAGTAAATACAACATGTTACATTCAGAACAGGGTTTCAATAAGACGTATTCTGGGTAAGGCTCCTTATGAATTGTGGAAGAATAGAAAACCCAACATTTCATATTTTCATCCTTTTGGCTGTATTTGGTTTATGTTGAACACTAAAGAGAATCTTGGCAAGTTTGACTCCAAAGCTCAAAAGTGTTTACTGTTAGGATACTCTGAACACTCAAAAGGCTACATAATCTATAACACAGAAACACAAATTGTTGAGGAATTAATTCATGTCCGATTCAATGATAAGCTTGACCCTGAAAAGTCAAAGCTATATGAAAAGTTTGCAGATCTGAAGATCACCTTATCAGAATCTAAAGAAGAAGAAAATTCAAAAGAAGTAGACAAAGATGCAGACTCTCCAGATTCAGATACAACCTTACCAGAAACTGAAAATAGTCCATCTCATCAGAAGAAGAATAGACTAAAGACTTCTCATTCTAAAGAATTGATTCTAGGAGACAAAGCTGATCCAGTCAGAACCCATTCATCATTCAAGCCTTATGAAGAAACTCTTCTGGGTTTGGTGTCTCTGATAGAGCCAACATCAGTTGATGAAGCTCTTAAGGAAAATGAGTGGATTCAAGCCATGCAAGAAGAACTGAATCAACTCCCCAGAAATGATGTATGGGATCATGTTCAGAAGCCCAAAGGTGTCCACGTCATTGGAACAAAATGGGTATTCAAAATCAAGTTAGATGAGAACGGTGAGGTCGTAAGAAACAAAGCACGACTGGTTGCACAAGGTTATAGTCAACAAGAAGGGATAGACTATACATAAACCTTTGCACCAGTTTCCAGGTTAGAATCTATTCACATTTTAATTTCATTTGTTGTGAATCATGGCATTACTTTATATCAGATGGATGCAAAGAATGCATTTTTAAATGGGTATATTTCTGAAGAAGTGTATGTGCACCAACCTCCTGGGTGTGAGGGTTCTAAAAACCAAGATTTTGTTTTCAAACTTAAAAAATTGTTATATGGTCTGAAATAGGCTCCCAGAGCTTGGTATGAAAGGCTAAGTAACTTTCTTTTGGAAAATGACTTTACCAGAGGAAAAGTGGATACAACACTCTTTTGTAAAACCTTTAAAAGTGACATTCTAATTGTTCAAATCTATGTTGATGATATTATATTTGGTTATGCTAATATTTCCTTGTGCAAGGAATTTTCTAAGTTAATGCAGGCTAAATTTGAAATGAGTCTGATGGGAGAACTCTGATTCTTTCTGGGAATTCAAATTAATCAACGTCTAGAAGGAACTTACATTCATCAGAGCAAGTATGCAAAAGAACTTCTGAAGAAATTCAATATGTCAGAAAGTAAACTTGCTAAGACTCATATGCATCCGACATGCATTCTGGAGAAAGAAGAAGTAAGTAAAAAGGTTTTTCAGAAGCTCTATCGTGGTATGATATGCTCTCTTCTGTATTTGACAGCTTCTCGTCCAAATATTCTATTCAGCGTATGTCTTTGTGCTCATTTCCAATCAGATCTAAGGGAAACTCACTTAACTGCTGTTAAGAGAATCCTAAGGTATCTAAAAGGAATAACTAACCATTGCTTGATGTATAAGAAAACATCAGAGTACAAGCTTTCTGGTTACTATGATGCAGATTATGCTGGAGACAAATTGGAAAGGAAAAGTACTTCTTGAAACTGTCGGTTTCTGGGAAGCAACCTCGTCTCCTGGGCAAGCAAAAGACAATCAATAATTGCCCTCTCAACTGCAGAAGCAGAATACATCTCAGCATCTCTGTGCAGTACTCAGATACTTTGGATAAAGAATCAACTTGAAGATTATCAGATACACGAGTGTAACATTCCTATCTTCTGTGATAATACTTCTGCCATTTGTTTATCTAAAAATCCTATTCTACATTCTAAGGCAAAACATATTGAAATAAAACATCACTTTTTACGTGACTCTTTTCAGAAGGGTACTTTTCAGTTAAAATTTGTGGATACAGATCACCAGTAGGCTGATATTTTCACAAAACCCCTTGCTGAAGATAGATTCATATTCATTATGGAAAACCTATTTATTAAACCATGTCCAGAATGAGAAGATGATATTTTAATATGTCAAGCCACCAGAACTTCTGATATAATATTCTGATGTTAAGCAAAGTGTGTTATTTTTTTACTGACCTTCTGATTCATGATACTTCTACAAGTTAAAAGATGTCCTGATCAGAAACTATTCCAATCAGACACCTCTTGGTATTCTTGACTTTGGGAATATCAAACGTACTCTCTTGAAAACAAACGGTTAGGATTATTTTTTACACTTGTCCAAAATTAAATCATGCCTACTGCTGAAGAAACACCTCGAGCGTTGTGATTTCGTGAGACTAGGTTTCAAGTAATTACTCCTTAATATTCCCATAATCATGTTTAACGCATTGGATTTGAAAATTCACTTGATAACTGTTTAAGTCTTTACGTCTTCCTCCCTTATTATGCATTCTTAAAACTGTGTGTAAGACAAAGATTTCTTGAAACTAAACACTTCTCTTCCCAACCATTATTCTTTGTCAGATTCTGCCCTCCCACTTTCAAGTATACATTTATTCATATTTATTGACTGATGTCAAGATTTGAATAACGTATACCTGATCTGTGATCTTTTGGAGACTGATACACTCCTTTATCATTCTTTGTTCTTGTTTGTATCTCTTGTATTGGAAATGATGAATTCCATGTCTAAATTCATCTATTCTTTATTGCTATTTATTGATATCACTCTTTGTTCTCTTTAAATACCACACTTCTCCTCATAACTATTCATCTGTTCCTAAACTTGCTTTTCATTCTTTCTTCATTCACTATTGAAGATGGCTGGTTTCTACCTGAGTGAATCGCACACTCAACGATACAACAGAGTCACCACCGAACTTTATTTAGTCCCAAAGGACGGGGAAAATATCGATAAAACCCAAGGGGAAGAGAAATGGGAACGGGGGTTCGGTTATGCGAAAGGAAGGTATTAGCACCTAACGCATCCGTCGTACTCGACGGAAACCATTTCGCTTACTTCTAGGCTTGGATGAGTTATCTATCTAAAGGCTTCTAGCTAAAAGAAAGGAGAGAGAGAAGAAAGGAAAGGGGGAAAAGAAAGAAAAGAAGGAAAGTGCTCGCGGAGGAACAAGGTCCTCGTGCCTACGTACCCTCATAGTGCAATGAGGAAGTCAGAGTGCCGTAGTTCATGGAACCAGGGGACAGAAAAGAAGGAAGAAAAGGAGAAGGGAAGAAAGGGTGGAAGTGTGCTTGCTGAGATCATTGCGATCTCATGCCTACGTATCATACATTCAAAAGAATGCAGAATCAGAGCTTCCGTAGTTCGGGTAACTGAACTGAAAACAAAATAAGAAAGAAACAGGGAGACGAAAATAGTGGTGTCGAAACCAAGAACAAGAATGAAAGAAAAACTCTACTGGGAAAGACTCCGTGGTAAGAGCGTTTGCACAAAAGAATAGGAAAAGAATGGTGTCGAAACCAAGAATGAAAGAAACTCTGCTGGGGATAACA
The DNA here is from genome assembly GCA_022829125.1 of Lathyrus tuberosus. NCBI lineage: Eukaryota > Viridiplantae > Streptophyta > Magnoliopsida > Fabales > Fabaceae > Lathyrus > Lathyrus tuberosus. The sequence continues at coordinate 15,138,601 of JALAZF010000091.1, forward strand.
AAGAGGATAGGTGTCGAAACCAAGAGAGTAAAAGCAAAGGGAATAGAAAGGACTCCGCTGGGGATCCAAATAAAGTGATGGTGTCATAACCAAGAGAAAAGGGAGACTCGGTATATTAACTAGCTGGCAGTGGTTAACCGAAGAAAGAGAGTAGACCCTGGCGGGGAAAAGAAGTCGGTGTCAACAGACGGACTGTGATAAACCAAGAGAGAGAGTGATGAACCAAGAGAAGGTGTTTGACTCTGAAGGGGCCTCGGTACACTAACTGGTAAACAGAAGTTAACCGAGGACACAAGGGTTGCAACTCTGTGGGAATAGAGAAGCAATGGTTTTAGCAGAGAAAACTGCGATTAACCAGAAAAGCGGGTGTAGGACCGAATAAAGATCATAACCCAAAGGAAGGGTATAGGATCGAGCCAAGGTCGTGACCCAAAGGGGTTCGGTAAACTGATTGAACAAACAATACTCAACCGAAGAAAGGGTACTTGAACCAAAGAAAGGTTACTAACCCAAGGGTGTAAGTATTCGAACCAAGAGGAGGTTGCCAACTGCGGGGGATTCGGTGTTTACAGACAGACTGTGATTAACCGAAGAGAAAAGCGAGTGATTAACCAAGAGAAGGTGATTAACTAGAAAGGGTTCAGTATTTTAACAGACGGACTGTGGTTAACTGAAGAAAAGGGTAATTAACCAAGAGCGGGTGATTAACCCAAGAGGTGCTCAGTGATTAACAAACGGACTGTGATTAACTGAAGAGACGGGTGATTAACCAAGGAAAGGTGATTAACCCAAGAAAGGAGATGAACCAAGAGAAGGTTGCAAACTCCAGGGGAAAATGGTCATGATAGGAAGACTGTGTTGGGCCAAAGAAAGAGAATTGAGACTCTTCAGGGGAATCAAGAAGCAATGATTGATTACAAGAAAAACATAGGGTATTGAAATGAAGAAAGCTTGCTAACCCAAGGAACATAGGATAATAACCAAGAAGAATGGTGATAGATCAAGAGAGAGATTGAGATAGGAGTGATCAAGGATCGAAAGAGAGCGCAAAGAGAGAAGAGTGATCAAGGATCGACTCGACTGGGGAAGGAAAGCACATTACTGCCTGGAGATAGAGATGACTAAGCCAAGCACTGGGTCATTTGTCCCCTACCTGAAGTAGTCAGAATGAGAGTAGGAATTCTCCCTTCTCATCCCTTCCCTAACACACACAGGGTGTAATGCGGAAGTTGAACTGGACGGCCCAATAACTCCAAGTTGTACATTGTTCTTGCATAGAGAAACGGACAGCATAACGGCGTCAATTTGTACAGTGCTCCGATGCAAGGCGCAGCGCGAAACTCCAACTCCACGGGGGGAAAGAGAGAGAAAGCTCTAAAGGAGACCTAAAGTGAGGATAAGGGAATATCGATTAATCGAAACAAAGTTTTGATCAATTAATCAAGGGATAAACATGCTAACAATTTTCCAAAGAGGATGAAAAGTCATTAAAGCAAAAAGGAGTGAATTATTGATTATACAATGTTAAGTTTATCCATGAAGAATAAACTTAACGCAAACTAAAATGGAAGGTGCAAAACAGTGCCAAATGATCATTGAAATGCCACACAAACTCATGTATCATGTGAACAAAAATAGTGCAAGAATTGCTATGTTCATACAATGCTAAGAACATGAAACAAATGAATAATCGAAAATGCGCATCAAAGGTTCATGAACATGCTTCAACCAGAAGTGGAATGACATTAAAAACATCCATAAAATCAAGCATGACAATCAATGGAAGTTAAAATGAAGAAAGCATGGCAAATACACTTGAAAATGCAAGAAAATGGCCTTCTGGTTCAGTGTTAATCGATTAACATAATTGCACTAGCAAAGTGTTAATCGATTAAAACGTGAAAAAGTGCAAAAAAAACACTGGTTAATCGATTAACACAATTGCACTGCAATGTGTTAATCGATTAACACTGTACAGGGAGCAGAAAATCAGTTTTGAAAAGTGCTTTTGGCCAACTTTTTGATTGTGCAATCACTCCAATGCTAGGGCAAACAATTATGCACGAAAAATCAAGCTTAGAAACAACAAATGATCAACAATAGAATCAATTAACAATCAAGATCATGGATCAAGCAAAAGTGTAATCAATTCACATGCAAGAATATCGAAATTTCATCGCAAACGATACGAAAATGATCGAAATGATAAAATGAATGAAATCCACCAACCTACAAGGCTGAGATGTGCCTTGGTGAATGTTGCAAAGTGATCTTGGTGCAAAAAATTAGAGAAAACCAAAGGATCCTTGAATTGTAGACGAAACGCGTCGAAACCGATCAAAATCGCGAAAATGCACCGAAGTCGTACTTGCACCAAAATAAATGGTGTGAAACCCTTGGATTGAAGTAGAAAGAGATGTACTTCCAGAAATCCAACCAAAGAATGCCAAATGATGAATGTTAAGCTCAAGAATTAATCACTTTCAAGGTGAAAAGTGATTAATCTTCAAGAATAAGAGCTTTTGGTGAGGTTTGATGGAGAAGAATTGAGACGAAGATGAAGAATGAGTAGAGAAATCAGAGAAAAAGTGAGAGAATTGAGAGTGAAATGTGAGGAGTTTGGTGAAAAATGGTAGAGAATGGTTGAGGAATTGAAAAGTGAGTGAAGGTGTGTTTATATAGATTTTAGGTTTGGAGTGTGAGATGGTTTGGAATTAGCTTTGGACTTAGCTTTGGGTTTGGAGTTAGGGTTGGAGTTAGTTGGGCTTGACTCACCGAGTCAAGGCGGTTAACTCGGTTAGTTAGAACCAACTCGGTAACCATCCCAAGGTGAATTCCAACATCCAAAGATCCACATTACTTGTAGAACAAGGAACATGGTGCACTTAATTTGAAGTGAAGTATCATAGCAAATGCACTTGGAATGAATTGAGTAGCTTGGAAATGTGTAAAGGTGTCTAGAATATTCCATATGCTGCTAGAATCCAAGACCAAAGTGTGTGCAAAGGTGCTGTCATGAAAAAGCAGCAAATTGTGCCTATTTTGCCTGTGTTAATCGATTAACACAATTGCACTGCAAATGGTTAATCGATTAACCAGGCAAAAATATGCCCAATTTGCCCTGAAAAAGGTGCTTTGGTCCCGGTTTCGATTTTCCACCTCTTGTATTGATGAATAGGTATGGAAACCTTCATTTTGTGCTTGTTTTGATGAGGTGATGACCTTGTGAGGATATGATTAATCGGGCTTGGAAAACCTGCAGATCCTGCAACAAGAAACACACAAAGAAAAGTGCGAATGTGTATGCTGACGGTGCGAATGCTTATGCTCATGCAAAAGGCAAAAGGGGAGGTCAAATTTCGGGTTACGACAACTGCCCATATTTAATCCTCTTGGACCTGAATGTACGAATTGCGCCAGCTTTTCGATGATTTGAGGTAAAAGGGGATTAAATAAAAGAGTAGCTCGAGAATTTGGCCGACGACGACAAAAGGAGAGTTGAAAGGGTAGAATAGGTAAGTGCAAGGTTTGCTGAAAATCTTCTGGGAGATAAGTCAGGCAAAAGGGAGCATGCTATGATGCATATGCTATGTATGCGCGGTTCTACATGATATTTGGTACCATGCAATGCAAAGGATGCAGGTTAAGGTATAATGTCGCAAATTTGCAGGTTCTGGACGGACCAAAGGATGGAAAAGGTTCTGGAAAAGTTTACCAGGCGGGAGTTGGACGTTGAAAAGGTCTCCCAGACGATAACTAGACTTTGAAAAAGTATGCCAGACGCGAACTGGATTTTTTTGAAAAAATGCTCCAGACGAGAACTGGAAATGTTGGCCGGACAAGAACCGGACGTTGAAGGGGCAAGTCAGACGAAGACTGACTACCAGACAAGAACTAGTTTTCAAAGCGACAAGTCAGACGTGAACTGACTACCAGATAAGAGCTGGATTTTGAAGGGAAAAGTCAATCTAGCAGTGACTGTCGGACAAGAATTGGGCTTTAAAGAGATGATTCAAACGAGGATTGACTACAAGGCAAGGATTGAATTATGTAAAGATAAGTCAGACAGGAACTGAACACCAGACGAGAACTGGGCTTTGATAAAAATTTTCCAGACGAGAACTGGACGTTGCAAGGATAAGCCAGACGGGAACTAACTACCAGACAGGAATTGGATTTTGATGAGACAGGTCAAACGAGAATTGACTACCGGACGAGAACTGGAAATTGACGAGACAAGTCAGACGAGAACTGACTACCAGATGGGAACTGGATCTTAAAGAGACAGGTCAGACGAGGACTGACCATGAGAACTGGAGTTGGAAGAGGCAAGTCAGGCGAGAACCGACTACCAGACGGGAACTGGGTTTTGATTAAGCCAGACGAGAACTGACTACCAGACAGGAACTGGATTTTGATTGGGACGTGCGTTTAAACCTGTATAGCGTAATGCTTCATCTTGATAAACATGCTTATGCGTAGGAAAATGCAATGCTATGCGATGATGATTACTATATGCAGAATGTAGGTAATTGGTTTTTGAGAAGATGTCAAGTTGGATTAGGCTCATGTCAAGGCTTCGTGTTATGCCAGATGTGCATGAGTGAAGCGACGTGATCAAAGTGTGAGGAAGGTCTATGCAATGGTTCAAGTGTTTTTATTATGAGAAGTGGAAGAGTTGAGGTTAGGGTGTAAGCCTTAAAGACGTGATTCCCCGACACCTACTTCAGGATCAGCAGTTGTTGATGCAGCATTGCTCTTGCCTCAAAACGGGGAGAAAACTTGTACCTTGGTAGCCTGACTCTGCCCCAGTCTGTTAGGTATCTGCATGGATTTCCCTAGTCATATGGTAGGAAACAGTTGTGTCACAGGATGATCTTGATCCGGCTTGCCCCAGTGTATTGGAACATTATGCCCCTGATTAACCTTCTCTTGGAGAGGTCGGATTCTTGCGCTCTTGAGGTGGTTTGCCTCAATGTGAGCTCTGAAATGATTTTGCCCCTGTCTGATCGATCTTTGGAGGAATTCCCCTGACCAAATGAACATGGAGAGATTTCTCGAATCTCGTCGTGATTGGCTCAGATTGACTGAATCTCGGAGTGCCCAGGCCTAATGGAGTTTTCCAGGCGTTTTGCCCCTTGAGGTGATCACCCTTTCCATTGTGGAAACTTTCTTGATGTCAAGTGCTTGTTTGCAAGTAAAAAGTGTTTGTTTTGAAAATAATAACGCTAATTCCATGCATATGTCAGTTTTGAAAATCCAAGTATGTTCACTAAGATTATGACATATAGTGAATGGATCACCAATTAGAATGCCATGTCAGTATCGACACAAATGATAAGCAAATCTTTGGGAGTCAGCTTTGACGTGATTTTACTGTCGTATGCTTTCGAAATAAACCCTGCTTCAATTAGGTATTTTCAGGGTTGTAACGTGGTTTGGTTCATGGTTTAAGAAAGAAAGGATATAAGGCTCAAAAAATTATTTTACCCCACCTATTCTCCTTGATATTCTCCAGTCCTACATTCAATTAGTTTGACACAAGCGTTCACCTTTCAAAAGAGGATTTTGAATGGTTTATGTCATGGTAGAGGAACCGGCGATGGTTTTGGAGCGGAAGTCACTCACCTTTTGTTTTTGTCACATGTGATCACACGAACTTGTTCTTATTGAGGATTTCTCTCTTGATTCTCTGTTCTGTTCTTTTTGTTTTCCCTAATTTTTGCGTAGACTGATTATTTTGAATTTGCAGTCTACCGGGATGCCCTAATTTTTGCCTAAGTTATTTGCTTTTGAGTTTTTGACTTAGCGGGCTTTTTGTTTGTTTTTTTTCAATTGCTTTTGTGATTTTTGTGTGATTTTGATTTTTTTTTCTCTCGAACAAAATCGTGTGACATGTGTTTGATTTGTGAAGGTGAGTAGTGACTGCCTTATTCCTTTGGTCGATGAGAGACAACCATTGTGGATTTGTGATTTTTCCGACCTCTTGCGAGGGGTAGGATGTGGTTGATCCTCATAATGGGGTACTCCTCTTTTGAAATTTGAACGCATGATCAAACTAGCTGAAAACTACCCTGCCCCTGGTTAAAATTGAGGGTTTGTGTGTACTGAAAGAAACTCCTACTTCAAGGCCCAAAGGGGTTGACTAGGGATTATCTTCCTTATAACTCCAGTGTTTGGGGATTTGAACAAATGCCTGACATCCTCAGCATGGTTTTATTCAAAAGCATATAGACAGTGATCTCATGTCTTTTTGATTTCATCATTCTCTTTTTGATTTTGCTTGATCAAATGTGTGATATTGATAAAAAGAATGAGTGAACACGAATGAATTTATTCAAAACATGCATATTCATTTCATTATTATTATCATCTGAAAACAAACAAGTTTTACAAGTGAACAATGCTTGACAAACAAAAGATTACAAATGGAAAAGATGAAATGACATGATGATTGCCGATGTTAAGGAAGTGCTCACAGGCTTATTCAAGGGATTCTTTCGCAATCTTGGCTCTTACACGGACAAGGGATTCCCGTTCAACCACAGTTTCTCGCCTTGAACGATTAAGTGCTTCTTGTCAATCAACTGTTGGATCTTAGCTTTGAAAGCATTACAATCCTCAATCGAATATCCCGCTGACCCAGCATGATATCCGCACCGCACCTTGGGATCATACCCAGGTGGGAATGGTTTTGGAGGGGGCTTCAGAGTTTTGGGAACCACCAGCGAGTTCTGAACCAAATATGGGAGAAGTTGAGTGTATGTCACAGGAATCGGATCTAGAGGAGCATTCCTTCGTTCTAGATTGTTCCTGGGCTTACGCTGATTCTACCGCTCTCGGCCTTGGGCTTGCTGATCATGAGCCTGAGGAGGCTGTTGATACGGTGGCTGTTGGTACTGGGCAGCAGCAACATATGGGTACGGGCAATATGGCACATGAGCCATGGGAGTTTGTGCTTGAAAGTGGACACCATCCATGACAGCGTTCGTTTCCTCTTCCTTTTCTTCAGAGAACCCACCTTGTGGCTTATTAACTCCTGATTGTTGACTCACAGTGCCAACAATTTTCCCTGTTTTGAGCCCATTCTCAATGCGTTCCCCAATGGTTACAACATCAGCAAAATTGGAGGATGAGCTACCAACCATCTTCTCATAGTACAAACCCTGAAGAGTGCCCATGAATATGTCAACCAACTCTGAATCAGATAGAGCAGGTCGGGCTTGTGAAGCCATCTCACGCCATCTCTGAGCGTATTCTCTGAATGATTCATCGACTTTTCGAGCTTAATTTTGTAATTGCAACCTGGTGGGAGCCATATCTAAGTTGTACTTGTATTGCTTCAAGAACGCTTCGGATAGATCTTTCCAGGTTCTGATCTTACCTTGCTCAAGGTTCATGTACCAATCCAAGAAAGCCCCGGATAGGCTATCCTGGAAACAGTGGATAAGCAGATCATCATTGTCTATGTAGGAAGCCATTTTTCTGCAATACATGGTGACGTGGCTTCATGGACAACTCAACCCCTTGTAGTTAGGCAAAACAGGCACCTTGAACTTCTGGGGTAGCATAACATTTGGGACCAAGCACAAGTCTTTAGCATCCATGTCAAAGGTAGAGAAACCCTCAATAGCTCTGATTCTATCCTCTAATAGCTTGTAGTCTACAGGTTTGTTCTGATTAGCAGGTCTGGCAAGAACCTGAGGATTTGGAGGCTGAGATGCGGCTGGAGCAAGCACTTGAGGAGAGGTAAACTGAGACGGATGTATCAACCCAAAATTAACCATCTGACCAGAAATCTGACCCATTTGAACACTGTACGGGTAACCAGGAGGAGGTGTCATAGCAGCTATAGATGCCCCAGGGTAAGGCATTCCAGAATGAATATTATGAACAACAGTTTTTGCAGATTGAGACAAGACCGGAACATGAACATATTCATCTTCATCGAGGGTCCCCATATCATTTGGCACGGGAGCCTGACGAGTCTGTGTTTGAGGAATCTCATGATCATCCGGGTTCACCACAGGAGGTGGAATAGGAATAGGCATGCCCCATGGGTAAGCAACAAAGTTCCCATTGGGCATGGGCATAACAAAGGGTTGATATGGCACAAAGGCATTGCCACAGGCAGTATGAGGAGTGAAATTCAGGGGTATTCCCCAAGGAAAGGCAGTAGGCACCGGATTCGAATCAGGCAGAGAGCTTGGAAAATCGATAGTAGGTTGAACAATAGTCTCAACTGGCACTTCAACAACTGTAGAAATAGGAGTGAAAATAGTTGCATCAGTGACAGTAGCAACAGCAGCAGAGGTAACACTGGCATCCCTCCGAGTATGAAGGAGTTCCATGATGGCATCCATGTTATCCTAGAATTGACCCATCCTACCCTAGAACTGAGTCAAGGTCTCCGTGTAAGCGGCGTTATCAGAATCACCCATGATTTTGGACTTGTTGGATCTGAGGAAGTATCGGTATCAGGTCTTCACTGTCTTCTGGCTGATGAAGGGAAGAAAGTGAGCTTTTTCTGGTTTGAATGCAATGCAAATGTATGTATGCACATGTTACTTATGCAGATGGAGTGCAGATGAAATGTGCAACACCCAATGATGCAAAGGTTAGATGATGTAAAAGTTCAGCATACATATGATGATGCAATAACTCAAGTTCAAAAGTTCAGCATACAAGATGATGCAATAACATTATGCAATAACATCATGCAATAGTGTAAGTTAGAGATACAACAGCTTCTAGATAATCTGCCCATGTAGCTCTGTGTAGGTGCGAAGATCTGACGCGCATGAGAGAACAAAGGTATGAAGTGGCTTGTTTTCCTGCAAAACCCATCCCCCTCACAGGTGTGATCTAGACACAACAAGGTGATCCCTAGAAAGGTCGCCCAAACCATAGGACTCAGAGTGAAAACCCCCCGCCGTAGTGAATTCTCACAGGACGGAAGTATTCTCAAGCGAATCACGATCTGGGATGTGGCTCTCGTGATAACCCAACGCGCAAAATGCAGGCCTCACGACTATCCACGTTCTAGCCTATGTGTATACTAGGCCCAGTGTTAGGACCTTTCTCTCCAATAATATCTACCCATCCCAACAACAGCAGAAAACAACAGATATCCAGAATATGTAGCATATGAATATTCAAAGCAGTAAAGGAATGCTATAAATACACATAAAGCTAAAGCAAGTAATATAGCGAGTAAAGCGCAAAAGATAAACACCCAAGCAAGCAAGGAAAAGCAAACAAAACTAGGTGAGACCCCTCAAGGGATGGACCAGCAAGAGGTCAATCTGTCCCCAGTGGAGTCGCCAGCAGAAGATGGCTGGTTTCTACCTGAGTGAATCACACACTCAACGATACAACAGAGTCACCACTGAACTTTATTTAGTCCCAAAGGACAGGGAAAATATCGATAAACCCAAGGGGAAGAGAAACGGGAACGGGGGGTCGGTTATGTGAAAGGAAGGTATTAGCACCTAACGCATCCGTCGTACTCGACGGGAACCATTTCGCTTGCTTTTAGGCTTGGATGGGTTATCTATCTAAAGACTTCTAGCTAAAAGAAAGGAGAGAGAGAAGAAAGGAAAGGGGAAAAGAAAGAAAAGAAGGAAAGTGCTCGCGGAGGAACAAGGTCCTCGTGCCTACGTACCCTCATAGTGCAATGAGGAAGTCAGAGCGCCGTAGCTCATGGAACCAGGGGATAGAAAAGAAGGAAGAAAAGGAGAAGGAAAGAAAGGGTGGAAGTGTGCTCGCCGAGATCATTGTGATCTCATTCCTACGTATCATACATTCAAAAGAATGCAGAATCAGATATTCCGTAGTTCGGGGAACTGAACGGAAAACAAAACAAGAAAGAAACAGGGAGATGAAAACAATGGTGTCGAAACCAAGAACAAGAATGAAAGAAAAACTCTACTGGGAAAGACCCCGCGGTAAGAGCGTTTTCACAAAAGAATAGGAAAAGAATGGTGTCGAAACCAAGAATGATAGAAACTCCACTGGGGATAACAAAGAGGATAGGTGTCGAAACCAAGAGAGTAATAGCAAAGGGAATAGAAAGGACTCCGCTGGGGATCCAAATAAAGTGATGGTGTCATAACCAAGAGAAAAGGGAGACTCGGTATATTAACTGGCTGGCAGTGGTTAACCGAAGAAAAAGAGTAGACCCTGGCGGGGAAAAGAAGCTGGTGTCAACAGACGGACTGTGATAAACCAAGAGAGAGAGTGTTGAACTAAGAGAAGGTGTTTGACTCTGAAGGGGCCTCTGTACACTAACTGGTAAATAGAAGTTAACCGAGGACACAAGGGTTGCAACTCTGTGGGAATAGAGAAGCAATGGTTTTAGCAGAGAAAACTGCGATTAACCAGAAAAGCGGGTGTAGGACCGAATAAAGATCATAACCCAAAGGATGGGTATAGGATCGAGCCAAGGTTGTGACCCAAAGGGGTTCGGTAAACTGACTGAACAAACAGTACTCAACTGAAGAAAGGGTACTTGAACCAAAGAAAGGTTACTAACCCAAGGGTGCAAGTATTCGAACCAAGAGGAGGTTGCCAACAGCGGGGGATTCGGTGTTTACAGATAGACTGTGATTAACTGAAGAGAAAAGCGAGTGATTAACCAAGAAAAGGTGATTAACTCGAAAGGGTTCAGTATTTTAACAGACGGACTGTGGTTAACTGAAGAAAAGGGTAATTAACCAAGAGCAGGTGATTAACCCAAGAGGTGCTCAGTGATTAACAAACGGACTGCGATTAACTGAAGAGACGGGTGATTAACCAAGGAAAGGTGATTAACCCAAGAAATGAGAAGAACTAAGAGAAGGTTGCGAACTCCAGGGGAAAATGGTCGTGACAGGAAGACTGTGTTGGGCCAAAGAAAGAGAATTGAGACTCTTCAGGGGAATCAAGAAGCAATGATTGATTACAAGAAAAGCATAGGGTATTGAAACGAAGAAAGCTTGTTAACCCAAGGAACATAGAATCATAACCAAGAAGAATGGTGATAGATTAAGAGAGAGATTGAGATAGGAGTGATCAAGGATCGAAAGAGAGCGTAAAGAGAGAAGAGGGATCAAGGATCAACTCGACTGGGGAAGGAAAGCACATTACCGCCTGGAGATAGAGATGACTAAGCCAAGCACAGGGTAATTCGTCCCCTACCTGAAGTAGTCAGAATGAGAGTAGGAATTCTCCCTTCTCATCCCTTCCCTAACACACACAGGGTGTAATGCGGAAGTTGAACCAGACGGCCCAACAGCTCCAAGTTGTACAGTGCTCCTGCGTAGAGAAACGGACAGCATAACAGCGTCAATTTGTACAGTGCTCCGATGCAAGGCGCATCGCGAAACTCCGACTAAACGCGGGGGGGGGGGGGGGGGGGGGGGGGAGAGAAAGCTCTAAAGGAGGCCTAAAGAGAGGAAAAGGAAAGATCGATTAATCAAAACAAAGTTTCGATCAATTAATCAAGGGATAAACATGCTAACAACTTTCCAAAGAGGATGAAAAGTCATTAAAGAAAAAAGGAGTGAATTATTGATTATACAAGATTAAGTTTATCCATGAAGAATAAACTTAATGCAAACTAAAATGGAAGGTGCAAAACAGTGCCAAATGATCATTGAAATGCCACACAAACTCATGTATCATGTGAACAAAAATAGTGCAAGAATTGCTATGTTCATACAATGCTAAGAACATGAAACAAATGAATAATCGAAAATGCGCATCGAAGGTTCATGAACATGCTTCAACCAGAAGTGGAATGACATTAAAAACATCCATAAAATCAAGCATGACAATCAATGGAAGTTAAAATGAAGAAAGCATGGCAAACACACTTGAAAATGCAAGAAAATGGCCTTCTGGTTCAGTTTTAATCGATTAACATAATTGCACTAGCAAAGTGTTAATCGATTAACACATGAAAAAGTGCAAAAAAACACTGGTTAATCGATTAACACAATTGCACTGCAATGTGTTAATCGATTAACACTATACAGGGAGCAGAAAATTAGTTTTGAAAAGTGCTTTTGGCCAACTTTTTGATTGTGCAATCACTCCAATGCTAGGACAAACAATTATGCACGAAAAATCAAGCTTAGAAACAGAAAATGATCAACAATAGAATCAATTAACAATCAAGATCATGGATCAAGCAAAAGTGTAATCAATTCACATGCAAGAATATCGAAATTACATCGCAAACGATACGAAAACGATCGAAATGATAAAATGAATGAAATCCACCAACCTACAAGGCTGAGATGTGCCTTGGTGAATGTTGCAAAGTGATCTTGGTGCATAAAATTAGAGAAAACCAGAGGATCCTTGAATTGCAGACGAAACGCGTCGAAACCGATCAAAATCGCGAAAATGCACCGAAGTCGAACTTGCACAAAAATAAATGGTGTGAAACCCTTGGATTGAAGTAGAATGAGATGTACTTCCAAAAATCCAACCAAAGAATGCCAAATGATGAAGGTTAAGCTCAAGAATTAATCACTTTCAAGGTGAAAAGTGATTAATCTTCAAGAATAAGAGCTTTTGGTGAGGTTTGATGGAGAAGAATTGAGATGAAGATGAAGAATGAGTAGAGAAATCAGAGAAAAAGTGAGAGAATTGAGAGTGAAATGTGAGGAGTTTGGTGAAAAATGGTAGAGAATGGTTGAGGAATTGAAGAGTGAAATGTGCGAGCATTTTAGGTTTGGACTTAGCTTTGGGTTTGGAGTTAGTTGGGCTTAACTCACCGAGTCAAGGCGGTTAACTTGGTTAGTTAGAACCAACTCGGTAACCATCCCAAGGTGAATTCCAACATCCAAAGATCCACATTACTTGTAGAACAAGGAACATGGTGCACTTGATTTGAAGTGAAGTATCATAGCAAATGCACTTGGAATGAATTGAGTAGCTTGGAAATGTGTAGAGGTGTCTAGAATATTCCATATGCTGCTATAATCCAAGACCAAAGTGTGTACAAAGGTGCTGTCATGAAAAAGCAGCAAATTGTGCCTATTTTGCCTGTGTTAATCGATTAACACAATTGCACTGCAAATGGTTAATCGATTAACCAGGCCAAAATATGCCCAATTTGCCTTGAAAAAGGTGTTGTGGTCCCGGTTTCGATTTTCCACCTCTTGTATTGATGAATAGGTATGGAAACCTTCATTTTGTGCTTGTTTTGATGAGGTGATGACCTTGTGAGTATATGATTAATCGGGCTTGGAAAACCTGCAGATCCTGCAACAAGAAACACACAAAGAAAAGTGTGAATGCGTATGCTGACGATGCGAATGCTTATGCTCATGCAAAAGGCAAAAGGGGAGGTCAAATTTCGGGTTACGACAACTATGTCTTCTAAAACATTAAGGGAGAAATCTCTAACTTGGATCTCTTGAAAGAATACTCTATTGATTTCAAGGTTCTAGTTGACAATGGTCTTTCCAATATTCTCTCAGACATCATCTACCAAAACTGGGATAAATACCTTGAAATTATCAATGGACCTATCTATCCAGTTCTTGTAAAAGAGTTCTGGGCAAATGCTCGCATCCTTGCATATGAGTCTGATACTTGTTACATTCTCTCTACTGTGTCTGGCTTTCCCATTATGATTAACTCCACAACCATCTCTCAAGCCACTAAATGTAAAGAGGATGGTGAATGTGTTGAATATTATAGAGGAAACAACTGGTTTGCTAAACACATTCACATCATCTATCTTCATAAAGGACCTGCCGACAGTCCCTCTTCTCTCACCCCTGTGGCAAAAGTCTGGTACCAAATCATGAGAACGAATCTTAGACCCAGAGAAAAGGGTACATGAAGGTTCTCTGCATTGGATAGGCATTTCATTTTCTTCTTAATCTCCAAGATTAAGATCAATCTGCCTCAATCCATATTCAACTTCCTAAAAGGAGAAATACTTTCATCGAGAGAGGAGTTATCATTTCAGATTCCCTATAGTAGAGTTATTTATCACATTCTTGATCTTCAAGGGGTTGTTGTTTTCTTAAAACAAATTGGAATGACTGAGAAACTTGTTACTGATTGGTGTTCTCCCATGAACTATTCTGAAACCATCATCAGGAAATGAGATAACTGCTTGGCAGGTGTTTCTGTTGGTCTCTCGGTTGCTTGGTCTCTCTTTTCATCATTATTGTACTTGTATCTGTCTGTTGTCCTTGTTGTTTGTTTGTTTTCTTGTTTTGTGTTCTGTTCCTGTACCGCTCCCCTTGCGTTTTGTTTTTAATCAATGAAGAATTTTCCTTAATTGCATCAATCTTATCTTATTGCATTCCATTATGATTGCCATAAAAGGAGGAGAAGTAGTGAATTTAACTTATCTAAATTCTCTCAAATCAAAATGCTTACGTTAATCGTTGATTACCCTTTTTGATTATGACAAAAAGGGGGAGTATTAATATGGAAAGTTATTTTGATAAATATCTTGTCTCTAATCATAGCTCTAACATTCTAACACTTTAATTGCAAATTTTCTTAGAATTTTTTTTAGGAAAAATATTTATATTGGCAAAATGACTCTGATATCAATCAGGCTTTGATTTACATAATCAAGCTCTGTTATCAGAATGCATTACCACTATAATCAAGCTCTGATATTTTGGATCTGTCTAGATCCTTGCAATCAGGCTATGTATCCCAAATCTTATAAGATTTTCTTTAAGTCTTAGATTAATGGGGAGCTTGACAAAGGGAAGTTTACTTTGAACTTATCCGAGTCAATTCTTATTATCTTCGTACAAAATTATGATATCAAAATACATTGTTTTATCATTATCAAAAAAGGGGAGATTGTTAGAACAAGATTTGGTTCTGCAAGATATCTCTAAGTTTTGATAATAACAAAGTTGTATTTGTGTGAGAACAATTTTGGTACTCTAAAGTTTGTTTTCTAAAGTATTGACAAACAGGTTCTAACTCTGATAAAGATAGCTCTAACTCTGATAGAGATCATGTGAAACGTCACTCTCAAATTATCAAAACTCGCTTTTGCGTCAAAGAAGCAAGATTGCTTCTGATCTACTGTGCTTCAGAAAGACTCTAAGAAGACAATATGTTGTTGCTGCAATGTTCTCTTGAATTCTGGCTCTGAATATAACTCTGATTTTTATCTTATGAAGACTAAGAGCTAAAGACTCTAAAGACAAGGTTCTGTTGAACAATGCTCTGAAGACTTAAGTTTTTGAAGGCCAAGTTCTGAAGACTCTGAAGACAAGGTTCTGATGAACAAGTTCTGAAGACTCTGAAGACTTATGTTTTTGATAAACAAGAGTTTTGAAGAAGGAGTGCAGAAGACTCTGAAGGCAAGGTTCTGCTGAACAAGTTTTGAAGACTCTGAAGACCCAGAGATCCATTCTTCTGATCATGCTTCAACCATATCAATTCAGAAGCCTCTGATGAATAGAAAAAGATGAAACATTTGCGAGGGAAAATAATATATAGTACATATCAAACACGTTCTTTTCCACTACCATTCCACTACCCTGATTTGGTGGTACAAAGGACAATTTCAGCGTATAATTTTCATCCCAGCATAACGACATTATTTCAAGTCGCTAGTAATTTTACTAATATTCCTGATCTGCCCTTCAACGGATCTTTTTCTGGCTATATAAAGAGTTGATCACTCAAAGAATCATGTGACACCAAGTGTGAAAAAGATATATACTAAGCCACTGATTCATATGAGAAAGAAACACAGAAATACAAATAGAGAAATCCATGAGTGAACAGTAAAACACTATAATACAAAGAAGAAAATTGTTCTTACCATATAGATTTTCTCTAAGTTCGTTTGAGCTAGAAATTGTGTTTATATCAGCTTGTGTAGAAGCACTTCATTGTAAACATTTTATTTGATCAAACGGTTATTTGTATTCCTTAAGGGACCAGTTGGGTCAAAATACTTAAGAAGAGACAGTTAGTCTGTGTATGTTAGTCACCAGCAGTTGCTAGTGTAGTTGTAATCAGTTTGGCTATAGTGGATTAAGTCCTTGTGTATAAGGCAAAATCACCTTGGCGGGTGGACTGGATTAACTTGATAGTTTTCAAGTGAACCAGGATATATCGTGTGTCTTTCTCTATTGTTAGTCTATTTGTGATCTTTGTTTCAGTTTCACAAAAAGCTTTCATTTTGACAACCCAATTCAACCCCCCTTTCTTGTGTTTTTCTCACACCTTCACAACTGTGATGTTCAAGGTTTGGCTCGAATCAACTTGGATCATGGAGAAAAACGTCCTTATAGTTGGGACTTTCTTGCTGGAAAATATTTAGTGATGTCCTACGAAATGTTGGAACATCTGACAACTTTGAACATTAAGAATTCCAAACTTTGATCACTTATATCTTTCAATTCTTATGATATTTTAAGTTGATTCTTTCTACAATGTTGAAGTATCAAATACCCTATTTAAAAGTAGCCCTTAAGCAAAATCAATGGATGCTTGGATCAATAGTTACAACCTTGAGAGTTGTGCATTTGAACATGATTTTAACTTAGAAAAAATTTCTAAGTTTCCTTCAATTTGATCAATTTTGCAACTTTGCATGATTTCTTGATTTAAATTTGATCAAATGCAATCATCCATCATATTTTATTAAATAATGGCTTGTGAAGCTCATAGTTGACCAAAAGTCAAACTTTGACTTTTTGTGCCAGTTGACTTTGTATCAGATGAACTTGAATTTGCAATCTTCGAAGGATCAAACTTTTTTAGGAAATTTAGACCATGTGAATGGTCTTCAAAGATGTATTTGATACCCTTGGATCATGTCTTGAAGTATGGGATCATCCTCAGATGAAAAAGTCAATTGTGAGCCTTAATCAGTAAAATTACCCTGATTTGATGTATCTGATAAACTTGGGGCTTGATCAATTTGAAATGATGCAAAGTGAAAATGCAGTCAGATGAATGAAAAATAATTAAAATGGGGGGGGGGGGTCAAAATTTAGGGTATAACAGGTCCTTCTTATTCTTCCACTATTTTTGTGTTTGCCAAACTGGGTAGTTTTGACGGTGTTTCTACATAGGACGACATGTCATCTAATTGGGGAACCATGGCTCCTTCTAAGAAAAAAAAGATACATGACAAGTATGACGCTTACGTCATTCCTTTTAACGAATATTCTTTCTCCGCCATGGGCTTTCGTCTTTGTTTTATTGAGTTTGAGTTAAAGGTACTGAACTATCTGATCATGCCCCCTGTAACTCCATCCTTCATGTTAGGAATATTTAACATTCTATCAGTATTGGTGTGAGCATGTGAAGGGGAAACCATGTGTGATCCTTTTTCTTCACCTTTTCAAATGTCTGTGTGACCCGATATCTTCGGCTAGGGGTAAAGGATTTCCCCACTTCAGACCAATCTTTCATGGGTTCGAACCTCCCCCAGAGCTCTCGCCTTTTATGGTCTGGGTTTTCCTAGTGACCCTCATTCGACCAAGAGCTCACTCTACAATTTGAGATATTGGCGATGGAATGGAAGACCAATGTATTGACATGTTTCCCAAGTATTGGACTACGGGTCACTTTTTGTTGGAAAAAACTTTTTCACATATAACGAGAAAGACATTTTTGAAGAGGATCAATATCAAAAAGGTCGGTTGGTGAATTTCATCAATAGTATGGGATATATAGGGGAGCTACCCCGGTGAAGGAAGCTGACGAGAAACACATAAACAATCTCATTGATATTCCGCTATTGGTAAAATCCCATTCATCAATTGCATGTGACTGATTTTTGGTATATTGAGCCCTAAATCATGTTAGAGTATGTTTAGGGATGAATATACATGAGTAAATGATGAAATTATGGGTTTAGAAATGGCATTTTGATGATCTTTAAGAGAACGATTAATTATGTGTTCATGAAAATTGATTGCATGCTTAAAGATGGACAAAATTATGGGATTTCCCAGATGATAATCTATTGTTGTGCCAATGAAAATTGATTGTTGCTGCGTATTTTCTCAAATTCCAAATTACAACAAGCAGATGAAATCGGTTGTTCCTTTTTGAAAGTTGTCCCCAATCATCCATTATTTCTTTGGAATCTTTACAAATAAAACTGTGCGTTCAATGGGAGTTAAACCCAGGTTCTCCTTGTAACACCCATATATAATACATGTCTAGAATATACATATTATACATAGTTGCAAAGTTGGCACTGAAACAGATAGGTTTCTAGTGGCAACATTGTACATATCACATGCCCAAAATAATACTACAACAATGGCGCAATATATACAAGGTGCCCAAAATATAAAAACTAAGAACTAGATCATGGTGAGATGATTTTCAAAATAACTGCACAACGGATATGCCATCGAAAATATCAAAGGGAGTAAGGACATCATGCTACTTTGTTCTTACCCTTCAACTGATCAGAACCACCTGAAAACAATCAACAAATATGGGGTGAGATAATAATCCTAGTGGGTTCCATATCTCATGGGTTCTCTCGGCTCTAAAAGGTTTTAAATATCTTACTAGCTCAAGTCACAAAAGGGAAAAACTTGTGTTCTCAATCCTTGCACTATATGAAAACATGTTGCTTGAGTTCAACAAATCAAACTATCACTAATTGGAAACCATACCAAGACATCTTTCCTCGACTAACCCTACGTCTAGAGTTATCGACATGAGTCACGGATCCTTGTATCATACTTTGACATACGCATGAATTTTGGATTCTAAGGGACTCCTTAACCTTAAGAATCGTCGCTTCCTATGGGAATCTTAACCCACTTCAAGCCTTTTAACCATATGGGATTTTCACCCACCATGAGATCCACCGCTTTTGGGACCTAAGCCCAAGTCATTCAAGTATCGGTTCATACATCCCAAGTCTTACTCTATATAAGCATCACACTTAGGACGACACAATCAGGGGTTGTTTCCGACTATGTGATTAAATAAGGGATATCGTGGTTGTATTCGACAACCACAAAGCGATCACATCGCCTTAGTATTCACAACACCATCACATGTTCCATACAATGCCTAACATCCTAATTGGATAACCACTTGCTCATGACACACACCTAGGTATCATATGCACAAGCATTGCCATCTATACCATTCATTATATCCTAATTATCTTGCTAATTCATTCCATTCATTATTATTAAGTTTTCCTCACCAATCTTGTAAATTTCCAATCATGTTATCAATTAATCACAAGCAATAATCCATAGGTGAGAGACATGCATAATACCCGCAATAATTAACATAAGGTAACTCATAACATATCTAAGCATGCATGTGGAACAACCAAAACAAAAGACAATAATTTGTCAAAACTCTGTCACAGTCGCCCGACGAGAAGCCAGTGAGGCTGACTCACTTTTGGTTCGCCCGACGAACCCCAAGCGAGGCCCAGATAGAACCAAAATTGCATAATGGTCACTCGACGAGAAATCAGCGAGGTAACTCGCCTTCTGTTCGCCAAACCTTACTCGGCGATGATGACATAAATCATCTCGCCTCGAGCTCGCCAAAGCTCGTCCCGCGAGAGTGTCGTTTCCTGCAAGGGGGTTTTCCACCAATAACCAAACATGATTCATTCACAACAATAATACCAACTTATAAACACAACATTGTTTCATAATCAACATGAACAACAACAAATTCATAAGATTTTCATGGTATTGGAAGAAAACATATCTACAATTCACTATCACCAATTCTATCTAAAATCCTTAACTCTTACAACCTAATGCTTCTCCCTAGAACCCACATTGCAATTTAGATGAAGAAGTTGTTGAATGATGAATATGAAATGATGTTGATGCTGGATGATGAAGATCTTCCACTTTTATTCTTCTTCTCCCACTAGGTTTTCCTTCTTCTTTTTATTCTTTCTCTTCTATGCCTTTTTCCCACAAATTTGAAAATGAATATGATGCATAGAGATACCATATGGAAAGGAAAAGTTGGTAAGAGAAGTACCAAATATGTGGTCATGAAGGGGGTATCAAATTGGCGGTAAAAAAAGATAGAATTAGTATTAACATAAATATCATTGTTAGTTCTTGGATTGGATGGAATTTTGGTAAAACAAAGTATGTTCAATGTTGATGTCAAGGTGCTGATGCTGCAACATTGAGACTTAACACTGGGCTGTGTTAAGTATTTAAATTACTGAAGTTGGATGTCTGATGTCACATGGCGATGTTGTGACATTAGATATGCAGAATTAATAACATCAGGTTGTGGTGTTGTTAGGGTTGCGTGTTAGCTGGAATTGTGGAGAGCAAGCTGTCTCATTGGATGCGAATATCTTGGGATAGATATTTTCTGCTGCATAGGAGATCTGGTGCAGATTTGTAAGAGATTTAAAAGGTTGAGGATTTAAAAAGATTTTAGGAGAAAATCTGTTTTGAATATTCAGTTTTAAATAACAAATCTGGGAGATATTGTAGCAAGTCCAAGACCAATTCAAGGAGCTATATAAAGCGCACAAGACCAAAGGAAAAAGTGACAGAAATACAGAGAGAAGATCAAGAGCATAGGCTGAGTGTCTTGAGTACTTTGTACGAGTTGTATATCCAGAATTCTAGGGTGAATTGCTGAGTCATTTTCTGTCCTCTCTTAGAAGCTGTGAAGCAATAGAGAGTTGTTACTTGATCAAAGCTGTGAAGTAAGATCAAGGTTTCTCAAAGAGGTTGCTCTTTGAGTGTTTTAGGGATTGAGTAGTGTTCTCATATCTAAGTGGGTTCTTAGGTAGAAAGTCACTAGTAGGAATTAAGTTTAGGAGATTGTCAACTGGGTTGTTGAGTCTGTAAATTAATTCTACAAGTAGTGAATTTCATCCCTGGCTTGGTAGCCCCCAGACGTAGGTAGTTAGACCGAACTGGGTGAACAATTCTTTGTGTTGCTTTGTTACTATTATTGCTGTCCACTGTGCAGAGTGTGTTGTTGTGACATCGCACCTTAACATCACACGTCTGATACCAGAATTTCAATTGGTATCAGAGCAGGCATCCTGTCTGTCTCTGGGTGAGATCTAGGGAAGTTACTTTCTGGTGTAAAGATGGACAAAGAAGTTGGAGGATTCGTCAACAGACCCCCTATTTTGGATGGATCCAATTATGATTATTGGAAGCCAAGGATGACTACCTTCTTAAAATCCTTGGACAGCAGGGCATGGAAGGCCATTATTAAAGAGTGGAAAGCACCTGTTGTTTGTGAAAAAGATGATGTTGGCAAAGATAAAGAAGGCACCTCTAAGCCAAAGCCTGAAGAAGAGTGGACCAAGGAGGAAGATCAGCTCACCCTTGGAAATTCCAAAGCTCTAAATGCAATCTTCAATGGAGTGGATAAGAATATCTTCAGGTTAATCAATACCTGTGAAGTTGCTAAGGAAGCGTGGGATATTTTGCAGGCTACACATGAAGGAACATCTAGAGTTAAGATGTCAAGACTTCAGATTTTAACATCAAAATTTGAAAGCCTGAAGATGAAGGACGATGAGACTATTCATGACTTCCACATGAATGTTCTGAAGCTGGTTAATGCTTCCAGTGCTCTTGGTGAAAAGATGTCAGATGAAAAGCTTGTAAGGAAGATTCTTAGGTCACTTCTTAAGAGGTACAAGATGAAGGTGACTGCTATTGAAGAATCACAAGACATCAGATGAGAGTTGATGAGCTCATTGGATCTCTTCAAACTTTTGAGCTTGGTTTGAATGAAGAAGAACCAGAAAAGAAGCCAAAGAGTATAGCCTTGGTGTCAAATGATGAAGAAGAAAAAGGAAAGAGTTCTGAATCCCAGGAGGATCTATCTCAGGCCAAAGTTATGTTGGGAAGACAGTTCAACAAAGTATTCAAGAGAATGAATAATAACTCCAGGCCTAATGTCAAGAACATATCTTCTGACACCAGCAAGTCAAAAGAAAAGGATGACGAGAAAACTGCCCAAGATAAAGGAGTTCAGTGCTTTGAGTGTGAAGGGTATGGACATGTCAAGAAAGAATGTCCCACCTTCTTGAAAAAGCAGAAGAAGGGCATGACAGTTTCCTGGTCTGACTCTGATAGTGAAAGTGAAGGTGAGTCAGCAAAGCATGTTAGAGCATTAACAAGAGCTGTTGGTTCTGATGATGATTCTAGTGATGGAGAAATAACTTATGAGGAGTTAGCATCTACCTATCAAGAGCTGTGTTTAAAAAGTGCTGAGATTTGTCAAGAAAACAAGTGCCACAAGCAACAGATTGCTCAGCTAAAGAATGAAAAAGTTGACCTGGAAAATGAAGTTGTACTAGTTAGAGCTCACCTTGATCAAATGACCAAGTCTGTTAGGATGCTGAGCTGTGGAACAGACACACTTGATAAGATCCTTCAGACAAAAAAAGCTGTTGGAGACAAGGCTGGGATAGGTTATGTGGCTGAGGATAAGGGAACTTCAGAAGAAAGCACTTCAAGTTCAAAGAAGGGAGTGTCACAACTTTTGTCTCAACATCAGCCAAAGAAGCAGGATCCTACACCTAAGAAAGCTGATGTTTCACAACCTAAGAAGATTGAGAAGAAGACTGGTCCTAATCAGAAGAGAAAGCAGCCACAAGGAGCTAGTCAGTATATGCCTCCTCAATATCACAAGAGCATGAAGGCTGTTAGGTCCAATCAGAACAGGTTTCATCAGATGTCTCAACATAAGGGTAACTGGTATGGATATGGAAATGGATACAACAATGTTGTGCCTCATTACTATGGAAGAAGGAAGCCTCATCACCATAGGAGACAGCCTAGAAGACAACATCATCAGTTCAGGAGACAGTCTACCTATAGCAAAAGACAACAGCACCATAAAAGGCATGCCAACTTTGGAAGAAGGAGACAATATTATGGGTGGGAGCCACAGCAATATCATCATCATAATGGTAGAAGATATAGCCAATTCAGAGATGACAGAGTTAGATGCTTCTATTGTGGAAGGTTTGGACATATGCAGTACTCTTGTTTTAAACTGCATGGTTATCCACAATCTGCTCCTCAAAGAAAACTAAAGGAGGTCAGGCCCAAAGTTGTTAAACAATGGGTTCCTAAGGAGAAGGTGAAATGTCTGTTAGCCCACACTTCAGATAGACAGGTTGATAAGGATACGTGGTACTTTGACAGTGGATGCTCAAAGCACATGACTGGATCTAAAGCTAAATTGGAAGATACTGTTGCTTGCTCTTCAAATGATGTAATCTTTGGAAATGGAGATAAAAGAGTGGTTACAGGAGTTGGAAGAGTAAAGTGTGGTGGTGGACTTGAACTTGACAATGTTCTGCTTGTCAATGGTTTAAATGCAAATTTGATCAGCATAAGCCAATTGTGTGATGATGGTTACAAGGTAAGCTACACCAAAGATGAATGTGTGGTAGCTGATGAGCAGAATGAGGTAGTGATGAAGGGAGTAAGATCCAAAGATAATTGCTATCAGTGGATACCTCAAGTGGACAGCTTATCTAGTGATGTTAAGGTTGATACTTCAGATGGTGACATCAAGTGTGAAAGTATGGTGAAAAGTCAATCTGGATTGATGACTTATGGTGCTGTTACTCCTAAGATGGATGATGTGTTAAAAGCCAACTTGAGTAGTCAGTTATGTGAGCAAGATGAAGGAGTCAACAATGCTGATGGAAGGATCAAAAGTTGTGACCTTAAGAAGTGTTGGGAGCTGAATACTTGCAAGGACAAGAAAGATGACAACCTGAAAAATGACTCGTATAGTTCAGAAGAAAAATTTCACAAGTTGACAATCCTTAGGTTGGAAGATGCAGATGTTATAGCTGATGTTAAAACATCTCAAGTCAAGAAAGGTACTTCTAGCCTTAAAATAAAGAAGAGTGATGATGAACTAATGGCAAAAGTGGTTCCTGGAGTTGCTAAACGACTGAAATCAAGAAAGAGGAAAGCTATTGAGTCACCTCCAAAGATGAGAACTAATAAGCAGAAGATCTATGTGGATGGTACTACAAAATCCAGGAGTAAAGTATTCATCTCTTCCAGAAATAGGAAGATCAGAGATAAGTCTGATGATAATGTCCAGGATATCTCTCAAATGAAGGAAGTCGTTGTTGTTAGAACTTCTGAGAAAATTCAAAAGGCCATACTGGATAACATTCATGTGCTTTTCATAAAATGGTGGAAGTATGTTCTGGAAAAAGAATTTGGTATAGATACTCTAGATATGGCTGAGTTTGCTAGGATATGGTTCAGAGAGGGTGTGGGAACTTATGGTATTCAGGTGTGTATAAATAAGTTGCTCTGACTGTGTTTTATTGGGAGCTTCTTGAAGGACTTCTTTGTGCAATGAGTCCTTTGAATGGTGATGAGAAGCTGATGTCCCAAAAGATGTTATAACATCATGTTTGCTGGTGGTTATATCCGGAATATGATTAAGATTGGACATGTGGAGTTGGATGCTCTAGCATTTTTGGTCAGAAGAGGTGGAGATTATGGTCATGTGTTTAGTAGTTTGTTCTGGCAAAGCATGACTACTGTCTTTGAAGACTTCACCAGTTTCAACAACTACTGGTGGATGTAAGGATAGAGTAATTATGATCTCTTGAAGAGACTGGATCTCAGTAAAGCTTATAAGTAAGCTAAGAATTTGTGGAGTTTGTGACACAGTGTTGAGTTTGGATTATTTTGCTGATAGTAAATCCAGTAGTGGAGCATATGTAATTCCCTGGTGTCAAGAGTATCCTTGGTGAAGGATGTATTTGTTCTGGATTTGAAGCTTGGTGCATACATTATGCCTAAGGAGCGTCTACATAGTCATACGGGAGAATGATGAAGTAGAAGGTCTGCCTTGGATGGAGAATGTAGAGAAGACTGAAGTAGAGCAGGTATTGATTGGAAGTCTGATGATGAAGAGTAAGGGAAAAGGGATAATGGTACCAATATGCATGTGTTCAGCAAGTGTGCCAAATAGAGCATTAGTTAACCATGACTGAGGGAGTACTTGTCTATGGAGATTGCATGCTGATCGCGAGTATAAAGAATGGTTTTAGTCATATGAAGCAAATTGTTTGAATCTTGTGCGCACATGCTTCTGAGGAGATGTCTGAAGACAAGATTGAATCATGGCCTTGAATAGATTGTACACTTGTCTTGGTGTGTGTTATTCTTAGAGTTCAGTGGAAGGCATTGTGTGTGTGCTTCAGATCTTGTGGATGATTGTGTGAAGCCTTCTTGACTGGATGGATGAAGACTATGACTAATGGTAGAGGAGCTGACAGAAGATGTACATGTTGAGGTTTGTCCAATTGTGGCTAAAAATGGGGAGAAGTAGCCAAGAGAGCCTAGAGTATCAAAGAGTACAAAGGTCAGTGCCAAGAGTTGATTGTTGCTATCAAAGAGTACAAAGGTCAGTGCCAAGAGTTGATTGTTGCTGCTAAGGAATAAAGTCAAGAAATATGCAGCTGATTGCTGATGTTATAGTTCAGAAGTGCAGAAATTAAGGGGGAGTAACTACTGAACAGCTGCTGTGCTGGTTGCTATGCTAGTTCGTGATTGAGGGGGAGCAACATTGTTGTTGTGGTGCTGTAGTGAAGCAAAGTCCATAGTGAAGTTTTTGTGAAGTGTTTATGATACTGCTGCTGCTGGATGCTGAAGTGAGTTGAAGATGCTGCTGCTTGGAGTTTCAAAATCATTGATTGAAGTTTTTCCGCTGCTGAAGTCTCTGAAGGTGCAGAGTGCAGAGTGCAGAGATTGTTTTAGCCAAAATTAGCCAAAGGGGGAGATTGTTAGTTCTTGGATTGGCTGGAATTTTGGTAAAACAAAGTATTTTCAATGTTGATGTCAAGGTGATGATGCTGCAACATTGAGACTTAACACTGGGATGTGTTAAGTATTTAAATTGCTGAAGTTGGATGTCTGATGTCACATGGCGATGTTGTGACATTAGATCTGCAGAATTAATAACATCAGGTTGTGGTGTTGTTAGGGTTGCGTGTTAGCTGGAATTGTGGAGAGCAAGCTGTCTCATTGGATGCGAATATCTTGGGATATATATTTTCTGCTGCATAGGAGATCTGGTGCAGATTTGTAGGAGATTTAAAAGGTTGAAGATTTAAAAATATTTTAGGAGAAAATCTGTTTTGAATATTCAGTTTTAAATAACAAATCTGGGAGATATTGTAGCAAGTCCAAGACCAATTCAAGGAGCTATATAAAGCGCACAAGACCAAAGGAAAAAGTGACAGAAATACAGAGAGAAGATCAAGAGCATAGGCTGAGTGTCTTGAGTACTTTGTACGAGTTGTATATCCAGAATTCTAGGGTGAATTGTTGAGTCGTTTTCTGTCCTCTCTTAGAAGCTGTGAAGCAATAGAGAGTTGTTACTTGATCAAAGCTGTGAAGTAAGATCAAGGTTTCTCAAAGAGGTTGTTCTTTGAGTGTTTTAGGGATTGAGTAGTGTTCTCATATCTAAGTGGGTTCTTAGGTAGAAAGTCACTAGTAGGAATTAAGTTTAGGAGATTGTCAACTGGGTTGTTGAGTCTGTAAATTAATTCTACAAGTAGTGAATTTCATCCCTGGCTTGGTAGCCCCCAGACGTAGGTAGTTAGACCGAACTGGGTGAACAATTCTTTGTGTTGCTTTGTTACTGTTATTGCTGTCTATTATGCAGAGTGTGTTGTTGTGACATCGCACCTTAACATCACACGTCTGATACCAGAATTTCAATCAAGTAGTACAATACTTAATATTTGTTCTACTAGAGCAACTGACTCATTATTAATATTATCAAAATTTCTCAATTGTACCAATTAATAATAGGTCAGTCTTGAAAAATATTAATTAAGTCAATTTGACCTCACTTGTTACTCTAATTATTCCTACTGATAACTTTCAGAGCATATAGGAACTCATTTGATCTCAACTAATATTGTTTAGAGTATTTTAGGAAATACAAGGTATTACATTCCTCCTCATAATACAAGCAAATTACCAATGGGCCAAGCTTTCCAATTGTTGTGTACTCTTGAATAATGATTATTCATATAGTAATTAAATGATGTATTTGAAATTCTATCCCTGAGGGGACATATGTTAGACACAATGTTAGGACAACTGGTCAAACTTGCTAAACTAGTAATATAACAAAATAATAGTAGAACTAACATAATTCAAAAAGTAATAAATAACACTGGAGATTAGTAACCCAGTTCGGTGAAACCACACATACGTCTGGGGGGAATTCTACCCAAGAAAGGAAATTCACTACTTCGAATTAGTACAATTAGTCTTATAGGAACATCAACCCCATGATGTTCAATGTCTATTTCTAATCCTATTGACTTTCTATTTAGGTCCACCCTAAATATGAGAACCCCTCTCACTTTCTTTTAATCACTAATTCTAAATGACACACTCAAAAAATATACCACTAATCCCGAGCAATCAACATAATAACAACTTATTGATTATTGAGTTTACAACTCAACTAAGACAAACCAACAACTATGCCAAATTACTGAAACATAGAGTGGTGTATAAAACTAGATTCAATACTAATCCTTATGATGGCATTAATGTGGAATACAAGAAACAACATACTCAAAAACCCTAGACACAAAGAAATTAATCTCGTGCACAAAAATCTTTTCAAAACATGAGAATTGAGTCTCCTTATATAACAATGTAGTCTGAGTTTTTTCTTCTTGGATATCTGAATTAAATTTGTCCAGAATAATAACTAGATTAGTTGGATTTTATTTGCTCCATAAATCTCTCCAACAAAATGCATGATTTGTTATATTTCAAATTCAAATTTAAAGCTCCATTTAAATTTGATTTATTATTCAACAACTAACAAATAAATCACACAATCATTTCCAAATAATTTACAACAAATCTGATTGAGATTTAATCAAATTTTTTGCACTAAACAACATCCATAATGGCATGCTAACCAAGGCCAGATGTTGCACTGCACACATGTTGGAACATCGTGTTCCACATGTTGCACCAGTACATCCAAATTAACTTTTCTAGATGAATCTAGATCTTATTTGTAGAGTGAATCTTTGATAGAATAATTTTGAACCAAAACCAAAATAACATTTGTCTATTGCTAGAGACCAGATGTTGCAGCACACATGTTTGAACACCGTGTTTCACATGTGTCCCTTCTGCACCAGAAAAAACATAAATAAACTCCATGCTATTTTTCATAATACAGCCAATCCCAAAAGAACCAATAATATGAAATGCTTATATCCTATCTTTTAGACTTGAATTATAAGAATTTTTGGAGTTGCCTAAGAGATAATACTTTGTGAGTAAGTAACCCTATGGTAAGAAGTAACCTTAAGTAAAAAAGATTTAATAGAAGTAGAATGCCATATTCCTTATGACCTCGCGAACTTCTGAGATTGTATAATCACTTAAGTGGAAATTTGATTCCTACATCTTGGCTAAGTGGTTGTTCGAAACGTAGGAGAGTAAGTTCTGAGGTAGGATGAGAATGGCCCAGTCAATTCTTGATGGAAGTTAGTAAGACCCATAAGTAGGGGTCATCATATCAAATTTTGAGGGTAGTAGACCTAAAAATGGAAACAACGTAATCAATTCCCGAGGGCAATCAGAAATCCAAAAGCAGACACGATGGGAACAATTTATATGTTGCATCTATGAGGACAGTTGGTCCTAAAAGTGAGATACCATCTTCGGGAAGCTGATTGGTTCACTCGTAGGTTCGACTCAACCTAGCCAAGTCTGTAGCTCTTTCGTTCATTAGACAAGGTTAAGTAGGAAGTGGAAATCTGGATTTATGTAAAAGCCCAACGAGTATAAAAATGCTAGAACTAATATCGATGTAAAGCAGAGTGCACCCATAAGATATGGGAATCCGATGAGATTTGGTAACCTCACACCAATCATGTTGTTTCAAGTACAATGCAGAAGCTGGAGAATCCACTAGAAAGCTTATGGATTAGAAGCTTTGGTGATCAGACAACATGGAAACTGATACCTGATTTTGTATTTTGCTGTGCATTTCTTTTGTGGTTTGGTTGTAGACATTCTTGTTGTATACATAGCTTAGAAGTAGTCTTGTAATGTATACAATTTAGAATGTCATTTATTCACTTTTGTATGTACTCAGTACCAAAATTTAATGTCTTAATAATATGATTTTAGATGCATATTGGTGGGGTGTTACAATAAATAATAAAATAGTTAAAGATCTGCGTGATGCGCAGTTGTAAATAAGTTTATTTATTTTTATTGAATTTTAAATACTTTAAAAATTTGTATTGACAAAATATGATTATTATGTTTATATTATAATATTTTATTATGAATTATAATTAAGACAATGATATGAATTAATTACATATAAAAAATACATTTTATTTGAAAGGAAAATATATTTTTGTAAGTTTAGAGTCACATCCATAATTTAATTTTGCAATTTTAAAGGATTATAAAGTGGTTTTTTTGTTTGTTTTGCTTCTCATGTCTTTTTGAAACTAATCTTTGATATAGATATTTAATTTTAAGTTGTTAGATATATATATTTATTTTTAGTCTTAAATAAAATTAAAATTTTATTTATAACTATTATAAAATAAAACATTCAATGGCTTTATAAAATTTACACATATATGTTTATATTATTTTTAGGGATGTCAATTTGCATATGTTAATGGGGATTCCCGTGGGAATTATCTATTTGGAGTTTCGAAGTCGGAAATTTTTTTTCCTGTGGGAACGGGGATGGAGGGAAAAGTTCCCTCGATTACACTTCGGGGCGGGGATCGGGAATGTATCCTCCGCTATGTGGATTCCCCGACTCCGAGCATATTATTTAAGTTTTATATATAATTATATAATTTTGCATATATTTTATTTATAAAAAACAATTAATATAATAGAAAATAAAGAGTCATTAGTGGATCATTTTTTTAAATGTATAATGTATTCTTTCACTACAAGTACCTAACCCTAAAAAAGTGCACCCATTACATACTATATTCTCTTTTTTTATCAATTCGATTTGTATCCTCCATTCCTCATCTCCTATAGTCTCATCATCATCACAACAACCATTTTCTTTTGTTCATCGTGCTTATGGTAATTACTCTTTAACTTTATACTTTAATAATTAACTTATTTTTTATTCAATAAAAATAAAGATGATAAATATATATTTTAAAATAATAATAATAATAATAATAATAACGAAATACTAATGTCATAGTTTTGATCGAAACAAATAAAAAAAAAAAAATTCAATCTCCGTGGATCTCAGATTCTCCGTAGGTATTTGTGGGGATGGGGATGAGGAATAATATTTCCCCGTGACAAAGATCGAGAACGGAGATGGGGAAACCATTGGGGGCGGGGTGGGGACGGGAAAGCATCCTCCGCACATTTTCTGCCTCGTTGACATCCCTAGTTTAGGGATGTACCACAAACGACAATGAGATGATGTGTCACAAATGAATTAGAAGTGTTAGCATGTGTTGTGATATAATTCGCCGCTTCAGATATAACATATTATAATAGTTCCTTTTAATGATTTTAAAGAAAATCAAAATTTTAATTTTATTGTTTAGATTCACAAATATTTTGCCTTTGTGAGGAGTTGAACTTGTGACTCCCAATATAGAATAAATATTGTATTTTTTTTTGTCTTTGCAAGAAGTTGAACTCGCGATCTTTAATAGAGAATTACTATTGCATTTGACCAT
The DNA here is from genome assembly GCA_022829125.1 of Lathyrus tuberosus. Classification (NCBI taxonomy): domain Eukaryota; kingdom Viridiplantae; phylum Streptophyta; class Magnoliopsida; order Fabales; family Fabaceae; genus Lathyrus; species Lathyrus tuberosus. The sequence continues at coordinate 15,169,328 of JALAZF010000091.1, forward strand.
TTGAAAATGAGTTTAGGGAGATGCATGGGATTATGTGACACAATTGAATTAGAATTATTAGCATGTGTCGTAATATATATATATATATATATATATATATATATATATATATATATATATATGTGTGTGTGTGTGTATATATATATATATATGTATGTATATATATATATATATATATATATATATATATATATATATATATATGATATCTCCCAATATAGAATAAATATTGTATTTTTTTTTTGTCTTTGCAAGAAGTTGAACTCGCGATCTTTAATAGAGAATTACTATTGCATTTGACCATTTGAAAATGAGTTTAGGGAGATGCATGGGATTATGTGACACAATTGAATTAGAATTATTAGCATGTGTCGTAATATATATTAGCATGTGTCGTAATATATATATATATATATATATATATATATATATATATATATATATATATATATATATATATATGTGATATCTCCCAATATAGAATAAATATTGTATTTTTTTTTTGTCTTTGCAAGAAGTTGAACTCGCGATCTTTAATAGAGAATTACTATTGCATTTGACCATTTGAAAATGAGTTTAGGGAGATGCATGGGATTATGTGACACAATTGAATTAGAATTATTAGCATGTGTCGTAATATATATATATATATATATATATATATATATATATATATATATATATATATATGATATCTAGCAATACATCATTAATATTCAAGTGACGAGAATGTCATGTATTGTTTCATAACTTTTTGATAAACATGAGCATGTGTATAATTACTATTTATCTCTATATTGAACGCAAAGTATAATATATGTCACCATTGTATAACTTAATTTTATATTTCTTGAAACCAGAATATCATTAACAACAAATAAGTTTAATACCTCATTTTAATTTATTTCGACATGATCTTGCATTTTACAATCATATTCGATTAAGGGACTATATATGCCAGTAATATCTACCAACATGATTCATAGAGTGTCAATTAACCGAATTTATAATTATGATATTACAAATAGGGATGTCAATTTGCATCTGTTAATAGGGATTTCCGTGGAGATTATATGGTTGAATCTCCGAAGTCGAAGATTTTTTTCCCCGTGGGGACAGAGATAGAGGGAAAAATTCTCCCGATAACACTTCGGGGCGGGGATCAGGGAAGTACCCCTGCCCCCGCAGATTCCTAGACCCTGATCAAATTATTTAACTTTTATATATAATATATAATTATATAATTTTGCATGTTTTTGTATAAAAAATAATTAATATATTAGTAATTGAAGAGTCATTAGTGGATAATTTTTTTCATTGTATAATGTATTATTTCACTATCCAAGTACCAAACCATAAAAAATGCACCCATTACATAGAGTGTACACACCATCTCCCATTCTTCTTCTTCTCTCAATTCTCTTTGTCTCCTCCATTCCTCATCTTCTCTGTTCTCATCATCATCATGAATACCACTCTCATTTGTTCATTGTACTTTTAGTAATCAATCTTTAACTCCACTATACTTCAATTAGTACTTGTTTTTCATTTAATTAGTAAACTAGTGGTTATGTTACCGTAAATGAAAGTGCTTTTGCAATTTTTTTGATATTGATGCAAGATGTGTTTTTATTATATAAAAAAAAAAAAGATGCAAAATATATGTTTTTTAAAATAATAAAAACAAAATACTGGTGTCATGATTTTGATCGAAAAATATAAAATTTTTTGTAAAGACTCGATTTTCGTAGATATCTGATTCTCTGTGGGAATATGATGGGATGGGGAAATATATTGCCCCGTGGCGGGGATTGGTGATGGGGATGAGGAATTTTTTTGAGGGCGGGGCAAGAAACGGGGAAGCATCCTCTGCACATTCCCCGCCCCGTTGACATCCCTAATTCTAAAGAATATTTGAACGACAACAAAACACTTAACTTCTCATATATGAATCACAATGATTTCAAGTCAAATAGTGACATACATCATTATTAGTATGAGAATAACTTAGACTATTTACGTAACATATTATGTAGTATTCACGTGGTGGATCAATCTAGTAAAAATATTACTTCGAATACTTATACATATGTGAAGATTTGTCATCTCATATCCATGTAAGATATGATAATTAGTCTACTTACATGATAGTGTGAAATGTGAATGCATTATTTTTTGTTGTATTTGACATTAAAACTTGATTATAAATACATTACGAATACTATATTTATATTTAATGAATTCTCACAATTATGTAATATTTAATGATTTATTAAATAGACAAACTATTATAGAGAATTTTTTTTTTTGAAAAAAACACAATAAATAAATGAATTTGATTATAAATAAATAATAAGATGCAATTTTTAAGTCTAAACATAAACTCATTTGCTTTTAGGACTTACACCAACAATCTCCCTCTAAAATTAGATTCAATCAAATATGTACTTAATACTCATACATCTAATATGACTATCATGCTTGTTTTAAGTAATGTTGGAATTAACCCAAAACTTTGAATAATTATGAACCAATCTTGATGAAAAAGATTCAATCAACCGATCAAAATCTCTTGTTCTTCACTCTTCACTTGAGTGAATCAATCACACCTTGATTGCAAGAATGATTCTGCGCAGCAATTGTTAATGGAATAAGAAGAAAGAAAATTGAATAAGAAAGAAGATTAGGATTTGAAAAAATATAGAAGAAGATGGTGATTTCTGCAGAGTAACTCTCTGCCCACAAACTGTGGAAAAAACTTATTCACTTTGCATCTACAAAATTTTGTGAATTCAAGTTATTACAAGAATAGGGGTTACTCCCTCTATTTATAGCTTTAGGTTAGCTTGCTCCTTAAGCCAAAGCCCAAAATTTCTATTTTGGTCTAAGTCGAAATCCTGTGTCAAGCAATCTACTTCGACACTTAAACATCTAACATGACTCGACACACACTATACTAGGCTAATTTCGACACATTCTTGTTTCTTTCAAGCTACACCTGCTTCGACACAAGGAATTACATTTCAACACACCACCTAATTCATTGTGTCTAACCTATCTATATTCATCATAGACCTTAACTTATTGAACACTTTGACTTGCATTCCTTTCGTCATGATATCTGCAATCTGATTATAAGTTATGCAGTGTTCCAAGTTCATATTCCCTTCTGCTACCTGCTCTCGAAGATAGTGGAACCTCATTTCGATGTGCTTGCTTTGTCCTTGTGCTATCAGATTCTTCGCCAAATTGATAGCTGACATGCTGTCGATCTTCATGGTAATTGCTCCATGACTCTTTGCTGTAATCTCTTCGGCCAGATTCACCATCCACTCTGCTTGACATGTACAAAGAGAAGAAACTATGTACTCTGCTTTGCACGACGACAATGCCACTACTAGCTCCTTTCTCGAACTCCAAGCAACTGGTGCACCACCTAACATAAACACATAGCCAGCTATGGATTTTCTATCCTCAACATCATTACACCAACTTAAGTCGGTGTATCCCACTAACTTGCATTCTTTTCCTTCATCGGCTGCAGGAAACAAAATGTTGTAGTCAAGAGTTCCTTTCAGATACCTTAGTATCCGCTTCGTCGTTGCTAAGTGAGATACCTTTGGCTTTTGTATGAATCTACTCACCATACCTATACTATTTGCTAGATTAGGCCTTGTGTGACAAAGATATCGAAGTGATCCAATGAGTTTTCTGTATTGCATTGGATCGACATCATCTTTATCTGTGTCTTTCGACAGTTGCATTCTGGGCTCAGCTGGAGTCGAAGTTGGGTTGCAATCTTGCATCTCAAATCTATTGAGTATTTCGCCTGGATATCTTCTTTGGTGTATCATGAAACCTCTACCACTCTTGTAGAACTCGATGCAAAGGAAATATGAGAGATTTCTCAAGTCTGACATTTCAAACTCCTCACTTAGGTCATGTTTGAAGTATTCGATCTCCTTCTTGCAACTTCTTGTTATCAAAAGGTTATCAACATAGAGACATAGTATAAGCAATTCACTATTGCTTCTCCTTACATATACTCCATGCTCAATTGTGCACTTCACAAATATTTTCTCCCTTAGGAAGCTATCCATCTTCTTATTCCAAGCTCTTGGAGCTTGCTTAAGTCCATACAGGGCTTTATGCAACATGTATACCTTGATTTCTTCGCCTTGTTTCACAAACCCAGCTGGTTGTACAACATAAACTTCTTCATCTAAGGGGCCATTCAGGAATGCACATTTCACATCCATTTGACATACCCGCTAGTTGTTCACGTTTGCTAGACCAACAACCAACCTGATTATTTCGATCCTAGCAACTGGTGCAAAAACTTCGTCGATGTTGATTCCTTCTTTCTGAAGAAATCCTTTTGCTACAAGTCTTGCCTAGTGTTGAGTTACTTCTATTTTGGGATTCAACTTCACCATGTATACCCACTTCACATCGATCGCCTTCTTTCCTTGAGGCAATTCGACAAGTGACAAAGTGTTGGTGACTTCGATGGACTCTAGTTCCTCATTCATTGCTTTCTTCCGCTTTTAATCTTTCAATGCCTTAGCTACATTGTCTGGTTCAACATCTGCGTAGAAAATATAGTGTACCAACTCACCTTCTTCATTGACCACATCATCTGATGTAATCACACATTCTTGTAACCTTGCAGGCATATGTCTTATTCGTTGAGGTCTGTTTGGGCCTGCTTCACCTATGACTTCTTTTTGTCGAACTTCTCTTTCAACTTCACTAGCTAGTTCTTCAAATAATATTCTCATTGAATCCTTATTAACATTCTCTGTCCAATCCTATTCCTTAAGCTCATCTATGATCACGTCCCTGCTAATCACTACTTGCTTGTTCACTAGGTCGAACAACTTGTATCCTCCTGTCGAATTATATCCCATCAAGATCATTTGACTCGACTTGTCATCACATTTTCTTCTCAACTGATCTGGCACATGTCTATGTGATATAGATCCAAACACCTTCAAATGACTTAGGCTAGGCTTGACACCAGACCAACATTCTTTTGGTGTAATTCCTTCTAGCCTTTTCGTTGGACATCTGTTCAAGATGTATGTTGCAGTCGACATAACTTCTCCCCATAATTCTTTGGGTAGATTCTTGCCTTTCAACATGCTTATCACCATATTCTTAATGGTTTCATTCTTCCTTTCTGCATTTCTATTCTACTATGGAGTGGAGGGTGGCACCACCTCATGCATAATCCATTCTTTCTCACATAATGTATCGAAATCTTTTGACACATACTCTCCAACACCATCATTCCTCAGAATCTTTAGCTTTCGACCACTTTGTCTTTCGACCATATATTTAAATTTGGCAAATACCTCGATCACTTCACTTTTCTTCTTGATCAGGTAAGTCCATAGTTTTTTTTACTGAAATCATCTATAAAAGCGACAAAGTATCTGTTACCTCCAATCGAATCCACCTGGATAGAACCATATACATCAGAGTATATGACTTCAAGAATTTCCTTTGACTTGCTTCCTGCATCCTTGTTGAAGCTATTCTTGTGTTGTTTCGCCTGGACACATTCTTCACACATTTCACTTGGAATGTCGATTTATGGTAATCCTGAAACCATATTTCTTCTCTTCAAATCTATGATGTCTTTGAAATTAAGATGGCCAAGTCTATAATGCCATATTCATTCATCTCTGCTGGCTGTAGTTGCAAGGCACTTATGCTCCATCACATTAAGTTCAATCTTGAAGGTTCTATTCTGAGACATTAGAGCTTTCAAGATCAACCTTTCATTTGAGTCGAGAACTCTCATCATCTTGTCTTCAATCGAAACTTTGTAGTTCTTTTCGACCAACTGCCCTATACTGAGCAAATTGCTCTTCATGCCTGGTATGTACAATACATTGGAAATTACTGACCTCTTGCCATCTTTCCTCATAATCAAAACATCACCAATACCTTCAGCTGCTAGAGTATTTTCATTTGCAAATTTCACCATGTTCTTCATTGAGGGTTTTATGTTTACAAACCAATCCTTCCTACCAGTCATATGTGATGAACATCCCGAGTCCAAGTACCATTAGTCCTGGAATCTTTCTTCATCTCTTGTTGTGACCATCATCAACATCTCTTCTTCTTCTTCATGTTTTGCCAGTTTTGCATCAGTTTCTTGATTCTTCTTCTTTTCTGGACAATCACTAGAATAGTGACCATACTTATGACAATTGTAACACTGAATGTGACTTTTGTCAGGTTTTCGACCACCACCTCTTCCTCTACTTGCAGCACCACCTCTTTGGTTGCCTTGGTTCCAGGGTTTTCTCTGATTCGACCAGTTTCTTTCTTGCTGATTTCGACTAGTCGAATTGTTGTAGCCTCCTCTGCCTTTGTTGCCATTCCAATTTCCTTTGCTTTTCTTTTATTTTGCTGATTGCGCCTGCAAAGCCACATCACCTCTTCGAGTTTTCTATAGCTCTTTCAGCCATCCATTGTTCATGAGACTCAAGCGTCCCTTGAAGCTCTTCCTTTGTCAATATTGATAAATCTTTCGACTCTTCTATGGCTACTACCACGTGGTCGAATTTTGAAACCAATAACCTCAAGATCTTTACAATAACTGATTTTGATGTCAACACTTCTTCACATACTTTGATTTGATTCACCAATTTAGTAACCCTAGTGAAGAAATCAATTATGCTTTCATTGTCCTCCATCTGATGCAATTCATAGGTTCTTTTGTGAGTTTGTAACCTCACCTCTTTAACCTTCTCCGCGCCTCCAAACAATTTCTCCAAGATTTCCCATGCTTCTTTTACTGATTCTACATCACAAACCTTTTCAAAATTATCTGGATCAATGCATTGATGAATCATAAAGAGAGCTTTATAGTCTTTCTTCTTCAATTCTTTGTATGCAACCTTTTCTTGATCCTACGCGTTTTCTGCAAGCGGTGTTACTCCTTCATTCACAAGATCCTAAAGATCTTGATAACAGAAAACCACATTCATCTGCTTACACCAATTCTCATAATTCCGACCCTTCAGAATTGGGAGACTCGTAGGAAAATGCCCGTTCGGTTGATTCATCGCCATCTCGTCCACGAATCACAACTAGGGCTCTAGATACTAGATGTTGAAATTAACCGAAAACTTTGAGTAATTCTGAACCAATCTGGATGAACAAGATTCAATCAACCGATCGAAATCTCTTGTTCTTCACTCTTCACTTGAGTGAAACAATCACACCTTGATTACAAGAATGATTATGCGCAACAATTGTTAATGGAAGAAGAAGAAATAAAATTGAATAAGAAAGAAGATTAAGATTTGACAAAATATAGAAGAAGATGATGATTTCTGCAGAGTAACTCTTTGCCCATAAACTGTGGAAAAAACTTATTCACTTTACAACTGCAAAATTATGTGAATTCAAGTTATTACAAGAATATGGATTACTCCCTCTATTTGTAGCTTTAGGTTAGCTTACTCCTTAAGACAAAGTCCAAAATTACAAAAGTCTAAAATTTTTATTTTGGTCTAAGTCGAAATTCTGTGCCAAACAACTTGTTTTGACACTTCGACATCTAACACGATTCGATACACTACACTAGACTAATTTCGACACATCCTTATTTCTGTCGAGGCACACCTGCTTCGACACAAGACACAAAGAATTACATTTCAACAAGTAAGATGCATTATTTATAGGTAAACAATATTGTTAAGAATGATACTCTATATATCATCACACCTACTATATCAATTATCTCTTGAATAAATTGATAACACAGAAGTATACATCAATTATTTCTCGAATGAGTTAATAACACAGAAGAATGTATATAAATCTCGATGAAATCTAGACTCCTTAACTTCAATTGTCAGATTAATAAGGTCCACAATCTGAAATTTACCAAGCTCATTAATAAACTTTTTGATCCAAAGAATCTCATTTATTGCACTTTTTGATCCAAAGAATCTCATTTATTGCATTTGAGGTAATAATATTCCTAACCTCTAGTAGAACCAACAACTCTTCCAACTTTATACTTTTTCATCTCACAACACCACAATTAAGAAAAAATAAATTGAGATCTTATAAAATTGATAGTTTTGTATGATATGATCCATAATTTTTTTTAAAATAGTATTTTGTTCGGTGAACTCTAAATTAATAGTAGACACTTACGTTCCACCTTGCATGATATTTCTAAGGTTGCTTAACTACCTTACTAAGATACTCAAATACAAAGCCAACTTTATTTGAATATTCCACCATTTATTAAATTTTAATTTTAATAAAATAAATTAGATTCTCTTGTTAAAACAAACTAGTATGAAACTATGGAATAATTAAATTAAACCCTCATTATATTCAATACACAATTCCCAATATAATTTTATTATATTTATCTTTTAACTTGTGTCCCACGGGCACAAGTTAGCATTATCCATATTAATAACACAAAAAGTTGAGATTCAAAGTGAAGAAAAAAAAAAACATGACATAATCCATTCGTGTAGGCATGGGATGTGGACCCCACATCCACTCTTCCTTCCTTCTTTCAATTTTTGTCACCGGCAAAAGCAGGTTACTTATAAATTCTCCAACCTTTCCTCTCTCTCTCTCTCTCCATCACACAGAATTTGAGCAGAGAGATAGTGCCGGCGGAACCATGGCTTCTTCCACCAACGTCCGTGAAAACTTCGTCTTCATTGCCAAGCTAGCAGAACAAGCTGAACGCTATGATGGTTCTCTTCTTCTCTCTTTCTCTCTAACTCTTCTTTTGATGTTTACTATGATGTTTGAAATTCGTTTATGGTTCCTCGTTTCATGTTCTTTCCACTTTCCATCAACTTTTTACTTCAACCCATTTTCTCCTTTTCCTTATTACATTCTTTGCTCTCATAAAGTTTCAATTTTTACTACAAAATTCACTTTTTTTTTTCAAACTTCATTGACCCATTAATTTACTTTTTCTTTCCCATATCATGATTTTGAGAAAAAGAGAGAATTTTATTTTGGACTTAAAAAAAGTGTATATGCAAAGTTTGTTCTTTTTTTTTTGGTATGAATTGATTCAAGATTTTGTAGTGATGGAGTAATGTGGTGTGTGCAGAAATGGTGGATGCAATGAAGAAGCTAGCGAAGATGGATGTTGAATTGAGTGTGGAAGAGAGAAACTTGTTTTCTGTTGGGTACAAGAATGTGGTGGGGTCAAGGAGAGCTTCATGGAGGATCCTATCATCAATTGAGCAGAAAGAGGAATCAAAAGGGAATGAATTGAATGTTAAGCGCATTAAGGATTACAGGCAGAAGGTGGAGGTGGAGCTTTCCAACATTTGCAATGACATTATGATTATTTTGGATGAGCATCTTATTCCTTCCACTAACATTGCTGAGTCCACAGTGTTCTATTATAAGATGTATGTTTGTTTTTGAGGTTGTTTAATTAGGTTCTTTTGTTTTTGTGTTGGATTTTGGATTTGGATTTTGAAAGTGTTTGTTTGGATGTAGGAAAGGAGATTATCATCGCTATTTAGCTGAGTTCAAATCTGGTGATGAAAAGAAAGAGGTAGCTGATCAGTCACTTAAAGCATATCAGGTATTTGCAATTTTCTTCAAGTAACAAAGATATTATCTGTAACATGAGTTTGCTCGATATTATTTATCTGGTATGAACTTAGTGTTGTCAAATTGCAGTAGCAGAATTTGAACAATCACTTTTGTTTTGCGATATACTATTTGGTAAAGAGGGATGTTATAGTGGTGCTATAGCTTTTTGCAGTGAAGCTGAATTTGAACAAACTGTTATTTTCTACAATCCGCGGTTGAAAACACTTTTACCGTCTTTAATGCTAGCTGAAAATGTAGATGATGTATAGTTGATGATTGAAAATCTTCAGTAATTTTGTATAGCTGAAAATGTTATAGTGGGTTAGATGTGGATACCTTTTATGCCATGGCTTTTATATGTGTTTAAGAAATTTATCGGAACATCTTCGCGCTCTATACTTTTACAGGATTTGGTGTTATGTTAATAAACTGTCGAGTCTTTTTTTTATACGTTAGTAGTTAGTATGAACCTTTTTTATGGTTCTTGCTTTGTTGGAGAACTTCATTTGGATCTATGTCCGTCCTTAAAGTGCAAATTCAACATTGTCTGTCGAGTAACTCAAGTTTCATGCAGCCTTTAACCACATTGTTTGAAATGAAGTTTTTTCCAAAACCAGAACACTTTCTGTTTTTGTTTAGATTAGATTCGGCATGTAATTGATTAAATTACAACGTTGTGCATAGTCATTGATTCGATTGATCTATAATAATATATATATTTCACGTATAGGTATTCCTTCCATATGTCTTGACATAGTTATTGTTTTTGTGTGTACAATTAATTTATTTCTTCTTTCTAATGAAGAGATTCTTGTGTTCCTATTTGTTTACTTTCCATAATACGATAAGATATCGTGTCTTTCCATATTATTCAAGTTATTTGTGCTAGTGGAAAACACATAAAAAATTTCTAGGTCTGAACAAAGATTTCAACTCTTGAGCTTTGATGATTTGCAGAGTGCTTCTGCGACCGCGGAGAATGAATTACAACCTACGCATCCTATCCGATTGGGTCTTGCTCTAAATTTCTCAGTGTTTTATTATGAGATAATGAATTCACCAGAAAGGTACGCAAGAATGTCTATGTTAATAGTTCGAATCAAGGCATGTGCAAAATAGTTATTTATTTTGTGTAACTTGTTTTTCAGGGCCTGCCACCTTGCAAAACAAGCGTTTGACGACGGTGTCTCGGAGCTGGATAGCCTAAATGAAGATTCTTACAAGGACAGCACCTTGATCATGCAGCTGTTGCGCGACAACCTTACTTTATGGACTTCTGATATCCCAGAAGATAGTGGTAAGATCTATTCGCATGGTTTTAGTTATTTATATATTTTCTTTCGTCTAAACTGTTAATGTGTCGAATTTTCCATTTCAGAGGACCAGAAAATGGAAAGCGCGACTAAGAGTGGTCAAGAAGCAGAAGAATTGGGGCGCTAAGTTATCATTCTGTCAAGTAGTTATCATCCGGTGAACATTTTCATCTGAGTTATTGTTAAATTTAGAGTTACATCATTTTATTTGAATCATGTGTTTCATTTGTTTTCTATTGTTGTTGTTGTAACTGTTTGTGTAACAAAAACATCATTGGTTTGTAATTCATGATTCCTCTGTTTGCATTCTGTTACATCATGATCTATTCATGAATCGGCATTTATGTCAATTCTGTAACAGGTTAGATGGAATTGTGGTTTGATTCTGTGTCTTAGCTCAAAAAATATTCAGTAGTTTTTTTATTTTTATTTATTATTTTATGTGATGAGACCAAAGTGTTTTACCAAAGAAAAGGAGAACTTCAGAAAAAAAAAAGAAAAAAACCAAAATAAGAAAACTGACTTTTTTCCAATAAAATGGCAACATTGGGTAAAATCGGAAGGTCGATGTTAGAACCCTTTACAAAGGCGAATAATAGAGGGCCCTAACAAATATTCTTCAATTATTTAGGATTTGTTTAATGTTGGAATTGGATCATGTTGTTTGCTTTATCTTATCTATGTTGTTAATAATGGCTGCGATTGCGGTGCGGCGCACAAAAATTGGCGTGGCTGCTTCCAAGCGTATTGGTTCGGCACAAAATGAGAAAGTGGGAGGCGCGGGTTTGGTAGCGAGCCGGATGTGGCCCAAAGTGGCCGGTTTATTTGGTATGGCAAAGCGGATACAAAGTGGGTCAGGTCGAGCGGTTATCCCCTTAATTTTAAATAGTTTGAAGAAACCTTAATCCTTTTCCTTTTCAAAGTTCAATCCCCTTAATTTTAAATAGTTTGAAGAAACCTTAATCCTTTTCCTTTTCAAAGTTCAATCGCGACTGGTTTTGTATGTTCCTCCATCGCAAAAGCTTCGCCCGTTATTCTCAATTTCTCCATCGAAAAGCTTTCTCCATTGCGCATCATCTCAGTTCCTCTATTTCTTCTGGTATTTTGCTTTGTTTCATCATCTCTGCTTATTTCCTTTGCTTCTCACATTTTTTGAAATTTTTGTCGATCATAAACCATCACTAATCTTGTGTAATCCAATCTTAAGATAATCCTTCACCTTGACTTCAATAATTGACTTAATCTTGACTTTCTTTCTTTTAAAAAAAAGTAATACTAAAATAAAATCTATATTGTTAATCTTGGAATGTGGCGAGGAGCGGCGCAAGCGCTATGGCACCACAGACACTAAAAAATAAATATTTTAATGGAACTTATATGTTAAAAACATCCTACTAAATACCAAAAAAAATAAAAATAAAAATTTAGGGGTGTGTGCCCCCTCTCTAATCTTGTGTGATCAAAAAATTTTCAAAATTAATGATGGCTTATGTTGACAAGATCCTGTAATACCTATGTGAAAAGGTGGCGATTTTTGGTGCCGTGTTCATCACTGAAGTCAGGGCGAAGGATTTTTGTGATGGGATAGTCATTTCCTCTATTGGCCACGAACAAGATATTACTTTGGAGCCTTGCATGGTTGTCGAGAAGCCATGAATGATGTACTTAGGCGTTTTATCAGGCTTGTGGGTGAAGATTCCATTCACCCACGATTAACATATCCCTTTTTGAATTGACCCAAATAGTTGAGTCTTTGTAGTTTTTTTTTTTTTTGGAAAAAACTAAAATTTTATTAAAAGTCAGGCATAAGAAATGCCAAAGCAGAACAACAACAGAGTTAAGAAACATAGCGCAATTACAATTCAGTGGATACAAAGCTATGGCACTTGAGAGAAAACAACACAACACACCCAGGCTAAGACTAAAAACTCTACACCCAAAACACCCTACAGAAACACAAACACGCTGAACAAGACACAAGCCATTGCAGCCAGGCATATCGATTTCCTCCGCAAAACCACAGCTGGAAATAACCGACACCGCCTCCAAACTGTCCACCACCTCAGGATATAGTCAAGCATAACAAATGAGATTACTGCTCCAAGCAAATTCTAAACTTAAGACCTCCCCACCTGATCATGTACTGAGTCCTGCTGCTTGAAACTTTAAAAACACGACACCACTAAAATCATTCTCCATACGACACCGGCCTAAGAGGATTTCTGCCTATGCGAAGACTCCGCGTACCACACCTGCTAAAAGAACATGATGCAGTCCAACATCCAGAGCTTGCAGTCAGCAGGGATCACATCCATAGCCGGGATCTTGAAAAGAAAAACCTACTGCCACGCACTCTTTGAGTGCTGCTGCAACAAGATGGGCACCTCCAACGAAAAAGCCCCACCAGAACATTTACAGAAACGGCAAAAACCGACAGATAAACACGTTTGAGAACTGCTAACAGATGAATAACAAACAAACATGTGATGTCTGCTAATGCTACCACCTCCCAACTATGCTACCCAAAGCACACACCCGCTGCCACTAAATGATCATTAGCATCCACCCAAAACCCAGCCTCCTACCCCCTGGTACACGAAACTAAAAAAAACAGATATGAGAGCCTGCAGGCATCAGCAACCAAAGAGCGTAGTGGCAGCCAGCCACCAGCAGCTTGGATGGTCTGGACATCTGGTATAACTGGGTATGTTTGGTCTTCCAATAGCAATTATCGAATCCTATCCAAAAGGTCCAAAGCAGTCTAGCCACCACCTCCAAGCCCCTGTGAAGACTTCAGCTAACAGAACCTGGAACCTTCCTTGCATACCATAGAAACAGCCTATGATAGCCTCCCTCGAACAAGGCGCATCAAGATTGCAACTATCCGAGCTACACACACGGCATGATGAAACTCGGAGGCTTTTGGATCAGAACTAGACATAAGGCAAGGACTGCATATGCTGCTGCAGATGATTTCCAATAAGAGTCCTCCCTTCTATCATACGTCCTCATCATCAATAGGAAAAACTTTCAGTGAAATAATACTCCGCACCATCTTGAATAATTCGGTTGGAAGAACCGGCCAAGGAAATGCATATCGAGGAAGCACCTTCATAACTATCAGTCTGATGCATTTTCTACTGTCAATTCACAAACCGTTTGCCTCGCTCAACTGAGACCTGAGCTAAATAACTCACCAAAAGTCTTACTCCAATGCTGGAAATAAGCCACTTGCCATACTGTCTTGGAGGAGCGCTGTTAATCACCAGGAAAAACACCAACTCAGATTCAATCAAACACCTGAACAAATCACCCTGGCCTCCACCCATCTTGCTTTCACTGCCCTACCCAAGGATTATCTTTGGGTTCGCATGCCATTGAGCCTTTGTAGTTGATTTGAAATATTGTGTAAGGGTTTGAGGATCACTCATATTGTGAACTTAATTTTCTCCCTCTAACTAGACAAATAGGGTGGGAAAGGGAGGTTGAATTTCCATATAGCAGTGTTCGAACTACAATACTTATAAAAGGAGTGTTTTCGAGTGTGTGGCAACAATAATTGCATAGAGGATATTTTCAATAATGAATGTGGATATAGATTTGACCTATATTGGACGGGAGACCTCATGTCCATCACCCGTTTTGACCATGAAAGATTCAAAGAGTATGAGAAGGATGAGGTCGATATATATATATATATATATATATATATATATATATAATGCACATTCGATATCTACCGGAAGTTGAGGATGATCTTGTGGGTTTTGAGGCTCTTATGTTTAAGTTTATTTTATAATTTTAATCTCGTTTTTTTGTTATTAACTTGTTGAAATAACTGTGTTTTTTCTCATGCAAAAGTAATGATGCTTTTGTCATCGGCAGAAAAATGCTTACATGAAAAAGGTCAGAGCGGTCTCAAATTTTTGAGAGACTTTGTATAAAAATTTAAAAATTTCATTTGAGTCGTAAGTTATATTTAAGAGACCCTATTTAATTGTGAATAATGTATATAGAGGCCCTTTTTGTCATAGTTTATTAATGAAAAAATGTGAGACCCTTCACGCTCTCAAAGACGGCCCTGAAAAATGTCAAAGCAAAAAAAGCTCAAAAGGCTGGGGAGGGAGAGAAAAGAGACATTTCTTAATAAATGGTTTAAGTGATAGAGACTTATCTATTACAAAGTGTGTTGTTGGGGAAGGTGATAATTGATGAATTTTTCTCAGCACAAAATATGGAGAAAGGCTTAAAGTCGAGGAATGATAAATTGCAGGCGAGTCTAGAGAAGCATGAAGCCGACTTGAAGTTGGCGAACGAGAACTTGAGATTTATGGGGACCGGGTGTTTTGAAGCTCAACTTTCCTTGGAAAAGTCAGCTATAGAGAGAGAAGGATGATGCAATCCAATATTAAAAGGAGGACAAAAAGAGATTGAAGGAGGTGTCTGAATCTTATGCCACCACCTTAAAGAACCTAAATGCGCAGTTGGGGAATGCCAAAATAGAAGCCGCCATTGCTATGGAGTAAGGGAAAGGCCAAAAGATAATGGGAGCTGGTGGAGGAAGTGACTTCGTTAAACTAGAGCAATTGAGGGATCACTCTATTTGTGTGGTTCTATGATGTGCTGTAATGTCCTTAAATAGTTTTGATGATGAAAACTTAAGAATAAAGAATAAATCTAAAGTCTTAAGCACAAGATAAAGTGTCTCAAGTTTTAGTTGAAAGTACTAGACAAAGTTTAAATTAAGTTCAAGAAAAAGTTAATCAAGCAAATGGAACTGAAGTTAACTTCAACTTGAAAGGGCCGATCAAAGTCAAATCAAGTTGAAAGGAATTAAATATGAAGTTGTAAAAACTCGCATGATTTTGGAGTTAGCGTTTTATCTAGTTTTTGATCAGGTAACTATAAATGAAGCAAGAGTAGGTCTTGAAGTGATAAGACTTTGCACACAGAAACAAAATATTTCAAACCTTTCATATTTTTGATAAAGATTCTTAAAACCAATTTGGGCAAGTGCTTAAACGATCAAGAAACTTATTTGATCAATTAGGAAGGTACACTAGTTAATTTATTAAAGTCTTGCTTTTAATTGATTAAAACAAAGTGAAACGCCTTTTAATTGATTAAAACAAAGTGAACCGACTTTTAATTGATTAAGTGACGTAAAAATTCAAAGTTTCCTTTTCTTAGGTTAAACTAATCGATTAAGGCATGAGTTTAATCGATTAAAATATTAAAAAGTCTATGAATTATTTTCTTTTTTGAGCCGATGTTTTTCTATATAAAGGAGGGTTATCCTCATTTCAAAAAAACACCTATTTTATGAATAAAACTGTCTCATATATTTTTCTACTCCATTCTTTTATAAAATCATTTTTCATTAAAATTACCTTAGTGTCAAGAGAATGAAAAGTTTCATTTGAGAGCTGCGTTGTGCCAGTGTTGTGTTGTAATTGTTTTATTTAAGGGTGTAGTTCTCTTGTGATCCTTTTTGTTATAGATTTGAAGGTTGTAAACTAAAATTGTAAAAAGTTTGTTACAAGGTTTTGAGTCGAGTCCATGTAAAAACTCTAGTTGTTTGTTGAAAGCTAATGCAATAAGCATGTGTAAAAGCTATAGGTTATCTGTGATAGGTTTTTTGTGCTGATCGTATGCAAAATCTCAAGTTGTTTTGTAAGTTTATTTGTTCTATTTGTGAAAAAAATTCAAGATTGTTTTAGTGGAAATTTCAAAGAGAAACTCTTGGGGGGACTGGAGTAGGACAAGTGGTTTAGGCTGAATCAGAATAAATTTTTGGTGTAATATATCTAAATTCTCAAACACAAGATAAATTGTTAATGCGTAGTCATCATAAAAAGGGGGAGAATATAGTTTTATATGTTGCACAGATAATGCCATCCAATAGTTTTGATGATGACAACTGAACAAAAAAGAATATATCTAAAGCCTCAAGCACAAGATAAATTGTTCTCCAATTGAAAGTGCTCTATAAAGTTTAAATCAAGTTCTAGACAAAGTTTAATCAAGAAAAAGAAAGTTAAGTTCCACTTGAAAGAGCCAATCAAAGTCAAATCAAGTTGAAAGGAACTAATATGTGAAGTTGTAAAAGTTTGCATAATCTTGCACTTAATGGTTTATGTAGGTTTTGGCCATTTAATTGTAAAAGAAGAAAAAGTGGGTCTTGAAATACTAAAAAAAGTTGTAACATTTAATTAAGTGACGTTGAAATTTAAAGTTTATTTTTTGGTTAAGCTAATCGATAAAGGCGTGGATTTGATCAATTTAAATGTTAAAAAGTCCACGAATTATTTCTTTTTTTAAGCCAAATGTTTTTCTACATAAATGATGGTTCACCTCATTTTCAAACACAAAAGTTTTCTGAATAGAAACTATGTCCTATTTTTTTCTACTCCATTATTTTATAAAATCTTTTTGCAAGAGAGTGAAAAGTTTCATCTGAGAATTGTATTCTATTGGTGTTATGCTGTAATTGTTTTATTCAAAGGTTTAGTTCTCTTGTGATCCTTTTGCAATAGATTTGAAGATTGGAAGATAAATTGTAAAAAACTTTGTTTAATGTTATTGAGCTAAGTATGTGTAAAAACTCTAGTTGTTTGTGGAAGGTTATTGAATTGAGTATGTACATAAAAAATCTAGGTTGTTTACGAAAGGTGTTTGGGATGATCTTGTGCAAAAACTCAAATGGTATTTATAAGGTTGTTTGGGCTGATCTTGCAAAAAAGTTTAAGATTGTTTTAGTGGAAATTAAAAAAAAAACTCTTAGGAATTGAAGCAGGGCAAGTGATTTATGCTGGACCAAGACTCATTTTTCTTTTTATTCCTGTTATTTATTTCATTGCTTACTTTTTTGTTCTTCTCTTTTTTATTCATCCATTGTTTAATCTCATTTATTTTTATCTTTAACTTAAATATTTTTTAACAAAATTTTTAAAATCCGAATATCACAATTCACTCTTCTTGTATTTAAAGTCATTTGGTAAATAATTTGTTTTACAATTTTCTGTGTTATTTTTTTTTGTTTTATTTACGTAATTTTTTTGTATTGTATTGTAAAGCGTGCCACTCACGAGGTGATACTTTAATGAAGTATAGTTTTTGTCTCAGTTTTCAGTATATTGTTTTTAGGTTTAAATGCATTTTTAGCTCTCTTATTTACAAATTTTTTACGTTTTAGTCCTCCTTTTAATTTTTTTTCAGTCTTTTAGTCCCTTAAGTTGTTATTTTTTGAGATTTCTTGTAGTCCCCCTCCTGTTTTGATTATGTGGCGCTCAAATTGGCGAGTGGACATGTTTAGTTATATGTCATGTCATTTAATTATTTAATTATTAAATTAATTAATTATAATTTTAATTATATATTCTTAACTCAATTTAATTATTAAATTAATTAATTATAATTATAATTATATATTTTTAACTTGATTTAATTATTAAATTGATTAATTATAATTATAATTTTAATTATATATTTTTAACTCAATTAATCAAAATATTTAAAAGGACAATTTAGGCCAAAATTTTAACAATATAACTCCAGCCCAAAAGTATGCATGGTATTGTGTTTGTTTTAACTATATAAACACTAAAGACTCTGAAGTAATTTCTCTAACATTTTATCAATGTTTCTCTTAATGCATGGATTTTAAATAAAACTCAATTGGTATATTTCATGAATGTGTGAATAAAAAGGGGTTTATGCTTTGTGGAAAGGCATTGTTCCTGGTTTGCATAGGCAGTGTTTGTATGGTGGTTTCAGAATTGCCTTATATGATCCTGTTAGTAATTGGTTTTTTCTTTTTCTAGCACTATCAAGTTATTGATTTGGATTGGAGTAATTTGGGTTTGTTTGTATGATTATAAACTGCATTTTTCATAGGTTAAAACTTTTCTTGTTAGTGCTGCATTTGTTGAAGTTCCTTTGTACCATATGATACTCGCTGCTCTTCTAACTGGTTAGTAGTATTACTGCTTCTTAATTAGCCCATTTTTCTATTGCTTCTCATTGCTTAAATGTTATGGTTGAAACATAAAGGGGAGTTCTTGATATGGCTTGATGGAAGCTCCAGGATCTTGAATTCTCTTGTGAGGAAAATATCTTCTATGGTATATCTCTCTACCAAAAAGGATAATAAAAATAATCTAAAGCTAGAACAAGAGAATCTATTATCTAAAACTTCAATTGAGTTAGGGTGCAATATCCTTCATTTTAGGTGAATAACCAGCTACCAGACCTCAAAGAACTCAAGCTGCGGTTACATCAAAAAACTAGTTTGTTACCTAAGTCAGCCGTTAAATTTGTGAAAAAAATGATAGCAGGAATTTATGAGATAAGATAATGGTGCAGCATGCAAAATGCTTTTGTTGGTCTTGGTAAAGTCCCACATTGTTTTCTCTAAACAATGTTTAAGTGTTTATATAATTTGAACAAACATCAACCAATCGGTACCTGTGGGCTAGAGAGATATTTCAATGAAATGGACCTAGCATAATTGATTTAAAATTTATATTAAATCATTTAAAAATATATTTATAAAAAACTTAATAAAATAAATAAATTTATTAATTAAAATTATATAAAATAATAAATTATCCTAAGCCAAATATAATTGAAATTATTAATTAATTTATTAGTTAAATATATAAATTGGTTAAGTGTTGCATGGATACCAAAGTGAGGTGAAAAAATATTAAAAAAATTGATAAGTATGTATTCATTGGCCAAATTACGGTGTAAATGTATGGTTTTAGTGTCATACGAGCATTTATCTATGTTTACTTTTATCTATCACCCTTAACACTGATGTCTATGTATTTTGTTGAGTCTGACTAGGCATAGCGTTGATTTCGTTACAGAATACTAGTAACATGTTTGTTTATGAATTTGGAATATCTGTGAATAATTTATTTAGCCACATATGTAAGCATAATGTTTGGTGGTTCGGTATGAGAAATATTTTGTTGTACTCTCAAAACGCAAAGATACCCCTCATGGCGCATCGATATCACGTATTGCCAAATAATATCTTGTCGTACAATATACACCCTCCGGTCACTATTATAAATAAATTTATCTTTTTGTGGTATATTTGACTATTAATGTATCTAATCCATATATAGACTAGATATATTAATAGTCAAATATATCACAAAAAGGTAAATTTGTTTATAATAGTGACCAGAAGGTGTATATTTTTTCAGAGACAAGACATGATTAGTAAATAGGGCACCTTGTTAAAAATCTCATAGTGGATGCCAAGAGTACTTACTATGAGTACAATAATAATGGTTCTCCTTGAAATATGCTATACAAGTAGATGTGTCAAAAAAGCCCTAAATGACAAAGCTTTAAGAAATAGGCTTTTTGTTGGCCTCATTTTTTTAGGCTTTCTACTAAATGAATATTTTCTTGGCCCCTTATTTTTAAGTCCCTTTATATTTTTGTCTTTAATGGAGCTTAAGTGAAGGGCTCAAAATCTAATTTATTTAAAATAAAATATTTTATATTATAAAACCGATTTTTTCTTAAAATTGTTTTTTTCCTAAAACTGATTTTTTTCAAAAAAAAAACCGATTTTTTCAGAAAATAATAAAAACTGATTTTTTTCGAAAATAAAAAAAAAACTGATTTTTTTCCAAAACAAAAAAAAACTAACTTTTTCCGAAAATAAAAAACATCGATTTTTTCAGAAGAAAAAAAAATCCGATTATTTCCGAAAATAAAAAAACCCGATTTTTTTTCAGAAAAAATAAAAAACCAGTTTTTTCTAAAAAATTAAGAAAAACGATTTTTTCAGAAAATAAAAAAAAACGATTTTTTTCGAAGATAAAAAAAATTGATTTTAAAAAAAAAAAACCGATTTTTTTCGAAAATACAAAAAAAACCGATTTTTTCTGAAAATGAAAAAAATCAATTTTTTAAGTTAATGAAAAAAACCGATTTTTTTCGAAAATAAAAAAAAACCGATTTTTTCCGAAAATGAAAAAAACCGATTTTTTCCAAAAATAAAAAAAACCGATTTTTTCGTAAATAAAAAAAATCGATTCGAAAATAAAAAACCCGATTTTTTCGGAAAATTAAAAAACCGGATTTTTTTCCGAATAAAATAAAAAACTAATTTTTCCCTAAAATTGAAAAAAAATGCGATTTTTCCGAAAATAAAAGAACCGATTTTTTTCGAAAATAATAAAAAACTGATTTTTTCCCAAAATAAAAAAATCAGATTTTTTCTGAAAATAAAAAAAACAATTTTTTCCGAAAAAAAAACTCAACTTTTTCCGAAAAAATAAAAAAGAATTGTTTTTTTTTTCGAAAATAAAAAAAAAACCCGATTTTTTCCGAAAAAAAGGAACTCGATTTTTTCCTAAAAAATAAAAAAATACTGTTTTTTTTCGAAAATAAAAAAACTCGATTTTTTCCGAAAATAAAAAAACCCATTTTTTTCGAAAATGAAAAAAAACCGATTTTTTTCGAATATAAAAAAATCAATTTTTTCCGAAAATGAAAATACCGATTTTTTTTGAAAAAAAAAAAAAACTGATTTTTTCCGAAAATGAGAAAAACCAATTTTTTTCGAATATAAAAAAACCGATTTTTTTCGAAAATGAAAAGAACTGCTTTTTTCCGATTAGAAAAAAACCTATTTTTTCCAAAAATGAAAAAAACTGATTTTTTTCGAATATAAAAAACCGTTTTTTTTTTCTGAAAATGAAAAAACCGATTTTTTCCGAATATAAAAAAAATCGATTTTTTTCGAAAATGATAAAAACTGATTTTTTTCGAAAATAAAAAAAAATCATGTTTTTTGAAATTAAAAAAAATGATTTTTTCCAAAAATAAAAAAAAAACGATTTTAAAAAATTTGATTGAAAAAATCTATTTAAAAAAAAAAAGTCAAAATTTGAAAATATTGGAACTTTGAGGCCTTACTTGAATTTTAGGAACTCTTAATTTAAGAGATCTATATATTTTGAGACTCATTTATTTTTAAAATTTTGAGCCCTTCAATTTTTTGAGGCCTTAAAATTTAAATCCTAGCCCCATAAATTGAGACCTCTATATACAAGAGGTTTTTAGTCCTTAAATTGTAAAGAATTTGATGTGTGACATAACCCCGTAAATAAGTATATATAGCCTTTTAAAGTAATAAAACGTGTGCAATGCCTTCAGACCATTTTTCTCGGATTCAGTCAGCCTGATCCGGCACCATCAATGATCGTAGTAGGTGACCTCTTTTCAAGGAAGTCTCATGACATGTTTTCCTCATCCACATGTGTGGGCTTTAGGCTGCAATGTTTACACCTGTCTAAAATATTAAATAAACAAGTCTAAAACACTTCTTAATAAACTCAAGCTTCATTATTGCTTTCATTCATAATTTTTGTTTTCACTATTTTATTTGTTTGTACATAGACATGAAAATTCTCAAAATCAATGACGTAATATTGTGTGTAGGGGATAGGATAAAAAGAGCTTGAGGCAGCTTCTTCTTAGCATGTCCAATCGTTCTATACTTGTGATAGAGGATATTGGTTGCACTATAAATCTGCAGAACCGAGAAGAAGATGAAGAAGTGATCGATAACGGATACAATAAGGTATTTATTTCTCTTTAAATTTATGTATCTTTGAATTTCAGAAAATACCAAAGGATGCATAAAACTTCAAAAGATTCAGAAGTGGTTAATAATGGATACAACGACGTTACACTTTCGGGACTATTGAATGCTGTTGATGGTCTTTGGTCGTGTTGTGGAGAGGAACACAATTGTTTTCACAACAAATCATTAAGAAAGACTTGATCCTGTTTTGTTAAG
This sequence comes from Lathyrus tuberosus, assembly GCA_022829125.1. Taxonomy (NCBI): domain Eukaryota; kingdom Viridiplantae; phylum Streptophyta; class Magnoliopsida; order Fabales; family Fabaceae; genus Lathyrus; species Lathyrus tuberosus. Next base: position 15,192,086 of record JALAZF010000091.1, read on the forward strand.
GCCTGGTAGAATGAACTGTTAGATTAGACCTTGTGTTGGGGTCTGCTGCTGTTTACCGTGAAAATTGGTAAACAACTGTTGATCCTCTAAATATAACTTTGGTTACTCACAGGTTCGATCAGATTGATCCTAGGACATGTGCTAACAATTGATTTAAAGTAAATTCTAAATAATTAAACACTTCGACAGTGTTTATAAAGAAAAGTTCGTCGAATATGTAATTTAAAGGATGAGTAAAAATGTTAAGTTAAAAGGCTAAAAATGTAAGGGAAAGGTCGAAAGTATGAAAGTAAGACAAAATACAGAAACATAACTTGCATCAAATAAAAGATAAGTTCTTAATGAAAGATTGAAATAAATTGCATTGAAAAGATAAATGGTGTTTACATCACGTACATTCTCACAAGACTCTTTTCTCTACACGCGGATACTTTGAGTAAATTTGGAGTAACTTGTACAAAGTGAACACAACACCCCGAATCCTATTGCTAGAACCCCTATTTATAATAATAAAACTAACTTCTATTAACTTCCTGAAATAATTAACATATGACAAGTGTCACACTGCATGCTTTTTTCCCTTGGATATGCGCCACTTGTCTTTTTCAGGAGTGGACACGAATAACTACTCCCTCCTTTATTTGAATTTGAATTCCTTAGCGTCGGACATCATCAGTAACTTCGGTCGAAGATGACTCCCCAATTCTTGGAAATATTTACTAAGTCCCAAACGTATCCTTTCCTTATGCAAGCACCTTCGACCTAAACTCAACATGAAGATCCAGTCGAAAGCTCCTTTAAACCTCTTCAAAAAGTTTAACATTCCAATCAATACTTTCAACTTAATATAGGCGTCAAATTTATGAGCTAACAAATTGCCCCCCCAAAAATGTCCTTTTCGACAGTACTGAAGAGAAGGTCATTTTTTGATAGTGTCCTATTCGACGCCATCTTTCGACCCTGCATAGGTGTCAACATAACTGACCAACCCACGTCTCAAGAAACTGTTCAGTTTCTTTTCAATCACACTTATAACGTCATGGCCAACTATGATTATATCTAAAACATCTCCTCGGAAATCACATCAAATCCCAGACCATCATCACCTCTCCTAGGTTCTAGGGGATCGTGGGCATAGGTAGTAACTGCTACCGCCCCTACGTTCGCTCCTGGGAGGACACGTGTCCCACTAGCCTTTAGCTCCTTAATGATGATTAGTGACATTTTAGTGTTTCCAAACACTTTATAAATAGTTTCTGCAGAGACTATTTTCACTTTTCCAACTCCAACGTACTCACTACACATTTTCTCCTCCTTCAAAAACTCTCAACTCTTCACCTTCAGTAAACCCATTTTCTTCAAGCTTTCAACAATGGCGTCCTCAAACACTACCACTCAAAATCCAAAGAAAAGTCAGAAGGTCAAAGGGCCCAAGCGCGTACCACTACTTCCCCCTTTTGCTACATCAGTAATTCGTCCCTGAGCCTCTCAAGGAAGAGAAAAGGCACATCTACGAATCCCAGGTATTGATTCCTATTAACGTTTCTGGAAAACCGTTAGCTCTATCTGGTCCTTTGTCTACTTTAGGTGTAGATTATACAACCATTAGTGATTTCTTTCCTTCATATCGTAAAACTAAACCCTTAGGGCAAAAAGACAAGGCTAAGGTAATAGCTGAGCCTCATGACAATGTAGCTATGCAACACATAGATTTAAAGTACTTGAATGATGGGTCTCGGTTGTTTAGAGCAACCCCATATTTCAAAGATGCTGACCTCTACTTGAACTGGCTAACCAAAGTAGAGAAAGTCAAAGCAGACACATAGAAGGATTTAGGAATTTATGACCTAATCATGGTGTCGAAGACAGGTCCTACTTACTGTCCGACTCTGCTAGCATCCTCTCTGTATTTCTGGGATAGCACCCATTATACTTTTCATCTCCCTTGTGGGATGATGACACCCACCCTCTTCAACATAGCTGCTATCACATGGCTCAAACCACATGGACTAGTTTATGACCCTGAGGTAGACGCTCAAGACACCATAGGGTTTTCAACCACCAAACATACTTACACCCATTTCATGAATCATTACCATGACAAACAAACTGACACGGTTGAAGACCAAGAGCACGTAGCATTTCTGGCTATGTGGTTGTCTCGTTGCGTATTCTGCACCAAATCTTTGCATGTGGCCAGGAAATACTTAACTCTGGCCAACCAATTGCACAATGATCGAGGCATTTGCCTAAGTGAAATGATCTTGGCCAGTTTGTATGAATCTTTAAGTGAAGGTGCTAGTCGCCTGAAAGATCAAGAAAACAATGGGAATTTCCTACTGTTAGGACCCTTCTGGCTGCTCCAACTTTGGCTCAACGCCACCTTTGAGGCCAGTCTCCATAACAAAGGGATTGTCGACGAAGAAGCTGCAGAAATCAAGGAGAGGCAAGTCGAATTGACTCGACTGGTGAAGATAACCCCTAGCGAAGAAGGACAGACACTTAGGGCATCATTCTCTGGCTTCATCAAGATGTTTGCAAAGCGCTATGAATTTACACCAAGAATGGCCCCCTTTGTTGAAAGAAAGTATGGTCCTGAATGTTTTACCAGGTCCTTTCCTCCTGCATTCAAAAAACATGAAGCAGAATCGAAACTTGTTTGGAAAGCCTTCTTGATCCCTCGACTCATTGTCCATCGACTCAACCTACTAAGGGGCCAAACAACTCTGATGGTCTACCAACCAAACCTTGTCTCTCGACAATTTGGTTTGGTCCAATCTCTTTCCAAGTGTCTGTATGAGAAAAAGGCCCATGTGATACTCCACCACACTAGCTTTGATAGCATAGGAAGTTCGACACACCTTGCTCGACATGCTCACAGATCATTCCTCACCCCCGTCTACTTCGAACCTTCTCATCTATGCACTCAAGAGTTCTATGACTGGTGGTCGAAGCATTAAACTGAAGAATTCCTTGATGTTTCTAGCTTCTCTCAGTTGATTGACCAAGCTTTTGTTGATGTGCAGGAGAAGATCAAAAAAGGTAAATCCACTCACATCAAAGATATTCAAGCTTTCCAGAAGTACTTTGAAACTGTTTATCGACCAAATGACACTAGTCGAACCGTCCGCGACACTGCAGTTACGCTGAAGGAATTTTTTTTAAAGAAAATGAAGAGTTTGAAAATCCCTTCATACGTTCCTCCTGAGAAACGCTATGAGATGGCTTTCGAATAATTTCCTCCGAATACTCTTTGTCTACCTACTGCTGATTTTGGAGTGGCTCTTGCCTCTTCATTTCCAGATTGGTTAGTCCGTGGGGATTCGATAAAAATCCTTCGCTAACAGGCAAAACCCAAGGCACAACGGGTGGTCCCGACTAAGCATACGCTAGACAGTTTCAAAGGACACCTTCATATCGGTATCGAAGATGTTCGCATCGAATCCGAAATATATGAAGGTTTGGATTCTTCAATTTTGTACTCTTTTATTCGAACTTTATCATTACTGGCTTGTGGTAATCTTGTTTGTTTTGCAGCTGTACCCAAGAAGAACACACCTCACCAGCTGGTCGAAGCAAAGGCTGAAGGCAGCAAGGTATATTACACATCTTTTCTCTTTGTTGACTAGCACTTGTTTCCTCTAATGCTTCTCATTGTTTCAGGCTTCCCGCAAGCTACCCCCAACACCTCAGAGGAAGTCGAAAAGGGACACTGCCCAAATTATTATTGATTCAGAGGATGATAACCAATCTTCTCCTGAAGAGTTAAAGACAAAGAAGAGGAAGAGACCAACCCAAGACACAGATGCTACTGCTGGCCAACCTAAGCCTAAAGGGACCAAAGCTCCCAAGAAGACAACCACTACCGTTGGTGCTGCAGAAGCCTCTCCTGGGACTGCCTCTAAATCAACCTCCGATCATGACGAAAGCAATAATTCTAGCCCTGGTGCTGAAGGTGTCAAGGTAACTTATCATTTCACTTTTAAAATACCAATTTGTTTACCTTGTTTCCCTTTGACTTGATTTGCTTCAATTTGATTCAGGATGATGTGAGTGGTTTGAATCCATCAGCGGTGAAGTCTTCCTCTCCAACCACTATTCTGAATAGCCAAGGTGAGCCTACATACCATCCCACTTCTGATTTGGGCTCTGGAATGAGTTCACTAGGTGAAATTAACAAACCTGACTTTGAAACAGCTCCCCCTTCGCCAACAAAGACTACTACCAAGCAGTCTCAAACAGATGGCTCCGACCATGAGGAAGACGATGGCCTGCAGAATCTCGAAACAAAAAATCCAGGGACCGTCGCCATGGACGAAGATACAACCTTGGTCGATGAGGATGGCTCACCAGTAGACGAGACCGTTGGTGCTGAAAATGCTAAACCAGAGGGGAGTGAAGAGATGGAGGAAGATGATGAGACAATGCACCAATCTGAACTTGATGGCAATAGTGATGGAGGTAACAATGATAAGATGGATGAAGATGAAGAAGAGGAGGGCAGAGGTGAGGAGAAAAAGGCTGGCGAAGGACCTGCTAATGAGTCGACCCTTATCGGAACCTCCACTACTCCAGCAACTACTATTGCTACTAAAGGCAAGGTAGCCTCAACTATGTATGGAGCAGGGCTTTCTAAAAAGGAACTTGATTCCTTGAAGGTAAACGATCCTCGAAAGTGCATAAAGATCCTTCTTGGCAGTCGAGGAAGTTCATCTGACAAGACTCCTAGTGCCTCGACTGCCTCTGAAGATCAGCCTTCAAACAAGCCTGAGGACAACATCCTTCTGAAGATTAAAGAGAAGATCTTTAACGGTGACCTTTTCACAATCTTACAAATGGATCATGTCACTCACATCTCTCTGAAAAATCTCCTCCAACAAGTCGACATCCATGCTATTTCCCCAGAATCCGCCAACATTATTTTAGAGCTTGGCACTATGATTGACCAAGTTTATGGTGACCTCAAGCGCCTGCCTTAAATTTAGAAGGCAATTTCAAACAAATCTGGAAGCAAGGCTGCCGCTTGGACTTCTGCCACTTACTCTGAATATAAGGTAGCAGAATTGGAGGAAACCAAAGAAAAGAACAAGCAGGAGATCGCCTCTAATGAATAAAACATTGCCTCTTGGGAGCGAAAGATAAAAAAGCTTCGATCCAAAATCTCAAAGGCCAAAAAGTGCAATGCTGAGCTATTTGCCTTTGATGACTCTGACATGTCAAAAGATCTAGACAATGCCATAACTTTTGCCGAGGAAGCTCGACAACTGGAGAAAGAGATTGCTCATTTAAGACCTGACAAAACCCTATGTGAAAGGCGTCTTGAACTCCAGAAGTCGAAGTACTTGAAGATGAAGGAGAACCTCCCTTTTTAGCTTGTTAATCTCTTTGTAATTTTTTAGTACAATGTTTCATATCCCTTTAAGGCTTTTATGTAATGACTCTAAGCCATTTTGGCATTTCATGAATACCACTGCTGGCTTCGCCTTTATTTCTTACGTCGAATTACTCTTTAGCAATTTTGATTTCTTGAAGTGCTGGTTTATATTTTTTCAAATACTTGCCATTTACTTTCAAGATTCTTTTATCCTCATCTATTTCTTCGACTTCATAAGCCTCATCAGAAAATACTTGCGTAATTTGAAATGGGCCTTCCCACTTTGGGGACCACTTGCCCAAGGCTCTAACCTTTAGATCCATGGGCAAGATTACCTTCCAGACCAAATCTCCATGGGAAAAGGTCTTGGTCTTAACCTTCTTATTGTAAGACTTCTCAACTCTTTTCTTTTGTCTCTTTAACAATTCCAAAGCATTAAGCCTCTCTTCGTCTAAATCTACCAATTCATCCAACATCATATTCCAATAAGACTCAGAAGGAATTTCATGATGTATTTGGATCCTTGTTGATTGAAGGTAGATTTCGACAGGTAATACTGCATCATGGCCAAAAGTCAATCGAAATAGAGTAGTGTTAGTTGCTTCTTTGGGAGAGGTTCGACATGCCCATAAGATCTGGTCCAATGTCTTATGCCAATTTCTAGGCTTCTTTCCCACATGTTTTTTAATCAAACCAATCACTACTTTATTAGCCGCTACGACTTGACCATTAGCCTGAGCATAATAAGGTGTAGAGGTTAGAAGTTTGAAACTCATTTCTCTAGCAAACTCCTGCATTTTTCCGACCAGTAAAAACTGACCCCTGATCTGTTGTAATTGTTTCTGGGATTCCAAACCTATAAATAATATATTTTTGAATAAATTCGATCACATCCTCTTGATCCACATTTGGTAAAGGTATTGCTTCAACCCACTTCGTAAAATAGTCAATACCTACCAAAATATATCTCTGATTCTTGGAGGATGCTGGTCGAATCTCTCCAATTAAATCCAAAGCCCAACCTCTAAAAGGCCATGGTTTCATTATGGAATGCAGCTCACTTGCAGGGATATGCTGTATGCCAGCATGAACTTGACATTCCTGGCAGCCCTTGGCGAATTCAATGCAATCCTTTAACATGGTAGGCCAATACATGCCCTGTCGAAGTAAAAGCCATTTCATCTTATGGCCTACTTGATGTGCCCCACATGCCCCACCATGGACAATCGACAGGGAAAGATATGCCTCCGACTCACTTAGGCATTTAAGTAAGACTCCCTCAGGGTCTTCTTAAATAACTCATTACCTAGAAGTACATAACTTAAAGCTTGATACCTGACTTTTTGCTCTGTGGATGCTGTTGGATTCTGTAAATATTAGACTATGGGCTTCCTCCAGTCCTTGACCGTCAAGCTGTCTATTGCAAAAATCTCAAAGTTTTCACCATCAGCGTATCCAAGCTTCATCACTTCTAAATCTGATGGGCATAATCAAACAGACACAATTTTGCCTCTAGCTTCGATTGCCTTTTGTAAATTTTGCTTCAAAACTTTATACCCAGAAGCAATCTGAGCCAAATCATTGGCCACTTGATTTTCTAGTTGAGGTATGTGCCGAATGCTTACTACTTCAAATTTCTTCAGTAGTCTGTTGGCTATTACAAAGTACATGATAAGGTTTTCCTTAACACATTTGTACTCCTTTGTAATTTTCTTTATAACCAACTCTGAATCTCCCATTATTTCGACTCGAGTTGCCCCCAATTCTAACAAAATTTCAAGTCTAGCTATTAGGGCCTCGTACTCTGCCTCATTATTTGAGCAAAGTCCTTCGACCTTGTACTTGAATTTTGTTGGAATTTTCTTAGGAGAAATAATCAGCATGCCTACACCAGTTCCATCTTTATGGCTAGAACCATCAAAGTATAACTTCCAAGGTTCCAGTTCGACGTAATTCAAAGCATTTTCATTTAAGGAGTGGTCGACTATGAAGTCCGCCACCACTTGTCCTTTAACAACCTTTAAAGGCTTATATGTCAAAGAATATTCAGTTAATGCTAGTGCCCATTTCCCAATTCGACTATGCAAAATAGGTTTAGACAACATATGTTTAATAACATCAAAATAAGAGGACATATACACATCAACTGGCTTTATATATTGCTTTAATTTTGTACAAGAAAAATACAAGCATAAGCATAATTTCTCGATCATGCTATACCTAGTTTTTGCGTCATTCAAAACTCTACTAAGGTAGTAAATGGCTCTTTCGACGCTATTCTCATCCTCTTGAGCCAACATGCTCCCCAAGGTTTTATCTGACGCAGCTATGTACAATCTCATATTCCTATTCCTACATGGTGGTGAGAGAATTGGGGGATGACTAAGGTATTCCTTGATCTTATCGAAGGCTTCCTGTTGAGATTGCCCCCATTCGAACCCATCTTTGTTGAATCGAAGTAATAGTAAAAAGGCCTGCGTTTTTCCACTTAGGTTTGATATGAACCTTCTCAAGAAGTTAATCTTGCCCAGCAGTGATTGCAACTCCTTTTTTGTTGATGGCACTTTCGCTTCCATGATGGCTTTGGTTTTCTTCTGGTTGATCTGGATCCCCTTTTTGTGGACCACAAAGCCTAGAAAATCCCCTTCCTGGCAGTACGGATGAACTTGCATCGAAGCAGTCTTTCGACTTCATCTTTTATCATTGAGAGAATTTCTGGTGCAAACCGTCTTGGATTCTGTTTGACTGGCTTCTTCTCAGGCTTGATCGACAACCTATGCTCAACCAATTCTCTATTCAAACCAGGCATCTCACCATAGTCCCAGGCGAAGCAGTATTTAAACTCCTGCAGTAACTGGGTGACTTCGACCTTAAGTTGTGGGTCAAGATTGGCGTTGTAGCGCGGTTTTCGTGACCGCCCGCATCCGTCTGCGGATGGGATTAGGTGTTACTTTCTGATTTCTTATTTATCCTATGAAGCTGGAAAGGAAAGGGAAGCTATCTCAAACTAACCTTGCACGCAAATGTTTTCTTTAACAAATGCCAAGAGATTGGGGAGTTCGGGGTCAGGTTATACAATGGGGAGTTGTCAACTACCCATCCTATACAAGGTTATCCATGGGTTGTTAGCAATTTTCCTACTGTTATACTGTTTTCTACTTACTGGTGTTTATTTGTCGTAAATGGGAAAGTTTCTCCTTTGGGAATGTCGAGAGATGTTGAAATGATATTTTTGTTGTTTTTGGATTTTTTGATGTTTTTGGTAAGGTACTGGACCTAAGGTTTTTTTTGTTTAGTGTGCTCGCTAAGATTTCGCAATCTTATGCCTACGTATTCCCTTTTAAAGAAAATAGGGAAATCAGAGCAATCGTAGTTCCTCCTAGTCTAAGGGAGGAAAAAGATGTTTTGGTGTCTCGTTCAAAGCCCAAGACAGAGGCTAAAAGGTTTATTTGTGTCTTGTTCAAAGCCCAAGATTGAAGCTAAAAGGGTGTTTGTGGGAATTGATTGAAAGAGTGAAAGGATTAAAGATTGAGATATGAATATCTAGAAAAAAACATCGGATGAAAATAGAAGGAATATCTGGAAAAGCGTCGGATGTAAAGAAAAGTAATATCCGGGAAAGCGTCGGATGTTAAAAAAAACAGGAAAGGGTTTTTCCTGTGTTTAAGGAGATAAAAAAGGTTCTTTGAAATCCAAGAGGAAATGAGACTGTCAGAGTCTACTGGGTTTTATCTGTGTACGATGCCCAAGAGGAGGCTGATGTTTTAAGGGATGAGAATCAACCCTAAATTGGTTTGATGTTTTGACTCTAGAAAGACCGGTCTAGCAAAGGATGACTAGGTTCTGTTCCTATACCTTTAAGAGGTCGTCGGGTCCTTGTACTAAGCCCAAGAGAAGGCATGAGAACTTATAAGAAGCCGAAGGGTCCTTGTACAACGCCTAAGAGGAGGCGGGGATGATTTTAGGAAGCCTGTGGGTCCCCAAACCAAGAGAAGTTCAAGAAATATAATTCACAGGTAAGAGATCATTCCAGGAAAGTTTGAGGGTTTAGAAGAAACTCAAGAGATGCCATTCACGGAGAAAAGATCATCTATGGGGAGTAGAGTTTCTTTGACAATTTCTAGGGGTGACAGTCTGAGAAGAGGTTCACCGAGAATACTGCCTTTCTCTTTGTTCCATATTATTTAACCCCAAGAGAAGGGAAGACTGTATCTGGAATCCTACGGTGGATCTAGTTTTGTTTGTATTTAAGAGTGACCAACAGGGCTTTACCTAGTTCTCGACCAAATTGTCGGGGAAAACTCTAAATAACTATACTAGTATATCCACAATGGATATATGACAAGTATATTAAAAGTTTATGAAAAAAGACTAACCATGCGCAGCATCCCACAATACAGTTATATATATGAAAGCGGATAAAGAAAGCAGGCAAACACTTACCCGTTATAGAGCTTCCATGCTATTTTGTAAGTTGTTCAAGAAATTGAAGAAAGTTTTGATAACAAATATGTATTTGAATTTAAATCACAAGGAAAGTTGTTTTGAAAAGAAGCGATATGAATATTGTGAGAGTAAGAATTGTCTCTACATGTCAATCTATGTTTTGATGATAACAATACGTATTTGTGAAAGAACCATTTTATATTCTAACGTGTGTTGTGTGCAGATCATAATTATAGAATATATCAGATCCAACAAGCACCAGCCAGATGAGCGAAATTGATAATATGCAAAGTTACTATGTGTGACACAAGTCGCAAGAAGCAAGAACGCTTCTGTATCTGATCGTGATCAGTCAGATCCAAGGATGCCGATATTGTGGATGCAATGCTCTTGTGGATGCTCTCTGAAAGTGGTCGAGATTCTGAAGATTGCGAAGCTTCTGAAGAAGAGAACCGAAGTGCTGAAGACTCTCATGACTTGAAGTTCTGAAGACGGAAGGCTCTGAAGACCAAGTGCATAAAGACTCTGAAGACTTATGAGTTCTGAAGATTAAGGTTCTGAAGATCAAGTATAGAAGACTCTGAAGACAGATTCCTAATGGATAAGTTCTGAAGTTTCGGATGACTTGAAGAAGTAAAGGATAACGTGCTTAAAGAAAAATGTTGAAGTTCTGAAGACTGATTCCTAATGGACTTCTTCAAATACCTGAAGACTTAACATATCAGATATCCGAATTAAGAAGACTCTACTCATGCTTCATAAATTAAACATTAGAAGCCTCTGAAGTTCAGAAGTCACATGTTACCGTTGTGAGTAACTGTACACGGCGCCCAAGAAAGATACATCACATCACTTCTCCCTAGTAAAAAGGAGATATGTCAGTACATCTAATTATTACACAACGTCTCTTTTCCAACAACCAACAATATTTCAAACGGCTATATTTCTACCAGGCTATTTAAAAGGAAAGTGCATTCGCCTCTAATTGACGACATAGTCCACAGATGGATTTAGGCCATCAAAGGTGAATTGATCAAGTCATTGTGTGAAGATAGCAACAACGATGAGTTCTCATTGTAACACTTAGAATATCCAAAGCTATCACCATTTACACATGGCCATTATTGTTGAAACTTCAAGATCATCATTCAACACAACAACAATGAATTGATATAGAAGCTGTTGATGAAGAAGACAACATTGCAAATCAGTCAAGTCATCAACCACCTTCTCGTCAGCACTACATCGAAGATCTGAAGCAAGGAGTTGTTGCTCAAAGCTTGCTCACCCCGAAGATGAAGAAGAAGAATATCTACAAGATGTCAATAACTGTCAAACCATTATACATCTCTGTAGTTTCTTAGAATAGCAAGGAGCTGTTGCTCACATCTTGCTTGAACACTTGTGTGTTCTTTTGTACTTAAACTTAGGAGTAATCTGCTTGTTAAGAAGCATCTTTGTAATCTCCAGTTAAACTAATTCTTGGTGAATTAGGATTCCTTGAGTGGTCAGTGTGACCGGAGACTTGAGAAGACAATGGCGAGATGTCATTGTGGTAAAGCCTGAAATAGGGTCAATGATAGTCATATCTCAAAGAGGATCATATGTTGATCAGACTCTTGTGGGATCCCTGATGGAACTCATTGTGAAACCTCCAATGAACGTTATATCCTGAGTGGATCCCTGAACGGTTCATTGAGAGAGATGCCTCAAGGGATCATGTGATGATCTGGATACTTGAGATGACAATGGCGTAAGTCATTGTGGGTCAGTCTCAGTGCGGTTGTGCAGGTTGTTAGTCACTGGCTGTTGCCCGTGCACATGTAATCGAGATTGATTATAGTGGATTAAGTCCTTGTGTTCAAGGCAAAATCACCTGAGGAGGGTGGACTGGATTAGCCCGTGTGGTGAACCAGGATATATCGTGTGTTCTTTACTCTTGTGCTTAATGTCTTTATTTATCATTCTATATAGAGTATCAGAACCTCACACAAGCAAGTCAGAACCTTGCAGCTTAAATCTGATAAGCTTCCGCACTACAAGTTCTGAGAAGCGTAATTTACATTCAGACTCTTGTTGGTTCTCATGCTTCTCACATTGCAAGTATGAACGTTACTAAGCTAGTTAGAGTCTTCCAACTAACTCTGATGTAATCCTAAGTAATTCAACGACAAGAAATGAAAAGTACTTAAAAGAGCAAATACACAATTCAAACCCCCCCTTTCTTGTGTCTTTCTCGCACCTTCATCATCCATCTTCCCACCGGTGCATTACTCGTTGGTTTGAACGTGTTGGGCCTGGCCCCTGGGAACTGCGCTTTTCCTCCCGCCTGTTTCGAAAAGGACCTTCTAGGATCAAAACCCTTTTGACCATGAGATGTTTTCTGTTCCCTTCTTTCTTTAGCCTTCCTAATTCCCTCAAGATTGTGAGCAACCTTTTGATCAAAGATTGCGCTGCATCTGGGGTATAACATGACCCCTGATCCCTTCTTTTGGCAGCGGTGAAGGAATTCAATGATAGTCTCTTCCTATTTTGGATATGCTACTTTGTTACGTTCCTCTTGGCAGCTTTCTTCATCCACCTCCATGGTCTTATGTTGTGTAATCTCAACCATATTTATGTCTATGTCGACATCAGCACTAAGGTTCAGATTGCAGAAGTCTACATCAAGGCCTTCTGCCGCCTTGTCCATCTTGACAAAACTATCAGCGGTTTTTTTGGTAACCAGCACCATATTGGAATCTTCAGTGATCCCACCATCTAAGTCATCAATAGCTTTGTCGAAGCCATCAGCGGCCCCACTCATAAGTTTCCCCATGACATTGACATTAAGGTCTTCAGTAACCTTGGCTAAAATAGCATCATTGGCAAAATCTTCAGTAATTTCCACCATGTTAATCGATCAGTCGAAGTTTTCAGCAACCTCGACCATCTGCACCTCTGTGGGCTCAGCATAATGGACATCCGCTGTCTACAACGGATCAGAGTCAATTTTCATCTGACTTTTGTTCTTCTCCCCGAATTTCAGCCTGCCCTCTTGAATAGCATTTTACACCAAATCCCTGAAAAGAAAACACTGAGAAGTTTTATGATCCAGAAAATTATGGTACTTACAAAATCCTCTCTTTTTTCTTTGTTCTAAAGGTGGCATTTTAGCGCCAGCAGGCACTATCATTTGTCCATCCTTAACTAACAAATCAAAAATTTCATCACACTTAGTGACGTCGAAAGTATATGTTTTCTTTGGGAACCTATCATTCTTTTCAGATTTGACCAGATTTTTCCGTTCGAAGGAGCTAACATTTTACAAGTATACGGAGGACCCTACTTTAATTCAGCAACATCTACCTCACTGTCGTCGAAGTGCAACGGTTCATCATATAAACCTTCGACATCCTCATTATATTCGACATAGGCTACCTTTTTACTCTTATTAAACTTAGCCTTTTCGTCTTTCAAACGTTATAACTAACGAACTCTATCAGCCAGTTAGGCCATATCCCTCAGATATTAGGTATCCAATTTCTTTCTAATAGGGTAATCAAGGCAACCAGCGGCCATTTCGACCAATTCATGTTTTGGGACTTGTGTAAAACACCTAGCCTTAAGCAATCGAAACCTATTAAGGTAATCATCTATTGGCTCAGTAAACTTTCGTTTGATGCTAGCCAATTCCTTCAAACTGATTTTGGTTTGCCCCATATAGAATTGTTCATGGAATAAACGTTCTAACTGGGTCCAATTACAGATTGAATTAGGGGGTAAGGTTGTAAACCAAGTGAAAGCATTTTTTGTGAGGGTGCTTGGGAAATATTTTACCCTAAGACTTTCGTCACTTGTAATCTCTCCTGCTTCGATCATATACCGGGCTACATGTTCGACGGTAGATTCAGTAATGTCTCCTGAGAATTTGGTGAATTTTGGGACCTTAGTCCTAGGAGGTAATGCTGATTGGAGAATGTAATATGCTATCGGCGATGTATAGTTTGGCCTAGTAAAACCAAAATTTACCCCATTTCGAGCCATTATCCTTTCGACCATGGCTGCTAGGTTGTTATCCGCTGCTACATTGTTACGTCAAACCTGTTGCACAATGTGGTCAGGGTCTTGGTTTCTATTTACTATAACTACCCCTTGTTCCCTTTCTACAGGAATTGGCACTTGGTTCCTAGGTGGTTCAACTATAGGGGGTTCGACTATCCCCTGATCTTCTAGATTCGCCTCAGGTATATTCCCCGAATTGCGCCGTGGAATATTTTCCACAATAGTCACCCCTCGTACAGGGGCTGGTATACCCATAAATTCTGCCATGCGTGCCAATTGTACTGCCAGTTGTTGGTTAGTTTGGGTAGTGTTTTGGATCAAGGGCTGGAAAATTTCCCCCATAGTTTGGGACAAGGTGTGTACCATCTGTAGGTTACTCTCGTCTATTTGCTGTCTTAAACATGTTATAGAAGTATTTGTCAGACTAGGAACTTGGGTGGAATATCCCACACCTACGCTCTAACCGTTTCGACCCACATTTATCCCAGATCCCGACCCTTGTAATGGCGAAGACATTACATTTTCTGAGAATACTGGGGGGGGGGGGGGAATTTTGGAGGCTTTGCATTACTAACGTTGGCATTCCATAAGGTGGATTCCTTGACAATGGTTGTGAAAATCCTGGAGGGGGAAAATGCCTAAACGTCGAAGTTCCTCCTGGTGGAGTTTGGGGATTAGATCCTTGTGGCCCAATGTACTCCAAAATGGGTTGAGTATAAGCCCTTGTATATGTTGACCCTAAACCTACCATTGATGACATTGGTTCAGACATAACAGGAGGTGGTATTGGCCCTCTTGTCGAAGGGACTAGGGGTGGCACCACATCACTCCTAGACACACTTTGATGGTTAGTGGTGCTAGGCTGGGCGTTTGAATCACTCGATTGAGGGTTAGAACCACTCCCTTGAGGATTTGGGTTGTTAGGCTGACTAGTGTTCGTCGCTATTTTTCTAGTGTATCTTCTCCTTGGTCTCTCTTCGTTTGTAGTGGCTACTTTTCCAATTCTCAATAACATGCAACGAAGTTTTCTCAAAGAAAAGACTAATAAATGCAGATTTTCAAAAACTTAGAAAAAAAAATCTTTATAGAAGTTAGCACTGTCCTACTGGGCGTGCCAATTTGTTTACCGTGAAAATTGGTAAACAACTGCTAATCCTCCAAATCTAACTTTGGTTACTCACAGGATCGATCAGATTGATCCTAGGACATATCCTAACAATTGATTTAAAGTAAATTCTAAATAATTAAACACTTCGACAGTGTTTATAAAGAAAAGTTCGTCGAATATGTAATTTAAAGGATGAGTAAAAATGTTAAGTTAAAAGGCTAAAAATGTAAGGGAAAGGTCGAAAGTATGAAAGTAAGACAAAGTACAGAAACATAACTTGCATCAAATAAAAGATAAGTTCTTAATGAAAGATTGAAATAAATTGCATTGAAAAGATAAATGGTGTTTACATCACGTACATTCTCACAAGACCCTTTTCTCTACACGCGGATACTTTGAGTAAATTTGGAGTAACTTGTACAAAGTGAACACAACACCCCGAATCCTATTGCTAGAACCCCTATTTATAATAATAAAACTAACTTCTATTAACTTCCTGAAATAATTAACATATGACAAGTGTCACACTGCATGCTTTTTTCCCTTGGATATGCGCCACTTGTCTTTTTCAGGAGTGGACAAGAATAACTACTCCCTACTTTATTTGAATTTGAATTCCTTAGCGTCGGACATCATCAGTAACTTCGGTCAAAGATGACTTCCCAATTCTTGGAAATATTTACTAAGTCCCAAATGTTAGACTATGGCTATGGATCTAGAAGGGGGGGTTGAATAGATCCTTTGAGTTTTACACGCAAATGGACTACAAAAATTCTGTTTTAAAAAATTGTTTAAACGGAAGCTACCACTGGATCAAAAGTCTACAACGAACCTTCTACCAAAAAGGATCGGATATGCACGTATATATTGTGAAAGAGTATGGAAGAGAAAAATTCAGTTGTGTTAATCTATTCAAATGCAATCAACAAATTATAACGTGTTTATGTATAAACCAAAACAATGAGGCAAACGATAAGCAATGAAACACAAACAATGTTTGAGTTTGCTTTGTGACAAATTATCAAACACTTGGTGTGTACAAACACACTAAGTGCTGAATTTCTACGGTTAGTAAGTTCAAGCTGCTCCTAGATACAATTCAAAGAATTGTATCACTTTAACAAAAACGATTTTTCAGCTCTAGATTACAACACCTCAGAAATTCAGACAAATTGAAAACTTGACAAATTCAAACAATGCAGAAAATATAAAGAGTTGAAGGAGAAAGAGAACAAACGCAATTTGATTAGGCAGTTCCCCAATCGTCCTCGCTATGGGTACCTCTGCCCCCAATTCCAAACATGGAATTGAGATATATATATATATTATCGTTGCAATTGTACGTTTATACAAGAGAAAACTATGAACAATCAAATCTTTGAACGTCTTCGAATTGCTGATGTAGAGCCTTCTCTTCCCTTGATTCAAGATGAATCAAGTGCTTCGAATATGGTTGATCCAATTATCGTCCCGCGCTACTAAACCGAAGGAACACACTCTTCTTCGATTACCTTCACTCGATCAATTGCAATCTACCAAAGATTCGAACCCAAACCACTCTTCTACGATCCTCTGATTACAGCTACTAAACCGATCTCTTCGGTTACCTTCGCCCAGCTGAATCCTTGTAGAACGAATTGGCTTGTGCAAAAACCCCCAAAATCTCTTAGATTCTTGGAGGAGAAAACCCTAAGGTTTTATTCAAGAAACACCTACCACAAATCTCAACTCAGAAATGAAGATAACACTTCCAGAAATCTGAACCTTATCACTTCAAATCAATGAACACAACAAACAAAAATTAGTTATGTGTAGTTGTTTGAATGCTCAAGGAAGAAGATGAAATTGATGAGAGAAAATGGCATAAAATCTTTCACGTTTCTTGTTCTTGTTAAAAAAGAGCTAAAAATGATATATATAATATCCTAAAAGAAATACATGAGAGAAACAAAATTTTAGAGTGAATAACACAGCAGAAAATTTGTGCAAAACAGCGACCGGTCGACCTAAACAGGTCTATGCGTCGACTCATAACACCCAGTTTTTTGATATACACAAATGCAGGATGTATGCGTCGACCTGAAGAGTCGACCTGAGCATACCCGCAGCACACAGTTTTAACTGACACAAATTCAGCATGTATGAGTCGACCTGAACAAGGTCATGAGTCGACTCACACCATTCAAACATGTAAAAATCACACTTTTGACTTTCCTAAAGGTATTTAACCATATCTAATGCACCTAGAACATTGCCAACATGATCAAACATCCTTAGAACACCTAATGTGCATTCATGTGAAATATATATGTGCAAAGCATGATAGTTTTGACATCATTAAAATCAAGTACATAGAGAGAGACTTCCCTCACATACTCCCCCTTTTTGATGATGGCAAAACGGTCAAACTGAGGTAGTATCCTCCCCCTGACTCTATGCATCCACTATTGTTTGATCATCTCAATACCTGTTAATACCTATTATTTCCCATTTCTTCTCCCCCTTTGACAACATCAAAAAGAGAGAAAGAGAAAGTATCAAGAATAGCTGCATTTTTTAACGAATTGCAACGAATAATCATTAACATACATTCACATATAATGCAAGTTAACGAACATAATAATGATAAATACAAACAAACTATTTAAACCAAACCATAATTCTTAAGGAACACAAAGATGGTCACTACATAGAGAAGCCAAAATAGTAGCAATACAAAGTCACTAAGAGAAAGTGCATATAGCAAATGGAAACATAGCAGAGTCATAAACAGATCAAGAATAAAGCATGAAGAGACATGATGCAAGATGCAATGTAGATTCTTATGGCCTCCTCCCCCTAAATGAATGACCTCTTCCGCGAAACGGTTGAGGATGATGAGGTGGTGGAGGTTGCACATCCAACTGCTCGGTCATCTCCAACACGGTGCGATTTAGAATGTTGAAGCTGTTTGTAAGAGCACGGTGTTGATTAGCAGAGGTTTCGGCCATTGTGTTGAATCTTCCAGTCAAATTTGTGGCAAAAGAGTCAAAGTTGTTGGCGTGAGTTTGAATTTCTTCTTGTAAAGACTTGAACCGTTCCTCTTGAGCTGTGGCAAACCGCTGTTGATCAAGTTGCATCGTCCTCATAAGTTCAAGAATATCTCCATTGTTTTGTTGAGGACGCGGAGGTGAAGGAGGAGTGTAATATGAATCTTGGTAGTTCATCCCGTGAGTTGATGGCCTATAGTTGGAACCAAGATTGGTCCAACTATTATATTGCCATTGACCCCATCCTTGGTCAACTTCAGTTTCCATTGGAGATTGCCATGAATTCCAACCTTGATTTTCTTCAGAACCTTGATACATCCATGCAGTATTGTCATCAGCCCCCGTATCCATTTGGTGCCATTGAGCATTGTCATTTTGGTTCTCGTTAGCATCATCCTGTTCATTCTCTCCTTCTTCATTTTCCCTTTCTTCTTCTTCTTCTTCGTCATCTTCTTCACTAGACTCTTCCAGAACAGCCGTATTGGCTTTCAAAATATACTTATACCTTTTCTCTACAACATCCCACATATGGCCCATCATAGTCATAGTTTTCTGGCAGAACTCTTGATTTATAGTAATGGACTTATAAGGAATACCAGAAACAACTATTGTAGCATTATTGAAAAACTTTTGAATAACGGATGCATACCCAAGTGCAGTCCCTCTACCGGATTCACGAAGAGCATACATTCTGCTTGCAAAGTAATAAGGCCAACTGATTGGTATCTTGTTCATCAAAATGTACATTAACTGAACCTCAGGCTGATCCACCCTAGAATAACCTCCAAGCTTGGGTCTAAGAATATGGGCAACGATCCACTGCAAAATCCTAGGAATAGGAGACAGTTTTCCCGTTGTTACTACCCTAGGGAAAAGATTGCTCGCCACAACTGCATCAGGATATGGTCTTCTGAGCATAGAATTTAAGGCTGTCTTATACTCATAATCATTAACATGCTTGGTATCAGTTATGTGCTGGATATGACTCTCATTGGTCACAGACAAACGGAATAAATCTCGCCAAGTGGTGTTTTGGATAGTAAGGGTCTTATTCCCTAGTTTGCAATTGAACATAAAATCATCAAACTTTCCAACTAGACCAGTATATAACAGTCTTACCAGATCCTCATTGTATTTGACATCACATTCTAAAAACCCATTTAAATTTTGAAAGTCCAATAAATCCATGACTTCTTCCAAGTGCATGCGTTCTACCATATGACGATAATACACAAATTGCTTGATCACAGACCTTTTCTTCATTGTTTTCTCAAATAAATCAGCATTCTCAGGAGAAAGTAGAGAAGAAAGAGTTACCGGTTGATCTAGAGGTGGTTGAGAAGGACCCGCTTGAACAGTTGATTCCCTTGTGACTCTTTTACGGGTGATTCTCCGTGAAGCCATTGATGATTGGTGTTGAAGGAGGATGAATAGTGACGAATTTCCCAACTAGTTATAGACTCCAAGAATTTTGGGTGAGATTGATGAAGTTAGGGTTTTGATGGAGATGAAATTAGGGAAGAGGAGGAAATGAGAGAATGACTTGATATGTTATGTTAATGCCACATAGAAAATTAGAAAAAGCATAAAAAGAGATCAAATGGGTCAAAAACCGCACAAGACTCAAGGAATATTTCGCAATTTTTCAGCGAGCGGTCGACCGCTAGGTCTGTGTGCGTCGACGCACACTGTAACTTTTTCTATAATCTTGAAAAAAGAAGCTATGAGTCGACCTAATAGTCGACCTGAGCGTTCCCGACTAAACACGTAAACAAAGCAACCAAAGTGAGTCGACCTGAAGCATTTGTGAGTCGACTCAAACAGTGAAATTTTTGAAAAATCATATTTTTGTGTTATTTAAGCCATGATATTAAATAAAAAGAAAACTAACATGCACACCAAACATACAAATGAAGACAATGAGCATACTATAGGCAAATAAACAACAATAATATCACTCAGTTATGGTACACTTAATTTCTAATGAACGAGAACGATATTACCTTGATCGCTTTTGATGATGCAAGACCTTACATATGTGGTAATAGCTTTTGAAATTGTTAGTGACAAAAGTATAGATGTACATATAGATAAGATAAGGTAATGACACTTTATAATAAGATCAAACACGATCCGAAATGTCGAGAATGCCAAGTTCCCTACGGATATGAAAGAAAGGCTCAGTGGCTAAAGGTTTTGTGAAAATGTCAGCAAGTTGATTTTTTGACTCAACATGCTCAAAAATCACATCACCTTTCTCAACATGATCCCTAAGGAAGTGATGACGTATTTCAATATGTTTGGTACGTGAATGTAATACAGGGTTCTTAGTTAGATTTATTGCACTAGTGTTATCGCATAAAATTGGAATACGCTCAAGTTTTAAATTAAAATCAAGCAATTTTTGTTTAAGCCATAGGACTTGAGCACAACAACTACCTGCGGCAACGTATTCAGCCTCGGCAGTTGACAAAGCAACGGAAACCTGTTTCTTGCTATGCCAGCTCACCAAGGAATTTGCGAAAAGATGACACGTGCCACTAGTACTTTTCCTATCCAACTTGCACCCGACAAAGTCGGAATCAGAATAACCAACTAAGGAACAAGCACTACCTTTGGAATACCACAGACTATACTTTGGGGTTCCAGAGAGATACCTAAGTATGCGTTTAACAGCTTTTAGGTGGGATTCCTTGGGATGTGCTTGATACCTCGCACACATGCATACACTAAACATTATATCGGGACGTGATGCGGTAAGATAAAGAAGAGACCCTATCATACCTCGATACCTCTTTACCTCAACATCCTTACCTTTTTCGTCACGATCAAGATTAACACTCGTAGGCATAGGAGTATCTATAGCTTTGCAGTTCAGCATATCAAAACGTTTTAGTAACTCAAGACAATATTTCGTTTGACTCACGAATGTGCCCTCTTCAAGTTGTTTGATTTGCAATCCGAGGAAATAGTTAAGCTCCCCCATCATGCTCATTTCAAACTCCCCCTGCATCAAACTAGAAAACTCCTTGACCAAGGTCATGTTAGTAGACCCAAATATAATATCGTCAACATAAATTTGTACCAAAATTAAGTGTTTTCCTTGACGTTTAATAAAGAGGGTCGTGTCAACCTTTCCTCTTGAATACCCTTGATCAAGTAGAAATTTGCTTAGACGTTCATACCAAGCCCTAGGGGCTTGTTTAAGTCCGTACAAAGCTCGCTTAAGTTTATATACATGATCAGGATATTCGTGTGATTCAAAACCTGGAGGTTGGGCTACATAAACCTCTTCATTTATATATCCATTAAGGAATGCACTTTTGACATCCATTTGGAATAGTTTAAAGTTCTTTGTACAAGCGTAGGCAAGTAGAAGGCGTATGGCCTCGAGTCGAGCAACCGGCGCATAAGTTTCCTCATAGTCGATTCCTTCCTCTTGGTTATAGCCTTGCGCTACAAGCCTAGCTTTGTTACGCGTTATTACTCCATTTTCATCCAGTTTATTCCTAAACACCCATCGGGTTCCTATTACTCGATGATCTCGCGGAGGGGGGACAAGGTCCCAAACCTCATTTCTCCCGAATTGATTTAGTTCATCTTGCATTGATATGTACCAATGCTCATCAAGTAATGCTTCCTTAGAGTTTTTAGGTTCAACTTGGGAAACAAAATCCGAGTAATAACAAAGGTTACTAAGTTTAGAGCGAGTAGTTACTCCCTTAGAGATATCACCGAGAATGTTGTCAATTGGATGGTCTTTTGAAGACTTCCAAGCTGGAGGAAGTTCATCTTCATTAGTATGATGATCATCCTCACTTTTCACTGGTTGGTGATCCTTTTCCTCCTCAATACGCACTGCTTCAGGCTGATCAATTCCCTTATCAGTGTCCTTGAGTATGTCTTCAGTAGGTACACCTGCACCATGAAAAGAACTACCTTCTCCGACATTTCTCGGATAAGACTCGTCAAAAGAAACAAGAACTGACTCTTCAACTACACGTAACCTCTTATCGTAAACCCTCAAGCCTTTAAGCACATCCTTTTTATCACTATTTTCAATTATGCAACAATCCTTAGAAAAAGATACTTTATAGTTCTTGTCACATAGTTGACTAATGCTTAAAAGGATATGTTTAAGACCTTTCACAAGAGGCATAATAGAGATAGTAGTATATGAGGGGTTACCTACACTACCTTTGCCAAGTATTTGTCCCTGTTGTTGTCTTCGTAGGTAACAAACCTCTTTTTCTTTGCCACAAAGTCGATGAAAAGAGATATGTCTCCTGTCATATGTCTCGAGAAGCCACTATCAAGAACCCATATTCTTTTCGTGTTCTCAAGACTTTGTACCTACATAATCAATCAAGGAAAATAGGTACCCAATTCTCGTTGGGTCCTTTAGGGTGAGTGAAACCAAGATTGCCTTTGGGCAACCATTGATAAATGCCCTTTGGAACAAGATATCTCCGAAAGCGGCACTTAGCAATAGTATGACCTGGCTTACAACAATATAGGCAATTACAATTTGTTTGGAGTTTACCTTTGCTATCACTATCTCGAATCACATACGTGTATTTTTGATACGGATTATTCATTGTTTCACGATAATGTGATCGATCAATAGCAAACGTAATCTTAGGCTTGAGAGCCTTGTCCAACTTGGCTTTGAGGGTTCTCACCTCTCTTTGCCAAATGTGACAAGTACCACAGCCCCCAAGGTCAAACCATGTATATTCATCCTTATCGATATTAGTTTTTGATACATTTACCATAGAGTTTTTAAGATCTTCCAATTCCTTTTGGGAATCGGAAACCTTTTTCTCCAAATAGGAAAAAATCTTTTTATTCGAAGCTAAGCGTTGAAATGCTTCCTTAGCTTCGTGGTGTAATGTGTCAAAAGCTGTTTTCAATTCAGCATGAGACATATTTTGACAGTTTTCATATTTAGAGTGTTTTACCTCTTTTCCTTTGTTGTGACGTGCCATGAGACAAAGGTTGACGGATTCACTTTCGTCACTTGATGAGTCATCTTTCTCCGACTCGCTATCGCTTTCCCAAGCGATGTATGCTCGTCGAGGCTTGTTGGACTTTTTGTTTGAGCGACTCTTATCTTTGTCCTTATCTTTGTCTTTCTTTAGGGATGGACAATCCGGGTTGTAGTGCCCGGATTTTCCACAATTGTAGCACGTCCCCTTTACTTTGCCATTTTTATGTCCTTCACTTCTAGATTGCTTCCGGAACTTGACAAGATTTCTGTCCGAGTGCTGAATATCATTCTTCCGAATGTATCTATTGTATCTCTTCACAAATAAGCTCATATCATCACCGGATTCTTCATCCTTGTCATCTTTGGCTTCATCATCACTTTGCTCTTGATGTGTGGACTTTGAACAAGAAGCCTTAAGAGCTATCGACTTCTTCTCCTTATCTTTTTCTTTCTCTTTCTTTATACTCTTCTCATATTTATCCAAGCTAATGAGCACTTGCTCATGCTCATCAAGTTTACCAAAGAGTGTTGTGAGGTCTAATGTAGCAAGATCATTGGCCTCCTTGATAGCGGTAACCTTCGGTTGCCATTCCCTGCTAAGACACCTCAGAATTTTATTAGTAGAAACCTCATTTGGAATTGGTTTACCAAGGACATGCAATTTGTTGATAATGTGAGTGAATCGTTTTTGCATATCCGCAATGGTTTCCCCTTGCTTCATGTAAAACAGATCGAACTCTTGCGTTAGTGTATTAATTCGAGCCAACTTAACATCATTCGTGCCTTCGTGGGCTACTTGTAAAGCATCCCACATGGCTTTGGCTGTTTCACAATGGGAGACTCGATAATACTCATCAACTCCCAAGGAGGAGATGATCATATTTCGAGCCTTCCAATCATAACTGTACTTTTTCTCGTCCTCCTCATTCCATTGAGCTTCGGGTTTAGGAACGACAACGCCTTCCGCGTTAGTCATAGTAATTGCCATGGGACCGTTTAAAATAACGTTCCAAACCTTCCGATCTAAGGAATTAATATGAACGCGCATACAATCCTTCCAGTAGCTGTAGTTTTCACCTGTAAAAACTGGAGCTCTATTATAAGCCCCCTTAGGTTCGTTCGCCATGATCCAAGAAGTTTTACCGAAGCACCAGAATAAACCGGAGCTCGTGATACCACTTGTTAGACTATGGTTATGGATCTAGAAGGGGGGGTTGAATAGATCCTTTGAGTTTTACACGCAAATGGACTACAAAAATTCTGTTTTAAAAAATTGTTTAAACGGAAGCTACCACTGGATCAAAAGTCTACAACGAACCTTCTACCAAAAAGGATCGGATATGCACGTATATATTGTGAAAGAGTATGGAAGAGAAAAATTCAGTTGTGTTAATCTATTCAAACGCAATCAACAAATTATAACGTGTTTATGTATAAACCAAAACAATGAGGCAAACGATAAGCAATGAAACACAAACAATGTTTGAGTTTGCTTTGTGACAAATTATCAAACACTTGGTGTGTACAAACACACTAAGTGCTGAATTTCTACGGTTAGTAAGTTCAAGCTGCTCCTAGATACAATTCAAAGAATTGTATCACTTTAACAAAAACGATTTTTCAGCTCTAGATTACAACACCTCAGAAATTCAGACAAATTAAAAACTTGACAAATTCAAACAATGCAGAAAATATAAAGAGTTGAAGGAGAAAGAGAACAAACGCAATTTGATTAGGCAGTTCCCCAATCGTCCTCGCTATGGGTACCTCTGCCCCCAATTCCAAACATGGAATTGAGATATATATATATTATCGTTGCAATTGTACGTTTATACAAGAGAAAACTATGAACAATCAAATCTTCGAACGTCTTCGAATTGCTGATGTAGAGCCTTCTCTTCCCTTGATTCAAGATGAATCAAGTGCTTCGAATATGGTTGATCCAATTATCATCCCGCGCTACTAAACCGAAGGAACACACTCTTCTTCGATTACCTTCACTCGATCAATTGCAATCTACCAAAGATTCGAACCCAAACCACTATTCTACGATCCTCTGATTACAGCTACTAAACCGATCTCTTCGGTTACCTTCGCCCAGCTGAATCCTTGTAGAACGAATTGGCTTGTGCAAAAACCCCCAAAATCTCTTAGATTCTTGGAGGAGAAAACCCTAAGGTTTTATTCAAGAAACACCTACCACAAATCTCAACTCAGAAATGAAGATAACACTTCCAGAAATCTGAACCTTATCACTTCAAATCAATGAACACAACAAACAAAAATTAGTTATGTGTAGTTGTTTGAATGCTCAAGGAAGAAGATGAAATTGATGAGAGAAAATGGCATAAAATCTTTCACGTTTCTTGTTCTTGTTAAAAAAGAGCTAAAAATGATATATATAATATCCTAAAAGAAATACATGAGAGAAACAGAATTTTAGAGTGAATAACACAGCAGAAAATTTGTGCAAAACAGCGACCGGTCGACCTAAACAGGTCTATGCGTCGACTCATAACACCCAGTTTTTTGATATACACAAATGCAGGATGTATGCGTCGACCTGAAGAGTCGACCTGAGCATACCCGCAGCACACAGTTTTAACTGACACAAATTCAGCATGTATGAG
Source organism: Lathyrus tuberosus (assembly GCA_022829125.1). Lineage (NCBI taxonomy): Eukaryota > Viridiplantae > Streptophyta > Magnoliopsida > Fabales > Fabaceae > Lathyrus > Lathyrus tuberosus. Next base: position 15,217,707 of record JALAZF010000091.1, read on the forward strand.
TCGACCTGAACAAGGTCATGAGTCGACTCACACCATTCAAACATGTAAAAATCACACTTTTGACTTTCCTAAAGGTATTTAACCATATCTAATGCACCTAGAACATTGCCAACATGATCAAACATCCTTAGAACACCTAATGTGCATTCATGTGAAATATATATGTGCAAAGCATGATAGTTTTGACATCATTAAAATCAAGTACATAGAGAGAGACTTCCCTCACACCAAACATATCCTTTCCTTACGCAAGCACCTTCGACCTAAACTCAACATGAAGATCCAATCGAAAGCTCCTTTAAACCTCTTCAAAAAGTTTAACATTCCAATCAATACTTTCAACTTAATATAGGCGTCGAATTTATAAGCTAACAGCTGCAAAATATGAACCAGAAGAAGATGATGAAGACGGTACGATAAAAGTTGCACAAAATAATTCCAAAGCGTGTGTTTACACTAAGCTTTAAGTTCGATTCGCCCCCACCAATTACGCAAATTGAATGCAAAAGGGTTAACCGACAAATCCCCTTCAGGATACTTTGGAAACCTTAACATGAATTGCACATTCGCATTAAGCATATCGATCAACGATATTTTACAGAATAAAGTTCCTTCACTTATTCTCGTGCACAAGAAAAATAAATAAATGACTTAGATAAAATTTTTGGCACTTGAAACAAGTAATTTTTGTGTGAGTATTTTATGGCTGACAAGTATATCTATTTATAAGAAAACTTGTACCGATTGGTGTGTAGAAACGATGTTTTATTTGATTCCAACATGACCATTCACGAACCATTGCATATCCATAACAACAAATTTTTTCATGAAAAGTTGTGTTGATCTGGTGGTTGCACCTTTTGACCACATGCCCAATCATTATAGGGTCTCTGGTTCTATTCTAGACTGTTGCAACTTTTGGCCATTTATTTTGTTAATTTAACCATTATGTATCAATTTAATATTTTGAAAATTTCTCCAACAATCCCCCATCATTTTCAAAATATATCTAAATCCATAATTAAGAAAATTTCATGGTTTCAGATAAGGTATGTTATGATTTGAACCAATACTTAGTAAGTTAAGTTTTCACTCATCCCCGAATAGATTGGTAGACAAGCTTTGAACTAATTATTCATTAGAACAAGCGTGCATAACTCACACATGAAATCTCGGTATCATTGATCTAATTATCAATATGACACATTTAATAAGGCCTTGTGTCTCATATCCTTTTCATGAGAATTTAAGAGTCAAGCCCTTGAACTCTATGAAGCGGCACCACTTCATTTTTATATAGGTCGACTATATCAAAAATGTACCCATAATTATGCATTCCAGCAAACATATGCTATATGTCTATTAAGAAGAAAACTTCATCCTACCACACTTATTCTTATGGTCCAAGTACCCCTTGGGATGTATCTATCATTAAGTACTTCAATCACTCTAATAGTGTATTTTCATCATTGAACTCAAGACTTAACATTAATCAAATGTGAGTTGAGTTTCCACTATTGATGATTAATTAGATACGAGTTTGTTCCACATCCCTAATGATGTCTTCATTGTATTCAATTATATCCAAAAATATCATATCTTTGTCAATCCTTTCGTCAAAGAATTGCAAGATTTTCCAAACTTTAATAATTTTTGAATATTCAATTTTTCAACTAATCATTTATATGATTTCTTATGTACTCTTGATAGTATTTACCATATATCATCAAAACATGACACTTTTAGCACATTAGTACAATTATCATATACAAACTATATTTATATTCTTGATAGTTTTTACAAACTATCACCATGACAATTTAGTCATTTATTTTGTCATATCCACAACTTTTATGGCATTATTCATTTACTAACATTTTTATTTTGAAGTTTTACTTCCACTTAAATATATCTAAAATATATTTAATGCATTAATCATTTTGACAATCATGATCATACAAATTTGTGATAACTAACTTTTATTTCATAAGTGGGTTCAAACATGTGAGTCGTAAATTCAATATAAAAATAACACCATAGAATTTATTTCTATTCTTTTTAAATCAAATTTAATCTTTCTAAAACAAAGAATTAGATATTTAACAAAAATTGTAAACTTTTATAAATTTGACCACTTTGGTGATTAACAAATTACATATCCATTAAGCACTATAATTATGAAAGTAAATTACACAATTAAATTTGTATAATTAGAAATTACAAACTTTAATAGTTTGACTACTTTGATAATCAATAAATTCATACTTTAAAATTTTCAAAATTTCATTTCAATATAACCTTCATACAAATTAATTTGGTAAAATAAATAATAGATACAAAATTTTAAAATCAAAGTTTCTTTAAATAATAATAACAAATAAACAAATAATTTTTCTACCATACAATGTCATTCGTTCATGCAAAATCTGCTATCATTCCATTACAAATATATATTTTAAATGGTCATTAACAAATTGCATAATATCGTTATTTCTTGAAACAGTGTGACTAAACTCATCATAATCATTCAACATCAAACATCACTTTTATGCATTATGTAGCAATGCACTGTTTCAATAATACAAACACATATTGCATACTCAATATGTATCTTTCACCAATCTAAAATGATGCCATTGTAATATCATCACACAATTTCATACATTATGCCAATTTGATACCAACTTTACCACATTCAAATATATCAATTTCATATTCAATTATACTGAACTGCAACATGTAGCATATTCATAACAATTATATTGACATATGGGTGCAACGTTTTGTTTCAAAATTAAGAAACCGACACATTTCATGATTTCATCACATAATGATGGAATATTGGCAGAACATGTTTATGTCATTAAATTTTTCAAAATTGAATATATATTAATGCAATCGAATTATTATGTACCTTTCACCATGGTTATAAATAGGAGAGTATGGATCTATTTCTCCATCAAAGTTGCAACCATAAATTAATCACAAAAAATTAAATCGAACCTAAAGATTGTTGGATCTTGTGTTGGGGTCTGCTACAAAATATGAACCAGAAGAAGATGTTGAAGACGGTACGATGAAAGTTGCACAAAATAATTTCAAAGCATGTGTTTACACTAAGCTTTAAGTTCGATTCGCCCCCACCAATTACGCAAATTGGATGCAAAAGGGTTAACCGGTGAATCCCCTTCAGGATACTTTGGAAACCTTAACATGAATTGCAAATTCACATTAAACATATCGATCAACGATATTTTACAGAATAAAGTTCCTTCACTTATTCTCGTGCACAAGAAAAATAAGAAATGATTTAGATAAAATTTTTGGCACTTGAAACGAGTAATTTTTGTGTGTGTGTATTTTATGGCTGACAAATATATCTATTTATAAAAAAACTTGTACCGATTAGTGTGGAGAAACGATGTTTCATTTGATTCCAACATGACCGTTCACGAACCATTGTATATCCATAACAACAAACATTTTCATGAAAAGTTGGGTTGATCTGGTGATTGCACCTTTTGACCACGTGCCCAATCATTATAGGGTCTCAGGTTCTATTCTAGACTGTTGCAACTTTTTGCTATTTATTTTATTAATTTAACCATTATTTATTAATTTAATATTTTAGAAATTTCTCCAACATGGACAAGTCAATTCATTTATCATATTGTAACTTTTCGGCTTTTAAGCAATTGGCTATGAACTATCTTTGCATTATGGAACATGAACTATATGAAAAGATTGAACAACTTTTAGGACAACTAAAGTTGCAGAAGAGTTAACAAATGATGTTGATGCTACAGAGTGCCTACAAGACCTTATCAATTTCCTTCAAGACAAGAAAATGATCAAGGAAGAGGTTAGTGATGAATGAAGAATAAGATCAAAGAAGAGATATGAAAGAAGAAAATGATATGATATAGGTTTTGTTGTGTTATGTACTAAAAACATTAAGTTGATTTAAGAAGGTGATCTATATATTTCTATAGGCATATTGAGATTATCTTCAGTTTGGTCTCTATATTAATCTCAAACTAAGAAAGGTGGAACGTTTTAAATTGAGTTCTGCACTCGCTACATCAGGTAGTAACCCAACTGCAACATACCACAATTTACAATTGACACATGTGACTGAATTAAGAACTACTTTAGATAATTTCTTTCGTATTTGATCAATTATTTTTTATATAAAATTCAAAATTTCATAATCTCAAAATTCAATTTTGTTCAAAAGTAATTAAAAATCTTAACTTTTAAGTGTTTTTAAACTGTTCATTTCAAATTCCTTTTAATAAAAATTCCGCTGCAATGGCCACAATGGCCACAATGCGTTTCACATCAACGCCAATGACTTTAATCCTAAATCGCAACATTTGCAACCATAATTTAAATCCTGGATGAATATTGTCTGCCAAGATAATCAATTAGTAATATTCATATTAAGGCAAAGAGGAATATAATAAGGGGAATGTTCTTTTCATTCTAATGGATGCTATCACACCACCGTGAAACGTCTATAATATCTTTAGCGTTCGGAGATAAATTTTCGGACGCACCTATTTTAGTCATTTCTCAAATTAAATTGAAGAGACACTGTTAGGAATTCCATTAGGCCCAATAGAATTAAAAGGGCTTCAGTTTTATTTAAAGATTTTATTACATATTAGAGGTGTCTTTAGTAGTTTATTATTGCTGTTAGTGGTGTGAGAGGCCCATGGCCCAACTATATTCTCTAACCCTAACTATTTATATGCATTGTATGAGCTGCTGAATGTTATGAAGAAAAGTTTGTTTTATTAATTTCTCTTTTGCAATATAGATCTACATTTAACCTATCTTAAATCTATCATTGGTACTTTCATCTTGCTGAATCCATGGCCCCCCCTAAACCACCTAATCCAACCCCTAAAGAAATTGTGGAAGAGGCTGTCCAAACAACCCAAATTCACCTAGATAATGTGATTGCTCAACATCAGCAGCTGCTAGATGAGAAAATGGAGAGAGTTGCTGCAGATTTGGAAAAACAGATTGACCATATACATACCAGATTAGAGAATGACAAACATTTGGAAGATTCCAGATTTGAACAAGTCATGGCTGCCATTAAGCTGTCCTCATTAAAGATTCAACAGCCCCCTCACATTTCAATGGCAGCAAGCTCATCAGGTATAACTCAAAACCCCCCATTGTTTCTTCATCACCTACACCTCCACCCCATACTCGTACACCCACAAATACACCTATTAGAACCCCCATTGTTTTCTCTCAACCCCCCCCTCACAACAGTCACAACCCAGCAAAGCACATCCCATTTGCCACCCTCACCGTTTCTTCATTCCACACAATCTCCACAAACTGCTTTTTATTCGACCCAACATTACAGCCCTCCACTCTATTCCCATATCCCAAACCCTCACTACCCTCAAATGACACCATTACCCCCATTTAGAACTCCTAAACTTGAACTTGCATTATTTGATGGCTCAAATCCCTTAGATTGGTTATTTCAAGCTGACCAATTTTTTCAATTTTACAATATCCCACTTGAAAGTAGATTACCTTTAATTTCATTTTATATGAAGGGAAAGGCCTTAGGATGGTTCAAATGGATGCATCAAAGTCAATTTTTAAGTGATTGGTTTTCTTTTACTAAGGCATTAGAATTACGCTTTGGCCCCTCTACCTATGATAATCACCAAGCAAAATTTTTCAAGTTGAAACAAATGGGAACAGTAGCGGAATACCAGGCGGCTTTTGAAACACTAGGCAACAAAGTTTTTGGTTTACCACCAGATGCAATATTAAATTGCTTTATTTCTGGCCTAACACTTGAAATTCAGAATGAAATGGCTATTCACCATCCTACAACAATATCCCAAGCTATTGGGCTTGCCAAGTTGATTGAAGCAAAACTCAAGGACTCCAAACCCAAATCCAAACCTTTCACAAATTATTATTCTAAGCCAAACACCCCCAATTCCAGCCCTCAACCTCCCAAAATTGCTCCTGCCAACCAGCCACAAGTATCTTCTAGTCCTAATACTCAACCCAGCCCAGCCCCCTCCAAATTCCCAATCAAACGCCTCTCACAAGCCTAACTTCAAGAGAGGCGTGCTTAAGGCCTATGTTTTAATTGCGATGAAAAATTTATTCCCGGCCACAAATGTACAATTAGCAGATTTCTACTTCTCTTGGCTGAAGATGAAATCCTAGATAAGTCTCTTATTGAACATACTGAACACCAATCTGAAGAGGAGTATGATCTTGGAGATGCATATTTCCAATTATCTACACAAGCTTTGACAGGACTGTTTTCACCACAAACATTAAAATTCAAAGGGACTATTGGTGGACTTTCTGTTATGGTTCTGGTTGATACAGGCAGCACTCACAACATCATGCAGCCAAGAATTGCCCACCATCTTAACCTTAAAACTACACCTATTTCCCAATTTTCAGTTATGGTTGGCAATGGTTCCCATTTACAATGTGAAGGAATTTGTGAAAATGTCCAACTTAACCTTCAAAATAAACCTTTCACACTCCCATTTTACCTATTACCTATCGAGGGTGCGGACATAGTTCTTGGAATGGCTTGGTTGCGAACCTTAGGCCCCATTTAGGCTGATTTCTCCATCCCATCTATTACATTTAACCATCAAAAAAGTGAAATTACTTTGAAAGGTGATACTTCTGCCCATCCTATTCACACTACCTTTCATCAACTTCGCCATCTCATTCATACAAACTCAATTGCTTCATGTCATCTAATGTTCATGCAACCATGTACCAGCGCCTAAGACATTGAGGACCCAATCCCTTCACCATTACTCACACTCAAACCTGACCTTGAACCCAAACTTGCAGCCCTTCTCCATAATTACAATTCAATTTTTCAAACTCCCACCAACCTACCTCCTAACAGACCTCATGATCACCATATTCCCCTTTTACCCAACACTCCTCCCATTAATGTGAAGCCTTATAGATACCCTCACTCCCAAAAAGATGCCATGACCACTATTATTCAAGAAATGCTAAAATAAGGAACCATTATTCCTAGTAATAGCCCCTTTTCTTCCCCTGTTCTCTTAGTTAAAAAGAAAGATGGCACTTGGCGTTTTTGTGTTGACTACCGGGCACTCAATGTAGTTACCATTAAAGATAGATATCCTATCCCAACCATTGATGAGTTACTCGATAAGTTAGGCTCAGCAAACATTTTTTCAAAGATAGATTTGAGATCCGGTTATCACCAGATCCGTGTTGCAAAGGAAGATACACATAAAACAGCTTTTCGTACTTTCGATGGACACTACGAGTTTCTTGTGATGCCTTTCGGCCTTACAAACGCTCCCTCTTCATTTCAATCTGCTATGAATGATCTTTTGAGACCATATCTAAGGCGATTTGTTTTAGTTTTTTTTTGATGACATTTTAATTTATAGTTCAAATTTGCAGGATCATTTAGCTCACTTGCAGGTTGTTTTTGACTTATTGAAGTCCAATTCTTTTTTTGTCAAGTTGTCAAAGTGTGTGTTTGCAGTGGATACCAATGACTATTTGGGTCATGTGATTTCTGTTGGTGGTGTTGCACCAGATCCGAAAAAAGTGAGGGCAATTTTGGATTGGCCCCCACCCTCGTTCTCTCACAACTCTCCGTGGTTTTTTAGGCCTTACTGGATTTTACCGTCGTTTCGTGCGTAACTACGCCACACTCGCTGCTCCTCTCACCGACCTGTTGCGTTCTACTAAATTTACATGGAGTACAGAGGCAACTTTGGCCTTTACAGAATTAAAGCGACATATGACCGACATGCCGGTCTTGGTTCTACCAGATTTTACAAAAACTTTTATCATCGAAACGGATGCCTCTGGTGTTGCTATTGGTGCTGTCTTATCCCATGATGGCCACCCGATTGTGTTCTTCAACAAGAAGATGTGTCCACGAATGCAAGCAACATCAGTTTATGTGCGTGAGATGTTTACGGTCACGAAATCTGTTAAGAAATGGCGTCAGTATCTCATTGGTCAGAAATTCCATATTTACACAAATCAAAAAAGCCTCAGAAATCTCCTTTTACAAAAGATTCAGACGCCAGAGCAACAGAGATGGGCTTCTAAGCTACAAGGGTTTAATTTTGATATCACTTACAGGCCTGGGAAATCAAATGTTGTTGCCGATGCTTTAAACCGCAAATATTTCTCTGAGGAACCTCAACTGCTTGCTCTGTCCTCCCCAGTCCCAAGTCTTTTAGCCACGCTCCGCCAGTTCTATGAAAAAGACAACGCAGGTCAATAATTAGTCCAACAGTTATGTCAACATGCAACAGATAGCAGTAGGTATAAGTTTGTGAATGAACTACTCTACTACAAAGACAGAATCTTTATACCTGAAGTCTCACAACTCCGCCACAACATCCTGCAAGAGTATCATGCCACACCATCTGCTGGTCACTCTGGTGCCAGGGCTACCTTAGCTCGTATCCGATTATCTTTCAGCTGACCTGGTCTTTCACAAGCAGTTAAGACTATGGTTAAACACTGTGTCATCTGCCAGACAAGCAAACACCAAACTCAAAATAAGAAGGGACTGTTACAACCTCTACCAATTCCTAATAAAGTTTGGGATGAACTCACCATGGATTTTATTACGCATCTGCCGAACTCTTTCGGTCACACTGTAATTTGGATCATTTGTGACCGCTTGACAAATTTTGTACACTTCTTGGCTTTACCATCAAAGTTCACCGCTAAGGACCTCGCTTCACGATTTGCTGTTGAAATTTTCCGCCTCCATGGTGTCCCCAAGACTATCATTTCTGACCGTGATCCTTTATTTTTGAGTACCTTCTGGAAAGAATTCTTTAAACTCCAGGGAACTACATTGAAATACAGTACCTCTTATCATCCAGAAACTGACGGTCAAACTGAAGTTGTAAACAAATCTATAGAAACGTACCTTCGTTGTTTAACCGGAGAACATCCCAGGCAGTGGTTCAAATATCTTCACCTTGCTGAGTTCTGGTTCAACACCTCTTTCCACTCCGCTATTCAAATGACCCCGTTAAAGCCCTTTATGGTCGTGACCCTCCATCCCTTCCTGATTATTTCGCAGGAGCAGCCACCACAGAGTCGTTAGATATATCCATGCAAAACAGACAAAGTATACTAGCTCAGTTAAAGGAAAGTCTAAAAAAAAGCAGAGTGCAAATGGAGAAACAAGCAAACAAGTCACGTTTGGACCATACCTTTAGCGAAGGGGACCTTGTCCTTCTGAAGTTGCAGCCGTACCGTCAAACGACAGTGGATCGTTGTTCTTCGCAGAAATTATCCAAACGCTTTTTTGGACCGTTCAAAATCATCAAGCGCGTCGGATCTATCGCTTATCTGCTCGACCTACCTTCCTCCTCGCGTATTCACCCGGTTGTCCACGTTTCGCTCCTCAGACCTTACTATCCGGACACTCCAACATCCACAACCATTCGTCTCCCTCCACCTGACTCTATGTATTTTGAAAAACATCATCTTTTAGACTCAGAAGAGGACTTTGTGTGTGGTGACCAACGTGCCTCTTTGGACTCAGACACGACCAAGGAAAGGGAAAAACCTTGCATGCAACAAGGTAACGGGTTAGTTGTGAAGGAAGCACAAAGCTTCAGAAAAGAAGAAGGGCGGAGGAGACTCAGAGAAGAAAAGGTAAAACTTTTGAGAGGAAATGCTACTTTACTTCCTAATACTTCTCTTAAAAGCAAATATGATAAGTACAACTTGGGCACTGCGCTTTCACGTGCACCACAGCTCCCCATGTGGCCAACTGGTGTTACACTTCCCCAAGGCACGCGTGAAAAGACTTCAAACGGCTCCCAACAGTACCCACTTGGCAAACCGTGCAATTCTCCTTCTAACACCTGTCCCACTTCACCTACTCTCCCTTATCTCACCTCACACGCTCCCCAACCAATATCCACCAAATCCACTTTTCAGATTCCCAAACCTCTAACCAATGCCAGCTTGTTCCCACCTATTCAAATTACTTGCCCACAGAATTCGCATGGCCCGGAAAAAACATTGCACCGTGAATCGCTTGCCAAATATTCCAAGCCCAATCACAATTTTGTCCAGCCCAATTCCTCCCAGCTTGCTTCCAAAAAGGCCAATCCTACTTTGAACCTTGAGGACAAGGTTCTCTTGGAGCCCAATAGTATTGTTAGGAATTCCATTAGGCCCAATAGAATTAAAAGGGCTTCAGTTTTATTTAAAGATTTTATTACATATTAGAGGTGTCTTTAGTAGTTTATTATTGCTGTTAGTGGTGTGAGAGGCCCATTGCCCAACTATATTCTCTAACCCTAACTATTTATATGCATTGTATGAGCTACTGAATGTTATGAAGAAAAGTTTGTTTTATTAATTTATCTTTTGCAATATAGATCTACATTTAACCTATCTTAAATCTATCAGACACTCTTTTTAAATAAAAAATTAAGTCGGAGATGCATTTCGGTATGTGAAAAGTGCGTCCGAAAATGTATCTCTGTAAACACCATTTATTCAAATATTATGTTGGTGATCGAGAGATGCATCTCCAAACACTTTTCTTTCATATCCCGCACTAGACTCTTTCCTCTTCCTTCTTCTACATTTTTCTCAAAAGTTCTTAAAAAAAGTGATTTGAGCTCTACAACGAATTTTCCTCTACATCTATTCAATCAAACTTATATCATTGGAGCTCTTTCCAACATCTCATAATATCCCACTACTCCTTCTCATCAATCAATTTCGTTTGGTAAGTTTTTCAATTTTTTTATTTTTTATTTTTATGTTTTTATGTTTTGATTTTTAGTTAATTTCAATTTTGTTTTAATTTTCAGTAATATTGTTTTTTTTCAAAATATCCTTTTTGATCCCTTAATTATATCTTTGATTTTAGATTGGTAATTTAATTTTTTTGGGTCAAATTGATTCTTTAACTCTTTAAAATGTGCCGTGTTAATCATTTTTGTCTAATATGATAATATTTTGAAGAGTTAATCTAACACGAAAAAACGAAAAAGACTAATATGATAATATTTTGAAGAATTAATCTAACACGAAAAAAAATTAAGAAATTATTCTGAATCAAAGATATAGTTAAAAGACCAAATCTTTTTATTTATTTATTTATTTAGTTATGAACCTTAATGTACCACCCGAGTTAACATTGATATATTTGTATTTTGTTGAGTCTGACTAGGCGTGACGTTGATTTTGTTAAGGAACAATATCATGTCCGTATATGAATTTGAAATGTCTGAATAATTTGGCGAAGCATAATGTTTGGTGGTTCGGTATGAAAAAACTTCTCAGGACGCAGATACCCTTCATGGCGCAACTATATCACATATTGCCAAATAATATCTTATGTCGTACAATGTATAATTTTTCAGAAATAAAACATGATTAGTAAATAGGGCACTTTGTTAAAAATCTCAATAGTGGGCACCAAGTGTATTTCCTTCGAGAACAATAATCGTGGTAGGTAACCTCCTTTCAAGGAAGTCTGACATGTTTTCCTCACCCACATGTGGGCTTTAGGCTGCAATGTTCACAACTGTCTAAAATATAAAATAAACAAGTCTAAAACACTTAATAAACTCAAGCTTCATTTATATGTATTTAGAGAAATTTTCATCATAATATTTCTTTTCACCCTTTTATTTGTTGCTACATAGACATGAAAATTCATTGTTTGTGTTTGAGGACTACTCCCATTTATAAATATATGTGCATTATTATATATTGTCCGATGTGAGACTTTTAATACACTCTGTCACGCTCAGAACTAGACATTTGGAGCATGGAAATAAATGGTGGGTGGCTCGATAGTGGAAACCTGATAGCAAGTGGTCCACCATATCTTAAACGAGACTCTGATACCATGTTAAGAAATGTGGTTGAGCCTAACTCAACCCTACAAAACCGGTTGGTAGAGTGAAGATTATCCCTACTTATAAACATATGTTAATGCCATATATTGTCCGATGTGTGACTCTTAACAGTTACCATCTTATACACATAATTGCATTCATAATAATAATAATAATAAAAATTGTAATAAAAAAGGGGCAAGCACTGCTTAGTTGCTGCATTGATTTGAATTCCATTTTTAGCAGTATTTGTGGCCAAGTCTTAAGCAATTCACCATAGTCATTGAAGAATTTCAAGGAAAGGCAAGAAACCAAGTGTTTGAGGATACAGAAGCCTACATAGAACTAAAGCAATTGTTAAAGCTGAAAGAGCTAACTAAGGATGTTGATGCAACAGAATGCCTATAAGACCTAATCAATTTCCTTTAAGACAAGAAAATGATCAACGAAGAGGTTAGTGATAAAGGAGGAATACGATAAAGAAGAGATATCAAAGAAGAAAATAATTTAATATAGGTTTTGTTTTGTTATGTTGGGTTGATTATGACTCATATTGTTGAGATAATTTTGGGTTGTTAAGACAACTATAGATTGTTGAGAGTATAACTCATATTGTTGAGATAATTATGAATTGTTGAGATCACAATAGGTTGTTGAGAGAATAACTCATACTGTTGAGATAATTATTTGTAGAGATAATTGTTTGTTGACGGAAACTAGGGATTATGGTTTTAAATAAACTAAAATCTCGTATTATATATATGTCTTGTAACATTATAATCAATATGCAAGTCACAAGACATAAATAAAAGTAACTATAGCTACTCTATAATCGCAGACGTAGGCAGTTTGGCCGAACCGCATGAACAAAACTTTTTTGTGTTTCTGTTTACTCTGATATGTATTTCCGTTTTTGTTCTAATAATTGGTATCAGATAACGTTAATCTGAGAGGTGCAAAATTTGAAGTGACTCAGTTCGATGAAATGAACAATTTCCATTTATGGAAAATGAGGGTTAAGGATTTGTTGGCCCAACAAGGTTTACAGAATGCGCTTCGTAATGAGAAACCGACATACATTACAACCATTGATTGGAACGAGATGAATGAGAAGGTTGTATGTTTGATAAGATTTTGGATTTGTGATGATGTGATGAATCAAATCCTGGACCTCACAACTTCGAAGGATGTATCAGAAAAATTGAGAAATCAGTACATCTCCATGACACTCATGAACAAATTGTCTGCGAAGCAGCCTCTCTATAGCCTGAAGATGCAGGAAGGAGGCGATTTGCAGGCTCATGTTAATGCTTTCAACAACATCCTCGTTAATTTGATACGATTTGGTGTGAAGGTCGATGATGAGGATAAAACCATTATTTTACTGTGCTCTTTACCAACCTCTTATGATCACTTGGTGACCACTCTCACATACTGGAAGTAAACAATCACACTGGATTCTATTTTTTCTACTCTTTTACAACACGCAAATGCCGCTAAAAGTGTAGAGGAAGATGGAGGAAGCTCAAGTGAAGGTTTGTTTGTGAAGGAAGGTCAAGACCATGGCTAAGGCAAGAGCAATACAGTGAGTTCTAGAAAGAAAAAGAGGTTCAAGTCCAAGGACAGAAAAACAACAAAATGTTATGGTTGCAAGCAAATTGGCTATTGGAAGAGTGACTATCCAAATAAGTCAGGAAACAGTAGTGTAGTAAATATAGTTCAATCTGATGGCTCATGTAGTGAAGAGGGTTTGCTTTGCGTTTCATCTACAAAGTGCATTGATGCATGGACTCTTGATTCTGGATTGCTTCTACCATATGGCGCCACATCGGGAATGGTTCAACTCTTTTAAATCAGGTGATTTTGGTTTTTTCTATTTAGGTGATGATAAAACTTGTACCATCACTGGAAAGGGGAAAATTAAAATTTCTTTGGAAGATGGTGGCGTGCGCACGTTGAGTGAGGTGCGTTATGTTCCAGAATTAAGAAAGAATTTGATTTCTCTGGGCACTCTTCAAGCGAATGATTATTCATTCTGGTCATATGAATATAGAGACATCATAAGGGTTAGAAGGGTGCAATGACAATGATGACGACAAGGAAGACTGCAGGTGATGACACTCTGACACTGCATGTTTTATGTCGAAGAAACGGAGCAAAACATGTCAAAGATGAGCAAAAATGAAGAATAAAGACCAAAGTAATATGCAAAAATCAATAAGTATTAAGAAATAAAGGTTTAGATAAAATATGATGGAAAAAGGAGCAAAAGTGATACAACTACTAGAATAATCACGCGCAACACCACGCGCCATCGTGTGCGTGATATGAGTGCAATAGCTGCATCGCGCATGCAATGCATCTTAAAACACGCACGATGGTACCTTTTAGGGCCTTTTTTTGACGCGCTTCTGACCCGTTCTGACTACTTTAAAAAGGGTTTTTTTTGGCATCTTTTCAAGGGTTCTGTAATTTTGACTAAAAGTGACGGTAAAGACCACCAGGAGGGTGATTTTAAGAGCATTGGAAGTCATTGGAGGCCAATTCTTCAAGGATTTCATATGCAATCTTCATCTTACTTTTTTGTATTTATTTGTATCGTTATGAGTAGCTAAACTTCTCTATGTTAGGTTTTATATGATGAACTTATTTTGAACCTGTTGGGACATATGTTTAATTTGTCAATGCATGAATAATTGAAGTTATATTTTTATTTAATTACATCTTATGCTTAATGCTTTTTATGTGAGATGCTCTTTTAATTTGATTATGGGCGCATAGGGAATATTTACCATTAGTCTATGCGTTGGAACTAGGGAAATTATTGTACTTACGCTGGTTGAATAGGGATATGAGACCTCTAGAAGTGGCATTTGAGTTAACATACTATTGCATTGCCTAATTTCACTTACGTTGGTTGAATAGGGATAGGAGACCTCTAGTAGGAATTAGTGAGCTATACACCAAGGGATTGGGTATAGTGGTTTTGTTAATTCGCCGTGGAAATATAACGAATTTCTCATTCATGTAACACATTAAACATCAACAAAGGATAAATAAGGGATTCTATACAAAACCATATCGCTTTTGCATTATTTCAGAACCACTTTTATTTTTAGCATTAAAAATCGAAAACCCCCCCAATTGTTAATTTCTAAACTTGCACAAATATTGTTTTGTTAAACAACTGTCCATGTGGATTCAATATTTCTTTTACTACTTCGGCACTATCGATACACTTACCAATAAGTCATCAAATTTTTGGCGCTGTTTCTAAGGACTGTTGATAATATCAACAAGGCAATGCTTGTGCAACATTTTTCTTATTTAGTTTTTGTTTTCATTTTTTCTTGTAGTTGTTTAATTGCAGTGCTATTGAGGTATTTCTTGTTTATGTATGCGTAGCTCAGGATCAGAATTGACACTGCTTGATCTCAAAATTAAAAGGAGTGCACGTGCCATTAGGAGAGTGGTTAGAAAACCGACTCTAACTTAAAGGATGTTAGTAGAAGACATTTCACTAACTTCTTCGGACTCCGAAGAGGAAATCATCATGGTAGTCATACCACCACCCACTATGAGGGACTACTACAAAAGGACTGATGAATGATAGATTTTTAGAAGGTTTGTACCGGCAGACCCCACTAACTTTGACATAAAAAATTTGGTGCTTTCATGTTTGAGAGATAATCGGTTCAATGGGTACGCAACTTAAGACCTGTGGGAACGCCTTGCTCGCTTCTACGAAACAACCTTAATGTGCAGGCTAGCTGATGTCACTGAAAACCAAGTCAAGCTGATGCTGTTTAGTTTCTCGCTAATTTGGAAGAGCTAAAGATTGGTTGCTTTGCCTTCTAAATGGAACTATATAAACATGGAAAGAGCTGAAAGACAATTTCTTAGAGAGATTTTTTTACCACCACTCAGTTTGCTGAACGAAGAGCTGAAATCACCAACTTGAGCAACAAGAAACTAAATTATTGTATGACTCATGGGAAAGGTTTAAGCTTTTATGACATAGGTTCCCAAATTATAACATAAATAACATGGAGAAAATGCAGATTTTTTTAAAGGTCTCAAGGGTCAAACACGCATGCTTCAAGATGCTTCTGCGGGAGGCACAACCAAAACCATGACACAACCACATGTTAAATACTTGATTGAAAAGATGTGCTTAAATGAATATCGTTCAAAGAGTGAAATATCAGTGAAAATTGAAACTGCAGGCACACCAAAAGGTATGTTAGCTATTAATACTCATACTACACTTTTAGCTCAAATTGAATCATTGAATAAAAATCTAGCTTAAAGCAGCTTGAGTCAAGCTAATGTAAGTCAGGTACAAGCACTGAAATGTGATTTCTGTAGAGAGGGACATGCAAATGAAATGTGCTCTTTGGAAGGGTCTAGCGAAGAAGCTCAATTTGAAAATTTCCAGAAAAAATCTGTATTCTAACACCTACAATCCCGGATGAAAGGATCACCTAAACTTCATATGGAGCAATAATTAGAATGCAAGTGCTAATCAGGGTGTTCAGCCAAATCAATAGGCTCAATCCCAAAGGAAACCTTCGCCCCTTGAGGAGACCCTCAACAAATTCATGCAAGCCACTCAGAGCAGTTTTGAATAGGTGAATAAACAACATGAAACAATGAGTAAGAACTATGATGCATCTATAAAAAATTGGAGATGCTAATTGGTCAGATATCTCAACAAATAGGCGCTTTACCTAGTTCTAGTGGAGGATTTACAAGTAACAATGTGGATAATCCTAAAAATAAGACCTGGAAGGCCTTTGAAGCAGGTTTTAAAGTAATCACCAACATATGTGAGGATGAAGTAGTGGAAGAGGTCTTGATTGAAGAGGATGAAGTAGAGTCTGAGAAAGAGAAAAGTTAACACCCAAGTTACCAAGCTGAGAAGGGGGTCACCATTGAGCAATTGATAGAGGAAAACTCCCCTTGGAGAAGGACTAAAAAGAAATTTCTTAATGACCCTAACCCAGAGCTACCTGATTACGTAAAACCGCCATATCCATTCATTAAGAGGAAACCACTACAGGGAGATGAGGCATGGTTGTTTACCAGGTTTAAGAAGATGTTAGCCAAGTTTCAGGTAAGTATTTCTTTTCATGAAGTTTTATAACTAATGCCAAAATTTGCTAAATTTATGAAGGAATTATTAACTGGTACAAAGCAGAAGCTAAATAAAGAGCAGGTAAATATGATAGAGAAATGCGATACCGTATTGCTCCAAACAATGCCAACAAAACTGAAGGATACAGGTAAGTTTACACATGTGAAAAATAAAGTAGAGAAGAGACAGGTGAAAGGAAAAAAGGAAAGCCCTTGGAAAAATCACACAACCTATCACACGAGTGACAGAGCTATATTGCGCCCGTGATGGCTTCATAGCATGCGCTTGGAGACGTTGGAGAATAATGGGGTCCGTTAGTATCGCGCGCGCAATGGATGCATGACGCATGCAATAGAGACATTGGAAGAACCGTTAGCATAGCGCGCGCGATGGACGCATGACGCACGTGATGAGAAAGGTATTTTCCTATAAATAGAGATTTTCATTTGCTTTCATTGACAACCTTCAACGGTTCTAGAGTTGCATCATGAGGTGCAACCGTGATACCATTCTCGATCAATCCCAATACTTTTTTAATTAAAGCAAATTCTCCATCAACATGGACCAAAGATCGTAGAAACCATCAAATTAATGAAATTACTTATAGACTAAGGAAATTACTTATGGGCCAATAATAATAATAATAATAATAATAATAATAATAGTAATAATAATAATAATAATAATAATAATAATAATAATAATAATAATAATAATAATAATAATAAGTTAGTTTAATATAAAAACTAAATTATCTTGAAGAAATACACGTTATTTTGAGCTTTCAAATTTCAATTGAGTACTTTTATTTAATCTTTTCTTTTGACCAAGATCTTAATCTGTTGGTATTTTATTATTTCCTTTTTTTTTTAAAGCCAAGTATTTTAATTAAGAGGTATAATGTGTAGCTCCACCCAAAATTACAACCACTATGATAAGATCAATTTAAAAAAAATCGAATGGATGTTTATGTCATTCATAATATGAACATTTCAACAACCCTCTATCTAGAAATAGAATCCACCACTACGTGTAGAATTTTATACGCGGAAAGCACAACTCCGGATCACAAACCTCATATTTTTAGATGTCCAGATTATCCAACAAACCACCATCCAAAAACTAGATGCCAAGTTACTTTTGATTCTACCATGTAATCTTAAAATCCAAGTTTGAAGGTGAGAAGAAATAAAATTACCTTGGATTGGATTAATCCCCATCCAATTACAGACCTTATACCAAATTACTTTACTCCAGTGACATGTCAAAAACAAATGCGTCGCATCTTCACCAAATTGAAAGCAAAACACACACCCTGCATCAAGGTTGTTTGTGATGATCCCCCTCCTCACTAAGTTACTTCGAGTTGGTAACCTATTAAGGAGTAATCGCCAACAAAACATTTTGACTTTAGATGGAATGGAATATTTCCAGCAAAGCTCTAAAGCTGTCTGAATTGTATCGTCGTCTATTGTCCCCACTATGCTATCTGTCATACCTGCAAATAGAATCGGAAATCATTAATGTCCATAAAATATAAAATATTAATTTAATGGTTCCTTAACGTGAATCATGATATTGTTTGAACTATATATAAAGGTGTACAATCCAATTGAAAGAAAATTATATTTTTCAACACTTTTCTAATCTTTTGCAGCATTGAACTTCATCAGTCAGTAATTTTTGCGATGAAGTTTGATACTAACTCACTTGTATCTGCAATGGCGAAGTTTGATACCAAGCCATTTGTATCTGCAATGGCTTCAATTGTGCTAATGCGAACCATAAAAAACGAGCTCATTCCTCATGAGCTCCTTAGCTTTTTTCAATCCGGGTTTGATCATTTTTCTCGTCAATTCTCAGCGCAATTCACAGTAGTCATTGAAGAATTTCAAGGGATGGCAAGAAACCAAGTTTTCGAGGCTGCAGAAGCCTATCTTGGAACTAAAGCAACTGTCTCAACAGAAAGAGTTAAAGTAAGCAAATCGGAGGATCATAAAAACCTTTCATTCAATATTGATAGAAATGAAGAAATAAGTGATGTTTTTGAAGGTGTTCGTGTAAAGTGGAAAATGATCTGCATACAAGTCGACTCATCGCGGATACGTCATTTCGATAGCGACTCCTCGGCCGTGGCAGAAATAAGATCCTATGAGCTAACTTTTCACAAGAAACACAAGAACAAGATTTTCAATTCATATTTGCCTTATGTGATGGAGATAGCTCGTAAGATTAAACAAGGAAACATGGCGATCAAGATTCACTCAAACGAATATGGTTGTTGGGGCCGCGAAGTTAAATTCAACCATCCAATGAGTTTCAATACTCTTGCAATTGATGAAAAGCTTCAAAGGGAAATTGTGAATGATTTGGACAAATTTTTGAAAGCTAGAGAGTTTTACAGAAGAACTGGAAAAGCTTGGAAACGCGGTTATTTGTTGTATGGTCCTCCTGGTACAGGAAAGTCTAGCTTGATTGCGGCCATGGCTAATTATCTCCACTATGATATCTATGACTTGGATCTCACTGTTATTGGGGACAATAGGGAATTGAAGCAACTGATTCTTGGCATGTCGAATCGTTCTATACTTGTGATAGAGGATATTGATTGCACTATTAAACTGCAGAACCGAGAAGAAGACACCGAATCCGAAGCCTCTAATAATGGACACAATAAGGTATGTATTCAATTGTATGCATCATTTGACCTATAATTTTTTATTAATTGGTAAGGATTGTTGTGCTCAGAACATTGATCCATGTTAAATATTTCAAACAGGTGACACTATCAGGACTATTGAATGTGACAGATGGTCTTTGGTCCTGCTGTGCTGAGGAACATATAATTGTTTTCACAACAAATCACAAAGAAAGACTTGATCCTGCTTTGTTAAGACCTGGTAGAATGGACAAGCAAATTCATTTGTCATATTGTAACTTTTATGCTTTTAAGCAATTGGCAATGAGCTATCTTTGCATTATGGAACATGAACTATATGAAAAGGTTGAAGAACTTTTAGGAGAAGTGAAAGTTACTCCAGCTGAAATAGCAGAAGAACTAACAAAGGATGTTGATGCTACAGAATGCCTACAAGACCTTATCAAATTACTCCAAACCAAGAAAATGGAGACTAATATAATATAGATCTTGTTTGTTAGGTACTTTAAACCTTGGGATTATTTTTAGTTGGGTCTGTATTTTAATTTCAAGTATTAGTTATTATTTTCATCAAGCATTGATTGAGATTTTCAAAGTCAACAACAAAAATCATTCAGTTACTCTGTCTCTCAGATTTTCACTTGCAACACCAATTAAAGTCAAAATTAGTATCAAATCACAAACTCATGCATTAAGCTATCTATCAACAAACGTAACTTCAATCCCAAGTAAAAATAAATTATTTACTTGAGTTTTTCAATGAAGCAATCACAACTGCTTTACCTCATTTCAGTGTCACAAAGAATGTATTGCCTCTGCTGCATCAAACTTCGGTAACCCTAATGATAGTGAAATATATTCAGATTTATCTTCTTAATCTTCTATGAGAACGCAGAGAGGAAAACGTTCCCGGAAGCAATGTCGCTTACGAAGGTGGGGGGAAACGTTCCCGGAGTAAGGCTTCAGAAACTTTGGTGACTTTGAAGTGTCAATTTATGCTACTTAGGAAACAAGTAACAAGTCACTTGGTGGTTAAAATTTTGTTATGCAATAGAATTGTTTTGAAAAGTTTGTTAGAAAATTAAAATTATTTTAATGATATATTGGTGAGTACATCATATAATCGAGTGGGTAAACCAGTCTGTTTTAAGCAATTTTATTTTAAATATGATTTAGGTGGCTAGTGTGTCTATAAATATTACCTCTCATTGTAATTGACATATATATTTCACAAATAATAAACTTTCTTCTTCTTCCTCATCTCTCTCTTTCTATTCCAATCTTTATCTTTTCTTCTTTTTAATTCTAAAGTGTGAGGAACAAACTTGAATCGTTTAAACCTTGTGTGTGTATCGCTTGAGTGAAGAGTGGTGTGAAGGTTAATCAATCAATCAAGTGAAAATTGGTTGTTGTTCAAGTTAGTTTTGTTCCAGCATTTGGTATCTAGAGAACTGTCTGCAATTCTTGGGAAACATATTGTTGCGGTGAGAATCGGATATCAAGCTATTATATTAACTTGAATCACAAATCTTTGAAGTTCACCACCGAACTTTGATTTATCCAAAGGAAAAGGAAAAAAATCGAAAACCTTACTTGCGCTAGCTCCTAGGATTCAATTACCAACATCATACCTAAATGAACTTCAAGAGAAAAAAAATTAATATAAGATAAAGCCATTAAAAGGATCAGGTCATAAGGGCAGAAGAAGAAACACGCCTTTGTAAATCCAAATCGGCCTCTCTCTCTCTCTCTCTCTCTCTCTCTCTCTCTCTCTCTCTCTCTCAAATTCCCTTCTCTCTCAGTTTCATTCTCTTCAAACTAAAACTCTCTCTTCTCAAAGAAGAAAAACTCACGCACGACGAAGAACGTAGGAAATGTAAACGTGAAATCAACATCAACTCTCAACACAGTTCAATCTCACTATCACCTCTCATTCATGATTTCTCTCCGCTATAATTTTTTAGCCGAATGAAACAAAACGAAATAGAGAAGATGCGAAAAAAACTACCTTGATGGTGGTTCGGATAGAAGTTCAAAATCAAGGTATACCTCTTGCTTTAATATGAAATTCTTCTTCTCCCTTCTCTGCTTTTCTGGGTTCTGTTCATGAGTTTGTTCGTGCGTGGGTGTTTGAATGGTCGTGAGATAGGTTGATGTAGGGTTGAAGTGAGGTGGTGATGGAGAGGCTTTTTTTTGGGTGATGAAAGTGTGAAGGTGATGAAGAGGTGCGTTGTGTGCTGCTGTTGGATGGCTCACAGAGGTTTTGAAAGTTTGATGGTTTTAGATTTGGGTCAAAGAATCTGGTTGAGAATGTTGTTGGTTTGTACGATGGTTTTTTGGTCATAGGTGGAGTTTCAGTACCTTGAGGGAAGGAAGAAAACCAACAATGTGAGGTTGTTCACGTGAGGTTTCAATGCTTGAAGGGTGTCGAAAAATTGATGAAGAGTGAAGTGGTTTAAAGGAGATGCGAGTTGTGGTTGTTAAGAAGTGAGTTTATGAAGGTTGATTGAGGATTTGGATGTTTGAGGTTTGGGTTAGGGAAAATGAAACAGGGTGGTGCATGAGGGAGTTTACAGAAGTTTTTTTTTGGAGAGGAATTTCTGGTGTGTGATGGTTGTGTTTCTTGTTGGAATGATCAAATCAAGAAGGTGAGTATTATGCTTTTTTTTTTGTTGCTCTTTTTCTGCCGAGAACCTGTTTATGTATTCTTAGTGTATGTCCCTTTTTATTCTCTTCTTTCCTCCTCTCTTTTTAATTCAAATCATAAGCTTGTTGATTAAGTCTTCCATGGTACAACTTTGTCTTGTTGCTGCAGGTTTTGCTTCTTGGTCTGGCATGAGGTTTTGGCGTATAAATTTGGTTTTGTTGTGGTGCAGGGCCTGTTTGTGTTGCACAAGGTTTGTGGTTGTGTAGTGTTTGTACGATTTGTTGGTGAAGGTTATTTATTTTGTAGTGTGGAGTGGAATTGGCAGCAGTATACGAGTTTTGCTTTTGCTGTGGTACATGGTAGTAGTGTGAAGTGCATTGCTAGGTGCTGTGTGTATTGAAGCTTGAGGTGAAAATTTGGAGTGTAGCATTGTTGGTTTCACAGGTTTTGTCTAGCGCAGGGAGATGGTACGATTAGCAGGACAACATGGAAATAGCTATTGTTTTGTCAGCAGCTGATACAGAGTGAAATATACACAAATCAATTCCAACCAAGTCCTGGTACCAAGTTGAGGCAATTGTGGGTTTTGGCTTGGACTCATGCTTGTTTATGGACTTAAAAAAAGTACTAATAAATACTAGTAATAAGTAAATATAAATAACAATGAAATAGTAAAAAATGAAATGATAAAAATAATAATACGGAGGTAATGAAAATAATAATAATGAAATACTAAAAATAAATAATAAAAATAAATAATAATAATAAAAAATAAAAAATAAAAAATAAAAATACTAATAATAAATAAAAAGAAGAAATAGATTTTAAATTAAATTAGTGATTTAAAGTAAAAAAAAATAAAAAAATTCTAAATAATAAAAAAAGAGGGCATACAGTTCTAAGATTCATGAAAATAAATGAATTAAAAAAGAATAGGTAACAAAAAGAATTAAACAAAAATGCATGACTATGATTAATGGGCTACGTGACTGCAAATGCGAAGATGGTTGACTTAAAATGATATGAAGATGATAAGAGGATCTGAGGGTAAAATTTGGGGTATGACAGTTGCCCCTATTTAAATATCTTCACTGGATGAAATGAGTGATGATAATCCTTATGAAATCGTGGTGAAAGATATTTAAATATAGATAACTGAAAATTTTGCCCTTAGATACAATGACAATGCTATGCTAT
Source organism: Lathyrus tuberosus (assembly GCA_022829125.1). NCBI lineage: Eukaryota > Viridiplantae > Streptophyta > Magnoliopsida > Fabales > Fabaceae > Lathyrus > Lathyrus tuberosus. The sequence continues at coordinate 15,241,259 of JALAZF010000091.1, forward strand.
GGACAAAATAAAACCAATGCAATGCCGACATGCCATGAACTCTAGCATGATGACAATGATGGAATTCTAAATGCAAGATGCAGGCGACAACAAAGGCAAACAGGGATAGAGTCGACACAATGAGTAAACACTCACGGGGGATTGACAACAACATTGGGGAAGCTGAAACAAAACTGGGGAAATCTAAAGTGACTGAGCAAATGGTCTGAGCATGACCATGCGACACTTTAGAAGGAAGAAATCCTCATTGGAGATAGAACCATGAGATGGTCTCCACTGGGGAATACAATAAAACAAAACATCTAAAATGATGGAACAACAGGTTCAAGCATGACCGGTTGGCACTTTTAGAAGAAAATATCCTCACTGGAGGTAGAACCGAAAGGATTGTCTCCACTAGGGAAATAAAACAACATAACCTCATTGGAAGTATAACCAAAAGATGGGATCCAATGGAGGTATCTAGAATGATTGATCATCAAGTTCACATTTGACCGGATGACATTCTATAAAGAAAAGATCCTCAATGAAGGTAGAACCAGAAATACGGTCTCCACTAGGGAAATAAAAGCTTCACCAATGAGTGGCATTGCCAAAGGGTTGACAGAGAGATACATAGACTTGAGAGTCACCAATAAAGGGTTGATAATAGGGTAGCAAGTCACCAAACATTATCCTCGTCAATGGGTTGACGGATACGATCTAATTCGGAAAATATTCACCAAAAAGTGGCATCATCAAAGGATTGATGGGGCAAAACCAACTGACATCGTAAAAGGGTTGACGGGAAGAAACCATTCACCAAACATCATCATCGTCAAAGGATTCAAAGAATGAAACTTTTCACCAAACATCATCATCGTCAAAGGATTGATGGATACGATCCAATTCGGAAAATATTCACCAAAGAGTGGCATCATCAAAGGATTGATGGAACAAAACCAACTGACATCTTCAAAGGGTTGAAAAAACTTCATCGAAAAGACATCTCGTCAAAGAGTTGACGAAAGAAAGATGACTCCACAGAAGAGACACCTCATCAAAGAATTGACGGAAATAAATAATTCACCAAACATCATTATCGTCAAAAGGTTGACGGAATGAAGACCTGTCCGAAGAAACACATCGTCAAAGGATTGACAGAAAGAAAAACCTAATCTCAGACTACATTGTTAAAAAGGGTTGACAGAAAGAAACACCTATCCAAAAGAACACATCGTCAAAGGATTGACAGAATGAAAACCTGATCTCGGATTACATCGTCAAAGGATTGACGGAAAGAAACAACTAAATTAAAGAGTCACATCACCAAAAGATTGATGGAAAGTGTAAACTCTGGTGTTTTGAACAAATTTTGGTAAAACATAAATGTTAACTCAACAAGGAGATCAAGCTAAACAATTCTGCTAAGGGTGTGATGTTGGACAAGATGTCTTAACATGCATCTTGACATCCTGGACTGAATTGCTTAACTTAGTTTTTAATTTGGTGCAACACTCAAGGAGAATTTGCTGCATGGATCAAGGACAGAAGACTGAAGCCCAAGGAAGCAGAAGACACTATAAATAGAAGACTTAGACCTAGGTTTTGTGATGCCTTAGAATGCCTGTTGTAACCTTGATTTCTTGCGTAAGAAACAAGGGTTTGGGGTTTTGAGAGTCGTTGGCTCTTTAGGTTGTAAGTCTCCCTTTGTATCAGTTGATACACTGTGGTAGATATAGGTGTCACACAAATCCATAAGCCTTGAGGTATTGGATTGTGTATTGTTCTTGGATGAAGCTTTTAAGCAAATCCGAGTTAGCTTGTTTGTCAAGTAGGCTTGACCGATTTCAGTATTGACAGGGACGATGAAAAAATCACAGTTGGTGGTTGAGGGAAGTGAGTAGGGTATCTCGTATCAGGGTTCTAAATGTTTGAGTTTAACCTTGGTAAAGATGTTTATGGGGTAGATGTTAGGGATAAAGTTGTAAACGTGGGAGTTTAACTTTGTAACAGTCTACACATATTGAAGTCTTCTTCCTGGATTGGTATCCCCCAGATATAGGTGAGTTACACCGAACTGGGTTAACAATTACTGTGTTCTTTATCATTCTGCAGATTTACGTTTTCTGTTAGGGTTCATGATGAACATGTTGGATCAGATGTCGTGACTTCTGTGAGGGTGCAGTTCTGATATTCAAGGTATCAGTCTGCAGTTGTGCCTCCTAGTTTAAAAGATTATGTAGCACAATGTCTTGGCATGTGTTAGGACATCTGTTGTCTACATATGCCAGAATTTCAATTGGTATCAGAGCAGGCATCCTGTCTGGTTCTGGATGAGATCCATCGGAGATACTTTCTGGTGTTTAAACGAGGAGGAGTTTTGGAGATCAGATCAATCAACTCAGACATACTCAAGGGTATTAATGAATGAGATGGATGTTCTGGATCGAAGGGAGCAACCTGGAGGTTGTTCATGCTGCTAAGGAGGTTCTACAACAACTACAGGATAAGTGGCTAGTTCTCTTGTTGGTGTGTTTTATAAGATGGTCTGACATCTTATTAGGGCAAGCAGGATCTGCTCCTTGGTGGTTCCGTTGCATGAGTTTCTGATGGAAGAGCTCTAGAATTATGGGATTCTGGAGTTGTTACTGAAGACAGTTGGTGGAAGGTCTCAATCGTCGGCATCTATATTTGAAGGTATCTGCATTCTTTTATTCCAAAGTCGGGAGCTATGGAGTGAAGGAAGTTGTGGTCAGATATCTGGTATAATGACTTGGTACTTGGAAGCTTGGTTTCCTGGTGCATTTTGGAGTCAGTTGAAGAGGAGAGGAGTTGAGTTAAAGTTTATCAGGTTCTTGCTCTAGGAGTTTAATAAATGTTTGGTCGGCTAGGTTGTCAAAGATACTTGAGAATTCTCTCAAGTCCACTCATAAAGACATCTATGTCGTGTATCTGGAGTCTTCTAGTTACTCTTCTGACTAGAAGGTGTTTCCTTGAGACACAATCTGAAGAACGTGGAGGTGATTTATTTTCACTATCCAAAACCTGCAAGGAAGGATTCATCTCTCTTGACCCTAAGAGTGAATCCAATCTGAGTGAAGATCTGTTGAGGTAAATAATATTTGTTCATAGAAAGTCTTAGTTACTTGAGTCAAGGGTGGAAACCTTGGTATCTCAACATTGTCATTGAAGAAGATACTTGCAAAAAGATTGAATACTTTATAAGTGTTCATGACATGATCTGGTGGAGCTCAGCTACAGCAGTGAAGAAGGGTTACTAGACAATGATTTAAGATCAATTGCTATTTGTGGAATCCACAAGTATTTAATTGATTATCCTTGAAAGTCAAGATTGAGGATGTTCTGTCAGATGTTCTAACATCTCGTCATCAGAGGCTTGGAGAATCATGGGAGGGGTTCTACATTCGCTCAAAAGTCTCCTAGGTGTTGACCTGGGATTATTGGCTTAGCATTTGTTCCTGGAAAGTATTGTGAATGACTTGTCCAGATGGTGATGCTGTTGAAGATGGAGATGGAAGACTATGAAGACATCATAATCTTGATGATTACAGCTTGGATCAGGTTATTTTTGATCTAGGTGCGTTGGAGCATGGTGTTTTCTCTGGTTGTGAAGGTCGAGGATAAGTGGCAGTTATCTCTGGCTTTCTACAGACGGCTCTACTAAGGGAAGTGGCATTCTTTGGTATGGCTATGGGGTAGTCTTGGACTACTTATTTTTTGAAGATTTAGATGTGGCAGGTTTAAAGTCTTTGGAGTTTCAAAGCAGGATGGAAGTTGTCTACTCAAACTTGGTTGTTGAATCAAGTCAATGAGAGCATGGAAATCTGTTTCTGCAAAGGGATGAGGTTCTTCTAAGTGGCAGAAGGAAGAGCTGAATTCAACAGTTGGATGTCATAATGTTTTGACATCTAGTTTAACATCAGAAGTCTCAGCTGGTGATGTGGCACATCAGCTTAAGATAAGGTGATCTACAGGAGAATGACAGCTGCAGATTCTTCAAAAAGGTGCATCTCATGCAGTTTGCGGGAGCTGTGGATGAGAAGATGGTACATGACTAAGAGGCTTGGTGGATCCAAGATGTCTTGCTATATGGCAAGTAGTTCGTGTGACTTGAAGATCTGGTTTTATTAGTAGATCAGGGTATCTTGTGGGAGTTCTGAAGATGAGTGAGATCAATCAAAAGGTGGCATTTGATTGGCTTCATAATGTGCGTTCAAGCAAGATGCTTGAAACTGATTGCTCTTATGTATAAGAGTAGTTAGTTGAAATTTTTTGAAGGTTCTGGTTCTCTGTGAGCTTGTGGCAGAAGTTCTGAGTTGAGAATGGAAGCATACCTTCATGGTGTTTGAGAGTTTATTTCTCTCTAGGTTTCTGAAGTCTTCTTTGTTCAAGCTGGTGGCTCAGTGCTGTATGAAGATCTTTAGTGTGGATTACTATGCTGATAGTAAGTCCAGTAGTGGAGCATATCAAGAACCATAGTGTGTGGTGTATGTGATGTGTGAAAGATGTCCAAACTGATGTTAGAACATCCTTGGGTTGGATATCCTTGGTGAAGGATTTTAGGTTCTGTGAGGAACTTGTTACTTGCATCGTGTCCAAGAAGTATCTACATAATCATCCAGGAGAATGATGGAGTAGAAGGGTTCCTTGGAAGAAGGATGTAAGGGTTTGTGAAGATTGAAGTGGATCACGTGTTGATTGCATGGAAGTCTGTTTCTTGAATGCGTTCAGAAGTGGAGATTCACCATAAATCAGAAGTATTCCAGGTTATCATACGGGAGAATGATAAGGAATGACTGTCTTGGATTGCGGGGTGTTTATCTCTAATGCTGGCCTGGTGAGGTCAGCAGAAAATCTTGCATACGACATTGGAGCCCTAGGAGCAAGTCATGCTAGTAGTGGATCAGTTTAGCAGCTGTGAAGTTCTGGAGCATGCATAAGATAGCTGACATCGTGATAACAAACTAAGGGACCCTGCACGTCTCTTTGAGGAATGGGAAGCATTCTAATTCAATTGGTTTATGCCTCAAGCAACAGGATATCTATACATAAGAATTCAAGAGGAGTTCGTGAGGTGTATAAGATGGTTGTGGAATGAGGGGGATCAATGGGAGTTTGATCTCAGGCCAAGAGTTTGTTATGGTTTGTATACACGTCCTCATGGGATGCGTGACATTGATAATGTGTGAGTGATTATTGTTTCTTGTCAGAGGGAACAATAAAGAGTTAATGGTTGCGTTCAGCAGGTGTGTTGAATAGAGGGTGCATTCTTGAAGACATGAAGATGCGTCTTATATTTTCCAGTCATTAGCTTGGGTGTTCAGTGGAGGAGCACTAGTTACCTTAGTCAGGGGGAGAGGCCCCTTGGTCTAAGATGAATTGCTATGAGGAGGCAGTGGAAATTTCAATTTGCATTTGCGTGTCAAGCAAACTGAGATGTCAAGGAGTATGTCTTGACATTAGAGTATTGTTGCAAGTTGTGGGAAACTTGGCAATGCATACTTGAATGATTCTTATTGGATGCTTAAGAATCATTGATTGAGTCTAGAGGAATTTATTTTTCCTTGCAGGCTATGATTACAAATCTGTGAAGTTTCCTTTTCAATACAGATTTTTTAACATTATTGGGTGTGACTTGGTCGAGGACGTCATAGCAGTGAAGAGTGTCTGAAGAATCTCTGACAGTCTGTTGACAAAAGTATTGATTCCGTCTTGGGAAATGCTTAGGGTGTATACTTGTCAAAAGGACGTGTAAAATCTTGTCCTTGAATATACACTCACATGTGTTGGAATTTGTACTTCAACAAGAATCTGTCCAAAATTGAATAAAGACATAAAGACCGGGTAGTGGTTGATCCAATTCATATAAGGGGATCTCAAATCTCATCTTCCTCATTGCTGTATCTCTCATACTGATTGTCTTTATGGCTTATATAAGATTCTGGGAGAGCAGTCTTTGGATCTGGATATATCTTGGTGATATTTGTCAAATTGTGTTTAAAAAGGGGAGAAATGCTCTGATCTTCTCATGGGAATCTTACGTCTGGTAAAGCAGCAGCTTGGCAAAGATGCTCAACAGGATGTTTCAACATTCTTCTGTGTCTGTTTCTCAGTCCTCAAATGGACTCTTTGTGTCTTGTGTTTTGAGTTATGAACACAGTCATGTCCTGTGTTCTGAGTTACCCAAGGTAGTACACTGCTGCTAAGGGCATTGCTACTGATTTTTCCAATTAGTTTTCTTATGCCTCTTGAGGGGAAGATTTACGCTTTCGTGACAAGTATTGGTTCATGGGTTAAGGGGGAGCATTCTGCATCTTCCTTCTCATGTACTTCTTGAAGGTATTTGTAGTCCTCACTGCATGCACCATCGATCTGGAAGTTTACCGTGCATATGTGTAACACGGTGGGAGAACTGGCTTTTTTTTGTTTTGTTTTTGCAAAACATGTTGCGGTTAGCAAGAGTCGCCACCGACTTTTCTTTTATCCAATAAGGAAAGGCTAAAAAGAACAGGAAAGACCTTGATAGATTTTGAGTTCGGGGGGTAAGTTATACAAAGGGAAGGTATTAACACCCTTTGTATCCATGGTTATCCACAGGCTCTTAAATACTTAGCTCACCTTTTTTACTTACTTTTTGAATGTGTGTGAACGTTTTGAAAATATTTTGTAAAAGTTTGACTTTGTAATAATTCGTGTAAGAATGTATACAAAGTGTTTGTTTTTTTTTTTTGAAAATATTTTTGGAAGAGTGAGATATGAAAAGTATTTGTTTTTGAGTTGTGAGCAAGCATTTAAAAGTTACTTACCCCTAATTTGTAAGGTCTTTCTTGTACTTATCATTTTCCTTGAAAGATAGTACTATCCATACCATTAATGGGTAGGTAGTACTGTCTATTGGATGTTGAGGGACAGCGAAGGGTAATCGAATGGTCATAGAAGGCAACATGTAAGGATATCTTAGCAATGCGAAGGGACTATCATCATTTTTCCATAGGGTCGTCGAGGGACATGACCGTTTTAATCGTAAGGCAACAGAGAGAGGCTACCCTAGAGGTGAATGTGTGCAATGTGCATTGATTCAATTATATTATCTTGAGTTATAGGTTATTCTAACGTTTGATTTTAGATCTTGCCATACATGCCTATTTATCTAGCAAATAAAATATAAGTGCGAAAAATAAATACCTACACTATTACATGGTTTATGGGCAGTTACATGATATAATCGTGCGAGAATGTAATATAGACTATTACAAGGCTTATGGACAGTTACATAATATAATCGTGCGAGAAATGTAAACTACACTATTACAAGGCTTATGAACAGTTACATAATATAATCGTACAAGAAATGTAAACTACACTATTACAATTTATGCACAAACCTATACATTTATTCTAAGAAAATATATGATAAACGAAAAGCAATTACGTATTAAAAATCAAGTTAAATGTCCTAAATATCTAAGTCAATATTCATTTTTTATTTATTTTTGAGAAATAATTTTAAAATAAACAAACCTAATTTCTAATTCATTTGTACAAAAATTAATTAATTATAAGCCTAAGTCTAAAAAATTAATTTTAATAAAAATAATCTAAGTCTAAAAAAATGATTACATAACCTAAACTATATTTTTTATTCTTTTAACGGTTTTATGATTTTTTTTATTGTTTTAATTTAATTGAAAAGAAATAAATAAATTAACTGAAATATGATAAAAGAAAGGGATTAAAAAATGCTTAAAAAGAAATTGCATGGGGTGAGAATCGAACCTTCAGGATGAGTACTTAATCCTTGGTTTGGATTGAGAATGATTGGAAATGGAGTTTTCAATTTTCACCCTTTTTTTTCTTTCAAGAATTTTGTGATTTGGAAGCCTTCCTTTGTGAAGCCTCTTGCCCCCTTTTCTCTTGTGCTTGAGCCTTGTATTTATAGGAGAAACATGGTAGACAAAGAATCATTGAAGAGCTAGGATCAAGGAACATGTTTCCAACCATTTTAATTTTTTAAAAACCATGTTTTCTTCACTCTCTCCCACGGTTTTATTTGGGTTTTGATGGCCTTGAATGACATGTTTTAACCTTCTAGAAACTCCATTAAAAGGATCCATGTGCCCACCATTATTTGATTTATTTTGTTTTATTTAATTTTGTTTATTTCTTTGAATAAAATCAAAATAAAAATCAAAATAATACCAAAGTGAACTTTGAGGTCCTTGAATATGTCATAAACATGATTCAACCTTAAAAGATAGGTCCATTGGTCCAAAAGCTCAAAAATGTTCAATGTAGGTTTCATGCGTTTCTCAAATTTTGCTCAACTTGCACCAATCGTAACTCTCTCAATTTTTGTCATATGAAGGTGATCTTGAACTTTTAGGAACCCTCAAGATGTCCCCTACAACTTTCGTGTTGATCACTTTTTCATTTGAAAGTCTTTATTTTTGTGTAAATTGCTTTGACGAAAAAAGTGTCTTTTTGTTGACTTTCAAAATGACCTGTAAAGTTTTGGTCCATATCTCTCAAACGAGGCATTTTTTGCCTTAAGCTTAGAGAGACAAAGTTGTAGAGAATTGAATTTACTTCAAAATGAGCTTTGGTTGTGGAATTTCTGATGAAGTATGTGAAAGTTGTGCGTGGTCAAAGTTCAATTGACTTTTCCTTAAGAAAACCCTAATTTGGCAATTTTTGACTTTTGAGTAAATCTTGATTTTCTTGAGGAATCATGATCAACCCTTGATCAAATGATGAATGGGACTTCAAAATCTTGATGTTGGCAAGAAATGATGACGTTTGACTGTAAATTGGTCAAAGTTGACTTTTGGTCCAATACAATCGACTGTTGATCATTTGAGCAATTGACTGAGCAAACTTGTGAAGCAAGGCTTGAGACTTGACATGAGGATACCCTAGAGCACATAGAGAACCATGAAGCCCATCTGAGGTATTGAGAGCTCAATTCCTTTTGAGAAAAATAAAACCCTAGTTGTAGGTTGATTGTTTAGGAGGAGAACTTGTATGGTCAATCCTTGAGTAGTCTTGAGCTTTTGAGACTCCTAGGAGTGTGAGGAAGCTTCTTGAATTAATCTGTCTCAAATATGTGAGGGCAAATTTTGGGGTGCAACAGCTGCCCTTGTTCAATTTTCTTAAACCTGAAGAGTTAGATTGGCGCATCCGTCATTCGTGATCTGAAGGTGGAAGAGGTTTGAACACTTAAGTGCCCCGAAATTTGCACTCACGGGTGCACGAAATAACGCTGTTGGCTGATTGTATTGCTTAAATGGGCTTAAAGATGCCATTCGGAAAGATGACATGATGGAGATGGGCTTATAGATGCCATCCAAAGTAACTATTGACAGGGGTATCAGAAGGAGTCTAGGTTTGACTGTATCTGAGGAGTATACTAGAATGAGTCCGTGTTCAACTGTATCTAGCAGATGTGCTGGGGAATGTCAGAATGAATCTACGCCTTGATTATATCTGAGGATGTATTGGAATGAGTATCAGAATGAAATCTATATCTAGATCATATCTGAACCATATCTGGAAAATATACTTGACCATCTCTGAACTGAATCTGGAACATATTCTGGAATAAGTTTCAGAATTAAATCTTCATCTCGATCATCTCTGAACCATTTTTTGGAAAATCTTCTGGGATAAGTGTCAGAATTAAATCTCTGTCCTGATTATCTCTGAACTGTTGGAGTATTAGAATTAAATCTCTGGGTTGATTATCTCTGAGCTGTTGAAGTATCAGAATTAAATCTCTGGGTTGATTATCTCTGAACTATTTAAGTTTCAGAATTAAATCTCTGGGTTGATTATCTCTGAACTGTTTAAGTGTCATAATTAAATCATCCATCTTGATTATCTCTGAACTGTTGAAGTATCAGAATTAAATCATCTGTCTTGATTATTTCTGAACTGTCGAAGTATCAGAATTAAATCTGTCTTTGAATCAATGTCAGAATTAAATCGTTGTCTCGATTATCTCCGCACCGTATCTAGAAGATGATAATGTTTGTTTGAATGTGAACTCACCTGAAAAAGGCAAAGTTAGTTTTATCCAATGTCATGATGTATGTAATGCATTGCGTAATGATGCTCTCAAGATAAATGAGAATGTTATATGTTTTGTATGTATATGCTATGATATTCTGTACATGATACATGGATGTCAATGTTGCTGACGATAGCGGTGGCTTTGAATAATAACGTCTGGCTGGGGAAAATAAATCCATGTCTGTTGTTGGGAATGAAGAATATCACTCTTCATCTTTTGTTTGGAACGACTGTACTGGGAATTCTCGCTTTTCTGTTTGGGAATACTCCACTGGGGATCTTCGACTTCTGCTTGGGGATAAAAGCGTTCAAGGAGAGTTTGGTTGCATGTACCCTGACTGGGGATAAACGAGATGGATAATCCTCTGATGCAATATCTGCCTGGGTTCCAGATATGAGCGTCAATTATGCTGGGGGAGAGAATTCTGTTGGTGAATTTATAGTGTTAGAGGAATAAACTCAGCTGGGGAATTGAATTCTGTATACTACAAAGAGGGAATAATCTCTGATGGGGATTAGAATTTCATAGGCTGCGCTGAGGAAATTTCTGCTGTATGCTGGGGAAATGATCAACTTCCTTATCTGCTAGGGGACCCATTGGGGAAGATGATCATGCCAAGCTGTCCATCAAATATATAGAAGTGAACCGCTGGAAGATGGCCTAATTTCTGTCTGAGGGCATACTAATTATGTCGGGGAATATATCTGTGTTGGGGATGAGCTTGTGAAGATAGCTCTATAGAGATAGTTCCATTGAGATTGCTCTGTGGGGATATTTCCACGAAACGGGCTCTATGGGGATTCGTGGACATCTTGAACATTATCCCAACTCCTAGAGTCCTTAGTAAATGATATTCCTGTTTTCACGTATATTTTTGGTAAACTTCAATCATATTCAAGTGCATATGTTCATTCAAAGTACCCATTGGACGTTTACGCAAACAAAACAGGGCAAGTAAAAACAATTTTGAATTTGAAAGTAGACTTGTATTGATTTTGAAATGGGCCTATAAACAGGCATTTTTGTACAAGGAGACAGAAATCCTAGTAAGAGGAAATTGTCGTAAAAATTGAAAAGGTACAAAGTGATAAACAAAGAAAAACAGCTATGTGTAAATGATCCCATTGAGTTTCAACTCTGCTATTGCCACTATATCTTCAAGCATCTCATCCCTTGCTGTCGGAAGAAAGATGATTGGATTGATCTGCGCCGTTCGAAATTGATATTGATAACAAAACTAAGTTGGAAGTAGATAAGTGATCCAACGGGACATAGACGTATGCTTTAATCCCTAACTTTTGCCTGGACCGCCTTTTCAGGTTTTCAGTCCACCGAGATACCCTTTTTTTCGCCCAAGCCACCTTTTTAGGTTTTCGACTTGCCGGGTGTACAATTCTTTTGTATATATATCCCTAATTTTTTCCTGAACCATTTTGGTTCGCCGGGATGCCCTTATTTTTGCCTAGGCCAGTCAACTTAGCGGGTCTCTTTTTATGCGTAGTATCTTTTGACTATGTCCGCGTTCATAGGGTGCGGGAAATCTTCACCGTCCATAGTAGTAAGCATCATAGCACCGCCAGAAAATATTTTCTTGATTACAAATGGACCTTCATATGTGGGAGTCCATTTGCCCCTGGGATCACCCTGTGGTAGTATGATACGCTTTATTACCAAATCACCGGCCTGGTACACTTGGTGCTTGACTTTCTTGTTAAAGGCCTTGATCATACGCTTCTGATACATCTGGCCATGACAGACAGCCGCAAGCCTCTTCTCATCAATCAAATTTATCTGATCAAGTCGAGTCTGAACCCATTCGTCTTCGTCTAAGTCTGCATCTTTCATAATCCTTAGGGAAGGAATCTGAACTTCAGCAGGTAAAACTGCCTCCATACTATAGACCAAAGAGAAAGGGGTTGCCCCTGTTGAGGTACGTACTGAGGTACGATAACCATGAAAAGAAAATGGTAACATCTCATGCCAATCTTTGTATGTCACCATCATCTTTTGCAAGATCTTCTTAATATTCTTGTTGGCGGCTTCCACTGCGCCATTCATCTTTGGTCGATATGGAGAAGAATTGTGATGCTTAATCTTGTACTACGTGCAGAGTTCAGTGATCATAGTGTTGTTCAGATTAGTACCATTGTCTGTGATAATCCTTTTAGGGATGCCATACCGACAGATAAGATTATGCTTGATGAACCAAGCTACAACATTCTTGGTAACAGAAGCGAACGAGGCTGCTTCCACCCACTTTGTAAAGTAATCGATAGCAACAAGGATGAAACGATGTCCATTGGAAGCGGTAGGTTTAATCTCTCCTATCATATCAATGCCCCATATTGCAAAAGGCCAAGGAGCAGTCAGAACATTCAATGGAACCGGAGGTACATGTACTTTGTCAGCATAGATCTGGCACTTGTGACAAGTTCTGGAGTGATGATGGCAATCAGTTTCCATGGTAGACCAGTAGTAACCTGCTCTCACAATCTTCTTAGCCATTGTATGCCCACTGGAGTGAGTGCCAAAGATTCCGCCATGCATCTCTTCCATAATCTTTTCTGCTTCCTTCTTGTCTACACAGCGAAGCAAGGTTGAATCGTGGTTGCGTTTGTACAAAATTCCGTTACTCAGAAAGAACTTGGCAGAGAACCTCCTTAGAAACTTCTTGTCATTGATAGATGCCCCTTCAGGATATTCCTGAGTTTCGAGATATCTTTTCACTTCATGGAACCAAGGTTTCTCTTCTACTCTATCAGTATCAACTTCATAACAGTATGCCGGCTCGTCTAGTCTGTCAATAGTAATCCTTGGAGCCTCGTTGTCCCATCTGACTTTGAACATAGAGGACATAGTGGCTAACGCGTCTGCCAATTGATTCTCTTCTCGTGGAATATGCTCAAAAGTGATTTCTTCAAAGTATGGAATCAAAGTCAACACATGTTCTCGGTAAGGAATGAGATTTGGATGCTTCGTGTCCCATTATCCTTTAATCTGACTGATCACTAGGGCTGAGTCCCCATATACATTCAAGAATTTGATCCTCATATCAATGTCAGCTTTGATACCCAGGATGCATGCTTCATATTCAGCCATATTGTTGGTACAATCAAAGCAAAGTCTAGCAGTAAACGGCGTATGGTAACCCTTAGGAGAGATAATTACAGCACCAATACCATTGCCAAGTGCGTTAGAAGCTCCATCAAAAACCATAGTCCATTGGGATCCCAGTTCAGGTCCTTCATATGGTCCAGGTTCTTCATAATCAGTAACAAGCATAATATTCTCATATGGGAACTCAAAATTCATAGACTGATAGTCATCCACCGCTTGATGAGCTAAATGATCAGCTAGTACACTTCCTTTGATTGCTTTCCACGTAGTGTACTGGATGTCGTATTCTGTCAAGACCATCTGCCATCTTGCTATTTGATCCGGAGAGAGCAGGTTTCTCAAATATGTATTTGATAGGATCCATCTTAGAGATCAATAAAGTGGTATGAGTCAACATATACTGTCTTAGTCGGCGAGTAGCCCATGCCAAAGCGCAGCAAGTTTTCTCAAGCAGTGAATATTTTGTTTCACAGTCGGTAAACTTTTTGCTAAGGTAGTATATTGCATGCTCTTTTCGACCTGACTCGTCATGTTGCCCCAACACACACCCCATTGAATTCTCTAGCACTGTTAAGTACATGATTAGAGGTCTTCCTTCAACTGGTGGCATCAGAATCGGAGGTTCTTGGAGATACTCCTTGATCTTATCAAAATCTATCTGACATTCGTCGTTCCACTTCACTACTTGATCTTTCCTCAGTAATTTGAAGATTGGCTCACAAGTAGCGGTCAAATGGGAGATAAATCTGGCAATATAGTTCAAACGTCCCAAGAAACCTCTGACTTCTCTCTCAGTATGGGGAACAGGCATATCTTGTATAGCTTTTACCTTTGCAGGGTCGACTTCAATACCTTTACCACTGACAATAAAACCCAAAAGTTTACCGGATCTAACCCCAAAGGTGCATTTGTTTGGATTCAATCTCAACTTGTACTTCTTCAACCTCTCAAACAACTTGTGTAGGTGGTCAAGGTGCTCTTCTTCATTCTGAGACTTGGCTATCATATCATCAACGTATACCTCTATCTCGTGATGGATCATATCATGGAATAAAGCAACCATAGCGCGCTAGTATGTTGCCCCTGCGTTCTTCAAACCAAATGGCATTACCTTGTAACAAAAGGTGCCCCACTGTGTAACGAACGTAGTCTTCTCCATGTCTTCAGGTGCCATCTTGATTTGATTATAACCTGAGAAACCATCCATGAATGAGAATACCTTGTGTTGAGTAGTGTTGTCTACCAGAACATCAATATGTGGGAGAGGAAAGTCATTGGGGCTTGCCCTGTTCAGATCTCTGTAGTCCACACACATGCGAACTTTACCATCCTTCTTAGGCACTGGTACCACATTTGCAACCCATTGAGGATATGATGTGACAACTAGAAAATCTGCATTGAACCTCTTCATAACCTCGGCTTTTATCTTTTCAGACATCTCGGGGCGCATACGACGAACCTTCTACTTTATCGGAGGACAACCTCCCTTCATCGGTAAACGGTGAACCACGATATCAGTATCAAGTCCTGGCATATCTTCATAAGACCAAGCGAAAATCTCAGCATAATCACGTAGCATCTGAATCAGTCTTTTCTTGACACAGTCTTCTAATCCAGCACCTATCTTGATTTCTTTCTTATCCTCCTCGATACCTAGATTTACGACCTCGACTGGCTCTTCATGCGATTGTATGGTCTTTTCTTCTTGCTCTAATAGTCTAGCAAGCTCTCTAGGAACTTCACAATCTTCCTCACCTTCGTCTCCGGCTTGGTAGATCGGATTTTCGAAGTCATAATTGACAATAGCAGAACCGTTATCAATGGGATCCAGAGTGCATGTGGATCTGCAGTTTGTCGCGTGGGTGTGTGTAAGAACACATAGCTATTTTGATGAAGATAAAGTAAAAGAAAGGACAAAGAGCGCAAAATTTGAATGCAAAACGTCCATTGATTTATTGAATGAAAATATGCGATGAAATGACAACCCTAACAAATGGGCCACTGTGCCCTGGGCAAGGCATAAGTCTTAAAAGTTTTATTGTTCAAATTACAAAACCAAACTTTGAAAATAAGAAAAACAGAAAATAGCATTTACTCCTGACTAAAGGAGATAGGAATAATGTCTTCAGTCTTCCAATTGTTGAGCCCACTGCCAATGGTAGGAAAGATCCAACTGTCTAGGTCACAGTCACTATCAGCATCTTCCACAACGTTGACCTGATCTTTATGAACTCCTTTGTTGGTGATACGAATAGCACGAGCACGACGTACAACCCTCTGAGCCTCTGAAGTGAAGCCCAAACCAAATTTGTCAGACTTGTAAGGAATGTCAGTAAGCTGAACCCAAATGGTACAACCACCTTCTTCAACCACAACTCTAGCATCCTTTAGGGAAGCCATTGTAGGAGGCACTCTAGTAACCTTGGGAACAATAGGAACTGGTTTAGCAATAGGAACAGTCCGAGGAGCCAATTCAAATGTTTAACAAGGAGTCTCGAGGAATTCGCCATCATCTCAACATACTTGAAGGTATTCAGATGACTAACCATGTACTCTTCTTCACCACAGACGGTGACAATCTTGCCTTTCGCGGGATACTTCAACTTCTGATGTAAGGTAGAAGTCACAGCGCCTGCCCCATGTATCCAAGGGCGCCCCAGCGAACAAGAATAGGCAGGACGAATATCCATTACATAGAAAGTAGAATCAAAGACTTGAGAACCCACTCTGATCGGGAGATCAACCTCTCCATGCACCATTCTCTTCGAACCATCAAAGGCTCTTACCACGATGTCACTAGGTTTCAGCACAACCCCTTCATAGTCGAGTTTATCTAGAACAGCCTTTGGCAACACATTCAATGAGGAACCATTGTCCACCAATACATGAGATAGGGTAGTGCCCCTACACTCAATAGAGACGTGCAGGGCCTTATTGTGGTTCCTTCCGGCGAGAATCAGATCAGCATCAGAAAAGCCTAGACCATTATCAGTTGTCAGGCTAGCGACATAATTTTCAAGCTGGTCAACAGAGATTTCTTGCGGTATGTGCACAGATTTCAAAAACTTCACCAAAGCTTTAGCATGGGCCTCGGAGCACAACAACAGAGATAGCATAGAGATCTTGGAGGGGGTGTGCCCCAACTGTTCAACAACATTGTAATCACTCTTGCGGATAATTTTCAGCACTTCCTCTATTTCTTGCTTGGAGGAATCTTCCATAGTAGTTTCATCCGGGGCCTCCATCTGGGCAGGCTCAATCATTGGTTCTTTGCCTCGAGTCTCAGTAATTGGCTCGGAGGCAGAGATACGAATTGGAGTAGTAACAGTCTTCAGAGAGATTTCTGGGGAGAAGATCTTTCCACTTCGGGTAACCTTACTAGTTCCAACGATATTGTCGACATCGGGATTAGTAACTTCAGCAGTTCCATCAGTCAAAGGCTCTTGCTTGACACCATGAATGTAAACATCAACACCATAATTCCAAGGGATAGCCTTCCTAGAGGAATATGGAATTGGACCGGGCGTAGTAATAATCAGGGTAGCCACTCTAGGCTCGACAATAATCTTCACAGGACCTTTAGAGGTGATCCTCACTGGAGTTTTAGAATTAATAACCACAGATACGTCCTCAAACTTCAGACCTCGGGACAAATTTTCACATAAACTCTCCATAGAAGGAGTCTTCTCAAACAATATAGTACGGTCGTCCATCAAACGCTGAATGCCTTCTTTCAGCTTCACACAACCATTGGATTGAGATGCACAATAATAACAGTTTTCAACGCAGCCCGGAAATAAACCGGCTTGCAACAGCTTCTTCTTAACAATTAATAGAGGAACAATCATGTCAACCATGGTAGAAACACAATAACCATCGTCAATAGCATTAACGATCTTGTCATGATTTGGCATAGGAGCAGTAATCACATTAGGAGTCTCATGGGGATCAAACTCAATCTCCTTAGCGGCAATCATGTCTTGAATCTTATTCTTCAGTGCCCAACAACTGCTCGTATCATGTCCAGGACTATTAGAATGGTATGCACACCTTGCATTGGGATTATAGCTAGGAGCAGAAGTATTAGGATTCCTAGGAGGATCTCTCAAAGTAATCAATTCTGCCTTCAACATATGCTGTAACGCCTGGGCCAATGACATGTTGATTTTTGTAAACTGTCTCCTGGGTGCATCCTGCTTACGCTGACTACCCTGTTGTTGTTGTGGCACCGGTGCAGAGATCAGAACTGCCCCAACAGATTGGTTGTGGTCTTTCTTATTACGACCCTTCTGGCCGTACACAGCATTAGACTTCTTCTTCCCATTATGTGGCTTCTTTGTAGTGTTTGAAGATGTAGCCACTTGTATTTTACCACTTCGAATTCCACTTTCAACATGTTCTCCTGTCAATATCAGCTCGGTGAAACCGGATGATGAGCTTCCAAGTAGATGACTATAGAAAGGACCGGTTAGTGTGCTCATGAACATGTCAACCAACTCTCTGTCAGCTAAAGGAGGCTGAACCCTGCCTGCAAGATCTCTCCATTTCTGGGCGTACTCTTTGAAACTTTCATTAGGGCCCATGGACATGCTCTGGAGTTGCATTCGAGTTGGCGCCAAATCCGAGTTATATTGGTATTGCCGGTAGAAAGCTTCAGCCAAATCCTTCCAGGTACGAATATTGGTACTCTCAAGTTGATAGTACCACTCCAGTTGAGCTCCAGACAAACTCTCTTGGAAAAAATGCATCCACAACTTTTTGTCAGTAGTATGTGGCTGAATCTTTCGGACATAAGATCTCAAATGCAGCTTCGGGCAAGACACACCGTCATATTGAGCAAACGTGGGAATTTTGAACCTAGGAGGAATGACAACTCCTGAAACCAAGCCTAAGTCCTCAAAATCCAAACCAGGTACTTTCTGAACCTCCATGGCCATCAGACGTTCTTCAAGTAATTTGTATTTCTCATCATCAGGGGATACTAATCATCCAGATAATCATCTTCCTCTTCAGAGTGTCCACCGATGCCGTGGTTACTATTTTCCTCATGTTTGTCACTTTCATAGTTGTCATCCAGTTCATCATCTTGGTCTACTGGGATCCCAATTTCCTTGACCTGTTTAGCCGAACCTTTGAATCTCCTCCCCATGTTGATGACGCCAGTTGATTTTCTTGCTTTCTTCTTCTTCTTGGTCAGAAGTGCTTTCAGTTCTTCTTGCCCCTTGGACAAGTTCAGGATCAGCTCTTGGAACTGGGCGTTCTGGGCCTGGAGATCTTTGACGGTTTGCTCGAGAGCCATTTCTTCTGAAATAAACAGCGAGAAGATGAGAAACCTATCTTAGAAACCTGCTATGCAATGATTATGAGATGTAGATGCATATACAATGATTTCAAGGACTTTAGAGTTTATCTTTGCAAACAAACAGAAACAAAAGGAAAACTTTTATTAGTAAACTCAAAATTCCTTTTTTTCTTTTATGCCTCTTGGGCTACAATGAAAGGAAGTTTCAAAAAGCAAATTCAAAAATGCCTAAGACCTAGGACTCAAGACTCAAGTCTCCCACGGGCGCTTCCTCTTTGTGCCGATGTAAGCATTGATGCTCTGCTCCTCATGAAGTAATTTCGTCAACTCCAACACCTTCTTCTCACTAGCATAGAACTGAGTCTCAAAGGTGTCCCTTTCTTCTTTCATCTGAACCCAGGACTTCTGTAGCTCTTCAAGATCGGTAGGCATATCTGGATGGAGAATGACTTGAGGAACATCTCCTTCAAACTCAGGTTCAACAATCACTGGTCTGACAGCTGGATATGGCATAATAAGATCTCGAGCACGAGTGCACACCCATCTGAGGTAAGGCTCCAAAGGAATAGAGTTCTTCTGTCCCAAGGTCTTGCTTTCAATCTTATACACCTTATTCCACGCGCGTATAAACCTTTGATGGTAACCTTGAGGATCATCTTCATAATCGAACACAATACCCTGAATAAGCATATCATGAGGACCATCCCTTCGAGCATAACCAAACTGGCGCAAAGCTAGCTAAGGATTATAGGTGATGCCTCCCCTAATGCCAAGGAGTGGCACATTAGGGAATTCCCCACAATGATCAATAAGAGTAAAGTCTTCAAGAGATCGGGCACACCTATAGATATCTGAATGGGAGAGTGACATTATCCTTCGAGACCACTGCAACCTTTGTTTATTCTTCAACACTGACCGGGGAAGGTGTGAAATAAACCACCTGGATAGTAAGGGTACGCAACACATGAGAGTTCCTCGCTCCTTGATAGTACGAGTGTGAAGCGAGTGCAGAATATCTCTGAGCAAGGTAGGTACCGGGTTATGAGTCAGAAATATTTTGATAGCGTGCACATCTATGAGTTGGTCTGGATTAGGGAAAAACACCAACCCATAGATCAACAAAGCCAATACCTCCTCAAAAGCATGGTAACTCATAGCGCTTAGGAACAATTGAGCCTTCTCAATCAGGAACTTAGCAAGAAACCCCTTGACTCCACTCCTTGTTTCCCAATTGGACACAATGTCTGACCTCTTCAGATGTAAAGCAGCTGCAATGACTTCAGACTTTGAAACGTCTTCTATACCGGTAAAGGGTATCTGATCGAGAATAGGTATTCCAAGTAGCTTAGAGAACTCCTCCATCGTGGGCACCAATTGGTAATCCGGGAAGGTGAAACAGTGGTGCTTAGGATCAAAGAACTGGAATAGGACTCTCATCATGTCTTCTTCAAAACCTGAGGTAACCAAGTTGAGTAGAAAACCACGCCCTCCGGTGAATCGAGAGCCATCGGGAACCTTTGAAACCAATTCTTTAAGCTGGGAAGGAACCCTTACAAAGTTGACTCGGATGAAATTTCTAGGAACAGAAGCCATGGCCTGCAATGACGAATAAAGATAAATTCCTTGGTCCTTGAAATGGTTAGTGAAAATGATATGTTATGATGTTATGATGTCATGTACATGTTAATAGTAAATAAGTAGCACACACAAACAAGTCATACAAGAGCCTTAGGCTTAAAGGCTTGTATGAAGTCCAAAGGTAAGTACCCTTCCCCACTGAGGTTTAGTTGGCTCAACCTATCCTAGAATAGTAACCGGGTTCTAAAGGACTCATATCACGAATCTTTCTCGAAGGCTTTATTTTAGTGCGACACTCGAGTGGCCAACCAAAACATCCCGAAAGTCTGATCTCAATGAGCGTAGCCTCGAGTTTTAACCAACTTCGGTCTAAATCCAAAGCCGGCCATCTCGCTACCTTCTAATGGCCAAAGATGAGTTAAATAGGGTTCTAAAGACTGTGACCATTGTAGCGAGCGATTTTGGACGCGGTTCTTAAGCGCTGGTCGCTTTCTGCGGTTGAGCTTAAAACTACAGGTCGATTCATTTTTTATCCTATTGTGAGCTGAATAAGGAAGGGAAATAGATGTCTCCAATTAACCCTACCTTGCATACTGAGTTTAAACAGCGGTCTGTTAGGTTACGGATGCGATCAATGTGGGGGGCCTTTGTACTGGTTATTTGTATTTTCGCCAATACGGTTTTCTTTCTTTCTAGGACTTTCCAGCGGGGAACAAGGGTTAGGATGTTAGGACTGATGCTTTTGAATTACGGCTTTTGATTGATGGAGATATGGGATTTGGTTTTTTTGTTTAGTGTGCTCGCTAAGATCTTTTCTTTCGATCTTATGCCTACGTATTCCCGTTTACCGAAACAGGGAAATCAGAGCATTCGTAGTTCCTCCTATTCTATGGGAGGAAATGGTTTTTGGTGTCTTGTTCAAAGCCCAAGACGTGAAGCGAAAGGTGATTTGTATCTTGTTCAAAGCCCAAGATGTGAAGCTGAAAGGTCTATTTGTGTCTTGTTCAAAGCCCAAGACGTGAAGCTGAAGGACCTCGACTTTAGAGAGAATTTGTCATCTCTAAAGAAGGGTTAAAGGAGAATTACTTTAACCGGGATACGCGGATCCTAGTAATGCCATAATTTCCTAAGAAGGGGTTTTATCCTAAAGGAGAAGACTTTAACTCAGTGTAGAGCAATGCCATCTTCCCTTAGGAATTTCTCATGCTAAAAGAGGGACAGTGGCGTGGATGTAGATGATCCAGAGGCTTGCCGCTTACAGCGATTAGATGAAGGGGAAGGAGTTGTTGATGTTTGTGTACTGTGAACGAGGCACAGCTTTGATGCTAAAAGGTTGATTGGATCAACCAGTGGTTTTCTTATACAAAGCCTAAGAGGAGGCTAATATGTGTCTCGTACAAAGCCCGAGAGAGAGGCTAAAAGGTTTTGACCCGACGATGGAGTCGTTTGGTATCTCGTTTAAAGCCTGAGATGGAGGCTGTTTGACTCAACAAGAGAGTTTTTTGTATCTCGTACGAAGCCCGAGATGGAGGCTAAAGTTTGTTTGGCTCAATAAGAACCTTTTTGTATCTCGTATAAAGCACGAGATGGAGGCGAAAGGGGTGATTGACTCAACGAGGGAGCCTCTTATGTGTCTCGTACAAAGCCCGAGAGAGAGGCTAAACTTTGTTTGACTTCACTAGGGAGGATCATTTGTACAAAGCCCAAGAGGAGGCTATGGTTACTGTTTCAGTTGATTGACAGGTCCAGTATACTGATTTTTACAGAGAAAATCAGTTCTTATATGAGTAACACTGTACTCATGGATTTGTTTCAAGGATCCGGGTTATTCCTGTTCTTTAAGGAAGCGGGAAATCCGAAGGGTATTGAGACTGTCCGAGTCTACGGGTTTCCTTCCTATTTAACGAAGGGGTGCTTGAGAATGTCTTTGAGACTCAAGAGAGTAAGACTGTCCAAGTCTAGAGTTCATCTTTTGTACCATGCTTTGGGAAACAGTAGTAGACTCTTTGAAAGGACTGTTCTATGAAGATGATTAAGTTCTATTCCTATACCTCTAGGAGGTCGTCGGGACAATTTGTACAAAGCCCAAGAGGAGGATGGAAACTTTAAAGAAGCCGACGGGTCCTTGTACGATGCCCAAGAGAAGGCTATCATTCCCGGAGGAAGAGATCATTATACGAAGCCTAAGAGGAGGCTGTGATTACTTCTAAGAAGCCGTAGGGTCCTTGTACTAAGCCCAAGAGGAAGCGGGGTTGCTTTTAGGAAGCCTGTGGGTCCTTGAACGATGCCCAAGAGGAGGCCGATGCTTTTAAGAAGCCCGTGGGTCCCAAACCAAAGAAACGTTCAAGAAAAGTTTCACCGAGAATAATTCATTTAGTGAACAGTTCTGAGGTTTGAAGAAATTCAAGAGAAGTTTCACCGAGAATAATTCATCTCTGGGGAATAGAATTTCTTGACAATTCCTAATGAGGACAGCTGAAGAGAAGACTGTATCTGGTAATCCTATTGGGGATCTAGTTCAGTCTATTTCTAAGAGTGACAGTCTGAGAACGGGTTCAAAAAGAATCAGCCTTTTACATCTTCATATTGTTTAACCCCAAGAGGAGGGAAGATTGTGTCTGGTAATCCTATGTGGATCTAGTTTTGACTGTAAGTTCAGAGTGATCAACAGGGCTTTACCTAGTGCTAGACGTAGTCGCCGGGGAAACTCAAAATATCTATACTATTATTACACAGTTGATATGAGTTTATGAAAGGAGACTTACAGCGAAACAGCCCCACAATACAGTTATATATATATGAAAGCGGTAAATGAAAGCGTATAAACACTTACTCGGTTGTAGAGCTTCCATGCTGTTTGGTTAGTTGTTCAACAAAGAAAGATTGAAAACAACAGTATATTCAAAATCAAAGGAGAAAGTGCTTTGAAATAAAAAGATTTGGGGCTTACAGCTCAAGGAGAGGCCCAGGGTTTTATCAGTGAGCGCACTGTTTGAATTTGTACAGAGGGACTTATACAAGTGACTGAGACCCAAAAAGGTTTTCTGTACAAAGGGATGGGTCTTACACTCTCTCAAGAGGCCCAAAAAGTTTAAAGAAGAAGAGTGGGGCTTATAACACGAGGGTAGGCCCAGTTGTCTTTTCGCTTAAAAAATGGCGATCGCGCCGAGGTTTTCTTTTAACGCAGAGGGACTTATACAATAAGTGAGGCCCAAAAAGATTTTGGTTAAAAGGGGATTGGGTCTTACACTCTATTAGAGGCCCAAAAGTTTTGAATGGGTCTTATAGCTCAAGGAGAGGCCCAAGGTTATTTTTTCAAAAAGGGCGACGATCGCGCCGTTCGTTTTTTGACGGTATCGGGACTTATACAATACACTGAGGCCCAAAATGGTTTGGTCAAGAAAGGATTGGGTCTTACACTCTATTAGAGGCCCAAAGTGTTTTGAAAATGATTTATGAGGGTTGAATTAATCCAAAAACCCTAATTTGTTTTCAAAAATGTATTTAATTGAATAAAAATTCAATTAAAATGATCAAAATTTGTTTAACATGTGAAAAACAAATTGTGATTTTGGATTAATGCTTCAAAAATTAAGTATTGACCTACAAAATAATTAGAAAGCATTAAAAGTTGCAAAATCAATGTAGAAAAAATATTTAAAATGTCAAAAACAATTAAAATATTAATTCTTTGCAAAAATATCAATTATATGAAATAAATAATATTTTTGGGATTTTTTGATAAAATAAAATATTTTAACATTTTTGTGAATTATTAAAAAAATAATCAACTCAAAATCATTAAAACTCAGAGAGAAATTAATTTTAGAATCAATTAAACAAAATCACAAAATTCAAATATTTGAATTTGGATAAAAGGCGCCAAGAACACAAGCAAGAACACGCGCGTTTTTCTGGGTTTGGCTGATTTGCGTTTTCAATCCAATCTCACTGAATACGTAATCATATCATGCAATCCACATATCATTATGCTCGTCTCAACCTCACGATCATGTTTATAACAATTAATTTCATTTAAATTAAACATAAAACATGAAATCACGAAGAAACCTCAAGAACCCTAATTTCTGCATGAAGGCTAGGATTTTTGATACACGATTCAAACAAAGCAATTAATTGAGGGAAAACATTCCATACATGATTATGAACATATGGCCAAATTATTGTGCGAGGAAATATGCATGGATTGAGAGATGACCAAGTATGTGCTTACCTCCAAGCCGTGACAGCAAGTGCAAAGTGATTTTTGATTTGGAGGTGTTACAGATGAGTGGTGATGATCTGAACAGCTTCCCTACACCCTATGGACTGTGTTTGAATGCTTGGACTTGATTGAAATTGGCTGGATCACTTTGTGGTACCTCAGCTGCAACTTGTTTGAAAATTTGAGCAACCAGTTGGTGATTTTGTGAAATTTGTGTTTCAGAAGTGATCTAAGTGTTTGGATCACTTCTATATGATGTATGTGAGGTGTGTGAGTGATTGGTTTGATTGGAATTGCTCTCAAACTCAAAACCCGATAGCTACCTTGCTAAGAAAGGCATTTTTACCAAGAGAAAGAGATTTTGAGGAAAGCATCTGTTAGATGGCTTTGGTGTACTCAAACTGATCACAATTGAGTTTTATTTATAGTAGAGCAAGTTTGTTTTGCAAGGAATAGTGAATGGCAGCTGGTAAGTAGGTTTGGCCAATGTTGGCAAATGAAAATCCAAGTCTCCTCTAGCCATTGACTAGAGGTTAGGGCACAGAGCTTTGGTTTCCTTGGTCTTGGATAAGTCTTGACTGATTTTAGATGAGAATGGCTCAGTCCATGCCACCTTGATGCTTCCATTGAATGCTTCAATCCAAATTTGGAGTCTTGTCCCTATTTTGGCCATTCTAGGTTCAACATGCTATTTCTTGTTCCATGGACTTTGGAGGCATGGCTCAGTGATTGTCCCCTTTAGATTCAATCCTCAAATGTGTCCAAGTGGATAGGAGCATTTGAATTTGGCTGATTTTAGCAAATCGAGCAAAGTTGCAAATTCTGCCTTGCCTTTGACAGATTTCAGCAAGGCAACTTGCCAATGTCATATCTCATGGTGTAAGTTGAATTTGGTAATGTTCTTGGCCATTTTAGAAAGCCCTTACATGATACAACAACTGTTTGAACAAGTTTGGTTTTGATCTCTTTTGATTCCAAGTGAAAAATCCCTCTACATTTGGCAAAAAGTGAGGTCAAATCTGACTTAGTGAAATTTTCACTAAGTGTTTTAACAAAGTGTGATTTCTTGATTTTGATCACTTCATAACTCAAAATCCTTAATGAATTGGACTTAGGTCTAGTTGAAGTCTTTGTAGAGGGTAATGAGGGCTACAAATCCATCTTTGGATGAGAAAAAATGGCCATGTGGTTTAGGAGTTATGACCCTCCAAAGTTAGTGTATTAGTGGTACTTTTTCCATAACTTAGAAAAAATTCTAAGTTTTATGGTTACCCCTTTTACAAGTTATCCCACTTTCTTTGATTTTTCTTGATGAATGATGATTCAAATCATACATTAACATCATTTTAGGGTTAAAAATCCATTTTGGTGAAAAATCTCAAAAAGTCAAAGTTAACTTTTGTGCACAGTTGACTTTTTATCAGATGAATTCCAAACTGTGCAATTCTTCAGGAAATCATGTCCTTGACCTAAATCAAACTTGATGGACATGTTCCATGGGTGTAATAGGGTATATTGAGGCATGTCCTAGGGTTTGGGAGCATGTCATGGTCAAAAGTCAAAGTTACAGTTGACTTTCCTCGCGAAACCCTAATTGTGGTGCAGATGAAAATGAGACTTGTTGCTCAAGCTTCTTGGATTAATCCATTGTTCCAAATGGATCAATATAGTTCATTTGAGAACCTTAAACCCTCTCTTGAGGTCTTGGCTCATGATTTGTCCCAAAAGTCAACTTAGGGGTGAATTAGGTCAAGAAACCCTAATTCCTGATTTTTGATGTATGCATCCCCTGAGGTCAAATTGACTTGATGTTTGGGTCCATGAGGTTCCATGGAGTATATTAGGTTATGTTTTGGATCATTGGCTTGTGCCCAGATGAAAAATTTCCATCTGGAGGCCCTGGTCGACCAAAACCCTAATTTGGTGACACTGTCGATCTTGAGACTTAATCCACCTAAAAGGGAGCAGCCTTGTGCTTAATCCTTGAAGTGGGAGTCCTTTTGATCCTTTGTGGATGCTTGAGAGGTTATACAAGTTGAAGATCATGTCATTCCTTGATTGATCCCTTGTCTAAGCACTCAGAGAGGGCTTAAAACGCTAATTTTGATTGTAGGGAATGCTCACCCATCTTTGGGGAGACTGATGAAATAGAATGGTTCCCCCATATTGTGATGATGATTTGCACAATGATGGGAAATCTTAGTGGTCAAAATTTGGGGTATGACAGATGCCCCTATTTAATCTTCTTGGACACGAAGGTGTGAATGGCGAAGGTATTCGGGCATTCGGGGTGCAAGAGGATTAAATATCGGAATATCTGAAATTTTGACGGCGTCTATGAATGGTAGCTTACGCATTCATCTTCTTTCGCTAAGCAATGATGCTTAGAAAAGGTAAACTTCCTCTCGATCCTGGTTTCCTACCAAGGAACTGGTCTCAGTTGCTGATTTAAACTTCCCCTCGATCCTGGTTTCCTACCAAGGAACTGGTCTTAGTTTCTGAAATTAACTTCCCCTCGATCCTGGTTTCCTACCAAGGAACTGGTCTCAGTTGCTGATTTAAACTTCCCCTCGATCCTGGTTTCCTACCAAGGAACTGGTCTTAGTTTCTGAAATAAACTTCCCCTCGATCCTGGTTTCCTACCAAGGAACTGGTCTCAGTTTCTGAAATAAACTTCCCCTCGATCCTGGTTTCCTACTAAGGACCTGGTCTCAGTTACTTTTGTCAATAAACTTTCTTGACAAGGAACGCTGTTAGTAGCGGGTTTTCCTCAAACTTCTCGCTGAATTTTCCTGGGGAGATGCCATTTGACATAAAAACTCTGATGTCAGACTCGCTGGGAGGACCCAGTCGTCTGAGTTGTAGATGTGTACAAAATTCTCTGTTGGAGACGCCATTTGTCGATTCTACTGGGGGAATGCGACTCCCTGGAGAGACTGCATTCGTTTGGGAGCTTGCATCATACTTTTCTCGGGATCTTCCCAGAGAAATGCCATATGATGGTATCCAATTTTGAGGTGCCGATGACCTTTTCATCAGCGGCCTTCTCGGAACGAGACTGGCATGCCGCCGAATTTCTGATTACGAGGCTTTCCCTGTGGATTTTCCTTAATTCAGGAAAGCAGGGATATCATCTTCAATGGCGAAGAGTGATGTTGGTTGAAGGTTTCTCTGGTTTTTTAGAGGTTCAAGTTATCAAAGTGGTCAAGGACCAATTTCTTTTCAGAAATAAACTGGAAGCGAGGTTGTTCAGACGCAGCATTTCCTGGCGAGGCAAGAACTGACAACTCGATTGAGAGAACTTCTACCACTAGGGGACAAGACCGACTAGAGTGATAGTGATGCAATATGAATGTGAATGCAAATCAATAATGCATGATGTATGTATGTATGTATATGCAGACAAAACTGACGCGACATAAAAACTAAAAGATGAACATGACTAGATACTCGGCCATCGCGGGGCGTGTAAAATATCGCTGGTTCAAAATAGCAATTCCACCTTTCTTAGGAGAGATAATCCCTGTTGGGGAGCTACCGTTGGTCGGGCTTAGGAGATGAGAACTCGGCCGAGGCGTGTCAGACGAAACGAGGTCTCTGACATAGTTGATCCTTCATTTAGGCGTACTGGCATAGAAGGAGTACTTTGATTCTGCACTTTGAAGTTCGCCCACTTCTGGAGAAGCGACCGATGTTTTTCTGATGTTCAACAGTCAAAAGAAATTGTCGTCTTTATTTTAAAAGCAGAAAAAGTTTTAACAAGTAAATTCATTTTGTTTTATTTCAAGAATCGTTAATCATATTAAAAACGTCGTTCTGTAAAGCTAAAACAAATAAGAATTACAAACAAAAGCACAAGGGCTCAAATTTTATTGATAAGATGGAGATCAGCCAAACGCATGATTCCAAAGAGTATATACAAAGTTAGAAAATGGTAATTTAAAGGGAAAAGGGCTACGTTGAAACATAACGACCACTATCCTTCTACCAACTTTGAATTCGGGGCATCCTGAGCTTCCGTCGAAGATGACCTTGACTGGAGTTTTCTGACAGATGATGTAACTGCTGCTGCTGAGGGATTTGCCTCTGTTGAACATAGTTACTTGCCATTATCCCTAATTTTTGCCTGGATTGTACTATGAGATTTCCAATCCATCGGGATGATTTTTTCATGTCTCTAACTTTTGCCTGGACCGCCCTTTCGGGTTTTCAATCCACCGAGACGTTTTTTTTTTTTGTTTTTTTTTTGTTTTTGTTAGGCGAAGTATTTCTTGACTACATCAACATTCGTGGGGTAGGCAAATTCCTCTCCGTCCATGGTTACAAGTCTCAAGGCACCGCCTGAGAAAGCTTTCGTGACCACGTAGGGGCCATCATAATTCGGAGTCCACTTGCCCTGAGAGTCTGTGAGAAATGATTGTATCTTCTTGAGCACAAGATCTCCTTGTCTGAAGACACGAGGTCGGACCTTTTTGTCGAACGCCCTCTTCATTCTCTGTTGATACAGCTGACCGTGGCATAGTGCCATGATTCTCTTTTCTTCGATCAGATTGAGTTCGTCGTGTCGGCTTTGACACCATTCAACTTCGGTGAGCTTGGCTTCCATCAATACTCGGATTGACGGGATCTCTACTTCTATGGGGAGCACTGCTTCCATGCCATACACTAGAGAGAAAGGGGTAGCCCCTGTTGAAGTGCGGACAGATGTACATTAACCGTGAAGAGCAAAGGGTAGCATTTCGTGCCAGTCTTTGTAGGTTACAACCATCTTTTGAACGATCTTCTTGATGTTCTTGTTAGCCGCTTCTACCGCTCCGTTCATCTTGGGTCGGTAAGGAGATGAGTTATGGTGTTCGATCTTGAACTCTGTGCACAACTCTTTCATCATCTTGTTGTTCAAGTTAGATCCATTATCAGTAATGATCTCGCTTGGAACACCATAACAGCAGATGATATTGTTTTTGATAAATCAGACCACCACTTGTCGGGTTACATTAGCATACGATGCTGCTTCGACCCACTTGGTGAAGTAGTCAATGGCTACCAGGATGAACCGATGTCCGTTTGAAGCCTTAGGTTCGATCATGCCAATCATGTCGATTCCCCATATGGAAAAAGGCCACGGGGAAGAAAGAAATTTGAGATGTGATGGCGGTACATGAATTTTGTCGGAGTATATCTGACACTTATGACACCTCCTCATGTACTTGTAGCAGTCGGATTCCATGGCCAACCAATAGTACCCTGCTCTGAGAATTTTTCTCGCCATTGCGTGTCCGTTGGCATGAGTGCCAAAGGATCCTTCATGAATTTCTTTTATCAGCATGTCTGCTTCTGGCCTGCCGACGCATCGGAGCAAAACCATGTCAAAATTCCTCTTATAAAGAGTGTCCCCGCTCAGGAAGAAGTTTCCCGCCAATCTTCTGAGGGTTTTTCTGTCTTTTCTGAGTGCCCCAGATGGGTACTCTTGTTTCTGAAGGAAGCATTTGATATCGTTCTACCAAGGTTTGTCATCTATGACTGCTTCAATCGCGAATATGTAAGCGGGCCGTTCAAGGCGCATTACATCAATCTTAGGTAGGTCATTTCATCGACCTACGCTAATCATGGAAGAGATAGTGGCTAATGCATCAGCCATGTGATTCTCATCACGAGGGATGTGATGAAACTCAACTCTGTTGAAGAAAGGTAGCAACCTTCTTGCATAGTCTTTGTAAGGAATCAATCCTGACTGGTATGTGTTCCAATCTCCTTTTATCTGATTGATAATCAAGGCAGAGTCGCCGTATACGTCTAAGTTTTTGATCCTTAAATCAATTGCTTCCTCGAGACCCATAATACAAGCTTCGTATTCGGCCTCGTTGTTCGTACACTTGAACGTAAGTCTGGCAGTGAAAGGAATGTGGGTACCCTGAGGGGTAACAATGATTGCCCCAATTCCATTTCCGTAATGATTAACTGCTCCGTCAAAGATAAGTCCCCATTGGGAACCTGGTTCTGGCCCTTCACTAGGTAACGGTTCATCGCAATCTTTCATTTTTAGATACATGACATCTTCTTCTGGGAAGTCAAACCCGGTTAATTCTTGATCGTCAATCGGTTGATGAGCCAAATGATCGGCTAAAATACTTCCCTTAACGGCTTTTTGAGCGTGGTACTCTATGTCATATTCTGATAACAGCATCTGCCAACGGGCGATTCTTCCCGTAAGAGCAGGTTTTTCGAAAACGTACTTGATCGGATCCATTTTGGAGACCAACCAAGTAGTATGACGAATCATGTACTGGCGAAGACGTTTGGCTGCCCAAGCCAAAGCACAACAAGTTTTCTCAAGCATTGTGTACCGAGTTTCACAGTCGGTGAATTTCTTGCTTAGATAGTAAATGGCGGACTCTTTCCTTTTAGTTTCGTCTTGTTGGCCAAGTACACATCCCATTGAGTCCTCTAGAACTGTGAGGTAAATGATCAGTGGTCTTCCTTCCACTGAAGGTGATAGAATCAGAGGAATCAACAGGTATTCCTTAATACTGTCGAAGCCAGTTTGGCAATCTTCTGACCAAACGCAATCCTGGTTCTTTTTCAGTAATTTGAAAATCGGCGCACAAGTGGAGGTCATAAGGAATATGAATCTGGAGATGTAGTTCAACCGTCCCAGGAATCCTCTGACTTGTTTTTCAGTTTTCGGAGAAGGCATTTCTCGAATGGCCTTGACCTTTTCAGGATCAACCTCAATTCCTTTCGGGCTGACGATGAACCCTAATAGTTTCCCTGAACGGACACCGAAGCTGCACTTGTTGGGATTCAAGCGGAGCTTGAATTTTCTTAGACGTTCGAACAATTTTGACAGATGTTCAACGTGCTCACTCTCTGTTTTTGATTTTGCTATCATATCATCGACATATACCTCGATTTCTTTGTGTATCATGTCATGAAACAGAGTAGTCATGGCCCTTTGATAGGTTGCCCCGGCGTTCTTCAAACCGAACGACATTACCTTGTAACAAAAGGTGCCCCATGGGGTAATGAATGAAGTTTTCTCCATGTCTTTCGGCGCCATTTTGATCTGGTTATAGCCCGAGAATCCATCCATGAAGGAGAAAACTTTGAACTTTGCTGTACTGTCCACCAGCATGTCAATGTGTGGTAAAGGAAAGTCGTCATTTGGACTTGCCTTGTTCAGATCTCTATAGTCGACACACATTCTGACCTTTCCATCCTTTTTCAGAATGGGTATGATGTTGGCTAACCATTGAGGATATTCAGATGTGGCGAGGAAACCCGCGTCAATCTGTTTCTGTACCTCCTATTTGATTTTGATGGCCATGTCCGGGTGAGTGCGTCTCAACCTTTGCTTTACTGGCGGACATTCCGATCTTAACGGTAAGTGATGTTCCACGATGCTGGTATCTAACCCTGGCATATCCTGATAGGACCAAGCGAATACATCGGGGAATTCTTTAAGAAGCTTTATCAAACTCTCTCTGGCAGTTGGACTGAGCAGTGCCCCAATCCTGATTTCTTTTCTCTCTTGCTCTGAACCCAAGTTTACCGTTTCCAACGGCTCTTTGTGAGGTTCAATGGACCTTTCCTATTGTCTGAATAGTCGGGAGATCTCTTCTGGAATTTCGTTGTCATCTTCTTCTTCAGCTCCAAATACCGGGAATTCAAAGTCGGGAGAAGGCATTGGATCGTATGTTTCAACGGGGTGTAAAACAAGCAATCTGCATGACGTGATGATTCGTGTTTAGAAGAGATAGAGAAAAATGCAAGTGTGTGCAGTGTTTTATTTTACTGCTTGTTTTTATTTGAATTGTTTTTTAGGATTACCATTTTCTGAAAAAGCAAAAAGAGAAAACAACAATTAATGCAGAAATTATAGAACGACGTTATTTTATTAATGAACAAGTCGATCCTTGAAACTACAACCCTATAAAACAAAACTCTGTCACTTTGGGCTAAGCGAAGAGGGAAATTTACAGAAAGCGAGCCCTATCAAAACATCCATTTCACCTGGGCAGGGTGAAAGGTTAAAAGATGGCAATTACTTTGACTGATGAACGACCTTCGGAACCTCGACGGCAACCCATTGGCGGCGAACTTCTTGGTGAATCACAAAGTCTGGCACCTTCCTTGATTTGTCTTCAGAAATAACGCTGATTTCTGGAAAAGCAGGATCATTGGAATCTGTCTCCCAGGCAGAATTGTCGTAGGAGAATTCCTCTGTTGCATTTTGCATAGCATTTGTGCTCTCAGCTGTATCTCCCCATCCAGTAGGCTGGATATCTTCGAGCCTGATACGAGAACTTTCGGGAGCGGTGTACTTGACCATATAGTCGTATTTTCCACTTGGTTCTCCCAGGGTGTCCCAAATTTCTTTGGAACTGGAGGAGTCATCCCTCCCGATGACGTTGACCTCGGGAAAAGCATAGTTGATGAATTCAAGTCCTGCAAACATTGCAAATTCATCTTCATGTTGAGTAGTTTCTGAATGACCTGAGTGTTGATCCCATGACATGGTGGGGACACAGGTATTCTGTTCAATGATGGTCAGCTGATTTTCATTGTTCGGTTGACTCTCTTGCCCTAAGTTTCCTGGATAAGGTTACCACATTGGCAGACCATCCATTGGGCCATATTAATCGTGGTCAAAGTTGTCTTTCATCAGAGTGTCCTCCTCTAATGAATTTGGCGGAGCACAGCATCCTTCCGGATCACAATCTCCATATATCATTTCGACATCTGACCTGGGTATAAATCTCGGACTCTGTGCGGGATAGCAAAATGGCGTAGGCACCTCTTCCTGAGACATATAACCGTCCTCATTAAGATAGGATTTCCATTCTTCATCTGGGTCAGAGGGATCTTCCTCATTGATAGCATGTACTGCTTGAGACACTGGGTGAAGGAAACCTCCACTGTGGAAGAACTTTTGAAGGGGATGAAGACTTTCATCGCTGGCAGCTGTCTGGGTACAGGTTGTGGAAAAACCAAGACCCTTCTTTGTTTTATTGTCAGTAGGAACGACAAGCTGTCCCCATCCTGTTGTATCGGTACTCCCGACTGCTTTGATAGCATCTTTGTATGAGGAAATCGAGGTTCCTCCTCTGAACTGATTGGTCTAGAACCCAGATATGGACGAATTTCTCCACGATCGACCTGACCCTGAAGAGCTGCTCTCATAAGGTAACACCCTTGGTTACTTTCCGAACAGACGCCGCAACGTTCATAGTTGTGTGGTGGCACCTGGCCACGCCCACTTTGAATACAATGTAACCTCACTAGGTTAGCTTCCACAGATCGGACATCCTGACGCCGAGTGGGGTTTCTGTTATTGATACCAATTTACTGAGTATCTTCATCCATATAGATTGGCATCCACCAGTGATTTAACAAGTGCTGAAGTGCCTCCTGGACAAGGGTACAACCTCGATCGTTTTCGCAACCCGCTTTACAGCTTTGATAGTCATGTGATATTAAGAATCCGAGTCGAACCTGCTCAGCATGTAACTCTACCAGGTTGGTATTCATCATGCGAATATCGAAGATCTGAACCATGTTGATTTGATAAGGGTTCCTATCATGGTAGTCTTGGATCCATCCAAGATCCATCTGACGCTGGAGGGCCTCTTGTATGAAAGAGCATCCCTGTTTGTTTACCGAGCAAGTCAGATAGGAATTGTAATCGTGCCGCGGCAGATTATGATACTAGCTTTGCCTTGAGTGCATCGCCACCAAGTTGACATTCATTGCACGGATATCGTGGTTCTGAATGACGTTAGAATTCGTGTAAACCATGTAAACTCCACGAACTTGGTGCTCTTGGATCCATCCGAGATCCATCTGTTCCTGTAGAGCTGTTTGCACCACAGAACATCCCTGGTTGTCTTTAGAGCAGATATCACACTGATGATAGTTATGAGGTGGCACATGGCCATATCCACTCTGTCTACAATGCATCTTGACCAGATTGGTCTTCAACAAGAGTACATCGTGAATTTGATAGACATTATTAGTCTCTTTCTCAATGAGATTGACTGCAGCTTTCTCATGTTGAGGCAGCGGGTTCGTAAGAACATTGGGGTTCGTATCCTTAAAAGATAGGAGTCCGCTCCTAACAAGCTTTTGCACGTCGGACTTGAAATTGAGACAAGTCTCTATGTTATGCCCTGGACCTCCTTGATGATAAGGGCAAGTTTGATCCACCTTAAACCAAAAAGGCAGATTTTCCGGTATTGCAAGAGGGGATTTAGTCTGAATGTGCCCCTTGGCTAGTAGTAATGGAAACAACTCTGCATACGTTACTGGCTAAGGGGCACATTCAGACTAAATCTCCTCTTACAGTACCGGAAAATCCGCCTTTTTGGTTTAAAGTGGATCAGACATGCCCTTATCATCAAGGAGGTCCAGGGCATAACATAAAGACTTGTCTCAATTTCAAGTCCGACGTGCAAAAACTTGTTAGGAGCAGGGTCTTATCCTTCAAGGATACGAATCCTAATGTTCTGACAAATCTGCTGCCTCAACACGAGAAGGCTGCAGTCAATTTGATAGAAGGAGAGACTAACGATGTCTATCAAATTCACGATGTACTTTTATTGAAGACCAATTTGGTCAAGATGCATTGTAGACAGAGTGGATATGGCCATGTGCCACCTCATAACTATCATCAGTGTGATATCTGCTCTAAAGACAATCAAGGATGTTCTGTAGTGCAAGCAGCTCTACAGGAACAAATGGATATCGGATGGATCCAAGAGCACCGAGTTCGTGGAGTTAACATGGTCTACACAAACTCTAACATCATTCAGAACCACGAAATCCGTGCAATGAATGTCAACTTGGTGGCAATGCACTCAAGGCAAAGCCAGTATCATAATCTGCCGTGACACGATTACAGTTCCTGTCTGACTTGCTCGGTAAACAAACAGGGATGCTCTTTCATACAGGAGGCCCTCCAGCGTCAGATGGATCTTGGATGGATCCAAGACTACCATGATAGGAACCCTTATCAGATCAACATGGTTCAGATCTTCGATATTCGCGTGATGAATACCAACCTGGTAGAGTTACATGCTGAGCAGGTCCGGCTCAGATTCTTAATATCACATGACTATCAAAGCTATAAAGCGGGTTGCAAAAACGATCGAGGTTATACCCTTGTCCAGGAGGCACTTCAGCACTTGTTAAATCACTGGTGGATGCCAATTTATATAGATGAAGATACTCAACAGATTAGTATCAATAACAGAAACCCCACTCGGCGTCAGAGTCAGGATGTCCGATCAGTGGAAGCTAACCTAGTGAGGTTAAATTATATTCAAAGTGGGCGTGGCCAGGTGCCACCACACAATTACGACCGTTGTAGCTTCTGTTCGGAAAGTAACCAAGGGTGTTACCTTGTGAGAGCAGCTCTTCAGGGTCAGGTGGATCGTGGAGAAATTTGTCCATATCCGGGTTCTGGACCCATCGACTGGACGCCGAACTACCTTGCCGGGCAAGTAGAGGATGTTGTCACAATCTCTGGTCATCACAGGACCAGGGATGTTTTTACCATCATCCCTCTACTTGACGAATCTAAAGTTCCCAATCGGGAACGGATCGAGATCACTTATGATGGTCAGAAAAATCAGAAGGTTCCCATAATCATCTATCTACCGGGACCATTACCGTATGAATCAGGTAAGGCTATCCCTTACAATTACGGTGCAACGATAATTGAAAATGGAAAGGAAATTCCATTACCCTCCGTCGTGAATATTGCAGACATCATTCGTGTAACACGGAGCGGTCGAATCTTCAACCGAGGAGTTGGAGAACTTAACAAAGAAAAGGAACTTCAGACGGAAGCTCCCGATCCACCAGTCGGTCAATCCAGTAATCCCGACCTTTCAAAAAATAATGATGAGATGCTGAAGCTCATCCAAAGGAGTGAATACAACATTGTTGATCAACTATTACAGACTCCTTCAAAGATCTCAGTATTATCACTGTTGCTCAGTTCAGAGGCCCACAGGGAGGCTCTACAGAAAGTCTTGGAGCAAGCCTTTGTGGAACAGGATGTAACAATCAGACACTTCGATAGCATTGTCTCTAACATCACTTCCTGCAATAATGCAGGATTTAGTGATGAGGAATTACCTGAAGAGGGTCGCCGTCATAACATGGCGCTCAATATCACAGTTAACTGCCAGGATGATGCTTTAGCCAGCGTACTGGTAGACACAGGGTCAGCCCTGAATGTTATGCTGAAGTCCACTTTGATGCAATTATCATTCAAAGGCCCTCTGATGAGAGTCAGCGAGGTCGTCGTCAAAGCGTTCGACGGATCCAGAAAAACAGTTATCGGCGAAGTTGATCTTCCCATAACTATCGGTCCTCACACTTTCCAAGTCACTTTCCAGGTCATGGACATCCGGGCAACGTACAGTTGTTTATTAGGAAGACCTTGGATACATCAGGCTGGAGCGGTCACTTCAACGCTAAAATTCGTCAAGAACGATCAACTTGTCACGGTTTGTGGGGAACAGGCCTTGCTTGTAAGCAACTTGTCATCATCTACTGGTATAGAACCCGAGGAGGTTATTGGAACGCAGTTCCAAGCACTGTCGATGAGCGAGAATAATCAGTTCAGAGGAGGAACCTCGATTTCCTCATACAAAGATGCTATCAAAGCAGTCGAGAGTACCGATACAACAGGATGGGGACAGCTTGTCGTTCCTACTGACAATAAAACAAAGAAGGGTCTTGGTTTTTCCACAACCTGTACCCAGACAGCTGCCAGCGATGAAAGTCTTCATCCCCTTCAAAAGTTCTTCCACAGTGGAGGTTTCCTTCACCCAGTGTCTCAAGCAGTACATGCTATCAATGAGGAAGATCCCTCTGACCCAGATGAAGAATGGAAATCCTATCTTAATGAGGACGGTTATATGTCTCAGGAAGAGGTGCCTACGCCATTTTGCTATCTCGCACAGAGTCCGAGATTTATACCCAGGTCAGATGTCGAAATGATATATGGAGATTGTGATCCGGAAGGATGCTGTGCTCCGCCAAATTCATTAGAGGAGGACACTCTGATGAAAGACAACTTTGACCACGATTACTATGGCCCAATGGATGGTCTGCCAATGTGGTAACCTTATCCAGGAAACTTAGGGCAAGAGAGTCAACCGAACAATGAAAATCAGCTGACCATCATTGAACAGAATACCTGTGTCCCCACCATGTCATGGGATCAACACTCAGGTCATTCAGAAACTACTCAACATGAAGATGAATTTGCAATGTTTGCAGGACTTGAATTCATCAACTATGCTTTTCCCGAGGTCAACGTCATCGAGAGGGATGACTCATCCAGTTCCAAAGAAGTTTGGGACACTCTGGGAGAACCAAGTGGAAAGTACGACTTCATGGTCAAGTACACTGCTCCCGAAGGCTCTCGTATCAGGCTCAGAGATATCCATCCTACTAGATGGGAAGATACAACTGAGAGAACAAATGCTATGCAAAATGCAACAGAGGAATTCTCCTACGACAATTCTGCCTGGGAGACAGATTCCAATGATCCTGCTCCACCAGAAATCAGCGTCATTTCTGAAGACAAATCAAGGAAGGTGCTTGACTTTGTGATTCACCGAGGAGTTCGCTGCCAATGGGTTGCTGTCGAGGTTCCGAAGGTCGTTCACCAGTCAAAGTAATTGCCATCTTTAGCCTTTCACCCTGCCCAGGTGAAACGGATGTTTTGATAGGGCTCGCTTTCTGTAAATATCCCTCTTCGCTTCGCCCAAAGCGACCGAGTTTTGTTTTATAGGGCTATAGTTTCAAGAATCAACTTGTTCATTAATAAAATAATGTCGTTCTGTAATTTCCGCATTAATTGCTGTTTTCTCTTTTTGTTTTTCTCAGAAAATGGTAATCCTAAAAAACAATTCAATAATAAAAACAAGCAGTAAAAAAAAAATACACTGCACACACTTGCATTTTCCTCTATCTCTTCTAAACACAAATCATCACGTCATGCAGATTGCTTGTTTTAAACCCAGTTGAAACATACGATCCGATGCCTTCTCCCAACTTTGAGTTCCCGATATTCGAGGTTGAAGAAGAAAATGACAACGAAATTCCAGAAGAGATCTCCCGACTACTCAGACAAGAGGAAAGGTCCATTGAACCTCACAAAGAGCCGTTGGAAACGGTAAACTTGGGTTCAGAAAAAGAGAGAAAAGAAATCAGGATTGGGGCACTGCTCAGTCCAACTGCCAGAGAGAGTTTGATAAAGCTTCTCAGAGAATTCCCCGATGTATTCGCTTGGTCCTATCAGGATATGCCAGGGTTGGATACCAGCATCGTGGAACATCACTTACCATTGAGATCGGAATGTCCGCCAGTAAAGCAGAGGTTGAGACGGACTCACCCGGACATGGCCATCAAAATCAAAGAGGAGGTACAGAAACAGATTGATGCGGGTTTCCTCGCCACGTCAGAATATCCTCAATGGTTAGCCAATATCGTACCCGTTCCAAAAAAGGATGGAATGGTCAGAATGTGTGTCGACTATAGGGATCTGAACAAGGCTAGTCCAAAGGACGACTTTCCTTTACCACACATTGACATGCTGATAGAAAGTACAACAAAGTTCAAAGTTTTCTCCTTCATGGATGGATTCTCGGGCTATAACCAGATCAAAATGGCGCCGAAAGACATGGAGAAAACTTCATTCATTACCCCATGGGGTACCTTTTGTTACAAGGTAATGCCGTTCGGTTTGAAGAATGTCAGGGCAACCCATCAAAGGGCCATGACTACTCTGTTTCATGACATGATACACAAAGAGATAGAGGTATATGTCGATGACATGATTGCAAAATCTAAGACAGAAGAGGAGCATGTGACCCACCTGTCAAAATTGTTCGAGCATTTGCGAAAATTCAAGCTCCGCTTGAATCCCAACAAGTGCACCTTCGGTGCCCGTTCAGGGAAACTATTAGGGTTCATCGTCAGCCAGAAAGGAATTGGGGTTGATCCTGACAAGGTCAAGGCCATTCAGGAAATGTCTTCTCCGAAAACTGAAAAACAAGTCAGAGGATTCCTGGGACGGTTGAACTACATCTCCAGATTCATATTCCTTATGATCGCCACGTGTGCGCCGATTTGCAAATTACTGAAAAAGAACCAGGATTGCGTTTGGTCAGAAGATTGCCAAACTGCCTTCGACAGTATTAAGGAATACCTGTTGAATCCGCCGATTATATCACCTCCAGTGGAAGGAAGACCACTGATCATTTACCTCACAGTCCTAGAGGACTCAATGGGATGTGTACTTGGCCAACAAGACGAAACAAAGAGGAAAGAGTATGCCATTTACTATTTGAGCAAGAAATTCACCGATTGTGAAACTCGGTACACGATACTCGAGAAAACTTGCTGCGCTTTGGCTTGGGCAGCCAAACGTCTTCGCCAGTACATGATTCGTCATACTACTTGGTTGGTCTCCGAAATGGATCCAATCAAGTACGTTTTTAAAAAGCCTGCTCTCACGGGAAGAATTGCCCGTTGGCAGATGTTGTTATCAGAATATGACATAGAGTACCACGCTCAGAAAGCCGTTAAGGGAAGTATTTTAGCCGATCATTTGGCTCATCAACCGATTGACGATCAAGAATCAATCGGGTTTGACTTCCCAGACGAAGATGTCATGTATCTAAAAATGAAAGATTGCGATGAACCGTTACCCAGTGAAGGGCCAGAACCAGGTTCCCAATGGGGACTTATCTTTGACGGAGCAGTTAATCATTACGGAAACGGAATTGGGGCTATCATTGTTACCCCTCAGGGTACCCACATTCCTTTCACTGCT
This sequence comes from Lathyrus tuberosus, assembly GCA_022829125.1. NCBI lineage: Eukaryota > Viridiplantae > Streptophyta > Magnoliopsida > Fabales > Fabaceae > Lathyrus > Lathyrus tuberosus. Next base: position 15,281,406 of record JALAZF010000091.1, read on the forward strand.
AGACTTACGTTCAAGTGTACGAACAACGAGGCCGAATACGAAGCTTGTATTATGGGTCTCGAAGAAGCGATTGATTTAAGGATAAAAAACTTGGACGTATACGGCGATTCATCCTTGGTTATCAATCAAATAAAAGGAGATTGGAAAACATACCAATCAGGATTGATCCCTTACAAATACTACGCAAGAAGGTTGCTACCTTTCTTCAACAGTGTTGAGTTTCATCACATCCCTCGTGAAGAGAATCACATGGCTGATGCATTAGCCACTCTCTCTTCCATGATTAGTGTAGGTCGATGGAACGACATACCTAAGATCGACATAATGCGCCTTGAAAGGCCTGCTTACGTCTTCACGATTGAAGCAGTCATAGACGACAGACCTTGGTATCACGATATCAAATGCTTCCTTCAGAAACAAGAGTACCCATCTGGGGCACTTAGAAAAGACAGAAAAACCCTCAGAAGATTGGCTGGAAACTTCTTCCTGAGCGGTGACACTCTCTATAAAAGAAATTTTGACATGGTCTTGCTCCGATACGTTGACAGACCAGAAGCGGAAATGCTGATGAAAGAAATTCATGAAGGGTCCTTTGGAACTCATGCCAACGGACATACAATGGCGAGAAAAATTTTGAGTGCAGGGTACTATTGGTTGACAATGGAATCCGACTGCTACAAGTACATGAGGAGGTGTCACAAGTGTCAGATATACTCCAACAAAATTCATGTACCGCCATCACATCTCAAAGTTCTTTCTTCCCCATGGCCATTTTCCATATGGGGAATCGACATGATCGGCATGATTGAACCTAAGGCTTCAAACGGACATCAGTTCATCCTGGTAGCCATTGACTATTTCACCAAGTGGGTCGAAGCAACGTCATTCGCCAATGTAACCCGACAAGTGGTGGTCCGATTTATCAAAAACAATATCATCTTCCGTTATGGTGTTCCAAGCGAGATCATTACTGATAATGGATCTAACTTGAACAACAAGATGATGAGAGAGTTGTGTGCAGAGTTCAAAATCGAAAACCATAATTCGTCTCCCTACCGACCCAAGATGAACGGAGCGGTAGAAGCGGCCAATAAGAACATCAAGAAGATCGTTTAAAAGATGGTTGTAACCTACAAAGACTGGCACGAGATGCTACCCTTTGCTCTTCACGGTTATCTCACATCTGTCCGCACTTCAACAGGGGCTACCCCTTTCTCTCTAGTATATGGCATGGAAGCAGCGCTCCCCATAGAAGTAGAGATCCCGTCAATCCGAGTATTGATGGAAGCTAAGCTCACCGAAGCTGAATGGTGTCAAAGTCGACACGACGAACTGAATTTGATCGAAGAAAAGCGAATCACGACACTATGCCACGATCAGTTGTATCAACATAGAATGAAGAGGGCGTTTGACAAAAAGGTCCGACCTCGTGTTTTCAGAAAAGGAGACCTTGTGCTCAAAAAGATACAATCATTTCTCACTGATTCGCGAGGTAAATGGACTCCGAATTATGATGGCCCCTATGTGGTCATGAAAGATTTCTCAGGCGGTGCCTTGAGACTTGCAACCATGGATGGAGAGGAATTTTCCTACCCTACAAATGTTGATGTAGTCAAGAAATACTTCGCCTAAACTAAAAAAAAAACGTCTCGGTGGATTGAAAACCCGAAAGGGCGGTCCAGGCAAAAGTTAGAGACATAAAAAAAATAATAATCATCCCGATGGATTGGAAACATCATAGTACAATCCAGGCAAAAATTAGGGATAATGGCAAGTAACTATGTTCAATAGAGGCAAGTCCCTCAGCAGCAGCAGTTACACCATCCATCGGAGGAAAACTCCAGTCAAGGTCATCTTCGACAGAAGCTCAGGATGTCCCGAATTCAAAGTTGGTAGGAGGATAGTGGTCGTTATGTTTCAACGTAGACCTTTTCCCTGTAAATTACCATTTTCAAACTTTGTATATACTCTTTGGAATCACGCGTTTGGCTGATCTCCATTTTATCAATAAAATTTGAGCCCTTGTGCTTTTGTTTGTAATTCTTATTTGTTTTAGCTTTACAGAACGACGTTGTTAACATGATTAACAATTCTTGAAATAAAACAAAAATGAATTTACCTATTAAAACTTTTTCTGCTTTAAAATAAAGACGACAATTTCTTTTGACTGTTGAACATCAGAAGAACATCGGTCGCTTCTCCAGAAGTAATCGAACTTCAAAGTGCAGAATCAAAGTACTCCTTCTAACCCAGTACGCCTGAATGAAGGGATCAACTGTGTCAGAGACCTTGTTTCGTCTGACACGCCTCGGCCGAGTTCTTATCTCCTAAGCCCGATCAACATAGCTCCCAACAGGGACTATCTCTCCTAAGCAAGGCAGAATTGCTATTCTGAACCAATGGTACTTCTTCGCCCCGCGATGGCCGAGTATCCAGTCGTGTTCACCTGTCAGTTTGTATGTCACGTCAGTTTTGTCAGCATAAACATACACATATCATGCATTATTGATTTGCATTCACATTTCATATTGCATCACTATCACTCTAGTCGATCTTGCCCCTAGTGATAGAAGTTCTCTCAATCGAGTCGTCAGTTCTTGCCTCGTCAGGAAACGCTGCGTCTGAACATTCTCTCTCCTCCAGTTTATTTCTGGATCAGAATTGGCCCTTGACCACTTTGATAACTTGAACCTCTGAAAGACCAGAGAACCTTCGACCGATGTCACTCTTCGCCATTGAAGATGATATCCTTGCATTCCCGGATTAAGGAAAATCCCCAGAGAAAGCCTCCTAAGCAGAGATTTGGCAGTACAACTGCCATTCTCCGAAAAACCCACTGATGAAAAGGTCATCGGCACCTCAAAATTGGATCCCATCATATGGTATTTCTCCGGAAAGATCCCGAGAAAAGTATGATGTAAGCCCCCAAACGAAAACAGTCTCTCAAGAGACTCGCTTTCCCCAGTAGAATCGACAAATGGCGTCTCCAACAGAGAAGTTTGTGCACCTCTACAACTCAGACGACTGGGTTCCCCAGCAAGTCTGACATCAAAACTTTTTCCACTCAAATGGCATCTCCCTAGGAAAATTCAGCGAGAAGTTTGAGGAAAACCGCTACGAGTAGCATCCCTTGTCAGTAAAGTTTATTGACAAAAGAAACTGAGACCAGTTCCTTGGTGGGAAACCAGGATCGAGGGGAAGTTTAAATCAGAAACTAAGACCAGTTCCTTGGTGGGAAACCAGGATCGAGGGGAAGTTTAAATCAGCAACTGAGACCAGTTCCTTGGTAGGAAACCAGGAACGGGAAGGAGGTTGACAAAAGAAAACTGAGACCAGTTCCTTGGCTAAAAACCAGGATCGAGGGGAAGTTTACCTTTTCTAAGCATCATCGCTTAGCTAAAGAAGATGGATACGATCCGCCATTCATAGCCACCATCAAAATTTCGGGTATTCTAATATTTAATCCTCTTGCACCTCGAATGCCCGAATACTTTCGTCATTCACACCTTCGGGTCCAAGAAGATTAAATAGGGGCATCTTTCATACCCCAAATTTTGACCACTAAGATGTCCCATCATTGTGTCACTCATCATCACAATATGGAGGAACCATCATACCTCATCAGTCTCCCCAAAGATGGGTGAGCATCCACTACAATCAAAATTAGGGTTTCAAGCCCTCTCAGAGCCTTAGACAAAGGGTCAATCAAGGAATGACATGATCTTCAACTTGTCTAACCTCTCAAACATCCACAATGGATCAAAAGGACTCCCACTTCAAGGATCAAGCACAAGGCTGCTCCCTTTTAGGTGGATCAAGTCTCAAGATCGACAGTGTCACCAAATTAGGGTTTTGGTCGACCAGGGCCTCCAAATGGAAAATTTTCATCTGGGCACAAGCCAATGATCCAAATCATAATCTAATATACTTCATGGGGCCTCATGGACCCAATCATCAAGTCAATTTTGCCTCAGGGGATGCATTCATAAAAAATCAGGAATTAGGGTTTCTTGACCTAATTCACCCATAAGTTGACTTTTGGGACAAATCATGAGCCAAGACCTCAAGAGAGGGTTTGAGGGTCTTTAATATACCATATTAATCCATTTACAACAATGGATTAACCTAAGAAGCTTGAGCAACAAGTTCTAATTTCATCTGCACCACAATTAGGGTTTCGTGAGGAAAGTCAACTGTAACTTTGACTTTTGACCAGGACATGCTCCCAAACCCTAAGACATGATTTAATATACCCTATGACACCCATGGAACATGTCCATCAAGTTTGATTTAGGTCAAGCACATGATTTCCTAAAGAATTGCACATTTTGGAATTCATCTGATAAAAAGTCAACTATGCACAAAAGTCAACTTTGACTTTTTGAGATTTTTTACCAAAATGGATTTTTAACCCTAAAATGATGTTAATGTATGATTTGAATCATCATTCATCAAGAAAAATCAAGAAAAGTGGGATAACTTGTAAAAGGGGTAACCATAAAAACTTAGAAAATTTTCTAAGTTAAAAATAAAGAGACAAGGGCACCAACTTTGGAGGATCATAACTCCTAAACAACAAAGCCATTTTTTTCATCCAAAGATGGATTTGTAGCCCTTATTACCCTCTACAAAAACTTCAACTAGACCTAAGTCCAATTCATTAAGGATTTTGAGTTAGTGAGTGATCAAAGTGGCTGAAATGTGAAAATATCACTTTTTCCAACACTTAGTGAAATTTTCACTAAGTCAGAATCTGCCTTCACTTTTTGCCAAATGTAGAGGAATTTTTCACTTGGATTCAAAAGAGATCAAAACCAAACATGTTCAAACAGTTGTTGTATCATGTAAGGGCTTTCCAAAATGGCCAAGAACATTGCCAAATTCCATTTGGGCTATGAGTTATGACATTGTCAAATTGCCTTGTTGAAATCTGTCAAGGCAAGGCAGAATTTGCAATTTTGCTCGATTTGCCAAAATCAACCAAATTCAAATGCTCCTATCCACTTGGACACATCTGAGGATTGAATCTAAAGGGGACAATCACTGAGCCAAGCCTCAAAAGTCCATGGAACAAGAAATAGCATGTTGAACCTAGAATGGCCAAAATAGGGACAAGACTCCAAATTTGGATTGAAGCATTCAATGGAAGCATCAAGGTGGCATGGACTGAGCCATTCTCATCTGAAATCAGTCAAGACTTATCCAAGACCAAGGGAACCACAGCCCTGTGCCCTAACCTCTAGTCAATGGCTAGAGGAGACTTGGATTTCCATTGGCCAACATTGAACAAACACTTGCTGCAGTTGCCATTCACTGTGGATCCCAAAACAAACTTGGTCTACTATAAATATAGCTCAATTGTGATCAGTTTAAGTACACCAAAGCCATCTAACAGATGCTTTCCTCAAAATCTCTTTCTCTTGGCAAAAATGCCTTTCTTAGCAAGGTAGCTATCGGGTTTTGAGTTTGAGAGCTTTTCCAATAAAACCAATCACTCACACACCTCACATACTTCATATAGAAGTGATCCAAACACTCACATAACATCTGGAACACAGATTTCACAAAATCACCAGCTGGTTGCTCAAACTTTCAATCAAGTTGCAGCTGAGGTACCACAAATCGTTCCAGCCATTTTCAATCAAGTCCAAGCATTCAAGCACACTCCATAGGGTGTAAGGAAGCTGTTCAGATCATCACCACTCATCTGTAACCCCTCCAAATCAAAAATCACATTGCACTTGCTGTCACGGCCTAGAGGTAAGCATAAACTTGGTCATCGCTTGATCCATGCAATTTTTGCTGCACAATAATTTGGCCATATGTTCATAATCATGCATGGAATGTTTTCCCTCAATTAATTGCATTGTTTGAATCGTGTATCAAAAATCCTAGCCTTCATGCAGAAATTAGGGTTCTTGAGGTTTCTTCGTGATTTCATGTTTTATGTTTAATTTAAATGAAATTAATGGACATAGACATGATCGTGAGGTTGAGACGAGCATAATGATATGTGGATTATATGTTATAATCAAGTATTCAGGGAGATTGGATAAAAAATGCAAATCAGCCAAACCAAGAACACGCGCGTGTTCTTCAGCTTGTTCTTGGCGCCTTTTTTCCAAATTCAAATATTTGAATTTTGTGATTTTGTTTAATTGATTCAAAAATTAATTTCTCTCCGAGTTTTAATGATTTTGAGTTGATTCATTTTTTAATAATTCACAAAAATGTTGAAATATTTTATTTTATCAAAAAATCCCAAAAATATTATTTATTTCATATAATTGGTATTTTTGCAAAGAATTAATGTTTTAATTATTTTTGACATTTAAAATATTTTTTCCACCTTGATTTTGCAACTTTTAATGCTTTCTAATTATTTTGTAGGTTAATACTTAATTTTTGAAGCATTAATCCAAGATCACAATTTGTTTTTCACATGTTAAACAATTTTGATCATTTTAATTGAATTTTTATTCAATTAAATACATTTTTGAAAACAAATTAGGGTTTTTGGATTAATTCAACCCTCATAAATCATTTTCAAAACACTTTGGGCCTCTAATAGAGTGTAAGACCCAATCCTTTTTTGACTAAACCATTTTTGGGCCTCAGTGTATTGTATAAGTCCCGATACCGTCAAAAACAAATGGCGCGATCGTCGCCTTTTGAAAAATAATCATTTGGGCTTCTCTTCGAGCTATAAGACCCATTCAAAAATTTTGGGCCTCTAATAGAGTGTAAGACCCAACCCCCTTTTAACCAAAACATTTTGGGCCTCACTTATTGTATAAGTCCCTCTGCGTTAAAAGAAAACCTCGGCGCGATCGCCATTTTAAACGGAAAAATCATCTGGGCCTACCCTCGTGTTATAAGCCCCACTCTTTTTCTTTAAAACATTTGGGCCTCTTGAAAGAGTGTAAGACCCATTCCTTTGTACAAAAAAACCATTTTTGGGCCTCAGTCACTTGTATAAGTCCCTCTGTACAAATTTAAACAGTGCGCTCACTGATAAAACCCTGGGCCTCTCCTTGAGCTGTAAGCCCCAAATCTTTCATTTTCAAAGCACTTTCTCCTTTGATTTTGAATATACTGTTGTTTTCAATCTGTCTTTGTTGAACAACCAACTAAACAGCATGGAAGCTCTACAACCGAGTAAGTGGTTATTGCTTTCATTTACCGCTTTCATATACATATAACTGTATTGTGGGGCTGTTTCACTGTAAGTCTTCTTTCATAAACTCATATCAACTATGTAATAATAGTATAGATATTTCGAGTTTCCCCAGCAACTACGTCTAGAACTAGGTGACGCCGTTTCGTTTATTCGTAGAAATAGACAACTAGATCCCCAATAGGATCACCAGAGACAGTCTTCTCTTCGGCTGTCCTCATTAGGAATTGTCAAGAAACTCTATTCCCAGAGATGAATGTATTCTCCGTGAATGGCATCTTTGAGTTTCTTCCAAATTCTCGAACTTTCCTGACTTGATCTATTCCTCGTGAATAGCTTGCCTTGAATTTCTCGGGGTTTGGGGACCCACGGGCTTCTTAAAAGCATCAGCCTCCTCTTGGGCATTGTTCAAGGACCCACAGGCTTCCTAAAAGCAACCCGCCTTCTCTTGGGCATCGTACAAGGACACTACGGCTTCTTAGAAGTATTCACAACCTCCTCTTAGGCTTCGTATAATGATCTCTTCCTCCGGGAATGACAGCCTTCTCTTGGGCTTAGTACAAGGACCGATCGGCTTCTTAAAAGTTTCCAGCCTCCTCTTGGACTTCGTACAAATTGTCCCGACGACCTCCTAGAGGTATAGGAACAGAACTTAGTCACCTTCATAGAACAGTCCTTTCATAGAGTCTACTACCGTTTCTCAAAGCATGGTATAAAAGAGGACACTCTAGACTTGGACAGTCTAATCTCCTTGAGTCTCAAAGACATTCTCAAGTGACCCCTTCGTTAAATAGGAAGGAAACCCGTAGACTCGGATAGTCTCAATACCCTTCGGATTTCCCACTTCCTTAAAGAACAGGAATAACCTGGTTCCTTGGATCAAATCCTTGAGTATAGTGTTGCTCATATAAGAACTGATTTTCTCTTTAAAATCAGTATACTGGACCTGTCACTAACTGAAACAGTAACCACAGCCTCCTCTTGGGCTTTGTATAATGATTCTCCCCCAGCGGAGTCAAACAACGTTTAGCCTCTCTCTCGGGCTTTGTACGAGACACATAAGAGACTCCCTCGTTGAGTCAATCACCCCTTTCGCCTCCATCTCGGGCTTTATACGAGATACAAAAAGGTTCTTATTGAGCCAAACAAACAACAGCCTCCATCTCGGGCTTTGTATGAGATACAAAAAACTCTTTTGTTGAGTCAAACAGCCTCCATCTTGGGCTTTATACGAGATACCAAAAGATTCCCTCGTTGAGTCAAAACCTTTTAGCCTCTCTCTCGGGCTTTGTACGAGACACATAATAGCTTCCTCTTAGGCTTTATATAAGAAAACCACTGGTTGATCCAATTAACCTTTTAGCATCAAAGCTGTGCCTCGTTCACAGTACACAAACATCAACAACTCCTTCCCTTTCATCTAATCGCTGTAAGTGGCAAGCCTCTGGATCATCTATATCCATGCCAATGTCCCTCTTTTAGCACGAGAAATTCCTAAGGAAAGATGGCATTGCTCTACACTGAGTTAAAGTCTTCTCCTTCAGGTTAAAATCCCTATAAAGGAAATTATGGCATTGCCGGATTCACAAATCCCGGTTAAAGTAATTCTCCTTTATAAACATTTGTCATAGACAAGCCCCTCTTTAGAGATGACAAATTCTCTCTAAAGATAACACCTTTTAGCTTCACATCTTGGGCTTTGAACAAGATACAAATAGACTCTTCAGCTTCATATCTTGGGCTTTGAACAAGATACAAATAGACTCTTCAGCTTCATATCTTGGGCTTTGAACAAGATACAAATCACCTTTCGCTTCACGTCTTGGGCTTTGAACAAGACACCAAAACACCCATTTCCTCCCATAGAATAGGAGGAACTACGAACGCTCGGATTTCCCTGTTTCGGTAAACGGGAATACGTAGGCATAAGATTGAAAGAAAAATCTTAGCGAGCACACTAAACAAAAAACCCAAATCCCATACTCTCACATCAAAAAGCATTAGTCCTAACATCCTAATCCTTGTTCCCCGCCAGAAACCTTCTGTCTAGATAAAAAGAAAGAAACCGTATTGGCGAAAATACAAATAACCAGTACAAAGGCCCCCCCACATTGATAGCATTCGTAACCTAACAGACCGCTGTTTATACTCAGTATGCAAAGCAGGGTTAATTGGAGACATCTATTTCCCTTCCTTCATCAGCTCACAATAGGATAAAAAATGAATCGACCTGTAGTTTAAGCTCAAACCGCAGAGAGCGACCAACGCTTAAGAACCGCGTCCAAAATCGCTCGCTACAGATTGACGGTTCAAAGTCTGCACGATTGCATAGAAAGTCTGGAGGTGTGGATAGTACCAAGGGAAAAGTTTGAGCTGGGCCTCCTAAGCAATGAAGTAAGGTTGTTGTTCCAAATAAGAAGAGAAAAATCACTGATCACAGTGAGTCTGAATATGAGGCTGCAACAGATGTTCAAGACATCATTGGTGTGAAAAACTCTACCTGCAAAAAGACTTATGCTGATGGTTCTATGAGGAATACAGATAGATGGAGAGTTGTGGATCAAAGGAGGATTGCCCTGGAGAGAGAGCTGGGTAAGGATTTCGATAAATACAAAGAAATCATGGATCTTATTGCAGCTGCTGTATTGATGAGAACTATGTCCAAGATAAGACCCTGCTATGAGAAATTAGTCAAGGAATTTGTGGTGAATATATCTGAAGATTGTGATGATAACAGGAGTGACAACTTCAGAAAAGTGTCTGTGAGAGGAGAAGTCATCACTCTTTCCCCTGAAGTAATCAACAACTTTCTGGGCAGGTGTAAAGAACCTCAACCTGAGTTAGAGGTCACAGACAACGAAGTGTGTAAGGAGATTACAGGTGGTTGTATTAAACACTGGCCAAATGAAGAAAAGTTGTCCTGTGGAAAACTAAGTGTTAAATATGCTATTCTCCACAGGATTGCTGTTGTGAACTGGGTACCTACGAATTATACATCTACTATTTCCTCCACACTTGGTAGGTTCATTTATGCTATTGGGAAAAAGGTTGCTTTTGATTTTGGGTCATACATCTTTGAACAAATTCTGAAATAAGCAAGTTCAACTGCTGTCAAGATGCCTATTTGCTTTCCATCCATGATCTGTGGTGTTATCTTAGATCAGTTTCCTAACCTTTTGTTAGGGAGTGACAGTGCTCTCAAAAGAAAACCTTATCTGTCCCTACACTACAAGTTACTTGGTGGGGCACATGTTTCAGACATTGTTGGGACATCTTCTAAAACTTCCAGTCATGCTAACTTTGATGATTAAGTCATTGCACAGCTGCAAGAGATGTGCAAGGAATTGGAAGATTCCATCAGAAAGGACACTGCTAGGAAATCCAAACTTGAACAGTTAATTAAAACTTTCATGGAGAAAAAGAATGCTTCTGCTGGAACAGTTGGTAAAGACCAAGAAACTGCTGAAGGTGATGCCTCTGGTGGATCTGATAGAGAAAGTGAACAGAGTTCAGATGACTCTGTATCTAGGAGTGGTGATATTGATGCTGAGACTGATGGAGATGATGAAGAAATTGCAGAATCAGGGTCAGATGAAGATGATGATGGTGCTGCAGAATAACTGCAGAATTTCTGCAGAAGATGTTTTTTTTGCTTGTTTTGTTTTGACTGAACACCTAGGATAATTTATCTCTGTCTCTACTTCTGAACTTTATCCTTTGCTAGTATATTTTTGTTTTGAACTGTTCTACTTGCCTTTGTCATATTTTTGGCTAAAAAGGGGGAGTAGTGTGCTTGTGCGTGTTGTGCTTGTGCTGGTGCTGCAGCTGAGGGGGAGAATGTTGAATGTTGTTGTGTTGCTGCAGTTGAGGGGGAGTTTTTTATTGTTGTTTCTGCGGTTGAGGGGGAGTTTGTTTTTGCGGCTATGCTGTGTTGTGTGTTGGTTTTTTGTGTTTTTTGATGCTGTCTCTGATATGGATGTTTTGCTTGTGTTATCTTTGCAAGATTTGTTTGGTGTGTAGTTTTAGCCAAAATAAGCCAAAGGGGGAGATTGTTATTTCTTTGATTTTGTGGTTGGCATTTATTTTTCTAAAACTATTCTAGCAGCAAGATGTTGAAACAAGATGTTCTAATTTTCTGCATTCAACATGTCGAATAAAGATGTCCCATACTGACTCATAGGACACCGCGTCTGATTTTGGTCTAAAAGGAAGATTCTGTTGCTGTTAATTGTTACTGAATATTTTGTGAATATTTAGTTATCCTATGTGGCATCCAAAGTATTTTGGGTTGTGTTTTTGTGTTGGTTTTCGGACTCTCAGCGTTTTCTAAACATGGAGACATATTAGGAAACTTTAGATTGAAGACCTATTTTCTTGGTGTTTATTTTGCAGATTGTGAGCAGTCTCTTTGCTGCGTTTTTGAAGCCCAATCCAGTTCATATTTAATGCTATATATTGACTGGTGTAAACCTAGTTTAGGTGTGGAACTTACGTGTGTTTTGTTAGGGTTTTTCGTGTGTTATTTGTGAGCCTAAATGGTATCATTCTGATAACAGTATAAGGACTGGTTTTTTTGTGTTGTAAGTTCTGTCAGTTACTCATAAGCTTTTAAGCATTGAGTTACTTGTGTGTCAATTCTCATAAGCTTTGAAGTATTGAGAATTGTGTGTTTTGAAAGTGGCTTTCGTTTTGTTACTTGTGTTGAAAGGAACCAATCACGGGTTGTGATTGTAGAGGGATTTGAGGAGGGCCTCATACCTAGGTGAGTCTTAGGTAGAAATCATAGGAAGGGCAGTGATTAAGTGAGCAGATTGAAACCGGGTGTGGTTGTTATATAATTTGTGAATTGATACTATCGTATATTGGTTTCGTCCCTGGCTTGGTAGCCCCCAGAGTAGGATTGTTGATCCGAACTGGGTAAACATATCACTGTGTTCTTTACTTTCTGCACTATTATTATTATTGTTATCTTGTTCATTGGGTTGGATATTCGTGTCTCAACATCTGTGTAGGACATCTGATATCTGTGCCAGAATTTCAAGTGTGACTTGGTCGAGGACGTCATAGTAGTGAAGAGTGTCTGAAGAATCTCTGACAGTCTGTTGACAAAAGTATTGATTCCGTCTTGGGAAATGCTTAAGGTGTATACTTGTCAGAAGGACGTGTAAAATCTTGTCCTTGAATATACACTCACATGTGTTGGAATTTGTACTTCAACAAGAATCTGTCCAAAATTGAATAAAGACATAAAGACCAGGTAGTGGTTGATACAATTCATATAAGGGGATCTCAAATCTCATCTTCGTCATTGTTGTATCTCTCATACTGATTGTCTTTATTGTAGCGAGCGATTTTGGACGCGGTTCTTAAGCGCTGGTCGCTCTCTGCGGTTTGAGCTTAAACTACAGGTCGATTCATTTTTTATCCTATTGTGAGCTGAATAAGGAAGGGAAATAGATGTCTCCAATTAACCCTGCTTGCATACTGAGTTTAAACAGCGGTCTGTTAGGTTACGGATGCTATTAATGTGGGGGGGGCCTTTGTACTGGTTATTTGTATTTTAGCCAATACTGTTTTCTTTCTTTTTACTTGGGCAGAAGGTTTCTGGCGGGGAATAAGGATTAGGATGTTAGGACTGGTGCTTTTGAATTACTGCTTTTGATTGACGAAGATATGGGATTTGGGTTTTTTGTTGATTGCGCTCGCTAAGATCTTTTCTTTTGATCTTATGCCTACGTATTCCCGTTTACCGAAACAGGGAAATCAGAGCGTTCGTAGTTCCTCCTATTCTATGGGAGGAATGAGGTGTTTTGGTGTCTTGTTCAAAGCCCAAGACATGAAGCAAAAGGTGATTTGTATCTTGTTCAAAGCCCAAGATGTGAAGCTAAAAGGTCTATTTGTGTGTTGTTCAAAGCCCAAGACGTGAAGCTGAAAGACCTTGGCTTTAGAGAGAATTTGTCATCTCTAAAAAGGGGGAGGAGAATTACTTTAACTGGGATACGCGGATCCGAGCAATGCCATAATTTAACCTGAAGGAGAAGACTTTAACTCAGTGTAGAGCAATGCCATCTTTCCTTAGGAATTTCTCATGCTAAAAGAGGGACAGTGGCATGGATGTAGATGATCCAGAGGCTTGCCGCTTACAGCGATTAGATGAAGGGAAAGGAGTTGTTGATGTTTGTGTACTGCGAACGAGGCACAACTTTGATGCTAAAAGGTCGATTGGATCAACCAGTGGTTTTCTTATACAAAGCCTAAGAGGAGGCTAATTTCCGCTAGGAAAATCATTATACAAAGCCTAAGAGGAGGCTATTTTGTGTCTCGTACAAAGCCCGAGAGAGAGGCTAAAGGGTTTTGACCCAGTGGGGCATATCGTTATACAAAGCCTAAGAGGAGGCTAGCAAAGAGTTGACTCAGTTGGAGAATCTTTTATACTCAGTAATAGAGTGTTTTTGTATCTCGTACAAAGCCTGAGAGAGAGGCGAAAAGGTTGTTTTGACTCCACTGGGGAGGATCATTGGTATCTCGTACGAAGCCCGAGATGGAGGCTATTGTAACTGTTTCAGTTGAGTGACAGATCCAATATACTGATTTAAAAGAGAAAATCAGTTCTTATATGAGTAACACTGTACACAGGGATTTAATTTGAGGATCAGGGATATTTCCTTCTTTTTGAGGAAATGGGAAATCCAAAGGGTATCGAGACTATCTGAGTCTGCGGGTTTCCTTCCTATTTAACGAAGGGGTCACTTGAGAATGTCTTTGAGACTCAAGGAAGTTAGACTGTCCAAGTCTAGAGTTTTTTTCTTTTGTACTATGCTTCGAGAAACAGTAGTAGACTCTATGAAAGGACTGTTCTATGAGGATGACTAGGTTCTGTTCCTATACCTCTAGGAGGTCGTCGGGACAATTTGTACGAAGCCCAAGAGGAGGCTGGGAACTTTTAAGAAGCCGACGGGTCCTTGTACGAAGCCCAAGAGGAGGCTATCATTCCCGGAGGAAGAGATCATTATACGAAGCCTAAGAGGAGGCTGTGAATACTTCTAAGAAGCCGTAGGGTCCTTGAATAATGCCCAAGAGGAGGCCGATGCTTTTAAGAAGCCCGTGGGTCTATCATCTCCTTTCCATTAGGAGAGATAACTCTTTTAAAGATGAAAACCACTGGTAAACGTGCGAGGTTTACTATCCAGCGAATTTTAGCTTTTAAAGAGGGTTCCTTAGTTAAGGTCCAAGATTATGACCGTAGTGGGTACCCAAACCCCGAGACATTCAAGGCAAGCTATCCACAAGGAATAGATCAAGTCAGGAAAGTTCGAGAATTGGGAAGAAACTCAAAGATGCCATTCACGGAGAATACATTCATCTTGGGGAGTAGAGCTTCTTAACGATTCCTAAGGAGGACAGCCGAAGAGAAGACTGTATCTGGTGCTCCTATTGGGGATCTAGGCGTCTATTTCTACGAATAAATGAAACGGTGTCACCTAGTTCTAGACGTAGTTGTCGGGGAAACTCGAAATATCTATACTATTATTACACAGTAGATATGAGTTTATGAAAGGAGACTTACAGTGAGCAGCCCCACAATACAGTTTATAATATGAAAGCAGTAAATGAAAGCGATAACCACTTACTCGGTTGTAGTGCTTCCATGCTGTTTGGTTAGTTGTTCAACAAAGAAAGATTAAAAACAACAGTATATTCAAAATCAAAGGAGAAAGTGCTTTGAAAAAGAAAGATCTGGGGCTTACAGCTCAAGGAGAGGCCCAGGGTTTTATCAGTGAGCGCACTGTTTGAATTTGTACAGAGGGACTTATACAAGTGACTGGGGCCCAAAATGGTTTTCTGTACAAAGGGATGGGTCTTACACTCTCTCAAGAGGCCCAAAAAGGTTTAAAGAAAAGAGAGGGGCTTATAACACGAGGGTAGGCGCAAATGATTTTTTGATTAAAAATGGCGATCGTGCCGAGGTTTTCTTTTAACGCAGAGGGACTTATACAATAAGTGAGGCCCAAAATGTTTTTTTGGTTAAAAGGGGGATTGGGTCTTACACTCTATTAGAGGCCCAAAGTGTTTTGAATAAAAAGAAATGGGTCTTACTACTCGAGGGTAGGCCCAGATGGTTTTTATTTTTTAAACGGGCGACGATCGCGCCGTTTACTTGTACAGAGGGACTTATACAATGAGTGAGGCCCAAAAAGTTTTTGTACAAGGGGGGATGGGTCTTACACTCTCTCAAGAGGCCCAAAGAGTTTTGAAGAAAAATAAATGGGTCTTACTACTCGAGGGTAGGCCCAGATGATTTTTGAAAAGGTGACGATCGCGCTGTTTGTTTTTTGACGGTATCGGGACTTATACAATAAGTGAGGCCCAAAGATAATTTGGTCAAAAAAAAGGATTGGGTCTTACACTCTAATAGAGGCCCAAAGTGTTTTGAAAATGATTTATGAGGGTTGAATTAATCCAAAACCCTAATATGTTTTCAAAATGTATTTAATTGAATAAAAATTCAATTAAAATGATCAAAAATTGTTTAACACATGGAAAACAAATTGTGATCTTGGATTAATGCTTCAAAAATTAAGTATTGACCTACAAAATAATTAGAAAGCATTAAAAGTTGCAAAATCAATGTAGAAAAAATATTTAAAATGCCAAAAACAATCAAAATATTAATTCTTTACAAAAATATCAATTATATGAAATAAATAATATTTTTGGGATTTTTTGATAAAATAAAATATTTTAACATTTTTGTGAATTATTAAAAAAAGAATCAACTCAAAATCATTAAAACTCAGAGAGAAATTAATTTTTGAATCAATTAAACAAAATCACAGAATTCAAATATTTGAATTTGAAAAAAAAGGCGCCAAGAACAAGTTGAAGAACACGCGCGTGTTCTTGGTTTCTCAGATTTGCGTTTTCTATCCAATCTCCATGAATACGTAATCATATCATGCAATCCACATATCATTATGCTCGTCTCAACCTCACGATCATGTCTATGTACTTTAATTTCATTTAAATTAAACATACAACAAGAAATCACGAAGAATCCTCAAGAACCCTAATTTCTGCATGAAGGCTAGGATTTTTGATACACGATTCAAACAATGCAATTAATTGAGGGAAAACATTCCATGCATGATTATGAACATATGGCCAAATTATTGTGCGAGGAAATATGCATAGATTGAGAGATTACCAAGTATGTGCTTACCTCCAAGCCGTGACAGCAAGTTCAGAGTGATTTTTGATTTGGAGGTGTTACAGATGAGTTGTGATGATCTGGACAGCTTCCCTACACTCTATGGATTGTGTTTGGATGGTTGGACTTGATTGAAATTGGCTGGATCATTTTGTGGTACCTCAGCTGCACCTTGTTTGAAAATTTGAGCAACCAGCTGGTGATTTCATGAAATTGATATTTCAGAAGTTATGTGAGTGTTTGATCAGCTCATATGTGATGTATGTGAGGTGTGTGAGTGATTGGTTTGTGCAGAATTGCTCTCAAACTCAAAACCCGATAGCTACCTTGCTAAGAAAGGCATTTTTGCCAAGAGAAAGAGATTTTGAGGAAAGCATCTGTTAGATGGCTTTGGTGTACTTAAACTGACCACAATTGAGCTCTATTTATAGTAGAGCAAGTTTGTTTTGCAAGGAATAGTGCATGGCAGCTGGTAAGTAGGTTTGGCCAATGTTGGCAAATGAAAATCCAAGTCTCCTCTAGCCATTGACTAGAGGTTAGGGCACAGAGCTTTGGTCCCCTTGGTCTTGGATAAGTCTGGACTGATTTCAGATGAGAATGGCTCAGTCCATGCCACCTTGATGGTTCCATTGAATGCCTCATTCCAAATTTGAAGTCTTGTCCCTATTTTGGCAACTCTAGATTCAACGTGCTATTCCTTGTTCCTTGGACCTTGGAGGCTTGGCTCAGTGATTGTCCCCTTTAGATTCAATCCTCTGAGGTGTCCAAGTGGATTGGAGCAATTGAATTTGGCTGATTTTGGCAAATCGACCAAAGTTGCAAATTTTGCCTTGCCTTGACAGATTTCAGCAAGGCAACTTGGCAATGTTGTATCTCATGGTGTAGGTTGAATTTGGCAATGTTCTTGGCCATTTTGGAAAGCTCTAACATGATACAACAACTGTTTGAACAAGTTTGGTTTTGATCTCTTTTGATTCCAAGTGAAAAATCCCCTTACATTTGGCAAAAAGTGAGGCAGAATCTGACTTAGTGAAAATTTCACTAAGTGTTGGAAAAAGTGACATTTTCACTTTTCAGCCACTTTGATCACTCCATAACTCAAAATCCTTAATGAATTGGAATGACTTGTAGTTGAAGTTTTTGTAGGTGATAATGAGGGCTACAAATCCATCTTTGGATGAGAAAAAAATGGCCTTGTGGTTTAGGAGTTATGGTCCTCCAAAGTTGGTACCTTTGCCACTTTATTTTTAACTTAGAAAAATTTCTAAGTTTTATGGTTACCCCTTTTACAAGTTATCTCACTTTTATTGATTTTTCTTGATGAATGATGATTCAAATCATACATTAACATCATTTTAGGGTTAAAAATCCATTTTGGTGAAAAATCTCAAAAAGTCAAAGTTGACTTTTGTGCACAGTTGACTTTTTATCAGATGAATTCCAAACTGTGCAATTCTACAGGAAATCATGTCCTTGACCTAAATCAAACTTGATGGACATGTTCCATGGGTGTCATAGGGTATATTCAATCATGTATTAGGGTTTGGGAGCATGTCTTGGTCAAAAGTCAAAGTTACAGTTGACTTTTCCCTTAAAACCCTAATTGTGGTGCAGATGAAAATGAGACTTGTTGCTCAAGCTTCTTGGATCAATCCATTGTTCCAAATGGATCAATATGGTGTATTAGAGACCCTCAAATCATCTCTTGAGGTCTTGGCTCATGGTTTGTCCCAAAAGTCAACTTAGGGGTGAATTAGGTCAAGAAACCCTAATTCCTGATTTTTGATGAATGCATCCCCTGAGGCAAAATTGACTTGATGCATGGGTTCATGAGGTTCCATGAAGCATATTAGGTTATGTTTTGGATCATTGCCTTATGCCCAGATAAAAATTTCCATCTGGGGACCCTGGTCGACCAAAACCCTAATTTGGTGACACTGTCGATCTTGAGACTTGATCCACCTAGAAGGGAGCAGCCTTGTGCTTAATCCTTGAAGTGGGAGTCCTTTTTGATCCATTGTGGATATTTAAGAGATTAGACAAGTTGAAGATCATGTCATTTCTTGATTGATCCTTTGTCTAAGCACTCAGAGAGGGCTTGAAACCCTAATTTTGATTGTATTGGATGCTCACCCATCTTTGGGGAGACTGATGAAGCATGATGGTTCATCCATATTGTGATGATGATTTTCACAATGATGGGAAATATAAGTGGTCAAAATTTGGGGTATTACATTTATGGCTTATATAAGGTTTTGGGAGAGCACTCTTTGGATCAGGATATATCTTGGTAATATTTGTCAAATTGTGTCTAAAAAGGGGGAGAAATGCTCTGATCTTCTCATGGGAATCTTACGTCTGGTAAAGCAGCAACTTGGCAAAGATGCTCAACAGGATGTTTTAACATTCTTCTATGTCTGTTTCTCAGTTCTCAAATGGACTCTTTGTGTCTTGTGTTCTGAGTTACCCAAGGTAGTACACTGCTGCTAAGGGCATTGCTACTGCTTTTTCCTATTGGTTTTCTTATGCCTCTTGAGGGGAAGATTTACCCTTTCGTGACAAGTATTGGTTCATGGGTTGAGGGGGAGCATTATGCATCTTCCTTCTCATGTACTTCTTGAAGGTATTTGGAGTCCTCACTGCATGCACCATCGATCTGGAAGTTTACCGTGCATATGGGTTTTAGCCAAAATTTGCCAAAAAGGGGGAGATTTTAAGCTCCGATGTTTTGAACAAATTTTGGTAAAATATAAATGTTAACTCAACAAGGAGATCAAGCTAAACAATTCTGCTAAGGGTGTGATGTTGGACAAGATGTCTTAACGTGCATCTTGACATCCTGGACTGAATGGCTTAAGTTAGTTTTTAATCTGGTGCAACACTCAAGGAGAATATGCTGCATGGATCAAGGACAGAAGACTGAAGCCCAAGGAAGTAGAAGACACTATAAATAGAAGACTTAGACCTAGGTTTTGTGATGCCTTAGAACGCATGTTGTAACCTTGTTTTCTTGCGTAAGAAACAAGGATTTAGGGTTTTGAGAGTTGTTGGCTCTCTAGGTTGTAAGTCTCCCTTTGTATCAGTTGATACACTGTGGTAGATATAGGTGTCACACAGATCCATAAGCCTTGAGGTATTGGATTGTGTATTGTTCTTGGATGAAGCTTTTAAGCAAATCTGAGTTAGCTTGTTTGTCAAGTAGGCTTGACAGATTTCTGTATTGACAGGGACGATGAAGAAATCACAATTGGTGGTTGAGGGAAGTGAGTGGGGTATCTCGTATCAGGGTTCTAAAAAATTGAGTTAAACCTTGGTAAAGATGTTCATGGGGTAGATGTTAGGGATAAAGTTGTAAACGTGGTAGTTTATCTTTGTAACAGTGTACACATATTAAAGTCTTCTTCCTGGATTGGTATCCCCCAGATGTAGGTGAGTTGCACCGAACTGGGTTAATAATTACTGTGTTCTTTATCATTCTGCAGATTTACGTTTTCTGTTAGGGTTCATGATGAACATGTTGGATCAGATGTCGTGACATCTGTGAGGGTGCAGTTCTGATATTCAAGGTATAAGTCTGCAGTTGCGCCTCCTAGTTTAAAATATTGTGTAGCACAATGTCTTGACATGTGTTAGGACATCTGTTGTCTGCATAGGCCAGAATTTCAGAAAGAAAACAACTGAATTAAATAGTCATATCACCAAAGGATTGATGGAAAGAAAATTGAAATTCTTCAAAGTGTTGACGGAATGAAGAAATATTCATCAAAGAGACACCTCGTCAAAGAATTAAAAGAAAGAACACCTGTCCGAAGGAACACATCGTCAAGGGGTTTACAGAAAGAAAACCTGATCTCGGACTACATCATCAAAGGGTTGACAAAACGAAACAAATAACATAGGGATCTCATCAAGGGGTTGATGCAAAAGGACGTATTTGGAAGTCGTCATCAAGGGGTTGATGAAAATGAACAACTTAAATAGGAATCTCATCAAGGGGCTGATGGAACATGATTTATCTTCGTCAAAGAGTTGACAAAAAGAAAAGTATTTGAAAATCTCCATCAAAAGGTTGATGGAAAATGACTGGCCAAGGGTAACACCAATTGTAACTACAAGAGGTTGAATAACACTAAGGACTGATAAGCTTCTCAGGGGAGACTGCCACTTATCGCCATAGAAAACAAGCTTCTCAAAGAGATTGCCACTTATTACTGCAAAATTTGAAGGAAATGCCAAGGACGGATAAGCTTCTCATGAGAGATTGCCACTTATCGTCACAAAAATATCAATGACAAAACAAGCTTCTCAAGGAGACTGTCACTTGTTATCTGGGTGTAAATTCTAAGGAGATGCTGTTACAACAACACAACTGGAGAATGGATTTTGTCTTCGATGAGGATCTATAAAAGACTCTTCCTGCAAGACACCGTGCAAAATAAATGCACATTCAAATTAGGTTTGGCGACCCAAAAGGATTCGAAGGCAACACCTGCCAGAGACCAAAGTTCAATCTAGGAACAAGCTAGAAAGATACGGTCAAACAAGACTTCAACCATTGAGGAATGAACTCAAATAGGGATTTATCTTATCCAAACATGGAAAAGATAACTGAAGCAACCATCATCCACGAGGATCAAACTTTGTGGAGAATTTAGAAAGGATGGGCACTTTATGCTTAAAAGTGATGACCCTATTGGAAAGAATAGACAAACCCAGTCACTTGGGGAATAAACACAGCCCACGGTGAACAAAACAGGTAAACACCAGGATGGTAGCAAATATGCTCGGATGCTATGCATATGTATGAATGCATGTATGTCATGCTTATGCATATGCTGACAAAACAAACTAAGGGAAACAAATCGGGGATGAAATAAACATCTCGACAAGGATACCCAGCCAAACTCACTAGATTGGACCATCACTAGGGATGAACAGGCAGGACAAACAGTTCTATTTCAAGGTTACAACCTTCTTTGGGAAAAAGAGTATTTCACTCGGGGTATAACATCATGACTTCACTAGGATTGCCATCATGAGCCTGATTTCCTCGTTAGAAGAGGGAGATCCATGGGGATTGCCAAGATCAATTGAAGTAAGAACTTACTAGGGAGATAGAAAAAGATATTACGAGAACAATGTAGTTCTGCACTTTAATTGCATATTTGTCATCATGAGCAGGCAACGACTCTCGCTACAAATAATCTTCAAATATCCTCTGCCCCAGATTACATGGTCTGTTGGAAGAAAATGCCAAGAGGATTTTATAGAAGAATTGGCATACAAGATGCTTCAATATCTTCAAACTCTTGGAGATATTCACAAATCTCGACGTCACTGTCCTAGTTTAAGTATATTTGCACAACAAAGTTCTCGGACTTGTCCTTCAAACTGTGGGAATAACAACTGGGAAACAAACTTGCCCCTGTTCGTGGGTCTTTTAGAGTCCTTGCCTTGAAAGGAGTTGGGAAACAACTAGCCATAAGATGACCTCTAGAAGGCTTGCCCTAATATTCTGAACTTTGAAGAGTTCTGCCCCTGACTCGACGACTCTCGGAATGATTGATTAACAAATCCTTCAAATTGGTTGCCACAGGCTGAGCTTCCTCTACCAAGTCAAATTCCCTAGCTGGCTGCACTTGATGGGATTCCTTTGATATTAGATTGTCTCGCAAACAATATTGTTAATTAAAAATTGGCAATTTCAATGCAACATTCATGCAAGCTTTTGAAATCAAAATTTATTGATAAAACACACAGTGGAGTGATTAAATAATCAAACACAACGCGAATTTAGTCATTTACGGAGTGACAGATGAAGTGATCAACACAAACAAATAACGAAGATCATTAAGAGTCAGGTAACCTTGCTGTAGTATGCTTTCAAAACAACATTACCTCAATTAGGTCTTTTAAGGGTTGTAAGGTGGCTTGGTTCACGACTCATGAAACAAAGGATAAAGGCTCAAAGTTTGTTTGTCACCACCCAATCTTCATGATGAACTTCAATCCTACACTCAGTTAACTTAGACTATACATTCAGGTTCCTATAGGCTAGTAATTAAACTGATGATAGTTGGTGATGGTTCAGACACCTAAGGAAGTCACTACTCCCTTACAACATTTGGTTGTTTTTACCCTCGTGGGCTTTCATGGTAAGGACTTAAGGTCAACCTCTTTTTGGTTGCCATACAAACCTTTTTGTATAAGGCAAAGTCATGAGCTTCCCATCTTTCTTAGCTTTTGCCTTGAAAGGGACTCAGCTCATTCTTCGAGTAAGAATTTCTCAACGGTCCTTCCTTATTTATCGCTTTGGGAACAACTTGTACAACATTTGTTCATTTAATTTAAGAGAGATGACAGGTGTCTTGCATAAAGCTCTTGCATTCGAATGCATAGCCAAGTTAAATTGAGAACTACCCACCCCAAGGTTGAGATCACGGGTTCTTTTGTAAGGAAAGAAAACTCCTACTTCTAAGCTCGAAGGGGCTAACAATAGATTATCTTCCTTATTTCTCCAGTGTTTGGGAATTGAAATAATGCCTTACATCATCGGCAAAGTTTAATTGAAAGTATACCAACAACAGTTATGGGTATAACATTTTCGTTATCCTCCCAAATCTTTACTTAAACAACAGTTTGATAAAGAGAAGTGGATGGAAAAAAGATAAATTTTTTATTGCTTTTATGACAATAAAAGGAAATGAGTGAATACGAATGGATTGACCCAAAAGATGCATAAATATTTCACTAATCTTGCCAATTCAACAAACAACAAAGCTTATAAGCAGACATGGAATCAAAAAGCAAGGAAAACACAACTGAAAAATACTGAAATAATCAAAGTACAACCAACTTTGGAGAAATGCCTTCAGTAGCCTTCAATTTCCATATCCGGACAGGGGAACACCTTCATCACTGATCACTTGCTCCTTGTGGTATAGAACCTTGAGAGGCTTCACAGGTCCTTTGTATTTTGCCTTGGGAGTCGAGACATCAACATTCAGCTTACCTTCTTGAGGTTTCAGCAGTCCCAACAAACTTTCCAATTTCAGTTAGAAACTCTTGCACTCATCAACTGGAGACCCCATTGTCCCAGTATGATATTTGCATTCAACTTCCAGGTGATCTTCTTCGAGGATTAGATCTTTATCATAGGTCAGCTTTTGTATAATAGCTTCTAACGCCAGGTAAGTATCCAGGTCGTGCCCTTCAGCCCTTTTGTGAAACTCACAAGTCAAGTTCGCATTGTGCCAAGGTCCTAGCACAGGGTTGAGAGGTCGCGGGGTCACCAATGTGTTCTGAATCAATAGTGGATAAAGTTTTCTCAACGGCACATGAATTGGCTTGTAGTGAGCCTTGTCCCTTTTGGCAGAATTCTGCTTCTTGTTCCTGTTCTGGCTTTGATAACCTTGAAGGGAAACAACAATTGGATGGTGATGCTCTTTTGGTAGCCACCCGATGAGGATGACATTTGGGTGCAGGACTAAATGCGGGTTGATACGAAGTTCCCTCAAGGGCGTGTCCTTGATGCGGAAGAACCACAGGAGGTGGTGAAGTGATAACTTCTCTGGGTGCAACAAGGTAAGGATGCCCCTCTTTCTTCATCATGTTTTGAAGAGTCTCTAAGACCCAATTCATCTGACCTTTAAGGACTCTGATCTCCTCATTCAGGGCTTCCTGACCTTTCAAAATCTCGTTCATCATCTCCATTTATCCAGAATGCGTGCTGGATATCCTTCTAGAGATATAGGAAGAGGAAGATGAGACTCAAGAATGAGAAATGCAAGGGAGGTGCAAATGAAATGCAAATGTGACGACATGCACATGCAATGCAAATGCAAGCCAAATGGTTTCAAGGATCTCAAAGGCAAGTTGCAAAACATTTTGAAAAAACTGAAAAGTTCCACTTTAAAATCCATGATCACTATTGATCTTTGCAAAGGAATGACTGTCAGAGTTCCTTGAAACCAAAAGGATTAATCATGAATGCATGAATGTATGCACAAACACACATATACAGATATTCACAAATACACATATACACATATATGCTGACAAGAAAACAAGGGTCTGGTTTGAAGATCACGAGCATGGATCCATGGTCTACCCATCCCAAAAGGTGTGTACTAAAGGTTCTCAATATACAGAACAGGGTTCTAAGAAGTTCCCAGAGTCAACAACCCATCTTTTGGATATTATCGATTTCCCAAATTACTCGGTAGTCAATAATATTCTCAAGAGAGTCTCGTCCGAGTGTAGTATCGCGTATCAACTACTTCAGGACTACTCCCTCATAGTTACTGCACTACGTCATAAGAGGCCAAGTGGGGGTAAAAGGTAACTAAAGGTCCTCAGTGTCACAGGCTCCTAGGTCGAAAGTACTAACGTCTTCACGACTACTTGTTCAACAATACTACTCCCAAGAGGGCCTCAAATGAGCGGGGGATCTCAAGTCAACTTTTTAGGGATTCACTCCCTCAAAGTATCCTTGACTATACCCACCATCCTATCATAAGTGTACACTTAAGTCCGGGTTAGGACTTATCTCACCACTCAAGGTAACAACCCTGCATACAGAAAAACCCAAGCATAAATAGATATATATATAGATATTCACAAATATACAGATATACAAGCAAGCAAACATATAGCAAACACACATACCAACAAGGTGGGCTTAACCCACTTAGGGGAGATTATCCCAAGTGAAGTCGCCATTTCTGTTGCAGTGAGAATCAGATATCAAGCTATTACATTAACTTGAATCACAAATCTTTGAAGTTCACCACCGAGCTTTGATTTATCCAAAGGAAAGGGAAAAGATCGAAAACCCTAATTGCACTAGCTCCTAGGATTCAATTATCAACATCATACCTAAATGAACATCAAAAGAAAAAAAATTAATATAAGATAAAGCCATTAAAGGGATCAGGTCATAAGGGCAGAAGAAGAAACACGCCTTTGTAAATCCAAATCGGCCTCTCTCCCTCAAATGCCCTTCTCTCTCAGTTTTATTCTCTTCAAACTAAAACTCTCTCTTCTCAAAGAAGAAAAACTCACGCACGACGGAGAACGTAGGAAACGTTAAGGTGAAATCAACACCATTTCTCGACACAGTTCAATCTCGCTATCACCTCTCATTCATGATTTCTCTCCGCTTTGATTTTTTAGCCGAATGAAACAAAATGAAATAGAGAAGATGCGAAAAAAAACTACCTTGATGGCGGTTCGGATAGAAGTTCAAAATCAAGGTATACCTCTCTCTTTAATCTGAAATTCTTCTTCTCCTTTCTCTGCTTTTATAGGTTCTGTTCTATTGAGTTTGTTCGTGCGTGGGTGTTTGAATGGTCGTGAGATAGGTTGATGTTGGGGTTGAAGTGAGGTGGTGATGAAGAAACTTTTTTTGGGGTGATGAAAGTGTGAAGGTGATGATGAGGTACGTTGTGTGCTGCTGTTGGATGGCTCACAGAGGTTTTGAAGGTTTGATAGTTTTAGATTTGGGTCAAAGAATCTGGTTGAGAATGCTGTTGATTTGTACGATGGTTTTTTGGTCAGAGGTGGAGTTTCAATACCTTGAGGGAAGGAAGAAAACCAACAATGTGAGTTTGTTCACATGAGGTTTAAATGCTTGAAGGATGTCGAGAAATTGATGAAGAGAGAAGTGGTTTGAAGGAGATGCGAGTCGTGGTTGTTAAGAAGTGAGTTTATGGAGGTTGATTGAGGATTTGGATGTTTGAGGTTTGGGTTAGGGAAAATGATATAGGGTGGTGCGTGAGGGAGTTTACAGATGTTTTTTTTGGGAGAGAAATTTCTGGTGTGTGATGGTTGTGTTTCTTGTTGGAAGGATCAAATCAAGAAGGTGAGTATTATGCTTTTTTTTTGCTCTTTTTTGCCGAGAATCTGTTTATGTATTCTTAGTGTGTGTCCCTTTTTATTCTCTTCTTGCATCCTCTCTTTTTAATTCAAATCACAAGCTTGTTGATTAAGTCTTCCATGGTACAACTTTGTCTTGTTGCTGCAGGTTTTGCTTCTTGGTCTGGCTTGAGGTTTTGGCGTATGAATTTGGTTTTATTGTGGTGCAGGGTCTATTTGTGTTGCAGCAAGGTTTGTGGTTTGTGTAGTGTTTGTACGATTTGTTGGTGAAGGTTATTTGTTTTGTAGTGTGGAGTGGAATTGGCAGCAGTATACAAGTTTTGCTTTTGCTGTGGTGTAGGGTAGTAGTGTGAAGAGTATGGCTAGGTGCTGTGTGTATTGAAGCTTGAGGTGAAAATTTGGAGTGTAGCAATGTTGGTTTCACAGGTTTTGTCTGGCGTGGGGAGATTTGACGGTTAGCAGAACAACATGGCAATAGCTATTGTTTTGTCAGCAGCTGATACAGAGTGAAATATACACAAATCAATTCCAACCAAGTCCTGCTACCAAGTTGAGGCAATTGTGGGTTTTGGCTTGGACTCATGCTTGTTTATGGACTTAAAAAAAGTACTAATAATTACTAGTAATAAGTAAATATAAGTAACAATGAAATAGTAAAAAAATGAAATGATAAAAATAATAATAAGGAGATAATGAAAATAATAATAATGAAGTACTAAAAATAAATAATGAAAATAATTAATAATAATAAATAAAAATAATAAAAATAAATAATAAAAAATAATAATACTAATAATAAATAAAAAGAAGAAATAGATTTTAAATTAAATTAGTGATTTAAACTAAACAAAATAAAAAATTCTAACTAATAAAAAAAAGATGGCATACAGTTCTAAGATTCATGAAAATAAATGAATTAAAAAAGAATAGGTGACAAAAAGAATTAAACAAAAATGCATGACAATAATTAATGGGCTACATGACTGCAAATGCGAAGATGGTTGAATTAAAACGATATGAAGATGATTAGAGGATCTGAGGGTAAAATTTACGGTATGACACATATAACAATGTATTCTCATCCGAATAGGCATTTTCTAGCAAATCTTCCCATTTTGAATGGCAAAAATTATGATAATTGGTGTAAGTAGAAGAAAGTTGTTTTATGCTATCAAGGTGTGTGATATATTGTGAAAAATGGAGTGAGACCAATTGGGGATAATGTCCAGATGAACAGAGGGCTACTCATAAATAATTGAAGAAGAAAGATTATAATGATCTCTGTATAATCCACAAATATGTTAATCTAGACAAATTTGAAAAGGTTGGCGATGTAGATTCATCGAATGAGCCATGTGATATCTTGGAGAAGTCATTTTGAGGTGCTGAGAAGGTGAAAGAAGTTAGATTACAAAATCCCAAAAGAATGTATTATTTTCTTCAGATTGAAGAACATGAAAGTATAACTGACTTTCTCACTAAGGTAACTCGACTAATGAATCAGACAAAGATGTGTGGAGAAGCGATGACATTAAGATCGATAATTGCAAAGATCTTCCGCTTCCGATATTTGCTTCCAAAATTCAATCATGATAGGGACACTTGAATATCACGAGCAAAGAATGAGTGAAAAATATGTAAGAAGGACTAAGAGTGATGTGGCATTGCAGGCACAATCAACAAAAAACAGAAAGAGCAAAGAAAAATGGAATGGAAATAAAGGTAGATGAGTAATCTTACCGGATCAGAATGGGATCAACAGCCAACAACATGTCGTGAGGTCCTAGTTCGCTGGTGGTGGAGAAGAGGAGGGGGTGTGCCTGCAAGTCACTTCGATGCTAAAGTAAGTTTCAGCGAGAGAGAGAGAGAGAGAGAGAGAGAGAGAAGAGAAAGCAAGTACAAAAAGCGAAGAAAATTAGAATACCTGACCCTCTAGTGAAAGAGGGTATTTATAATGTGCCCCAAGCGCTGAGCCAACGGTTATCTGCATTGGGTTGGATCATTAGGCCTAATACAAATAACTACCAGGATCTACATGGCGTAGGGAAGACTAACACGTGGTCTTCATCCTGGGTCAACTGCCCCGTGAACTTCGGAAGGTGAAGAACATGTTCTTTCGGACGCGGGTAGTTGGCGCATAAATATTAATAACATAAGCAAAAACATAAAAGGAAAAGTTTCTAAAAGATATAACATGAAGAATAAAAATCCAGAAAGCAATATATATGATACTGCAGAAAAACTTAAGGAAATAAGCTGCTAAAACTTAAATATTAAGGAATCAAGAACTATATCAGAACAAAAACCCGGAGGACAAACTTATTTTGCTTTAAACTTTCATTGAAAACAAAGCCAACCACATAATCCATTCCCTAAATCCATTCTAACAAATTTTCTCACACAATAGTATAAGAAATATTAGATAAGTGACATAGAAGAAAATAAACACCGTGGCCTAAAATAGCAAATTATTGAAACAAATATTGATATAGAGTAAGCACTCACGTCAAAGATCTCCCTCAAGATTGTCCTATACTGCCCTTTATACTATAATTGAGTGTGTGAGGATACAATTACCAATCCATATACTACTTCGCTATATGCTTAGTATGAACTACCGAACAAATAATATTTTCACTCTGGTTGATAAATTAGATCCATCATCCATTAAATCTGCAATAAATAAAACCAAAATAAGTTTCTATAAAATTTAACCTCACTTGATGTTTTACCAACCTTAAAGAAACAATCTCAATTTCACCAAAAAATTTATGTACAAACTATAAAGTTAAATACTTATGGAACCAGATGAATGATAACTCATATAAAAAAATACATAAAAATAGAGAAGTGGCATACCCAGTCAGAATTAAATTTATATCATGAGTATTCCAATCAACACAATGTACATTTAAATCGTGTGCCTTCTCAACGTGCATAAAAGAACAACGTAAAATAAGGAAAACACAAAATATGTTCAGATAAAAAATGATAGATGTTTCATAACTATAATTAACATTACCAAACAATAATACAAAGGAATAGATCTCTGTAAAAAAATATAAATGAAGACAATAATTTGCATAAAGATCATCTCTTGATTTTTCCATTCAGCCATTCAGCCTTAAATCTAATGGCACAAAAAAATCAATTACTACAATTAATTGTAAGAGAGAGAAACAAAATATACATCCAATTATTAGAATTAGTGTTGCACACACAGCAGGAGAGGATCCTATTCCCAATAATTTGTATCCACATCATTTTCCTCTTGGACGAAATGTTAGTAAAACAAAATTAATTGTTTCATTCGTACCTTTAACTGTTGGAGTAGTTCCAACACAAGCGTCCTAGAGTATGAAACCCTAAAATCTGCAAATATAAAAAACTTTAGTAGAAGAAACCCTAAAATCTGGACATAAAATACTAATAAATATAAACACAAAATATATGCAAAAAGTTTGGAGCTTTACCAATGATTTACCACCGCAAAATCGTACACCGCCGTAAAACCACCAGAAATGCTAGATCCAACGTCGTATCCCCTATTCCGATTGGTACCCTCATTTATCCTTCTTGATTTCACTTTGATCCATGCTTTTGATTTTTGTTTGCAAGAGAAATGAGAGAGAGATTTGTGTTCAAAATAGAAGTTGAAGAAAGTGATATGAAGCATTGCTAACCGAAAAAGAGCAACTTTGAGAAAGTGAGAAGAAAAAAGAAAGATCTTCATAGAGACAATCTTTAGAGAGTAAGAAGAATACGTGAGAGATTAGAAGAGAGAGAGGGAGCTGAAAAGGCAGAGAGAGAGATAGATAGATAGATATATATATATATATATATATATATAGAAGAGAGAGAGAGAGAGAGAGAAAGGATGAAAAAAATTGAAAAGGAAATGAGATCTTTTGTGAGATTTTTTGAAAAAAATCTGATTTGACGTATTGGAAGTACATAAAGTTGGATTACATTTGTTGGTTTTCAACTACAAAACAACAAAACCAGGTTACATAGAACAAAAAGAGGCATAATATTGCATAACCAAATCAACAAACCATTTTCATTTTCTAGTTTGGACACAAAAAGTAATTTTAGGACCAAAACTGTCCCCATATTTAGGATGTGGCAAATTTAAAGTGTAGGGCAAATATGACTTTTACACAACTTCTTCTTTTCTTATATTATAGATTTGATTTGGGTGTCTAGTGTGTCTATAAATACTATCTCTCATTGTAATTGAGATATTACCACAAATAATAAACTACCTTCTTCTTCCTCATCTCTATCTTTTTATTTGATTCTTTATCTTTTCTTCTTTTTAATTTTAAAGTGTGAGGAAAAAAATTGAATCATTCAAACCTTATATGTGTATCACTTGAGTGAAGAGTGGTGTGAAGGTTTATCAATTAATTGAGTGAAGACTGGTTGTCGTTCAAGCTAGTTTTGTTCAACATTTGGTATTTAGGGAGTTGTTTGCTATTCTTGTGAAGCATATAGCAATGTCTTCTCATCCGAATGGGAATTCTTTAGCAAATCTTTCCATTTTGAATGGCAAGAATTATGACAATAGGTGTGAGTAGAAGAAAGTTGTTTTCTGTTATCAAGGTGTGTGATATCTTGTGAAAAATGGAGTAAGACCAATTAGGGATAATGGCATAGATGAACAGAGAACTGCCCATAAATAATTAAAGATGAAAGATTATAAAGCTCTCTTTATAATCCACAAATGTCTTAATCCAGATAATTTTGAAAAGGTTGGTGATGTAGATTCATCGAATGAGCCATGTGATATCTTGTAGAATTCGTTTTGAGGTTCCAAGAAGGTGAAAGAAATGGAGATTACAAAATCACAAAAGAATGCATTATTTTCTTTAGATTGAAGAAAATGAAAGTATAGTTGATTTTCTCACTAGGGTAATTCGACTAGTGAATCAGACAAAGATGTGTGGAGAAGCGATGACGTCGAGATCGATAGTTGCAAAGTTATTGTGATATTTGCTTCCAAAATTCAATCATGATAGGGACACTTGAATCTCACAAGCAAAGAATGAGTGAAAAATCTGTAAGAAGGACTAAGAGTGATGTGGCATTACATGCACAATCAACAAAAAATAGAAAGAGTAAAGGAAAATGGAATGGCAACAAAGGTCGAGGAGGTTACAGTAATTCAAATGAAAGAAGTTATCAACAATAAGAAAGCTATTCATATAAAAGGAAACTTATAAACCAAAGCAGTCATAGAGGTGTTGCAATAAGCAGAGGAAGACAAGGTGGAAGGAAGCTTGATAAAACTCATATTCAATGTTACAATTGCCAAAAGTATGGTCATTATGAAATGAGTGTTCTGCAACCAAGAAGAATAGCCAAGAAAAATATGTAAACACTACTACAAATAATAAATTTTATGAAAAATATTTCACCTCATCCACTGAAAAATTGAGGTCAAATAACCTGGAATGCACCTTTTATGTATTTATAAAAAATAAATCTTAATCCCCGCTTTTGCTAAAAACCGATATAAAATGTTGCCCATGGTTTGAGCTTCCACTCTCAGCTCCTGCAATTTTATGTTTTATTTAGAATCAAAATGGAGCCTTTATTTTATAAGTCATCTAATCCCTTGATTTTCAAGAAAATCGAGATGAATACTCTAAGCAATATTTTATTTAATTAAATAAAACCCGATTTTTACCTCGATTTTGTAGAAAGCGAAATGAAAACTTTAAACAATATTTTATTCCTTCATCAGAATGTTAAGCCTCATTCACTTTTGCGTCCTAGCGAATGAAAGGAACACCATTATTCTCTACCTAATGAATTGAAACACCATTCTTCATCTTCTCCAAGTACGAAGAAAGCTCGAACCTCAAACAAGCACTTTTCTTTGAGTCTCTCATCATATTTCCGATATGTTAAAATTTCTCCATGACTGTCGTTGTTGTTGTTGTCAATTTTATTATTCTTGTTGATGTTGTTGTTGTTGCCGCTGTTTATGTTATATTTGTTGCCGTCGTTGATGATGTTGTTTTTATTGTAATGGTTTTAGTTGTTGTTGTTTGTTGTTATTGTTGTTTTACTAAGATGGAAAGTTCATTTTTGTTGGCTATGTACTATTTTTATTTTATTTTCAAAATTTGTTTGTGATTATGGATAGTAGTTGGATGAAATTCAATAGATTAAACAAAAATGGAGTGGTCCAATTTCATGATTTCGTGGAGAAAAAAAAATTCCTAACGATAATGGGATTTTTAGGTGTCCTTGTAAAAATTGTCGAAATAAACAAAAAACATCCAAGGGGTGTTATATTCAATCATTTAAGTTGTGATGAAATTATTCAAAATTACACGAATTGGTATGGCATGGCGAAGGGACAAAAAAAGGCATGCTTCACATAGAGTTGAAGTTTATAACTTTATTAATGATACTCTAGAAGATATAATTTGTGATATTAGAGTAGGTGTTTTAAGAAAACTCCTGCCTAACATGCTGGTTGAATATAAAGTCCATAAGGAAGTTGATGTCATAACCATGAAAATGTTGAGGATTATGATGGCATAGTTGACTACAATGATAATAACCTTGATCAGGATTTAGAAGATATGAAGACTCTGAGTAATGGAGAGATATGTAAGAATGAAATTACATTCGTCTGGATTATGTTACTAATATCAAGAAGTTGAGAGTGATCTCAAAAAACACATAATCTATGGATCATATGTCGCTTCAAAATGGTGAAGATCAATCCTTTAATTGGATGTAATGAGAAACAAGTTATTTCCTTGGTGTTGCAGTGAGAATTGGATAACAAGCTATTAATTAACTTGCATCACATTTCTTTGAATTCACCACCGAGCTTTGATTTATCCAAAGGAAAGGGTAAAGAACGAAAACACCTTTTGCGCCATGTGAAGACACAGCTAAGAGACCAGGGATCGGGGATTGGTTATACTAAGGGAAGGTATTAAAACCCTAAGTATCTGTAGTACTCTACAGGAACCTCTTGTTAAAGTTTGTGTCATGTTATGTTTGCTTGCTAAAGAATATCTGCTAAAGGGTAAGGGTAAAGACCTAAGGGTATGTACACTAAGTTTGCTCGCCGAGACGTCGCATCTTGTGCCTACGTATCTGACTAAACAATCAGAGCAACCGTAGTTCACCTAGCTAAGGATAAATTTGAGGAACCATTGACTATGGCCAAAGTTCCAAGGGGAAATGAGTGTGAGATCATTTTAGAGTTTAAAGAAACTCTCTAAGTCTAAGTTACGATGGGGAAAAGTGGATACTCAACATGGCAAGTACCACATAGAGTTTAAAAACTCCATCCTATTTCTAAGTTTTGATTCAATGGCTCTTATGAGGCCAAGAAAAGAGAAAGGCTCTTATGAGGCCAATGTGATGGGATCTGTTTATTGACTTATGAGTTAACTTAGGAGGACTTTCCTTTGGAATTAGGGGAGGTTAACTTATTGTAAACAAGAATCAAAGAGAAATGAAATTAAATGAACACAATGAGTTCACAGATTCAAGAGATGATAAACAACAATCAACATGTGAGATAAAATTCCAAGTATGAACATGGCAACAAGCAAATGAAATGAATCCCAACAAGTATGAACATGTAGACACAAAAGTACGGCAAAGATAGTATTTTCAAAGTTGACATAAATCACAAGCATGGGGACTTAGTAACAAAAGCCAACCAACAAAAATCCTAATAAAAGACCTTATCCGAGGTCTAGAAATAACTCTCAAATAACTTTCTTAAATGCCCTAACACATTCTAAAAAAGGAGCTCTAAAAACTCTCAAGAGAAATTGAATTTTAAAAAGAAATTCAACAATTAGGAATAAAGTAATTATACTTTTGAAAATTAGAACTATATAAGAAAATATAATAAAACGAAAATAAAATAAGAGAAAATTAATTTAAACGTCAAAGTATATTTATAAATATTTTTGGTGATTTTGGGTAAAAGGAAAATATTTTAAATAAATGCAATCGGAGAAAATAAAATAAAAACAGAAAATAAACAGTGGGGGTGCATTAGTAATTTAATTCGAACTGAGTTCATTAATGTTTTTGCACTTGGGTCTGGATGCAGGGGTGCTGATAGAAAATTCCACTAGGCCCAAGTCAAAATCAAAGCATAAAAGAAAAATGAAAATAAATAAAATGGGGATTGTGGCGAGGGGGGATTCGAACCCCAGCCTTCAAGGTTGCAGCACAAGTCACTTACCAATGGGGTGGCCATACATCCAATGTATGAGCCGCCCCCAGTAATTGTTAAGCCAACAATGTTCAAAGAAATAAATTTTAAACCACATGAAAGAAAAAGCACCGCTGTACTAGCATTAACCCGGTCACCAATCACATGCTGCCACTGTGGTATCTATCCCATGCAACTCATGCAAGAAACATGTGACACTCGTGATAAACCAAAGGCAAATTAAGACAACATAGCATCTTATCTAAACAAAAATAATGTCAAGACTTAATCAAAATTATGAAATAAAGCACTATCTTGTATCACTCAGCACAAAGAAAATCAGGGGGCTTCACACAATTCAAAATGAGGCACGATCCAAATGTAAAACGACATGGGATAGGAGCTCAGAGGTGATATCAAAATTTTATCAATCCACTAAAATTCCAAACCTCATATTGTCTAACCTGAGCTAACATAAACAGTAAGCATCTTAAGGGCATCTCAAAGCTTCATAAATGTCAGCATGGACACCATATACTCCGAGTGTTCAAAATCGGCTGTGCTAAAGTTTCGTCGGATATGCTTAACACAAGTGGAGAAGTCCACTGCTTCTTCTCTTGGGAGTTTTGGAAACCAGCCAACTCAACCTTTTCTGACTGATGGTGATGATGTGTGGCTGTTATTATTGGTCAATGAAGAAGATGTGTATCTGTGTTGTGTTGAGAGGAAAAAGAACAACCAAATGTTTTGTTTCTTAAAAATGAAAAGAATGATAAAATGATGAGGTTGTGGTTTTTATGCAGGTTTGATTTTCTGATACACAATGAAAAAAAAGAGCTTGGTGTATGCATTTGGCTATGAAAGTGAGGCCATTGGTGTTAACATTTTTTCATGGCAGCAAGTGGAAATATCATGTTGGTGACATTGTTACCCGTGTTGGTGTGGTTATGTGCTCATAAATGGAATACCAGTCTTACCATATCAAAATACCAACAAAGGTTCCTAAGGCAAACTTAAATTCATATGTACATATTGCTCAGGGCTGCTATGAACTGGGAATGTGTTGCACACATTGCACATTTTTTTTAACATCTTAATCATATCCACATTCCAAATTATATTAAGTGTACATGATGGCCATATGATGGTGGGAGCATAATTGGAAAGGAATAGAACAGGTACTTCACACCAACATGACGTCCAAATCAAATCTTCATATTGTTTTACTTAGACTACACATGTGCATGTCTTGAGAGTGGCTTCAAACATGTAAGCTTTTATCATGACAGAACAAACAAACTAATCAAATATGACAAGGTAACCATGGCAAAGGAAAATGGTGTTATGAGTTAGTCATATGATAGAAAGAAAATCTATCATCAATGCCATGGCTTTAACCAAAACTACTTAATATGATAGAGCCACAAGAAAGCAAGTTTGTACTTAGTTCAGTTAATAGCAGGAAGGTGAAGAAAAAGTAATGCAGAAACCTTCATGCCATTTACACATGGTGAGTACATCAACTAAGAATTACCAGTAGGAGGATAACAGAACTTGGTTACCACAATGATTTTTGCAAAAACCTCGGGCCATTCAAACCAAAAATGTTTTTGTTCAAGCAATAACAATCAAGTATCAACAAAACAACTACACGACGGTGATATTATAGTACCAAGTACTGACAGAGCAAAAGAGTTCTCATGAATATAGCTTTCCATTCATGTCATCAGTATTCAAAATTGTAATGGTGTTATGACAAAACTATATTGAAAATCAAAACCATATGGCCATACATCATAAAAAGTCGTTCTTTTCAACAAAAACACTCTGAAAATTTTGAGTACATAAAAGAAAAATGGACATGGTAATAGTATGCACACATAGTCAAGAACATAAAGCCAAGATGATACCAATCAAAATCATGCCAACATACATTCAGGTATGTTCTCAACCTCTTGGAGAAAACAAGTATCATGTTGACAGAATACTACCAATGGAAGTGGACATACTAACAGGTACTCAAAAATCCTACATGAATCTTAACACCACATCCTCAATCAATAAACTAATATGTAAAATAAAATATGGCAACATGGTTATGATCTATAGAGCATGATAATGAAAAAGAAAGGAGGATACCTAATGGAATAAATCCACTACACCCTCAAGTATGGACTGAAACTTTCTTGGCTCTTTCCACTGGTACCAAGTTTCCAAAATGATTCCTTCCTTCTCTTCACTTGCAGCACCAGAACTTAAAGATACATTAGATTTTTTTTTTTGTGAAATGTTGATGAGAAACATATTAGAACCAAGCTGCTATTTATAGGAAAAGGTTGAGGCTTTGAAGCATTTTGCATCCATGCCCTCTTGAGAAATGCTCGTGTGAGTTGGATTTGGTTTGCTAAACCAAGAAGATTTTCAATATCTTTTATGACTGATAGGGTAAGGTATGATCTAGGTGTGAAGTGATTGGACCATAGCTCAAGGAATAAAAAATGTTTTTACTCTCGAAAAGTTTCTCTCACCTTTACCAAGTTGCCCCAAAAATGAAATAACCACATTATTTTAATGCAAACCACTTGCAATTCGTGGCAGAGGTCCCAAGTACCCTAATCTGGTCTCTAAACAACTGAAAGATGCAGGTCTTGGTGATTATAGGTGGTTTAGCATCATTATACAAAAGTTGGTTACTTGAAAATAAGAAATGAACCCCTAACTTTTGAACTTTGTATCTCTCAGTTCACTCAATGGTTTGAGGAGTTCTGGTACTTTTTAGAAAGCCCTAAAATGATTTAAATAATCAATAAGACATGTTATGATGAATTGAGGCCTTGGAGGTGTCATTTGGATCAAAATCTCAAGGATTAGGGTTTCAATCAAAAACCCTAATTCCAACTATGAATGTACTGGGAGAATCTCTTATGATCTTGTTTCTTCCTTCACCTATAAGACTCATAGGTGGTCTCTAGGGATGTCCACTACCATGTGTAGTTAAATCCTAGGGTTTGAGAGCAACTCTTGATCAAAATCAAGGCCAATGATCCACAGGTCTTAACAAAACCCTAATTTGGAGGCAGGGTGAAACTGAGGCTCAAATTACTCATGATGAGAGCTAGATGACCTTGAATTCCTATTGAGTGAGACCTCTTGGATGTAGTTAAGCTTCAATGCTTGATGAACCAAGCAAATCTTGACTTGATAGGGCAAAAATCTTCAGTGATTCCTCAGATTGAAACCCTAATTCCACACTTTGGTCTGGTGATCCTTTGTTGACTTGACTTGATTCAAAGTCTTGAGATCTTGGTTTTAAATAACTGGCGAATCTTTTTGAGGATTGTATGGAGCCAAAGAATACCTTAGGAGGCCTTGAATCTCTTTGTGCAAACCCTAATTTCAAACATCATAGAAACAAACTGCCAGATGTGGGTTAGTTAAACAATGCATATATAATTGATCCTAAATTTCTATGCAAGATCTTATGACATCTAAGAGGTAAAATTTTGGGTACAACAGTTGCCCCTATTTAAATAGCTTTACCGGATGGCACGAGGAAAGGAAATCCTCGGGACATCAAGGTGGAAAGGTATTTAAATATAGAAAACCGAAAATTTTGCCCTTAGATGGAATGCAGATGCTAAGGACAAGCGACGAATATGCAAATGTTGACATGCCATGAACTTCTAGTATGATGATATGATGTCATGATAGTGCAAAGATGCAGACAAACCAGACACCAAAGGATAAAGAGCGAACAAACACAAGTGAGTAACACTAGGGAAGGATGAAGGTTAGTATCCATGAGGAAAACTCACTAGGGATATAGGCTGACCAACAAAAGAGACTAACTGGGGAGACTCTGAGGAAATACTGGGGATAGATAAGATAGAGCTGAGGGGAAAATTCTACAGATCCTTACTAGAGATGAGAGCCAGAAAGGTATTCTCCACTGGGGAAAGATCCAGGGAGATGGACGACAGGTTCATAGGTGACCGGACGACACTGGAGAAGTAAGACACATTCTTCCTGGGCCTGAAACCAGAGAGAAGGCATGATCTCCACCGGGGGATCAGTTTGAAACAAAAGGATAAGCATCCAACAAAAGATTTTCTGGGGATTTTTTATACTGAAGAGTTCAAACGGTATCTTCAAGAAAAGCCAGAAAAGATAGAGACGAACTCTGCGTGTACCAGATGATAAAAGATGACTGGACTTTTTAGCTGGGGATAAGGTTAATTTGGCTTGTGAAGAGTACCAGTATGAGCTGGCTTTGGAAAGTAACAATATGAGTTGGATTTTGAATGCCAGTATGAGCTGGATTTTAGGTATCAGTATGAGCTGGATTTTACGTATCAGTATGAGTTGCATTCAATGACGGGTTCATAGTTGACCTGAGGTTTAGGTTAATATTTGACTTGGTTTCAAACAACGGGTTCATAGTTGACCTGAGGTTTAGGTTCATAGTTGACCTGGTTTCAAACAACGGGTTCATAGTTGACCTGAGGTTTAGGTTCATAGTTAACATGGTTTCAAACAACGGGTTCATAGTTGACCTGATGTTTAGGTTCATTGTTGACCTAGTTTCAAACAACGGGTTCATTGTCGACCTGAGGTTTAGGTTCATAGTTGACCTGGTTTCAAACAACGGGTTTATAGTTAACCTAAGGTTTAGGTTCTTAGTTGACTTGGTTTCAAACAACGGGTTCATAGTTGACTGAGGTTTAGGTTCATAGTTGACCTGGTTTCAAACAACGGGTTCATAGTTGACCTGAGGTTTAGGTTCATAGTTGACCTGGTTTCAAACAACGGGTTTATAGTTGACCTGAGGTTTAGGTTCATAGTTGACCTAGTTTCAAACAAGGGGTTCATAGTTGACCTGAGGTTTAGGTTTATAGTTGACCTGGTTTCAAACGACGTGCTCATAGTTGACCTGAAGGTTAGGTTCATAGTTGACCTGGGTTCAAACAACGAGTTCATATTTGAGCTGGAGTTTAGGTTCATAGTTGACTTGGGTTCAAACAATGGGTTCACATTTGACTCGAAGTTTAGGTTCATAGTTGACCTGGGTTCAAACAACGGGTTCATATTTGACTCGAAGTTTAGGTTCATAGTTGACCTGGAATAAATGATGCCATCAATTACTAGACTTTAAGTTCCATATGAGGAGATTAAGTATCAGATAGGTTAGCACCGAGATTGCATAACTAAAGATTAAACTTCCTGGGGAATACCAATTATGGTTGCAAAAAGGTTGAATGGTACCAGAGGTGGATACGCTTCTCATAAGAGACTGTTACTCATCGCCATATAAAAACAAGCTTCTTCAAGAGATTGCTACTTGTTATAAATTCTCAAGAGCTGTTGATATCGCAACACTGCTGGAGAATGAGTTTTGTCTTCAAAGATTCTTCCTGCGAGACAAAGTACAAAATAAATGCACGTTCAAACTAGATTTGGAAAACATATCTGCCGAGGACCAAAGTTCAGTCTAGGAACAAGCTAGAAAGAAATTGTCAATCAAGACTCCAATCATTGAGGAATGAGCTCGAATGGGGATTTATCTTATCCATATGTGGAAAAGAACAACTGAACCAACCATCACCCACGAGGATAAAACTCCGTGGGGAATTCAGAAGGATGGGCATTTTATGCCTAGGGCTAACAATTCTATTGGAGAGAAAAGACAAACCCAGTCACTTGGGGATATAACGCCAAGGTGAACAAAGCAGGTAAACACCAGAAGAAGAGGTAGCAGAGAGCTAAAATGCTATGCATATGATGCTTATATCATGCTTATGCTTATGCAGACAAGACAGACAAGAAGCGAAACTAGAGATGAAATAAACATCTCGACAAGGATACCCAGCCAAACTCATCAGATTAGACCATTACTAGGGATGAACTTGCAGAATTAGTAGTTCTGTTTCAAGATTACACTCTCTGGTGAGAAGGGAACTCTACTTGGTATAACATCATGACTTCACTAGGATTGCCATCATGAGCTTTATCTCTTCACTGGAGGGAAAAGATCTATTGGGAATTTTCAAGTTTGGCTGATGTAACAGCTTACTAGAGAGCTAGCAAAAGATGTCACAAAGGCTGAGTAGTTATGCATAACTCATTTGCCCCATATTACATGGTCTGTCATGAGAAAATATCAAGAGGATTTTACAGAAGAATTGGCATACAAGGTGTTTCAATGTCTTCAAACTCTTGGAGGGATTCATGAAATTTGGCATAATTGCCCTTGTTTAACTATATTTACACAACAAAGTCCTCGAACTTGTCAATTGGGAAACAAACTTGCCCCTGTCAGCTTGATTGGCATGTGAAATCAGGTCATTTGACTTTTTTAGAGATTTACCGAATCTCAACTTGACTGCTTCTGATTAACTGGTCAGCGAGGATAAGTCATCAAAAGGATTTTACAGAAGAATTGGCATAACTGCCCCAGATTAACTGCATTTGCCCAACTAAGTCTTCGAACTTGTTCTTCAGACTGACTGATCTGTGAAAGAGATGCCCCTGATTGATTGGCCCTTTTGAGATTTACCGAATCTCGACTTGACTGCTTCTGATTAACTGGCCTATGAAGGTAAGTCATCAAAAAGATTTTACAAAAGAATTGGCATAACTGGGTGCTTCAATATCTTCCAACTTTTGAAAAGGTTCATGAGCCTCGACATAACTGCCCCTATTCAACTGTATTTGCAATACAAAGTACTCAGACTGTGGTAGAAACAATTGGAGAACAAACTTGTCCCTATTGATGGGTCCTTGGAATCCTTGCCTTGAAACATACTTGTCATAAGATGGCCTCAAAAAGGCTTACCCCAATACTCTAAACTTTGGAAGAGTTCTGCCCCTGATTCAACAGCACTTGGAATGGTGGATTGGCAAATCCCTCCGCTTGGTTGCCCCTGACTGAGCTTCATTTATCAAGTCAAATTCCCTAGCTGGCTGCATTTGTTGGGATTCCTTTGATATTGAAATGTTTTTGCAAACAAGTATTTGTTCATTAAAAATTGGCAATTTCAATGCAAAATTCATGCAAGCTTTTGAAAACAAAGTTTAATGATGGAACACACACGGTGGAATGATTAAATTAGAAACAAAGGTAGATCTGGCCTTTTATGGCCTGGTAGATGAAGTGATCAACACACACAAATCACAAAGATTGTTAGGAGTCAGGTTAATCAACCTTGCTATTGTATGCTTTCAAAACAACCTTACCTCAATTAGGTCTTTTAAGGGTTGTAATGTGGCTTGGTTCACGGTCTATGAAACAATGGATAAAGGCTCAAAGTTTATTTGTCCCACCCCATCTTCACGATGAACTCTAATCCTACTCTCAGTTAACTTAGGTCATACATTCAGATTCCTATAGGCTAGGAATTGAGCCGATGATAGTTGCTGATGATTCGGACACCCAGATAGTCATTACTCTCTTGCAGCATTTGATTATTCTTTTATTGTTGAGGTTTTGAGACCTCTTCTTGTCTTCACTGAGGTTATGAGACCTCTTTTTCTATGTCTTTATTTGTCTTGATTGAGGTTATGAGACCTCTTATTTTCTTCTGAGGTTTTGAGACCTCTTCTTTTTCTTTACTGAGGCTATAAGACCTCTTCTTTGTTTTGGATGAGGTTATGAGACCTCTTCTTGATTGTTGTACAAGCCTTCTTGTATAAGGCAAAGTTTGGGCTTCCCATATTTCTTGGCTTTTTTGACTTGAAAGGGACTCGACTCATTCTTTGATTAAGGATTTCTCAACGATTTCCTTATTTATCGCTTCGGGAATAACACTTACTCATTTAATTTGAGAGAGATGACTGGTGTCTTGCATGAAGCACTTGCATTCGCATGCATAACCAAGTTAAACTGAGAACTACCCACCCCAAGGTTGAGATTTAAGATTTTTTTTTGTGTAAGGAAAGAAAACTCCTACTTCTAGGCTCGAAGGGTTAACGAGGGATTATCTTCCTTATTTCTCCAGTGTTTGGGAATTGAAACAATGCCTTACATCCTCGGCAAGGTTTAATCGAAAGCATACCACAACATTTATGGATTTAATGTTTTCATCATCCTCCCTAATCTTTGCTTAACAACAATTTGATAGAGATAAGTGGAGTAAAACAAGACAAAGACATTTATTTTTTGTTTTTGTGAACATAAAAGTAAATGAGTGAAACGAATGAACTTAATCAAAAGGTGCACAAACATTTCATTAATCTTGCCAATTTGAAAATACAACAAAGCTTGTAAGCAAATACAAATTCAGAATGCAAAGGAAATACAATTGAAAGTATTGAAATGCACAAAATACAGCCAGCCTTGGTGAATTAATTTTAAAAGATTTCAGTTTCCGGGCCCAAGCGGGGGAACACCTTCATCACCGATCACTTGTTCCTTGTGATACAGAATCTTGAGAGGTTTAGCTGGCCTTTTACCTTTTGCTTCAAGAGTTAGGGCATTGACATTTGACATACCTTCCTGAGGTTGTAGTGTCTTTAGAAAACTTAGCAGCCTTGCTTCGAACTCTTTGCACTCTTCAATGGGATGCCCCCTTGTCCCAGTGTGGAATTTGCATTCAATCTCGGGATGATCTTCTTCGAAGATCAAATCCTTGTTGTGGATCATATTTTACACAGTAGCTTCTAAAACCAGGAAACCATCCAAACTATGTCCCTCAGCCCCTTTATGAAAGTCACAGGCCAGGTTTACATTGTGCCAAGGTCCTGGCGCAGGGTTGAAAGGTTGAGGAGTCACCAACTTGTTCTGAATCAGCAGTGGGAACAGTTTTCTCAGTGGTACCGAGATAGGCGTGTAGTGAACCTTGCCCCTTTTGACAGAGCACTTCTTCTTAACTTGGTTTCGAGAACCTCGAGGAGAAATAATCGTTGGAGGCTGAAACACTCTTTTGGTAGACACTTGACGACGATTATATTCTGGTGCAGGAACAAGACCAAAGGCTGGTTGGCATGAAGTTTCCTCAAAGATGGATCCTGGGCATGGGAGAACCACATGAGATGGAAAAGGATTGTTTATTTGAATGCCTTGAGGCGTGAATGAGATCCTCTCAGAGTCCAACAAATTCTGAACCTTACTCGGGAGAACCTTATAGTCTTCAATTGAATGCCCCTGTGCCCCAGCATGGTAGTCACATCGGGCATTGGCGTCAAAGCCTGGTGGATATGGAAATGGTATTGGCTTTAATTCTTTTGGTACTATCAATCCTCCTTCAATCAAAACTGGCAACAACCGACGTTATCTCATTGGTAGCGGAGAGAAGTGCCTTTCTGGCTTCCTTGGCCTTGGTCGTGTATGCTGACGCGGCTGACGGCGGTCCGACCCTTGATACTGAGGAGGTCCTTGAGTCGGAGGATCCATAAGAGGCGATGAAATGACAATCTCTCTGGGAGTACCAGGGGGAGAGTGCTCCTATTTTTTCATCAGATCTTGCAAAGTTTCCAGAACCCAATTCATCTGGCATTTGAGGATTCTGACATTCTCTTTCAAGTCTTCTTGGTTCTTCAGAATTTCATTCATTGTCGTCATTGTCCTGAATAGGTGCCAGGTATCCTTCAGACATAGAGGGAGAGACTCAAGACCGAGAAATGCAAATGAGATGCGAATGCGCATGGAATGTAAATACAAGCCAAGTGGTTTCAAGGAATTCAAAGGCAAGATGCAAAAAATTTTGTGGAAAAACTGAAGAAGTTTTTGTTTTTAAGATCCAAGCTCTGTTGATCTTTTGAAAAGGAAATGAATGTCTGAATTCC
The DNA here is from genome assembly GCA_022829125.1 of Lathyrus tuberosus. Lineage (NCBI taxonomy): Eukaryota > Viridiplantae > Streptophyta > Magnoliopsida > Fabales > Fabaceae > Lathyrus > Lathyrus tuberosus. The sequence continues at coordinate 15,325,653 of JALAZF010000091.1, forward strand.
TTGAAACCAACAATGGATGCAAATGAGGTGTATGCAATGCACAAACACGGGTACACATAAACACAGGCATATATACATACAACGAAGCATACAAATCCTAGGTTTAGGGGTTTCATGAGTGGAGCCATGGTCTACCCATCCCAATAAGTGTGGACTATAGGTTCCTCAACTGTAGAACAGGGTTCTAAAAGTTATCAGAGTCTACGTAAATCCTTCGGATATTATTGGCCCATGTGACTACTCACGCGGGTTAATAATATTCTCAAGATAAACTCGTCTGAGTGTAGTATCGCGTAATAACTACTTGGGACTACTCCCTCATAGCCGCCACACTACATCCTAAAAGGCCAAGTGGGGTGAATGTAACTACGGTATTCAGAATCTCTGGCTCCCAATTGAAAAAGTAATATCAATGCGACTGCTCACATCAAACATCAACAATCCCAAAGGTCCTCATCTGAGTATGGTCATATATGCCATAAATTGTTAGGACTACTCCCAACAACCGACTATTGATTATACCACAATCCTATCATATGTGCTCTCAAGTCCGGGTTAGGACTTATCTCACCACTCAATGGTACCATGCCAATAGAAGATCTCAAGCAAAATAGAATAGACAGATATATAAATATGTACAAGTAAACAAGCAAAACATATAACAAATACAAGCAAAAACAAGGTGGGCGTAACCCTCAAATTACTTCCCCAGTGAAGTCGCCATTTCTGTTGCGGTGAGAATCGAATAACAAGCTATTAATTAACTTGCATCACATTTCTTTGAATTCACCACTGAGCTTTGATTTATCCAAAGGAAAGGGTAAAGAACGAAAAAACCTTTTGCGCCATGTGAAGACACAGCTAAGAGATCGGGGATCGGGGGTTGGTTATACTAAGGGAAGGTATTAGCACCCTAAGTATATGTAGTACTCTACAGGAACCTCTTATTTAAGTTTGTGTCATATTATGTTTGCTTGCTAAAGAATATCTGCTAAAGGGTAAGGGTAAAGACCTAAGGGTATGTACACTAAGTTTGCTCGCCAAGACGTCGCATTTTGTGCCTACGTATCTGACTAAAGAATCAGAGCAACCGTAGTTCACCTAGCTAAGGATAAATTTGAGGAACCATCAACTATGGCCAAAGAAACTCTCTAAGTCTAAGTTACGATGGGGAAAAGTGGATACTCAACATGGAAAGTACCACATAGAGTTTAGAAACTCCATCCTATTTCTAAGTTATGATTCAATCGCTCTTATAAGGCCAAGAAAAGAAAAAGGCTCTTATGAGGCCAAGGTGATGGGATCTGTTTATTGACTTATGGGTTAACTTAGGAGGACTTTCCATTGGAATTAGGGGAGATTAACTTATTGTAAACAAGAATCAAAGAGAAATGAAATTAAATGAACACAATGAGTTCACAGATTCAAGAAATGATAAACAACAATCAACATATGAGATAAACTTCCAAGTATGAACATGGCAACAACCGAATGAAATGAATCCCAACAAGTAGACACAAAAGTACGGCAAAGATAGCATTTTCAAAGTTGACATAAATCACAAGCATGGGGACTTAGTAACAAAATCCAAAAGGAACCAACAAAAATCCTAATAAAAGACCTTATCCGAGGTCTAGAAACAACTCTCAAATAACTTTCTTAAATACCCTAACACATTCTAAAAAAGGGGCTCTAAAAACTCTCAAGAGAAATTGATTTTCAAAAGAAATTCAACAATTAGGAATAAAGTAATTGTACTTTTGAAAATTAGAACTAAATAAGAAAATATAATAAAATGAAAATAAAATAAGAGAAAATTAATTTAAACATCAAAGTATATTTATGAATATTTTTGGTGATTTTGGGTAAAAGGAAAATATTTTAAATAAATGCAAAAGGAGAAAATAAAATAAAAACAGGAAATAAACAGTGGGGCTGCATTAGTAATTTAATTCGAACTGAGTTCATTAATGTTTTGGCATTTGGGCCTGGATGCAGGGGTGCTGATAGCAAATTCCACTAGGCCCAAGTCAAAATCAAAGCATAAAAGAAAAATGAAAACAAATAAAATGGGGATTGTGGCGAGGGGGATTCGAACCCCAACCCTCAAGGTTGCAGCACAAGTCACTTACCACTGGGGTGGCCATACTGTAATACCCCAAATTTTGACCACTTAGATTTCCCATCATTGTGAAAATCATCATCACAATATGGATGAACCATCATGCTTCATCAGTCTCCCCAAAGATGGGTGAGCATCCAATACAAGCAAAATTAGGGTTTCAAGCCCTCTCTGAGTGCTTAGACAAAGGATCAATCAAGAAATGACATGATCTTCAACTTGTCTAATCTCTCAAACATCCATAATGGATCAAAAAGGACTCCCACTTCAAGGATTAAGCACAAAGCTGCTCCCTTCTAGGTGGATCAAGTCTCAAGATCGACAGTGTCACCAAATTAGGGTTTTGGTCGACCAGGGCCTCTAGATGGAAATTTTCATCTGGGCACAAGGCAATGATCTAAAACATGACCTAATGTGCTTCATGGAACCTCATGGACCCATGCATCAAGTCAATTTTTCCTCAGGGGATGCATTCATCAAAACTCAGGAATTAGGGTTTCTTGACCTAATTCACCCCTAAGTTGACTTTTGGGACAAACAATGAGCCAAGACCTCAAGAGATGATTTGAGGGTCTCTAATACACCATATTGATCCATTTGGAACAATGGATTGATCCAAGAAGTTTGAGCAACAAGTTTCATTTTCATCTGCACCACAATTAGGGTTTTAAGGGAAAAGTCAACTGTAACTTTGACTTTTGACCAAGACATGCTCCCAAACCCTAATACATGATTGAATACACCCTATGACACCCATGGAACATGTCCATCAAGTTTGATTTAGGTCAAGGACATGATTTCCTAAAGAATTGCACAGTTTGGAATTCATCTGATAAAAAGTCAACTGTGCACAAAAGTCAACTTTGACTTTTTGAGATTTTTCACCAAAATGGATTTTTAACCCTAAAATGATGTTAATGTATGATTTGAATCATCATTCATCAAGAAAAATCAAGAAAAGTGAGATAACTTGTAAAAGGGGTAACCATAAAACTTAGAAATTTTTCTAAGTTAAAAATAAAGTTGCAAAGGTACCAACTTTGGAGGACCATAACTCCTAAACCACAAGGCCATTTTTTCTCATCCAAAGATGGATTTGTAGCCCTCATTATCACCTACAAAAACTTCAACTACAAGTCATTCTAATTCATTAAGGATTTTGAGTTATGGAGTGATCAAAGTGGCTGAAAAGTGAAAATGTCACTTTTTCCAACACAGTGAAATTTTCACTAAGTCAGAATTCTGCTTCACTTTTTGCCAAATGTAGGGGGATTTTTCACTTGGAATCAAAAGAGATCAAAACCAAACTTGTTCAAACAGTTGTTGTATCATGTAAGAGCTTTCCAAAATGGCCAAGAACATTGCCAAATTCAACCTACACCATGAGATACAACATTGGCAAGTTGCCTTGCTGAAATCTGCCAAAGCAAGGCAGAATTTGCATTTTGGCTCGATTTGCCAAAATCAGCCAATTGCAATTGCTCCAATCCACTTGGACACCTCAGAGGATTGAATCCAAAGGGGACAATCACTGAGCCAAGCCTCCAAGGTCCAAGGAACAAGGAATAGCATGTTGAACCTAGAATGGCCAAAATAGGGACAAGACTTCAAATTTGGAATGAGGCATTCAATGGAACCATCAAGGTGGCATGGACTGAGCCATTCTCATCTGAAATCCGTCAAGACTTATCCAAGACCAAGGGGACCAAAGCTCTGTGCCCTAACCTCTAGTCAATGGCTAGAGGAGACTTTCATTTCCATTGGCCAACATTGAGGAAACCTACTTACCAGCTGCCATGCACTATTCCTTGCAAAACAAACTTGCTCTACTATAAATAGAGCTCAATTGTGGTCAGTTTGAGTACACCAAAGCCATCTAACAGATGCTTTCCTCAAAATCTCTTTCTCTTGGCAAAAATGCCTTTCTTAGCAAGGTAGCTATCGGGTTTTGAGTTTGAGAGCAATTCTGCACAAACCAATCACTCACACACCTCACATACATCACATATGAGCTGATCAAACACTCACATAACATCTGAAACATCAATTTCACAAAATTACTTGCCATCCACACAAGTTTGAAGTGAAGTTGCAGTTGAGATGCCATAAACTGATCCAGTCCATTTCAATTCAATCCAAGTGTTCAAACACACTCCATATGGTGTAGGGAAGCTGTCCAGATCATCACAACTTGTCTGTAACACCTCCAACTCAAAATCACATCTGAACTTGCTGTCACGACTTGGAGGTAAGCCTAAACTTGGTCATTTCTCAATCTATGCATATTTCCTTGCACAATAATTTGGCCATATGTTCATAATCATGCATGGAATGTTTTCCCTCAATTAATTGCATTGTTTGAATCGTGTATAAAAAATCCTAGCCTTCATGCAGAAATTAGGGTTCTTGAGGTTTCTTCGTGATTTCTTGTTGTATGTTTAATTTAAATGAAATTAAAGTACATAGACATGATCGTGAGGTTGAGGCGAGCATAATGATATGTGGATTGCATGTTATAATTACGTATTCAGTGAGATTGGATGGAAAATGCAAATCTGGGAAAACTGAAAAACTCGCGTGTTCTTGGTGTTGTTCTTGGCGCCATTTTCATATATTTGAATATTTGAATTTTGTGATTTTGTTTAATTGATTCAAAAATTAATTTCTCTCTGAGTTTTAATGATTTTGAGTTGATTCTTTTTTTAATAATTCAGAAAAATGTTAAAATATTTTATTTTATCAAAAAATCCCAAAAATATAATTTATTTCATATAATTGATATTTTTGCAAAGAATTAATATTTTGATTGTTTTTGGCATTTTAAATATTTTTTCTACATTGATTTTGCAACTTTTAATGCTTTCTAATTATTTTGTAGGTCAATACTTAATTTTTGAAGCATTAATCCAAGATCACAATTTGTTTTCCATGTGTTAAACAATTTTTGATCATTTTAATTGAATTTTTATTCAATTAATTACATTTTTGAAAACAAATTAGGGTTTTGGATTAATTCAACCCTCATAAATCATTTTCAAAACACTTTTGGGCCTCTATTAGAATGTAAGACCCAATCCTTTTTTTTGACCAAATCATCTTTGGGCCTCACTTATTGTATAAGTCCCGATACCGTAAAAAAAAAAAACAAACGGCGCGATCGTCGCCTTTTCAAAAATCATTTGGGCCTCTCCTTGAGCTATAAGACCCATTCAAAACATTTTGGGCCTCTATTAGAGTGTAAGACCCAATCCCCCTTTTAACCAAAACATTTTGGGCCTCACTTATTGTATAAGTCCCTCTGCGTTAAAAAGAAAACCTCGGCGCGATCACCATTTTTAAACGAAAAATCATTTGGGCCTACCCTCGTGTTATAAGCCCCACTCTTTTTCTTTAAACCTTTTTTGGGCCTCTTGAGAGAGTGTAAGACCCATCCCTTTGTACAGAAAACCTTTTTTGGGCCCTAGTCGCTTGTATAAGTCCCTCTGTACAAATTCAAACAGTGCGCTCACTGATAAAACCCTGGGCCTCTCCTTGAGCTGTAAGCCCCAAATCTTTCTTTTTCAAAGCACTTTCTCCTTTGATTTTGAATATACTGTTGTTTTCAATCTTTCTTTGTTGAACAACTAACCAAACAGCATGGAAGCTCTACAACCGAGTAAGTGGTTATCGCTTTCATTTACTGCTTTCATATTATAAACTCTATTGTGGGGCTGCTCACTGTAAGTCTCCTTTCATAAACTCATATCTACTGTGTAATAATAGTATAGATATTTCGAGTTTCCCCGACAACTACGTCTAGAACTAAGTGACGCCGTTTCATTTATTCGTAGAAATAGACACCTAGATCCCCAATAGGAGCACCAGATACAGTCTTCTCTTCGGCTGTCCTTCTTAGGAATCATCAAGAAATTCTATCCCCTAGAGATGAATTATTCTCGGTGAAACTTCTCTTGAATTTCTTCAAACCGCCGAACAGTTCGGACTCTCTCTAAAAGTTAAAGTCACTGGATAGTAAACCTCGCACGTTTACCAGTGGTTTAACTCTAAAAGAGTTTTCCTGAATTTTTCTTTGGTTTGGGACCCACGGGCTCCTTAAAAGCATCGGCCTCCTCTTGGGCATCATACAAGGACCCACGGGCTTCTTAAAAGCATCGGCCTCCTCTTGGGCATTATTCAAGAACACTACGGCTTCTTAGAAGTATTCGCAGCCTCCTCTTAGGCTTCGTATAATGATCTCTTCCTCCGGGAATGATAGCCTCCTCTTGGGCTTCGTACAAGGACCCGTCGGCTTCTTAAAAGTTTCCAGCCTCCTCTTGGGCTTCGTACAAATCGCCCCGACGACCTCCTAGAGGTATAGGAACAGAACTTAGTCATCCTCATAGAACAGTCCTTTCATAGAGTCTACTACTGTTTCTCGAAGCATAGTACAAAAGATAAAACTCTAGACTTGGACAGTCTAACTTCCTTGAGTCTCAAAGGCATTCTCAAGCACCCTTCGTTAAATAGGAAGGAAACCCGCAGACTCGGATAGTCTCGATACCCTTTGGATTTCCCGTTTCCTCAAAGAAAAGGAAACAACCCCGATCCTCAGATCTAACCCATGAGTACAGTGATGCTCATATAAGAACTGATTTTCTCTTTCAAAATTAGTATGCTGGACCTGTCACTTAACTGACACAGTAACCTTAGCCTTCTCTTGGGCTTTGTACAATGTTTCTCCCCAGCAGAGTCAAACAACCTTTTAGCCTCTCTCTCAGGCTTTGTATGAGACACAAAAGATTACCTCGTGGAGTCAATCCCTTTTTTTGCCTCCATCTCGGGCCTCGTACGAGATATAAATCCCTTAAGCAAGAGTCGAACTCTTTGCTAGCCTCCTCTTAGGCTTTGTATAACGATATGCCCCACTGGGTCAAAAACCTTTAGCCTCTATCTCGGGCTTTGTACGAGACACAAAATAGCCTCCTCTTAGGCTTTGTATAATGAATTTCCTAGCGGAAATTAGCCTCCCCTTAGGCTTTGTATAAGAACACCACTGGTTGATCAAATCAACCTTTTAGCATCAAAGATGTGCCTCGTTCGTAGTACACAAACATCAACAACTCCTTTCCCTTCATCTAATCGCTGTAAGCGGCAAGCCTCTGGATCATCTACATCCATGCCACTGTCCCTCTTTTAGCATGAGAAATTCCTAAGGAAAGATGGCATTGTTCTACACTGAGTTAAAGTCTTCTCCTTCAGGTTAAAACCCTTTCTTCAGAAATTATGGCATTGCTCGGATCCGCGTATCCCAGTTAAAGTAATTCTCCTCCCCCCTCTTTAGAGATGACAAATTCTCTCTAAAGTCGAGGTCTTTCAGCTTCACGTCTTGGGCTTTGAACAAGACACAAATAGACCTTTTAGCTTCACATCTTGGGCTTTGAACAAGATACAAACCACCTTTCGCTTCATGTCTTGGGCTTTGAACATGACACCAAAAACCAATTTCCTCCCATAGAATAGGAGGAACTACGAATGCTCTAATTTCCCTGTTTCGGTAAACGGGAATACGTAGGCATAAGATCGAAAGAAAAGATCTTAGCGAGCGCAATCAACAAAAAACCCAAATCCCATATCTCCATCAATTAAAAGCAGTAATTCAAAAGCATCAGTCCTAACATCCTAATCCTTATTCCCCGCCAGAAACCCTTTGCCTAGATAGAAAGAAAGAACCGTATTGGCGAAATACGAATAACCAGTACAAAGGCCCCCCCACATTGATAGCATCCGTAACCTAACAGACCGCTGTTTAAACTCAGTATGCAAAGCAGGGTTAATTGGAGACATCTATTTCCCTTCCTTATTCAGCTCACAATAGGATAAAAAATGAATCGACCTGTAGTTTTAAGCTCAAACCGCAGAGAGCGACCAACGCTTAAGAACCGCGTCCAAAATCGCTCGCTACACATACATCCAATATATGAGCCGCCCCCAGTAATAGTTAAGCCAGCAAGGTTCAAAGAAATAAATTTTAAACCACATGAAAGAAAAAGCACCGCTGTACTGGCATCAACCCAGTCACCAATCATATGCTGCCACTGTGGTATCTATCCCATGCAACTCATGCAAGAAACATGTGACACTCGTGATAAACCAAAGGCAAATTAAGACAACATAGCATCTTATCTAAACAAAAATAATGTCAAGACTTAATCAAAATTATGAAATAAAGCACTATCTTGTATCACTCAGTACAAATAAAATCAGGGGGCTTCACACAATTCAAAATGAGGCACGATCCAAATGTAAAATGACATGGGATAGGAGCTCAGAGGTGATATCAAAAGTTTATCAATCCACTAAAAGTCCAAACCTCATATTGTCTAACCTGAGCTAACACAAACAGTAATCATCTTAAGGGCATCTCAAAGCTTCATAAATGTCAGCATGGACACCATATACTCCGAGTGTTCAAAACTGGCAGTGCTAAAGTTTCGTCGCATATGCTCAACACAAGTGGAGAAGTCCACTGATTCTTCTCTTGGGAGTTTTGGAAACCAGCCAACTCAACCTTTTCTGACTGATGGTGATGATGTGTGGCTGTTATTTTTGGTCAATGAAGAAGATGTGTATCTGTGTGTAGCGAGCGATTTTGGACGCGTTTCTTAAGCGCTGGTCGCTCTTTGCGGTTGAGCTTAAACTACAGGTCGATTCATTTTTTATCCTATTGTGAGCTGAATAAGGAAGGGAAATAGATGTCTCTAATTAACCCTGCTTGCATACTGAGTTTAAACAACGGTCTGTTAGGTTACGGATGCTATCAATGTGGGGGGGCCTTGTACTGGTTATTTGTATTTTCGCCAGTACGGTTTTCTTTCTTTTTACCTGGGCAGAAGGTTTCTGGTGGGGAACAAGGATTAGGATGTTAGGACTGATGCTTTTGAATTACTGCTTTTGAATGATGGAGATATGGGATTTGGGTTTTTTGTTGATTGTGCTCGCTAAGATCTTTTCTCTCGATCTTATGCCTACGTATTCCCGTTTACCGAAACAGGGAAATCAGAGCGTTCGTAGTTCCTCCTATTCTATGGGAGGAAATGGGTGTTTTTGGTGTTTTGGTGTCTTGTTCAAAGCCCAAGACGTGAAGCGAAAGGTGCTTTGTATCTTGTTCAAAGCCCAAGATGTGAAGCTGAAAGGTCTATTTGTGTCTTGTTCAAAGCCCAAGACGTGAAGCTGAAAGACCTCGACTTTAGAGAGAATTTGTCATCTCTAAAGAGGGGGAAGGAGAATTACTTTAACTGGGATACGCGGATCCGAGCAATGCCATAATTTCTGAAGAAAAGGTTTTAACCTGAAGGAGAAGACTTTAACTCAGTGTAGAGCAATGCCATCTTTCCTTAGGAATTTCTCATGCTAAAAGAGGGACAGTGGCATGGATATAGTTGATCCAGAGGCTTGCCGCTTACAGTGATTAGATGAAAGGAAAGGAGTTGTTGATGTTTGTGTACTGTGAACGAGGCACAACTTTGATGCTAAAAGGTTGATTGGATCAACCAGTGGTTTTCTTATACAAAAGCCTAAGAGGAGGCTAATTTCCGCTAGGAAAATCATTATACAAAGCCTAAGAGGAGGCTATTTTGTGTCTCGTACAAAGCCCGAGAGAGAGGCTAAAAGTTTTTGACCCGACGATAGAGTCTTTGTGTCTCGTACGAAGCCCGAGATAGAGGCTATTGTTTGTTTGACTCTACGAGGGAGTCTTTGATACTCAACAAGAGAGTGTTTTTGTATCTCGTACGAAGCCCGAGATGGAGGCTAAAGGTTTGTTTCAGTTGAGTGACAGATCCAATATACTGATTTTAAAAAGAGAAAATCAGTTCTTATATGAGCAACACTGTACTCAGGGATATGATCTGAGGATCGGGGTTATTTCCTTCTCTTTGAGGGAACGGGAAATCCAAAGGGTATTGAGACTGTCCGAGTCTGCGGGTTTCCTTCCTATTTAACGAAGGGGTCACTTGAGAATGTCTTTGAGACTCAAGGAAGTTAGACTGTCCAAGTCTAGAGTTTTTTTTCTTTTGTACTATGCTTTGAGAAACAGTAGTAGACTCTATGAAAGGCCTGTTCTATGAGGATGACTAGGTTCTGTTCCTATACCTCTAGGAGGTCGTCGGGACAATTTGTACGAAGCCCAAGAGGAGGCTGGAAACTTTTAGGAAGCCGACGGGTCCTTGTACGAAGCCCAAGAGGAGGCTATCATTCCCGAAGGAAGAGATCATTATACAAAGCCTAAGAGGAGGCTGTGAATACTTCTAAGAAGCCGTAGTGTCCTTGAATAATGCCCAAGAGGAGGCCGATGCTTTTAAGAAGCCCGTGGGTCTATCATCTCCTTTCCATTAGGAGAGATAACTCTTTTAAAGATAAAAACCACTGGTAAACGTGCGAGGTTTACTATCCAGCGATTTTTAGCTTTTAAAGAGGGTTCCTTAGTTAAGGTCCAAGATTATGACCGTAGTGGGTACCCAAACCCCGAGACATTCAAGGCAAGCTATCCACAAGGAATAGATTAAGTCAGGAAAGTTTGAGAATTTGGAAGAAACTCAAAGATGTCATTCACGGAGAATACATTCATCTTGGGGAGTAGAGCTTCTTGACGATTCCTAAGGAGGACAGCCGAAGAGAAGACTGTATCTGGTGCTCCTATTGGGGATCTAGGCGTCTATTTCTACGAATAAATGAAACGGCGTCACCTAGTTCTAGACGTAGTTGCCGGGGAAACTCGAAATATCTATACTATTATTACATAGTAGATATGAGTTTATGAAAGGAGACTTACAGTGAGCAGCCCCACAATACAGTTTATAATATGAAAGCAGTAAATAAAAGCGATAACCACTTACTCGGTTGTAGTGCTTCCATGCTGTTTGGTAAGTTGTTCAACAAAGAAAGATTGAAAATAATAGTATATTCAAAATCAAAGGAGAAAGTGCTTTGAAAAAGAAAGATTTGGGGCTTACAGCTAAAGGAGAGGCGCAGGGTTTTATCAGTGAGTGCACTGTTTGACTTTGTACAGCGGGACTTATACAAGTAACTGGGGCCCAAAAAGGTTTTCTGTACAAAGGGATGGGTCTTACACTCTCTCAAGAGGCCCAAAAAAGGTTTAAAGAAAAGAGAGGGGCTTATAACACGAGGGTAGGCCCAAATGATTTTTCGTTTAAAAATGGCGATCGTGCCGAGGTTTTCTTTTAACGCAGAGGGACTTATACAATAAGTGAGGCCCAAAATGTTTTGGTTAAAAGGGGGATTGGGTCTTACACTCTAATAGAGGCCCAAAAGTTTTGAATGGGTCTTATAGCTCGAGGAGAGGCCCAGATGATTTTTTTATTTTTAAACGGGCGACGATCGCGCCGTTTACTTGTACAGAGGGACTTATACAATGAGTGAGGCCCAAAAAGTTTTTGTACAAGGAGGGATGGGTCTTACACTCTCTCAAGAGGCCCAAAAAGTTTTGAAAATGATTTATGAGGGTTGAATTAATCCAAAACCCTAATTTGTTTTCAAAATGTATTTAATTGAATAAAAATTCAATTAAAATGATCAAAAATTGTTTAACACATGGAAAACAAATTGTGATCTTGGATTAATGCTTCAAAAATTAAGTATTGACCTACAAAATAATTAGAAAGCATTAAAAGTTGCAAAATCAATGTAGAAAAAATATTTAATATGTCAAAAACAATCAAAATATTAATTATTCACAAAAATATCAATTATATGAAATAAATAATATTTTTGGGATTTTTTGTGAAAATAAAATATTTTAACATTTTTGTGAATTATTAAAAAAAGAATCAACTCAAAATCATTAAAACTCAGAGAGAAATTAATTTTTGAATCAATTAAACAAAATCACAAAATTCAAATATTTGAATTTCTAAAAATGGCGCCAAGAACAAGCTGAAGAACACGCGCGTGTTCTTGGTTTCTCAGATTTGCATTTTCTATGCAATCTCCATGAATACGTAATCATATCATGCAATCCACATATCATTATGCTCGCCTCAACCTCACGATCATGTCTATGTACTTTAATTTCATTTAAATTAAACATACAACAAGAAATCACGAAGAGACCTCAAGAACCCTAATTTCTGCATGAAGGCTAGGATTTTTGATACACGATTCAAACAATGCAATTAATTGAGGGAAAACATTCCATGCATGATTATGAACATATGGCCAAATTATTGTGCGAGGAAATATGCATAGATTGAGAGATGACCAAGTATGTGCTTACCTCTAGGCCGTGACAGCAAGTTCAAAGTGATTTTTCATTTGGAGGTGTTACAGATGAGTGGTGATGATCTGAACAGCTTCCCTACACCCTATGGATTGTGTTTGGATGGTTGGACTTGATTGAAATTGGCTGGATCATTTTGTGGTACCTCAGCTGCACTTTGGTTGAAAATTTGAGCACCCAGCTGGTGATTTTGTGAAATTGATGTTTCAGAAGTAATCTAAGTGTTTGATCAGCCCATATGTGATGTATGTGAGGTGTGTGAGTGATTGGTTTGATTGGAATTGCTCTCAAACTCAAAACCCGATAGTGACTTGCCTTAGAAGGCAAAATTGGAGTGAAAGAAGAGATTTTGAGGAAAGCATCTGTTAGATGGCTTTGGTGTTCTCAAACTGACCACAATTGAGCTCTATTTATAGTAGAGCAAGTTTGTTTTGCAAGGAATAGTGCATGGCAGCTGGTAAGTAGGTTTGGCCAATGTTGGCAAATGAAAATCCAAGTCTCCTCTAGCCATTGACTAGAGGTTAGGGCACAGAGCTTTGGTTCCCTTGGTCTTGGATAAGTCTTGACTGATTTCAGATGAGAATGGCTCAGTCCATGCCACCTTGATGGTTTCATTGAATGCCTCATTCCAAATTTGAAGTCTTGTCCCTATTTTGGCCATTATAGGTTCAACATGTTATTTCTTGTTCCATGGACTTTGGAGGCTTGGGTCAGTGATTGTCCCCTTTAGATTCAATCCTCTAAGGTGTCCAAGTGCATAGGAGCAATTGAATTTGGCTGATTTTGGCAAATCGATCAAAGTTGCAAATTCTGCCTTGCCTTGACAGATTTCAGCAAGGCAACTTGGCAATGTTGTATCTCATGGTGTATGTTGAATTTGGCAATGTTCTTGGCCATTTTGGAAAGCTCTTACATGATACAACAACTGTTTGAACAAGTTTGGTTTTGATCTCTTTTGATTCCAAGTGAAAAATCCCCCTACATTTGGCAAAAAGTGAGGCAGAATCTGACTTAGTGAAAATTTCATTAAGTGTTGGAAAAAGTGACATTTTCACTTTTCAGCCACTTTGATCACTCCATAACTCAAAATCCTTAATGAATTGGAATGACTTGTAGTTGAAGTTTTTGTAGGTGATAATGAGGGCTACAAATCCATATTTGGATGAGAAAAAATGGCCTTGTGGTTTAGGAGTTATGGTCCTCCAAAGTTGGTACCTTTGCCACTTTATTTTTAACTTAGAAAAATTTCTAAGTTTTATGGTTACCCCTTTTACAAGTTATCTCACTTTTCTTGATTTTTCTTGATGAATGATGATTCAAATCATACATTAACATCATTTTAGGGTTAAAAATCCATTTTGGTGAAAAATCTCAAAAAGTCAAAGTTGACTTTTGTGCACAGTTGACTTTTTATCAGATGAATTCCAAACTGTGCAATTCTTTAGGAAATCAAGTCCTTGACCTAAATCAAACTTGATGGACATGTTCCATGGGTGTCATAGGGTATATTCAATTATGTATTAGGGTTTGGGAACATGTCCTGGTCAAAAGTCAAAGTTACAGTTGACTTTTCTCTTAAAACCCTAATTGTGGTGCAGATGAAATTGAGACTTGTTGCTCAAACTTCTTGGATTAATCCATTGTTCCAAATGGATCAATATGGTATATTAGAGACCCTCAAATCATGTATTGAGGTCTTGGCTCATGGTTTGTCCCAAAAGTCAACTTAGGGGTGAATTAGGTCAAGAAACCCTAATTCCTGATTTTTGATGAATGCATCCCCTGAGGCAAAATTGACTTGATGCATGGGTTCATTAGGTTTCATGAAGTATATTAGGTCATGCTTTGGATCATTGCCTTATGCCCAGATGAAAATTTTCCATCTGGAGGCCCTGGTCGACCAAAACCCTAATTTGGTGACACTAGCGATCTTGAGGCTTGATCCACCTAGAAGGGAGCATCCTTGTGCTTAAACCTTGAAGTGGGAGTCCTTTTGATCCTTTGTAGTTACTTGGGAGGTTAGACAAGTTGAAGATCATGTCATTTCTTGATTGATCCTTTGTCTGAGAACTATGAGAGGGCTTGAAACCCTAATTTTGATTGTATTGGATGCTCACCCATCTTTGGGGAGACTGATGAAGCATGATGGTTCATCCATATTGTGATGATAATTTTCACAATGATGGGAAATCTAAGTGGTCAAAATTTGGGGTATTACAGATGCCCCTATTTAATCTTCTTGGACCCGAAGGTGTGAATGACGAAGGGATTCGGGCATTCGGGGTGCAAGAGGATTAAATATCGGAATACCCAAAATTTTGATGGTGGTTATGAATGGTAGCTTACGTATTCATCTTCTTTAGCTAAGCAATGATGCTTAGAAAAGGTAAACTTCCCCTCGATCCTGGTCTCCTACCAAGAACTGGTCTCAGTCTCTTTTGAAATAAACTTCCCCTCGATCCTGGTTTCCTACCAAGGAACTGGTCTTAGTTTCTGATTTAAACTTCCCCTCGATCCTGGTTTCCTACCAAGGAACTGGTCTTAGTTTCTGATTTAAACTTCCCCTCGATCCTGGTTTCCTACCAAGGAACTGGTCTTAGTTTCTTTTGTCAATAAACTTTACTGACAAGGGACGCTATTCGTAGCGGCTTTCCTTCAAACTTCTCGCCGAATTTTCCTGGGGAGATGCCATTTGAGTGGAAAAAGTTTTGATGTCAGACTTGCTGGGGAACCCATTCGTCTGAGTTGTAGAGGTACACAAACTTCTCTGTTTTGGAGACGCCATTTGTCGATTCTACTGGGGAAAGTGAGTCTCTTGAGAGACTGTTTTCGTTTGGGGTTACATCATACTTTTCTCGGGATCTTCCCGGAGAAATGCCATATGATGGGATCCAATTTTGAGGTGCCGATGACCTTCTCATCAGTGGTTTTTCAGACCAAAACTGGCGTGCTGCCGAATCTCTGATCACGAGGCTTTCTCTGTGGATTTTCCATAATCCGGGAAAGCAAGGATATCATCTTCAATGGCGAAGAGTGATGCTTATTGAAAGTTTTCTCTGGCTTTTCAGAGGTTCAAGTTATCAAAGTGGTCAAGGACCAACTTCTTTCCAGAATTAAACTGGAAGCGAGGTTGTTCAAACACAGTATTTCCTGACGAGGCAAGAACTGACAACTCGATTGAGAGGACTTCTACCACTAGGGGACAGGACCGACTAGAGTGATAATGATGCAATATGAAATGTGAATGCAAATAAAAAATTCATGATATATGTATGTATGTGCTGACAAAACAGACGCAACATACAGACTAAGAGATGAACACAATTGGATACTCGGCCATCGCGGGGCGAAGAAGTACCGTTGATTCAAAATAGCAATTCCACCTTGCTTAGGAGAGATAGTCCCGTTGGGAGCTATGTTGATCGGGCTTAGGAGATGAGAACTCGGTCGAGGATGTCAGACGAAATAAGGTCTCTGACACAGTTGATCCCTTCATTCAGGCGAACTGGTTTAGAAGGAGTACTTTGATTCTGCACTTTGAAGTTCGCTTACTTCGGGAAAAGCGATCGATGTTCTTCTGATGTTCAACAGTCAAAAGAAATGCCATCTTTAATTTAAAAGCAGAAAAAGTTTAACAAGTAAATTTGTTTTATTTCAAGAATCGCTGATTAAGTTTAAACAACGTCGTTCTGTAAAGCTAAAACAAGTAAAGAATTACAAACAAAAGCACAAGGGCTCAAATTTTATTGATAAGATGGAGATCAGCCAAACGCGTGATTCCAAAGAGTATATACAAAGTTAGAAAATGGTAATTTACAGGGAAAATGGCTACGTTGAAACATAACGACCACTATCCTTCTACCAACTTTGAGTTCGGGACATCCTGAGCTTCCGTCGAAGATGACCTTTGACTGGAGATTTCCTCCGATAGATGATGCTGTAACTGCTGCTGAGGGACTTGCCTCTGTTGAACATAGTTACTTGCCATTATCCCTAATTTTTGCCTGGATTGTACTATGACATTTCCAATCCATCGGGATGATTTTTTTTCATGTCTCTAACTTTTGCCAGGACCGCCCTTTCGGGTTTTCAATCCACCAAGACGTTTTTTTTGGGCGAAGTATTTCTTGACTACATCAACATTCGTGGGGTAGGCAAATTCCTCTCCGTCCATGGTTGCAAGTCTCAAGGCGCCGCCTGAGAAAGCTTTCGTGACCACATAGGGGCCATCATAATTTGGGGTCCATTTGCCCCGAGAATCAGTGAGAAATGATTGCATCTTCTTGAGCACGAGGTCTCCTTTTCTGAAAATACGAGGTCGGACCTTTTTGTCGAACGCCCTTTTCATTCTCTGTTGATATAACTGACCGTGGCATAGTGCCGTGATTCTCTTTTCTTCGATCAGGTTCAGTTCGTCGTGTCGACTTTGACACCATTCAGCTTCAGTGAGCTGAGCCTCCATCAATACCCGGATTGATGGGATCTCTACTTCTGTGGGGAGCACTGCTTCCATGCCATATACTAGAGAGAAAGGGGTTGCCCCTGTTGAAGTGCGGATAGATGTTCGATAACCGTGAAGAGCAAAGGGTAGCATTTCGTGCCAATCTTTATAGGTTACAACCATCTTTTGAACGATCTTCTTGATGTTCTTGTTAACCGCCTCTACCGCTCCGTTCATCTTGGGTCGGTAGGGAGATGAGTTATGGTGTTCGATCTTGAACTCTACACACAACTCTTTCATCATCTTATTGTTCAAGTTAGATCCATTATCAGTAATGATCTCGCTTGGAACACCATAACGGCAGATGATATTGTTTTTGATAAATTGGACCACCACTTGTTGGGTTACATTGGCGAATGACGATGCTTCGACCCACTTGGTGAAATAATCAATGGCTACTAGGATGAACCGATGTCCGTTTGAAGCCTTGGGCTTAATCATACCAATCATGTCGATTCCCCATATGGAAAAAGGCCACGGGGAAGAAAGAACTTTGAGATGTGATGGCGGTACATGAATTTTGTCGGAGTATATCTGACACTTGTGACACCTCCTCATGTACTTGTAGCAGTCGGATTCCATGGTCAACCAATAATACCCGGCCCTGAGAATTTTTCTCGCCATTGTGTGTCCGTTGGCATGAGTGCCAAAGGATCCTTCATGAATTTCTTTCATGAGCATGTCTGCTTCTGGTCTGTCGACACATCGGAGCAAGACCATGTCAAAATTTCTCTTATAAAGAGTATCACCGCTCAGGAAGAAGTTTCCAGCCAATCTTCTGAGGGTTTTCCTGTCTTTTCTGAGTGCCCCAGATGGGTACTCTTGTTTCTGAAGGAAGCATTTGATATCGTGATACCAAGGTCTGTCGTCTATGACTGCTTCAATCGCGAAGATGTAAGCGGGCCGTTCAAGGCGCATGATGTCGATCTTAGGTATGTCATTCCATCGACCTACACTAATCATGGAAGAGAGAGTGGCTATTGCATCAGCCATGTGATTCTCATCACGAGGGATAGGATGAAAGTCGACTCTGTTGAAGAAGGGTAACAACCTTCTTGCATAATCTTTGTAAGGAATCAGTCCTGATTGGTATGTGTTTCAATCTCCTTTTATCTGGTTAATAACCAGGGCTGAATCGCCGTATACGTGCAAGTTTTTGATCCTTAAATCAATTGCTTCTTCGAGACCCATAATACAAGCTTCGTATTCGGCCTCGTTGTTCGTACATTTGAACGTAAGTCTGGCAGTGAAAGGAATGTGAGTACCTTGAGGGGCAACAATGATTGCCCCAATTCCGTTTCCGTAATGATTAACTGCTCCGTCAAAGATAAGTCCCCACTGGGAACCTGGTTCTGGCCCTTCACTGGGTAGCGGTTCATCGCAATCTTTCATTTTGAGATACATGACATCTTCGTCTGGGAAGTCAAACCCGATTGATTCCTGATCGTCAATCGGTTGATGAGCCAAATGATCGGCTAAACTACTTCCTTTAACGGCTTTCTGAGCGTGGTACTCTATGTCATATTCTGATAGTAACATCTACCAACGGGCAATCCTTCCCGTGAGAGCAGGTTTTTCGAAAACGTACTTGATTGGATCCATTTCGGAGACCAACCAAGTAGTATGACGAATCATGTACTGATGAAGACGTTTGGCTGCCCAAGCCAAAGCGCAACAAGTTTTCTCAAGCATTGTGTACCGAGTCTCACAGTCGGTGAATTTCTTGCTTAGATAGTAAATGGCAGACTCTTTCCTTTTAGTTTCGTCTTGTTGGCCAAGTACACATCCCATTGAGTCCTCTAGGACTGTGAGGTAAATGATCAGTGGTCTTCCTTCCACTGGAGGTGATAGGATCAGAGGATTCAATAGATATTCCTTGATACTGTCGAAGGCGGTTTGGCAATCTTTTGACCAAACGCAATCCTGGTTCTTTTTGAGTAATTTGAAAATCGGTGCACATGTCGCGGTCATAAGGAATATGAATCTGGAGATGTAGTTCAAACATCCCAGGAATCCTTTGACTTGTTTTTCAGTTTTCGGAGAAGCCATTTCTTGAATCGCCTTGACCTTGTCAGGATCAACTTCAATTCCTTTCTGGCTGACGATGAACCCTAGTAATTTCCCCGAACAGACACCGAAGGTGCACTTGTTAGGATTCAAGCGGAGCTTGAATTTTCTTAGACGTTCGAACAATTTTGACAGATGTTCAACATGCTCATCCTCTGTTCTTGATTTTGCAATCAAATCATCGACATATACCTCGATTTCTTTGTGTATCATGTCATGAAACAGAGTAGTCATGGCCCTTTGATAGGTTGCCCCGGCATTCTTCAAACCGAACGGCATTACCTTGTAACAAAAGGTACCCCATGGGGTAATGAACGAAGTTTTCTCCATGTCTTTCGGCGCCATTTTGATCTGATTATAGCCCGAGAATCCATCCATGAAGGAGAATACTTTGAACTTTGCTGTGCTGTCAACCAGCATGTCAATGTGTGGTAAAGGAAAGTCGTCCTTTGGACGTGCCTTGTTTAGATCTCTGTAATCAACACACATTTTGACCTTTCCATCCTTTTTGGGAACGGGTACGATGTTGGCTAACCATTGAGGATATTCAGATGTAGCGAGGAAACCCGCGTCGATCTGTTTCTGTACCTCCTCCTTGATTTTGATGGCCTTGTCCGGGTGAGTCCGTCTCAACCTTTCCTTTACTGGCGGACATTCCGATCTTAGCGGTAAGTGATGTTCCACGATGCTGGTATCGAACCCTGGCATATCCTGATAGGACCAAGCGAATACATCAGGGAATTCTTTGAGAAGCTTTATCAAACTTTCTTTGACAGTTGGACTGAGCAGTGCTCTGATCCTAATTTCTTTTCTCTCTTTTTCTGAACCCAAGTTTACCGTTTCCAACGGCTCTTTGTGAGGTTCAATGGACCTTTCCTCTTGTCTGAGTAGTCGGGAGATCTCTTCTGGAATTTCGTTGTCATTTTCTTCTTCAGCCTCGAATACCGGGAACTCAAAGTTGGAAGAAAGCATCAGATCGTATGTTTCACCGGGGTTTAAAACAAGCAATCTGCACGACGTGATGATTCGTGTTTAGAAGAGATAGAGAAAATGTAAGTGTGTGCAGTGTATTTATTTTACTGCTTGTTTTTATTTTTGAATTGTTTTTTTTTAGGATTACCATTTTCTGAAAAACCAAAAAGAGAAAACAACAATTAATGCGGAAATTACAGAACAACGTTATTTTATTAATGAACAAGTCGAATCTTGAAACTACAGCCCTATAAAACAAAACTCACTCGCTCTGGGCAAAGCGAAGAGGGAAATTTACAAAAAGAGAGCCCTATCAAAACATCCGTTTCACCTGGGCAGGGTGAAGGGTTAAAGATGGCAATTAGTTTGACTGATCAACGACCTTCGAAACCTCGACGGCAACCCATTGGCGGCGAACTCCTCGGTGAATCACAAAGTCTGGCACCTTCCTTGATTTGTCTTCAGAAATGACGCTGATTTCTGGTGGAGCAGGATCATTGGAATCTGTCTCCCAAGCAGAATTGTCGTAGGAGGATTCCTCTGTTGCACTTTGCATAGCATTGGACCTCTCAGCTGTATCTCCCCATCCAGTTGACTGGATATCTTCGAGCCTGATACGAGAGCTTTCGGGAGCAGTGTACTTGACCATAAAGTCGTATTTTCCACTTGGTTATCCCAAGGTGTCCCACACTTCTTTCGAACTGGAGGAGTCATCTCTCTCGATGACGTTGACCTCGGGAAAATCATAGTTGATGAATTCAAAATCCTGCGAATGTTGCGAATTCATCTTCATGTTGAGTAGTTTCCGAATGACCTGAGTGTTGATCCCATGACATGGAGGGGACACAGGTATTCTGTTCAATGACGCTCAGCTGAGTTTCATTACTCGGCTGACTTTCTTGCCCCAAGTTTCCTGGGTAAGGCTGCCACATTGGCAGACCATCCATCGGGCCATAGTAATTGTGATCAAAGTTTTCTTTCATCAGAGTGTCTTCCTCTAATGAATTTGGCGGAGCACGGCATCCTTCCGGATCACAATATCCGTAGATCATTTCGACATCTGATCTTGGAAAAAATCTCGGACTTTCTGTAGGAAAGCAAAAAGGCATGGGCACCTCTTCCTGAGACATATAGCCGTCCTTGTTAAGGTAGGACTTCCATTCTTCATCTGTGTCAGAGGGATCTTCCTCATTGATAGCATGAACTGTCTGAGACACTGGGTGAAGAAAACCTTCACTGTGGAAGAAGTTTTGAAGGGGATGAAGACTTTCATCATTGGCGGCTGTCTGAGTACAGGTCGCAGAAAAACCAAGACCCTTCTTTATTTTATTGTCAGTGGGAATGACAAGCTGTCCCCATCCTTTTGTATCGGTACTCTCGACCGCTTTGATAACATCTTTGTATGAAGAAATTGAAGTTCCTTCTTCGGATTGATCGTTCTTGCTCACCGATAGTGCTTGGAACTGAGTTCCAATAACCTCCTCGGGTTCTACACAAGCAGATGATGATAGGTTACTCACAAGCAAGGCTTGTTCCCCACAAACCGTGACAAGTTGATCGTTCTTGATGAACTTTAGCTTTTGGTGGAGGGTTGAAGTAACCGCTCCAGCCTGATGTATCCAAGGTCTTCCTAATAAACAACTGTATGTTGCCCGGATGTCCATGACCTGGAAAGTGATTTGGAAAGTGTGAGGACCAATAGTTATGGGAAGATCAACTTCGCCGATAACTGTTTTTCTGGATCCGTCGAATGCTTTGACGACGACCTCGCTGACTCTCATCGGAGGGCCCTTAAATGATAATTGCATCAAAGTAGACTTCAGCATAACATTCAGGGCTGACCCTGTGTCTACCAGTACGTTGGCTAAAGCATCGCCCTGGCAGTTAACTGTAATGTTGAGCGCCATGTTATGACGACGACCCTCTTCAGGTAATTCCTCATCACTAAATCCCAAATTATTGCAGGAAGTGATGTTAGAGACAATGCTATTGAATTGTCTGATTGTTACATCCTGTTCCACAAAGGCTTGCTCCAAGACTTTCTGTAGAGCCTCCCTGTGTGCTTCTGAACTGAGTAACAATGATAATACTGAGATCTTTGAAGGAGTCTGTAACAGTTGATCAACAATGTTATATTCACTCCTTTGGATGAGCTTTAGCATCTCATCTTTGTCTTTTGAAAAGTCGGGATTACCAGATTGACTGACTGGTGGATCAGGAATTTCCGCCTGAAGTTCCTTTTCTTTGTTGGATTCTCTAACCCCTCGGTTGAAGATTCGACCGCTCCGTGTTACACGACTGATGTCTGCAATATTCACGACGGAGGGTAATGGAATTTCCTTTCCATTCTCGATTATTATTGCACCGTATTTGTAAGAGATTGCCTTAGCTGATTCATACGGTAGTGGCCCCGGTAGATAGATGACTATGGGAACCTTCTGATTTTTTTGACCATTATAAGTAACCTTGATCCGTTCCCGGTTGGGAACTCTAGATTTGTCAAGTAGAGGGATGATGGCAAAAACATCCCTGGTCCGGTGATGACCAGAGATCGTGACAACATCCTCAACTTGCTCGGCAAGGTAGTTCGGCGATCAAATGATGGGTCCTGAACCGGGATATGGACGAATTTCTCCATGATCGACCTGACCCTGAAGAGCTGCTCTCACAAGGTAACACCCTTGGTTACTTTCTGCACAGACGCTACAACTGTCATAGTTATGTGGTGGCACCTGGCCACGCCCACTTTGAATACAATGTAACCTCACTAGGTTACCTTCCATTGATCGGACATCCTGACTTTGACGACGAGTAGGATTCCTGTTATTGATACTAATCTGCTGAGTATCTTCGTCCATATAGATTGGCATCCACCAGTGATTTAACAAGTGCTGAAGTGCCTCCTGGACAAGGGTACAACCTCGATCGTTTTCACAACCCGCTTTACAATTTTGATAGTCATGTGATATTAAGAATCCAAGTCGGACCTGCTCAGCATGTAACTCTACCAGGTTGGTATCCATTACGCGGATGTCGAAGATCTGAACCATGTTGATTTGGTAGGAGTTCCTATCATGGTAGTCTTGGATCCATCCAAGATCCATCTGACGCTGGAGGGCCTCTTGTATGAAAGAGCATCCCTGTTTATTTACCGAGCAAATCAGACAGGAACTGTAATCGTGCCGCGGCAGATTATGATACTGGCTTTGCCTTGAGTGCATCGCCACCAAGTTGACATTCATCGCACGGATGTCGTGGTTTTGAATGACGTTGGAATTCGTGTAAACCATGTTAACTCCACGAACTCGGTGCTCTTGGATCCATCCAAGATCCATTTGTTCCTGTAGAGCTGCTTGCACTACAGAACACCCCTGGTTGTCTTTAGAGCAGATATCACACTGGTGATAATTATGAGGTGGCACATGGCCATATCCACTCTGTCTACAATGCATCTTGACCAGATTGGTCCCCAATAAGAGTACATCGTGAATTTGATAGACATTGTTAGTCTCTTTCTCAATCAGATTGATGGCAGCTTTCTCGTGTTGAGGCAGCGGGTTCGTAAGAACATTAGGATTCGTATCTTTGAAAGATAAGAGCCCGCTCCTAACAAGCTTTTGCACGTCGGATTTGAAATTGAGACAAGTCTCAATGTTATGCCCTGAACCTCCTTGATGATAAGGGCATGTTTGATCCGCTTTAAACCAAAAAGACGGATTTTCCGGTACTGTAAGAGGAGACTTAGTCTGGATGTGCCCCTTAGCCAGCAGTAACGGAAACAGCTCTACGTACGTTACGGATATAGGATGAAATCCTGGTGGCCGTATTGTACGGTTGTTGTTATATGGAGGACGAGCCTGCTGAAGAGGCTGTTGTGTCCTTTGTTGGTCAGGTTGGCTCTGCGCAACCTGAGGTTGATACATAGGAACAGGCGCGGGGCCGATAGCAGGAGTAACAGCTGCTATTGGCTGATAACGTCGCCTTTGCTTTTCGAGAGAGATATTCCCAATACCTTGCTCTTTTTTCTTAGGGAGAGCACTACCGTATTTTTTAGTACCGCTCGTTGATCCAGTGTCTTTTACCAAACGTCCTTCTCGGACGGCTTCCTCAAGACGTACACCCATGCCGACCATTTCGGTGAAATCACTGGGTGCACTGGCAATCATTCGGTCATAGTAAAATGAGCTTAAGGTCTTTAAGAAGATTTTTGTCATCTTTTTTTCCTCAAGAGGTGGACAAATTTGAGCGGAAATTTCACGCCACCTTTGAGCATACTCCTTAAAGGTTTCCTTTTCCTTTTGCGACATTGATCTGAGTTGATCTCTGTCGGGTGCCATGTCCAAATTGTACTTGTATTGTTGGACGAAGGCAGTACCAAGATCTCTGAATGTACTGATCGTAGTACGGTTTAAACCCATGTACCATTTGAGTGCGGCACCAGTTAAACTATCCTGGAAGTAGTGAATCAGCAGGTCCTGATTCTCCGTCTGAGCTGACATCCGCCGAGCGTACATCACCAGATGGCTCTGAGGGCAAGAGTTACCCTTGTATTTTTCAAAGTCGGGTACTTGGAACTTGTACGGGACTTTCACATTTGGGACCAAGCAGAGGTCTACGACGTCCTTTCCAAATAGATCCTGACCGCGAATGGCTTGCAGCTCTTTCTGCATTTCCAAGAACTGCTCCTGGAATTCATCCATTCTATCAAACATAGTTTCCTTCTTACCAGAAGGTGTTGGCGGAATCTGTCCTTCCGGGACAGTGTGCACCACAGGGGGTGGTACCGTGACTACGGCAGTAAGTCTTGGCATTTCTCGAAGTTTGTAACATTCAGGAGTCTTCAGTATGCCCTGGCATCTTCGCTTTCCAGAAGTTTGTAACCTTCAGGCCCAGCGGCTTCTGTTGCGATTCCCTGATCTTCAGTGATCAGCGGAACATATCCTTCCGGGATATAGTTAACAGGCATGCCCCAAGGACGATCTTTCGGCATCCGATACCTAGGATCATACTTTTCTATGATGGGCGTTGAGGTGATCTCTGAGATCACAGTTCTTTGTAGCTGAGCTTCTGCCATGGCTTGCATGTCGTTACGAAGCTTTCTCATATCCTCTCTCAGAGCGTCGATCTCTTCTTTCAACTCTCTGTTTTCTTCCTCAAGATCATCCATCTTTTTCTGACGATTGGCCCGAGTATTATACGAATGAGACAGTTTGACTCTAGAATCGAGACACAAACGTCAGATTCGTAGGGAAGAAGAATACGCGATGTGAGAATGATGAATGCAATGATTATATTAATTGTTGTTTTTTTGGTTTAATAAAAATAAACTTCGACAATTAGATTGCAAATATCAAACACTGGGGAAACCCCTTTTTATTGAAATTCAAAGGATTACAGAAATGGAAATACAGTAGATTACAAAGTACAGAAACAGAAACCTAAACTAATGGGTCCCGAGTCCTCTCCGAGGAGAAACCGGGTGCTGATTCTAGTATCTTCCTTTTCTTTGACCGGGGCGCTTGGGCCGTTGTCGGGATGTCATTCCTTTTCCAAGTGAAAGGAGTGAGCAAATTCCTTTGGTCATCTTGATTCTCTACAGCATGCTGCTCCAAAATTTCAATTAGAGCATCTTTCTCTTTTAGTAGTTGCTGTATTTGGATACACTCTACGTCGAGGGTGCGGTACTTGTTCTTCCAAGACCTTCTTTCCTTTTGAACTTTGTTGAGAGTAACCTGAAGCTTTTCAGTTTCCGTCATGAAGTACATGACAGATTCTCTCGGCGGAAGAATTCCGTAACGAGGATAAGGCATTTTTAGCTTGAGAGCTCTGGTTTGTACCCAATGGAGATAAGGCTCCACCGAGACACAGTCCGGTTTTCCCAGAGACTCTCGTCCTTTCTTATGAACCTGTTTCCAAGCTTGCACTATTTCCATGATTCTGATTCCCTCATAAATCCTATTACACCAATCTATATCGGAATTGGTGAGAGACATGATCTTCTGCGACCAACGTAAGACACTCTTGAGATCCCAAAAAGCAGCAGACTTGGGCAAGTGAGAGATAAACCATTTGTAGAGCAAAGGTACACAGCATGTGATCTCCCCTCCAATGTACAAATTTCCCAAGTGTACAGAATGATACGCATCTGCGAGCAAAGTCGGCACAGGGTTTCCAATGAGAAAAACCTTAATAGCGTTGATATCGACAAAGTTATTGATGTTGGGAAACAAAAATAATCCGTAGGTGAGCAAGACAAAGATGCTTTCAAAAGCAGTCCCGTTCCCTATACTAGCGAAGTATAGAGCCTTTTTTGTCAAGAACTGGGCTGGCAAACCTTGGATGCCACCCTTAGTAATCATGTGAGTCTTGACCTCAGACTCGTCCAAATGAATTGATCTTGCAATAGTCTGATTCTTTGGAATTTCTTCCAGTCCAGAAAATGGAGCTCTATCAGTGATATGTAAATCAGCCAGATGAGAATACTCCTCCAGCGTTGGTGATAGCTGGTAATCTAGGAATGTGAAATAGTGATAAACCGGATCGTAGAACTGAATGAGCGCGTCCATGATCCCCTCAATCACATAGACTCTTAACAGTGGTATCAAACCACCGTGCTTGGCTCTGAAAGCCTCTGGGTTAACGATCATCCTTGCTAACCTTCTCAAATCCCCTAGTTTTGGATCCTTGAAGGTATACTGGCGAGTTCTCCTTCTACCGAAATCCATTAGCGTAATCTTTTTCTCTGATATTTGCAATCACAGTCTTAGTTTAATTTGAAAAACAGAGAGACAAGAAGAGAAGTTTTTTTTTAATGATTTAATGTTTTATTAAATGAATGCATGAATGCAGCACACAAAAACATAGAAAAAACATGGGGTCAGAGGGTCGTTGTCATGAAGTCAAGGCTCTACCCATCCCCAAAGGTTTATACTAGGGTGATTTTTGTACCTGTACTCATTATCATCAGCTCCTCCCAGGAAGGCAGACAACAAGCGGATCGCCAGCGAGTTGTGTGCAATCTTAGAGTAAGTGCCATTCACCGAGAATAGATCACCAGCCTCAAATGAGGGTAGTATCACGTAACAACTATTTCCGATAGTTTCCGCACTACGAAAGGGTTGGCTTTTCTAGGTGTATACTCAATCTTTCCACATACGGCATCACCCGCATTCCCATTAGCAGAAAAATAAACACGTATAGCATTTAGGAAAAGCAGTATATATATTTGTCCTAACCATCCTAGACCTTTAAAGCTATGAATCCTAAGTTCCTGACAGAAAATGGGTTCCCCGGCGGAAGCCCCAATCTGTGGTATTCACACAAGAGGTGAAAAGGGAAACCGTGCCTAGATCTAACTTTGAAGGGCCCCACGGTGGGCGCCATTTTTCTATAGCGAGCGATTTTGGATGCGTTTCTTAAGCGCTGGTCGCTCTCTGCGGTTGAGCTTAAACTACAGGTCGATTCATTTTTTATCCTATTGTGAGCTGAATAAGGAAGAGAAATAGATGTCTCCAATTAACCCTGCTTGCATACTGAGTTTAAACAGCGGTTTGTTAGGTTACGGATGCTATCAATGTGGGGGGGCCTTGTACTGGTTATTTGTATTTTCGCTAGTACGGTTTTCTTTTTTTTTACCTGGGCAGAAGGTTTCTGGTGGGGAACAAGGATTAGGATGTTAGGACTGATGCTTTTGAATTACTGCTTTTGAATGATGGAGATATGGAATTTGGGTTTTTTGTTGATTGTGCTCGCTAAGATCTTTTCTTTCGATCTTATGCCTACGTATTCCCGTTTACCGAAACAGGGAAATCAGAGCGTTCGTAGTTCCTCCTATTCTATGGGAGGAAATGGGTGTTTTTCGTGTTTTGGTGTCTTGTTCAAAGCCCAAGACGTGAAGCGAAAGGTGGTTTGTATCTTGTTCAAAGCCCAAGATGTGAAGCTGAAAGGTCTATTTGTGTCTTGTTCAAAGCCCAAGACGTGAAGCTGAAAGACCTCGACTTTAGAGAGAATTTGTCATCTCTAAAGAGGGGGAAGGAGAATTACTTTAACTGGGATACGCGGATCCGAGCAATGCCATAATTTCTGAAGAAAGGGTTTTAACCTGAAGGAGAAGACTTTAACTCAGTGTAGAGCAATGCCATCTTTCCTTAGGAATTTCTCATGCTAAAAGAGGGACAGTGGCATGGATATAGATGATCCAGAGGCTTGCCGCTTACAGCTATTAGATGAAAGGAAAGGAGTTGTTGATGTTTGTGTACTGTGAACGAGGCACAACTTTGATGCTAAAAGGTTGATTGGATCAACCAGTGGTTTTCTTATACAAAAGCCTAAGAGGAGGCTAATTTCCGCTAGGAAAATCATTATACAAAGCCTAAGAGGAGGCTATTTTGTGTCTCGTACAAAGCCCGAGAGAGAGGCTAAAAGTTTTTGACCCGACGATTGAGTCTTTGTGTCTCGTACGAAGCCCGAGATAGAGGCTATTGTTTGTTTGACTCTACGAGGGAGTCTTTGATACTCAACAAGAGAGTGTTTTTGTATCTCGTACGAAGCCCGAGATGGAGGCTAAAGGTTTGTTTCAGTTGAGTGACAGATCCAATATACTGATTTTTAAAAGAGAAAATCAGTTCTTATATGAGCAACACTGTACTCAGGGATTTGATCTGAGGATTGGGGTTATTTCCTTCTCTTTGAGGGAACGGGAAATCCAAAGGGTATTGAGACTGTCCGAGTCTGCGGGTTTCCTTCCTATTTAACGAAGGGGTCACTTGAGAATGTCTTTGAGACTCAAAGAAGTTAGACTGTCCAAGTCTAGAGTTTTTTTTTCTTTTGTACTATGCTTTGAGAAACAGTAGTAGACTCTATGAAAGGGCTGTTCTATGAGGATGACTAGGTTTTGTTCCTATACCTCTAGGAGGTCGTCGGGACAATTTGTACGAAGCCCAAGAGGAGGCTGGAAACTTTTAAGAAGCCGACGGGTCCTTGTACGAAGCCCAAGAGGAGGCTATCATTCCCGAAAGAAGAGATCATTATACGAAGCCTAAGAGGAGGCTGTGAATACTTCTAAGAAGCCGTAGTGTCCTTGAATATTGCCCAAGAGGAGGCCGATGCTTTTAAGAAGCCTGTGGGTCTATCATCTCCTTTCCATTAGGAGAGATAACTCTTTTAAAGATAAAAACCACTGGTAAACGTGCGAGGTTTACTATCCAGCGATTTTTAGCTTTTAAAGAGGGTTCCTTAGTTAAGGTCCAAGATTATGACCGTAGTGGGTACCCAAACCCCGAGACATTCAAGGCAAGCTATCCACAAGGAATAGATCAAGTCAGGAAAGTTCGAGAATTTGGAAGAAACTCAAAGATGCCATTCACGGAGAATACATTCATCTTGGGGAGTAGAGCTTCTTGACGATTCCTAAGGAGGACAGCCGAAGAGAAGACTGTATCTGGTGCTCCTATTGGGGATCTAGGTGTCTATTTCTACGAATAAATGAAACGGCGTCACCTAGTTCTAGACGTAGTTGCCGGGGAAACTTGAAATATCTATACTATTATTACACAGTAGATATGAGTTTATGAAAGGAGACTTACAGTGAGCAGCCCCACAATACAGTTTATAATATGAAAGCAGTAAATGAAAGCGATAACCACTTACTCGGTTGTAGTGCTTCCATGCTGTTTGGTTAGTTGTTCAACAAAGAAAGATTGAAAACAACGGTATATTCAAAATCATAGGAGAAAGTGCTTTGAAAAAGAAAGATTTGGGGCTTACAGCTCAAGGAGAGGCCCAGGGTTTTATCAGTGAGTGCACTGTTTGACTTTGTACAGCGGGACTTATACAAGTAACTGGGGCCCAAAAAGGTTTTCTGTACAAAGGGATGGGTCTTACACTCTCTCAAGAGGCCCAAAAAAGGTTTAAAGAAAAGAGAGGGGCTTATAACACGAGGGTAGGCCCAAATGATTTTTCGTTTAAAAATGGCGATCGCGCCGAGGTTTTCTTTTAACGCAGAGGGACTTATACAATAAGTGAGGCCCAAAATGTTTTGGTTAAAAGGGGGATTGGGTCTTACACTCTAATAGAGGCACAAAAGTTTTGAATGGGTCTTATAGCTCGAGGAGAGGCCCAGATGATTTTTTTATTTTTAAACGGGCGATGATCGCGCCGTTTACTTGTACAGAGGGACTTATACAATGAGTGAGGCCCAAAAAGTTTTTGTACAAGGGGGGATGGGTCTTACACTCTCTCAAGAGGCCCAAAAAGTTTTGAAAATGATTTATGAGGGTTGAATTAATCCAAAACCCTAATTTGTTTTCAAAATGTATTTAATTGAATAAAAATTCAATTAAAATGATCAAAAATTGTTTAACACATGGAAAAAAATTGTGATCTTGGATTAATGCTTCAAAAATTAAGTATTGACCTACAAAATAATTAGAAAGCATTAAAAGTTGCAAAATCAATGTAGAAAAAATATTTAATATGTCAAAAACAATCAAAATATTAATTCTTTACTAAAATATCAATTATATGAAATAAATAATATTTTTGGGATTTTTTGTTAAAATAAAATATTTTAACATTTTTGTGAATTATTAAAAAAAGAATCAACTCAAAATCATTAAAACTCAGAGAGAAATTAATTTTTGAATCAATTAAACAAAATCACAAAATTCAAATATTTGAATTTCTAAAAATGGCGCCAAGAACAAGTTGAAGAACACGCGCGTGTTCTTGGTTTCTCAGATTTGCATTTTCTATCCAATCTCCATGAATACGTAATCATATCATGCAATCCACATATCATTATGCTCGCCTCAACCTCACGATCATGTCTATGTACTTTAATTTCATTTAAATTAAACATACAACAAGAAATCACGAAGAGACCTCAAGAACCCTAATTTCTGCATGAAGGCTAGGATTTTTTATACACGATTCAAACAATGCAATTAATTGAGGGAAAACATTCCATGCATGATTATGAACATATGGCCAAATTATTGTGCGAGGAAATATGCATAGATTGAGAGATGGCCAAGTATGTGCTTACCTCTAGGCCGTGACAGCAAGTTCAAAGTGAGTTTTGATTTGGAGGTGTTACAGATGAGTGGTGATGATCTGAACAGCTTCCCTACACCCTATGGATTGTGTTTGGATGGTTGGACTTGATTGAAATTGGCTGGATCATTTTGTGGTACCTCAGCTGCACTTTGGTTGAAAATTTGAGCAACCAGCTGGTGATTTTGTGAAATTGATGTTTCAGAAGTAATCTAAGTGTTTGATCAGCTCATATGTGATGTATGTGAGGTGTGTGAGTGATTGGTTTGATTGGAATTGCTCTCAAACTCAAAACCCGATAGTGACTTGCCTTAGAAGGCAAAATTGGAGTGAAAGAAGAGATTTTGAGGAAAGCATCTGTTAGATGGCTTTGGTGTACTCAAACTGACCAAAATTGAGCTCTATTTATAGTAGAGCAAGTTTGTTTTGCAAGGAATAGTGCATGGCAGCTGGTAAGTAGGTTTGGCCAATATTGGCAAATGAAAATCCAAGTCTCCTCTAGCCATTGACTAGAGGTTAGGGCACAGAGATTTGGTTCCCTTGGTCTTGGATAAGTCTTGACTGATTTTAGATGAGAATGGCTCAGTCCATGCCACCTTGATGGTTTCATTGAATGCCTCATTCCAAATTTGAAGTCTTGTCCCTATTTTGGCCATTCTAGGTTCAACATGCTATTTCTTGTTCCATGGACTTTGGAGGCTTGGCTCAGTGATTGTCCCCTTTAGATTCAATCCTCTGAGGTGTCCAAGTGGATAGGATCAATTGAATTTGGCTGATTTTGGCAAATCGACCAAAGTTGCAAATTCTGCCTTGCCTTGACAGATTTCAGCAGGGCAACTTGGCAATGTTGTATCTCATGGTGTAGGTTGAATTTGGCAATGTTCTTGGCCATTTTGGAAAGCTCTTACATGATACAACAACTGTTTAAACAAGTTTGGTTTTGATCTCTTTTGATTCCAAGTGAAAAATCCCCCTACATTTGGCAAAAAGTGAGGCAGAATCTGACTTAGTGAAAATTTCATTAAGTGTTGGAAAAAGTGACATTTTCACTTTTCAGCCACTTTGATCACTCCATAACTCAAAATCCTTAATGAATTGGAATGACTTGTATTTGAAGTTTTTGTAGGTGATAATGAGGGCTACAAATCCATCTTTGGATGAGAAAAAATGGCCTTGTGGTTTAGGAGTTATGGTCCTCCAAAGTTGGTACCTTTGCCACTTTATTTTTAACTTAGAAAAATTTCTAAGTTTTATGGTTACCCCTTTTACAAGTTATCTCACTTTTCTTGATTTTTCTTGATGAATGATGATTCAAATCATACATTAACATCATTTTAGGGTTAAAAATCCATTTTGGTGAAAAATCTCAAAAAGTCAAATTTGACTTTTGTGCACAGTTGACTTTTTATCAGATGAATTCCAAACTGTGTAATTCTTCAGGAAATCATGTCCTTGACCTAAATCAAACTTGATGGACATGTTCCATGGGTGTCATAGGGTATATTCAATCATGTATTATGGTTTGGGAGCATGTCCTGGTCAAAAGTCAAAGTTACAGTTGACTTTTCTCTTAAAACCCTAATTGTGGTGCAGATGAAATTGAGACTTGTTGCTCAAACTTCTTGGATCAATCCATTGTTCCAAATGGATCAATATGGTATATTAGAGACCCTCAAATCATGTCTTGAGGTCTTGGCTCATGGTTTGTCCCAAAAGTCAACTTAGGGGTGAATTAGGTCAAGAAACCATAATTCCTGATTTTTGATGAATGCATCCCCTGAGGCAAAATTGACTTGATGCATGGGTTCATGAGGTTCCATGAAGTATATTAGGTCATGTTTTGGATCATTGCCTTGTGCCCAGATGAAAATTTTCCATCTGGAGGCCCTGGTCGACCAAAACCCTAATTTGGTGACACTAGCGATCTTGAGGCTTGATCCACCTAGAAGGGAGCATCCTTGTGCTTAAACCTTGAAGTGGGAGTCCTTTTGATCCTTTGTAGTTACTTGGGAGGTTAGACAAGTTGAAGATCACGTCATTTCTGGATTGATCCTTTGTCTGAGAACTATGAGAGGGCTTGAAACCCTAATTTTGATTGTATTGGATGCTCACCCATCTTTGGGGAGACTGATGAAGCATGATGGTTCATCCATATTGTGATGATGATTTTCACAATGATGGGAAATCTAAGTGGTCAAAATTTGGGGTATTACACTGTGTTGTGTTGAGAGGAAAAAGAACAACCAAATGTTTTATTTCTTAAAAATGAAAAGAATGATAAAAAGATGAGGTTGTGGTTTTTATGCATGTTTGATTTTATGATACACAATGAAAAAAAAGAGCTTGGTGTACGCATTTGCTATGAAAGTGAGGCCATTGGTGTTAACAATTTTTCATGGCAGCAGGTGGAAATATCATGTTGGTGACATTGTTACCCGTGTTGGTGTGGTTATGTGCTCATAAATGGAATACCAGTCTTACCATATCAAAATACCAACACAGGTTCCTAAGGCAAACTTAAATTCATATGTACTTGTGATGCACATAAACATATGTTTTAGGCACGGAGGGAAAGAATGAGCTCAAGCAATCAGTACACACCCCCTCAAACTTTCCTTTTTGTTTAGCTTTAATTGGTATGGCCTAGTGAACCAATAATACTTTGGGATCCTCACAGAACATAACTTTTCTTCCCCCTTACAACAATTTAAAAATTCCCCCCTTGCCAACAAGATTTCCAAAGCTTTCTTAAGGTGTTTTTTTGTGTGAATTGTTCGTGTTGATAACTGATGTGGTGTATGGTTTATTCACAAGCTATTTTTGTTATGGACAGGGTAGTGTGAAAACACATTACATAAAACTAACATATTATCAATCAAGCATGTCATATTAAAAACATAGCATCAAGGAGTGAAGTACTACTTATCCTGCCAACAAACATCCTAAACCGTTGCATGCTATAAACTGAGTAAAATGGACCATTTGAAATTAATCATGTGGGCCCTGGCACAAAGACATATTGCTTAGGGGTGTTATGAACTGGGAATGTTTTGCACACATTGCACTTTTTTTTTAACATCCTAATCATATCCACATTCCAAATTATATTAAGTGTACATGATGGCCATATGATTGTGGGAGCATAATTGGAAAGGAATAGAACAGGTACTTCACACCAACGTGACTTCCAAATCAAATCTTCATATTATTTAATTAGACTACACATGTGCATGTCTTGAGAGTGGCTTCAAACATGTAAGCTTTTATCATGACAGAACAAACAAACTAATCAAATATGACAAGGTAACCATGGCAAAGGAAAATGGTGTTATGAGTTAGTCATATGATAGAAACAAAATCTATCATCAATGCCATGGCTTTAACCAAAACTTCTTAATATGATAGAGCAGCAAGAAAGCAAGTTTGCACTTAGTTCAGTTAATAGCAGGAAGGTGAAGAAAAAGTAATGCAAAAACCTTCATGCCATTTACACATGGTGAGTACATCAACTAAGAATTACTAGTAGGAGGATAACAGAACTTGGTTACCACAATGATTTTAGCAAAACCCTCAGGCCGTTCAAACCAAAAATGTTTTTGTTCAAGCAATGATAATCAAGTATCAACAAAACAACTACACGACGGTGATATTATAGTACCAAGTACTGACAGAGCAAAAGAGTTCTCATGAATATAGCTTTCCATTCATGTCATCAGTATTCAAAATTGTAATGGTGTTAAGATAAAACTATATTGAAAATCAAAACCATATGGCCATACATCATAAAACAGTCGTTCTTTTCAACAACAACACTCTGAAAATTTTGAGTACATAAAAGAAAAATGGACATGGTAATAGAATGCACACATAGTCAAGAACATAAAGCCAAGATGATACCAATCAAAATCATGCCAACATACATTTAGGTATGTTCTCAACCTCTTGGAGAAAACAAGTATCATGTTGACAGAATACTACCAATGGAAGTGGACATACTAACATGTACTCAAAAATCCTACATGAATCTTAACACCACATCCTCAATCAATCAACTCATATGTAAAATAAAATATGGCAACATGGTTATGATCTATAGAGCATGATAATGAAAAAGAAAGGAGGATACCTAATGGAATAAATCCGCTACACCCTCAAGTATGGACTGAAACTTTCTTGGCTCTTTCCACTAGTACCAAGTTTCTAAAACGATTCCTTCCTTCTCTTCACTTGCAGCACCAGAACTTAAAGATACATTAGATTTTTTTGTGTGAAATGTTGGTGAGAAACAAATTAGAACCAAGCTGCTATTTATAGGAAAAGGTTGAGGCTTTGAAGCATTTTCCATCCATGCCCTCTTGAGAAATGCTCGTGTGAGCTGGATTTGGTTTGCTGAACCAAGAAGATTTTCAATATCTTTTATGACTGATAGGGTAAGGTCTGATGTAGGTGTGAAGTGATTGGACCATGGCTCAAGGAATAAACAATGTTTTTACTCTTGAAAAGTTTCTCTCACCTTTACCAAGTTGCACCAAAAATGAAATAACCACATTATTTTAATGCAAACAACTTGCAATTCATGGCAGAGGTCCCAAGTACCTTAATCTGGTCTCTAAACAACTGAAAGATGCAGGTCTTGGTGATTAAAGGTGGTTTAGCATCATTATACAAAAGTTGGTTACTTGAAAATCAAGAAATGAACCCCTAACTTTGGAGCTTCGTATCTCTCAGCTCACTCAATGGTTTGAGGAGTTTTGGTACTTTTAGGAAAGCCCTCAATGCCCTCTACAACGTTCAATTTTGGACCCAAGTTCTGAATCACAAGGGATCTTGGTGAAAAATGGGGTTGAAGTCAGCTAGTTCTTTAAGGCAAAAATGCCGAAATTTCTGTCTTCAGGCAGCCTAATTTCTAAGTCTCATAACTCACAAACCATGCATTTTTTGGAGAAAAGTCATATTTAACACTTTAAAGATCATGGAAAGAGCTTCCATTTGGGCTTTGAGTCACTCAATTTGGATGTGTGGTTTGGAAGTTATGACCATTTCAAAATGGCACAAGAGGGGAAAATTCCACATATGAAAAGTTTCATGAACTAAACCTTGCTTCCCTTGCAAGAAAACTCTTGGAACTTGATCTCAAATGCTTTAAATCATCAATAAGACATGTTATGATGAATTAAGGCCTTGGAGGTGTCATTTGGATCAAAATCTCAAGGATTAGGGTTTCAGTCAAAAACCCTAATTTCAATTGTGAGTGTACTGGGAGAATCTCTTATGATCTTGTTTCTTCCTTCACCTATAAGACTCATAAGTGGTCTCTACGGATGTCCACTACCATTTGTAGTCAAATCCTAGGGTTTGAGAGCAACTCTTGATCAAAATCAAGGCCAATGATCCTCTGGTCTTAACAAAACCCTAATTTGGAGGCAGGGTGAAACTGAGGCTCAAACTACTCATGATGAGAGCCAGATGACCTTGAATTCTTGTTGAGTGAGACATCTTGGATATAGGTAAGCTTCAATGGTTGATGAACCAAGCAAATCTTGACTTGACAGGGCAAAAATCTTCAGTGATTCCTCAGATTGAAACCCTAATTCCACACTTTGGTCTGGTGATCCTTTGTTGACTTGACTTGATTCAAAGTCTTGAGATCTTGGTTTTAAACAACTGGTGAATCTTTGTGAGGATTGTATGGAGCCAAAGAATACCTTAGGAGGCCTTGAATCTCTTTGTACAAACCCTAATTTCAAACATAATAGAAACAAACTGCCAGATGTGGGTTTGTTAAACAATGCATATATAATTGATCCTAAATGTCTATGCAAGATGTTATAACATCTAAGAGGTAAAATTTGGGGTACAATACTTGGTATCTGTTGAAATAAATAAGAGTAGTTCCTGAAATGCTACTTCTTATTATGTCATCATAAGAGACTATGATGATCTGATACTAAGCAGGACAAAGCAATCTATTCATCAAGGGCGGATAAAGCTTGAGCAAATGATGGATTACTCAAGTGACTCCCAAGGAAGAGGTTTCACTCAATTGTGGTGGAGTGAAAAAATGTTTAATGATGTCATAAAAGTTGACAAGGAAGATGTTGTACAAAGGAAGGATGTAAAATCTGAAGAAACTAGAATGATTAAATCAGAATCTAATGCTAAATCAAATGCCTTAGTAAGGAAGTCCAATATGAAAAAAATGTTGAATGACAAAGTGTTTTTGTCCCTGAAAGTGCCTTTCTTAGCTGCAAGAAGTCTGCTGAAGAATATGTGGTTGCATCATAAAAGGAGATGTCCAAAGGAGTTTTGACGTTTAAGGAAATGTAACAACTACTGAAGGAAGTCTATGTGACAGAAAATGATTTCATCATGTTAAGTCACAAGTGTAACATAAAGAGTACATCTAATACATGCTCTCTTATTTCCAACAACATCATATCCCGGGACATCAAGGAACTTATTAATATGACTACTGGGTGCAGTGGTAAGAAATTACTCTAGGTGAAACAGATGTTGAAAAAGTGGAATGCGAGATAAGATGTTAAGATATTTATCGCTAACATTATTAAGTCATTAGATGCAGACAACTTTGAAAAAGGGGTATGCATTTGTGAGATTCAATAGCAATCAATGTCGGGGAGTTGTGCCAAAATAGAAAAAGAGTTTCTCTACCCTAAGACCGTTTTGGCATGTAAAATAAGAAGGATTAGTTTGAGATATAACTAGGCTGGAATTTCAAGCAAGCAAAACAAACATCTTTACTTATCCTACTCTTAGATTATAGATCCTTATCTCAATATGAATCAAGATCAAGCTAGTGGGAGAAAACTTATCCAGAAGATTGAGGCTTCTAAGGAGGTTATTGATATGCTAGAGTTATGGTTGAACAAAGCCAAGAAAGCTGAAGTTGTTAGGGATCACATTACTGTTGTTGAACCATCTAGTGGAACATGCTATAAGAAGATTCTTATCAAGAATCTTAACCCTGAAAAGATAAGGAAGTTTGAGGCTATTGTGAAGAACCTATTGAATTTGGATGCAACTAATTCAGAATCAAATGAAGACCTTGAGAACTGCACATATTCAACTAGGAATGAAGATTGAAGATATCCCCCTAGGGATTTTATGATCCTGTCAGGACAGATTGGTAGTCCTTGTTCGTTGGACTTTTTTTGCTATTTAACCTTTTGTGATTGGGTTGTGTAATAATGACTGTGCATTTCTTGATGATGTTCTAGCTGTTTTCTCATGTTTCCAGGTGTGTATGTGCTAACATAACCCCTACATGACTGACCTTTTGTATGTTATTTTCTATGGATACTGATTTGTTGAAGGACTAAGTCTTTTTCAAGGGGGAGTAATGAGATGAATTTGTATCTCGGCTGTCTGCATATAAACCCGGTTGTCGTACTCCAAATTTTGACCACTATTTCTTTCTTGTTATTGACTTAAAATCTAGGTCATTGACATCTCAGGGCCCTTTATAAGGCATCTGGTAAGCCCCAGTGACCTAAAAGGTCAAAGGGGGTCATTTTTACTTTTTAGGCCCTCTTAAGGTTTTGTTTTAATTCAGGTATGTTGTTTGAAACGTTATAATTTGAGGAGTTATGCTAGAGAGATATTACCATTAGTAACTAAGACATTTTGCCTTATTAGAACATTGATAAAAAATAATAATAAGTATTAAGGGGATTATTTGTTTTAATAGCAGAGGTAAAATAGATTATAATAACGTTATTATAAGTTAAATGGGTTTAGATTAATATTATTGTTATTTATTTTATTTTTTTAACATATTAATATTAAGATATATTATCTTTATCAATTCGGAATGAATTAACATAGGGATTAATTAGGGTTAAATTAATTTTATTTGTCAAATTATTATTAACTGATATATTGTCTAATTAGAGTAATATTGAGGTTATTAGAGCTTTAATATCAGTATTAATATTATTATTAAAATTAATATTATCATAGAATTATTATTAAAATTATTATATACTCGCTAATGTTGTTTTATTTCGAATAAATGAAATGACATAGTTGTTAGCAAAAGAATTATGAGAAGTTACATGGAGGAAGGTCATGATTTCAAACCCCACCTTCCTCACTTTAGTATTTTTTTCTCTTTTTATTTTTCTAACTTTTCTATTCTTAAAATCACAAAAATTGCGTACTATATGAATTCCTGTTTGGATTGCGATTTGGGGTCTGAATGAATTATTTTGTGTTTTTGTTCTAAAATAATCATGTATGTGTGTATATAATTAATCTGATGTGGTATGCATTTAGTTTTGTTTTTTTATACGATTAACTTCAATTAGGTTTTGCTAGGTTATTATTATTATTAACAAAAGAAAATAAAACAACCTTTTGTAATTAGTATTATAAATTTTATTTTATATCATAAATCTTTTTAAATTATAAATCGTTTAATCACTAAAACCTTTTTTACAGTAATAAACCAATATCATATAAGTGATAAAAAAATCTATTTGGTTTTAAATAAAAACTAGTAAAGGACCCGTGTTCGCACGGGTCACACATACTCGTTTACCCGCATTTATAATAAAAAATTATCAATCAATTGTAATTTATCAAGTCATTTTAAGTTTTTAATAACATTTCAAAAAAAATATTATTTTATCATAGCAACTGGAATACATGCATAGGATGCTCCACACTTTGGCAAGAAACCCTGATTTCAACTTTCACCCAAAATGTGAAAGGCTTAACATCATTAATTTGTTCTTTGCTGATGATATCATGCTATTTACTCGAGGAGATGCAGGTTCATTGCAACTAATTATGTAGAAAGTCCAGGAGTTCTCAGCTTCCACAGGGTTAAGTATTAGCAGCACCAAAAGCAAACTCTATATAGGAGGGGTGGATGAAGTAACCAAACTGCAGCTTTACCAGGTCACAGGCCTTACTAGTGGAGTGATGTTGTTTAAATACTTGGGAGTCCCTCTCAATAATCGCAAGATATCTGTCAAGGACTGCCAGCCTTTGATAGATAGAATGCTCAAAAGAATTCATCATTGGAGCACCAAATTACTATCATATGTTGGGAGACTGCAACTCGTGAAAAGTGTGCTCTTCTCCATAGCCAACTATTGGATGCAAGTGTTCCCATTGCCCAAGAAAGTAACTAGTCATATTGAGAGCATATGCAGAGTATTCCTTTGGACTGGGAGAGAGGAAAACAATACGAAAGCCCCCATTGCTTGGGACAAAGTTTGTGACTCGGTTGCGACAGGCGGCATAAATATCACCTCTCTGAAGGAATGGAATGTGGCGACCATTGGGAAGTTGCTTTGGAAGTTATGGACAAAGAAAGACATCCTTTGGATCAAGTGGCTTCACACGTATTTCATCAAAGAGACCCACACTGCACATTATGTTCCTGACTAGAAATGTTCTTGGATCATTAAGAGCATCTTCAAAAACAGAGACACTATTACTGCATCTAATACTTGGCACAATCTGTTAACTGCAGAGAAGTATAATACCAGGGGGTGTATCGCTACTTGAGAGGAGATAGACTCAAAGTAGAATGGAGCGGCATGATGTTTGAAAACATTGCAAGACCAAGGGAAACATTCACCACTTGGATGGCTTGTCAAGGGAGACTAATGAAAAAAGATAGAATCGCTAGAATGGGGATCCATACAGATGGCTGTTGTATTTTTTGTTCGCAACCTGAAACAAATGCTCATATCCTCTTTGAGTGCGAAACAAGCCAACAGCTCTAGCAGCAAGTAATGCAAATGTTCAACCTTGCTCTCCCTGCTCGAAGAACCATAGATTTTTGATGGCTTATAAGTGCAACTAAGGGCAAGGGGCCAAAGAAACCCTAATATCTAAAATTTCTTTAGATTGAAAATTATAAATTCAAACACCCACAACAGTAAACTCATTAATCTGTTTTCCTTTTTTCTAAATGTTTTAAAGATAAAACCTAAGCCCTTTGATTTGGGAATGCATGCAAACATAAATATCTGTTCCAGAAACTATTAACAGTATTCGAACATACCTCATGTTTTGGTCATCATCAGACGAAATGTATCCACGATAAGGTGCACTCGATTCTGCCATTGAAGAAATTTCTTCTGTGGGTGCTCCTATTATGAAAGGAGTAAGAGAGGATCGAGGATGAGTGAAAAATTAAAGTTAAAGAAAAAAACCCTAAAATGTAAATGTAAGTTAACCTTAGGGGAGCCGGTCAATAACCCATTTTCTTTGATTTGCATTAAAGACAGTTGTAAATTATAACGTTTCATGTGAAAAATATTCTCCACTATTTACGGAATCACTTTTACTATTCCAATGCCAATATCACACACATTCATTGTTTATTGAAGGATTCAGTGGACAAGATATTTTTGCATATCAGGTTTCAATTAACTTTCAAACTTCCAATAATAAATTTAATACGAATTATGTATGTTCTGCCTTTTTAGTTTCAAATAGTCTTTAAATCTATAACATAATTTATTGTCTATTATTTAAAATATATATATATATATATATATTTTAATTTACTTTAAAAAATGTATATTTTAATATATTTTAATAAATATATATATTCTATCTCACGGGTCATTATCAGCACAATACCTATTTTATTATATATTAATATTAAATGAAGGCTCTGCAGATTTGACCAAATTTTGGTAAAACAGGATGTTCCAACATGAAGAAGTCTGATGGAAGAAGATATGTCAGACAAGATGTCCTAGCTTGTGTATCGACATCTTGACCTGATATAGCAGGTTATTGCGAATCTGGTCCAAGATTTAAGGAGCAATCAGATCATGGATCAAGGAAAAAATAAACAGATATTTCGAAGCCCATGGACTGCTGAAGATTATAAAAGACCAAGACCTAGGTTAGACTGTTTAAAAGAGAATTCTTATTACACTACTATGGAACAGACCTTTAACAACGATTGAGAAAAATATATAACCACGCAGGACCAGGCGTTGTTATGTAGAGTGTGATTGTATATATGATACTTACAATTACGACCTTGTAACCGTTGTAATAAACTAGAAAGCGCGCGCCCTATCACATCGGTTTATCCATAAAATTGTTATGATAAAGTGATGGTCCTAGGTTCGATTCCCAACTGTGTAGTTTTGTTTTTAAGTTTTTTACTGGACAGCACACGAGTTATTATAACGGTTATGATAAATAACCATTGTAAATTTTTTTGCAGAATTTACAATTATATCCTGCTTTTATAATTTATACCAATTTTTAACCTATATTACTGTTCACCATATCACAGCAGAAAATACAACACAGATTTGTGATAAAGTTATAATAATATTAATTGTATTATATTCATGATACACCATAACATCATCACATGAATCTTATGTAACAAATACATCAACCATTACACCATCAGTAAACATACAAACCTAATCAACTATAACCAAATTTGTCATTACAACAAATGTAATGAACACTAAAAAGAAAAAAAATCCAGGTAATTCAGGATCTTCACCTTCAACATCAATTCGACATCCTTGGCTTTGTAGGTGTTAACAATTCCCTTCTCCTCATTCAAGTTCTTCACTAGTGAAGAAATTATTTGTTTTACTCTAGGATCCATCGCGTCATCCAACTTAGCAAAGTGAGAGCATTGTTTGTATCCTTGAATCTTATATATCCCACAACCATAGAAACGGCAGCCTGGGTTCGAGTCGGTCCATGCCGTCATCAATGGAGCGTTTAGACCACACTTGCATACGTACCTTGAACAATTTGAGGACCTGCTTCCATGGCTACACCCGGATTGCTGAGACATTTTAATGGAAAGATTTGATGAAAAATTTATGGAAAATAATGAAAAAAAAGTATACGGTGAAACTTTATGGAAGGATTTACTGAGTCGCTTTCCTATTTCATCTAGTTCATGAAGCTATGAAAAAAAAAGCACAAGGTGAATAAAGTTAACACAATAGCTTCATACTTCTTGTATTTTTCTTCATAGCTACACAAACCATATGTAACATAGCGAAAGTATACTTCTTGTATTTGTTAAGGTGGTGATGATGGATCTGAAAAAATGAGAACATTCAAGAAAACAAATTAGAACCCATTTTTAGCAAGACAAGTAAACGAAATCGAAGCATAAGTGTAATGAACGAACCTGAAGTTAGCGATTAGTGAAGACGAATCTGAAGATATATCTGAAGGTTGAAGTATGTTTAGAGTTATGTTATGAGAGAGAAGAGTGAAATATGTTAGGGTTTTCTTTTGAGAGAAACGACTGCTATGTAGTGAACGATAGATACGTTCGCTTATATACTAAAAAATATCATTTTTCATCACGGTTAGAAATTACAACCGTCATGCAATTTTCAAATTTTACAATGGTTGTTTAGTAACACCGTGGTTAAATATCTTGGTTAAATAATTTTCAATTTTCAATTTTTTTTAAAAAGTCCTATAACAACGGTTGGTTTATTAACCATTGTAAAATCATTTACAATTTAATTTTTAAATAATGGACTTAAGTGACACACGCTTAATGTAGTCTAAAAAATTGAAAACG
The DNA here is from genome assembly GCA_022829125.1 of Lathyrus tuberosus. Classification (NCBI taxonomy): domain Eukaryota; kingdom Viridiplantae; phylum Streptophyta; class Magnoliopsida; order Fabales; family Fabaceae; genus Lathyrus; species Lathyrus tuberosus. The sequence continues at coordinate 15,369,211 of JALAZF010000091.1, forward strand.
TGTATTCGCTGGGGATTGAAGCTTGCTACAAATCATATATTACTACGCTGTTATTAGACAACCGTAGTAATAAATCATGCTACTCACTGATGCGCAAACATTACGCAAACAATGTAACCTATTACAATGGTGTAAATGAATCCTTTGTAAACCTGGCGTTGTTGTTTGCGTGTTTTGTAGTAGTGTTAAGAGTTTTGTAAAGTAGAAAATAAGGATTCAGGGTTTTGAAAGTCGTAGGCTTTCTTGTGTTGTAAGTCTCCCTTTGTATTGATTGGATACATTGTGGTAGACATATCTAGTTATATAGATTCAGAAACTGTGAGGTAATGAATTTTATATTATTCTTGGATGAAGCTTTGAAGCAAATCCAATAGAATCCGAGTAGGATTGTTATTTAATGTTGCTTGGCTGAACTTTACATTGAAAGAGGAGTCTTTCAAATAGGATGATGCAGTTGCTGTCGATTGCAACTGTTAGGTATCACAAGCGGTGATTAAGGGAGTGATATAGGTTTCTCTTATCAATTATATGGGACTTCTAATGATAAAGTTTTCATTGGGTAGAGATAGGTAAACTAGAGGTTGTTTACTGTAAACCAGAGGTTGTTTACATAAAACTATACTACTGATAGTGGATTCTTCTTTCTGGCTTGGTAGCCCCCAGATGTAGGTGATTTGCACCGAACTGGGTTAACATATCTTGGGTTATTTATCATTTTGCAAATTTACAGTTCAGTATTTTCTTATTGATTAACATGTTATAACAGATGTTGAAAAATATGTCGTGATTCTGTTGCTGATATTCAGAGTACCAGCTTGATTATTCTGCCCTTGTTTTAAAGTTATGTAGAGAACAATTTCGTGACATGTTGTTAGGACATCTGTGATCTGCTTTGCCAAAATTTCAATTGGTATCAGAGCAGGCATCCTGTCTGTTTCTGGATGCGATCTTGGGAGATACTTTCTGGTTCTTTAAACAGGGTGTGTCTTTGTGTGACCAGAACTTTCATTATGATATTTTCAAAGGTATTGGATATCTAGAATGATTGGTATTGGATCAAGAATGACAACTACTATTTGGTTGTCTTTTGCTACTGTGAATATGCTCCAGCTACTGCTGGTGAAGAGGTTCTTCTTTGAATGATGTCTCATAAGATGTCTTGACATCTTGACTGAAGTTTGTTGAAGGTGTTCTTTGTTTGTCCGCTGCATGTGTTTCTGATGAAAAGACCTTGGTAAAGCTAGATTGAAGACTCTGTTCATGAAGGTGTCAGCATCTATTGAAGTTCTAGCCGTTCCTGTAACACCCTAAACCTCCGCGACAATTAATAATAAAACATCAGAGAAAATTCAATAAAAAATTGTAGCAATTAGGATGTTACTACCAATATGCACCTGCTCAGATAATTAACATGTAACACATAAATCTTATCATTCAAATCATCTTCAATAAGCAGCGGAAACTTCACCGAAAATTACAATTAAAACATAACATGTTTAATTCTATTATCAATCAAATAAAAGCCACAACGAACAATAAAACAAATAACGACAAGTGTTTCGAAACCCCAGTGTTGCATATCAGAGCAAACGCCGACACAGGAAAATAAAAGAGAAGACTCCATCTTCACTAACTTCAACTCCGCACTAATCCTACTTATCTGCATGTTACCCACGTAGAGGTAACATTCAAACAGAAGGGGTGAGATTCTCAATCAATATAAGAAATGTATAATATAAGTATGAAAGAACATAATCCATAGACAGCTCACCCTATCATCACAACATCAACGAAACTACCATTTCACACATACAACAGATAATTCAACGATTCACAATGTAATACAATATGATGCAATGCAATGAGACCCATTACTCGAATCAATGCATGTGGTACCAATTCGATCCCTGTTTCATGATCATAATTCCCGTCGAAATTTCCACAATAGTCGCTCACACCCCACATGGGCACACGACCTCTGTGATCGCTCACACCCCACATGGCCACACGATCACCTCCTCCACAACAACGACAACATGATTCCTTATTAAGGAATCCCGATAAGACGCTCACACCCCACATGGGTACATGACTTATTGCACAACTGATGCAACATGGCATGCATACAACAACAACATACTACGACAACGAAATGCATATGACTAACAATGCGTAAAATACATCAAACTACAATATGGCATGCATACAACAACAACAACAACAACATACTTCGCCATTGAAGATGATATCTTTGCTTTCCCGGATTAAGGAAAATCCCCAGAGAAAGCCTCTTAACCAAAGACTCTCGACAATACATCGGTCTTTCTCCAAAGAAACTCGATGTTAATAAAGTCACCAGTACCTCAAAATTGGACCGAATCACATGGCCTTTCTCTAAAAGAATCTTGCAGAAAAGTGTGACCTACCCAAGCAAAGAACAGTCTCTCAGAAGACTCGTTTTCCCCAGTAGAGTCAATAAATGGCATCTCCAACAGAGAAGTTTGCACAACTCTACAGCTCAGACCAATGGGTTTCCCCAGCAAGTCTAACATCAAATCTTTCTCCATCAAATGGCGTCTCCCTAGTAAAACTCGGCGAGAAGTTTGATGAAAATCGCTACGAATAACATCCCTTGTCAAGAACAGGAACTTGACAAGAAGAAACTGAGACCAGTTCCTTGCCTGAAGACCAGGATCGAGGGGAAGTTTATTTCAGAAACTGAGACCAGTTCCTTGGCTAAAGACTAGGATCGAGGAGAAGTTTATTTCAGAAACTGAGACAAGTTCCTTGGGTGAAAACCAGGATCGAGGGGAAGTTTATTTCAGAAACTAAGACCAGTTCCGTGGGTGAAAACCAGGATCGAGGGGAAGTTTTACCTTTTCTAAGTATCAACACTTAGCAAAAGAAGATGAACGAGCAAACTGCCATTCATAACCACAGTCAAAATTTCTAGTATTCTGGTATTTAATCCTCTTGCACCCTGAATGTCTGAATATCTTCGCCATTCACACCTTCGGGTCCAAGAATATTAAATAGGGGCATCTGTCATACCCCAAAGTTTGACCATCAAGATTTCACATCATTGTGAGAATCATCTACACAATATAGATATACCATCATGTCTCATCAATCTCCTCAAAGGTTTTTGAACATTCACTACAATCAAGAATTAGGGTCTTGGACCCTCTCAGAGCATTTTAGACAAAGGATCAATCAAGAAATGACATGATTTTCAACTTGTCTAAACTTTTAAAACACTCATGAAGGATCAAGAGGACTCCCATATCAAGAATCAAGCACAAGAGTGCAACATCTCAGGCTAATGAGGCCTCAAGATCGCCAGTGTCACCAAATTAGGGTTTTGGCCGACCAAGGCCTCCAGATGAAAATTTTCATCTGGGCATAAGCCAATACTTCAAAGCATGACCCAGGATGCTCCAAGGGACCTCATGGACCCATCATCAAGTCAAAGTAACAACAGGGGGAGCATTCCTAAAAAATAAGGAATTAGGGTTTCTTGACCTAATTCATCCCTAAGTTGACTTTTGAAGTAAGACATGAACCAAAACCTCAAGACATGATTTGAGGGCCTCAAAGACACTATGTTGATCCATTTGCAACAGTGAATTAGCCCAAGAAGCTTGATTCACAAGTTTCAATTTCATCAAGATCACAATTAGGGTTTTGAAGAAAAAAATCAACTGTATCTTTGACTTTTGACCAAGACATGTTCCCAAACCTTGGGACATGATTCAAGGCACCCTTAAACACTAATGGAATTCATCCATTAGGTTTGAACTAGGTCAAGGACTTGATTTCATAAGGAATCACACAGTTTGAAATTCATTTGATAAAAAGTCAACTGTGCCTAAAATCAAGTTTGATTTTTTGGAGTTTTTCACAAATATGGTTCCCCTAAGTCCAAAACAATACTAATGTATGATATTGATCATAATTCATCAAGAAAAATCAAGAAAAGTGAGGTTTCTTTCAAAAGGGGCAACCATAGGAAACTTGAAATTTTTCTAAGTTATGGAATAAAAGTGATTTTGTACCAACTTTGCAAGGTCATATCTCCCAAACCCTAAGGCCTTTTTCTCCCATTCAAAGCTCAAATGAAATTTCATCTTACATACTTTAAATATGTCAACTAAAAGAAATTCCAAATCTTCATGGATTCTGAGTTTTGGATTGATCAAAATCACGAAAACATGAAAATGTCCACTTTTCCAACACTTAGAAAAATTTTCATTAAGTCAGAATCTGTCTTACTTTTTCCAAAATGTAGAGGCATTTTTCATTATGATCCAAGGGGATTCAAAACCAATGGTGGACATCAAAGTTAAAGTACATTATACAAGCTTTCTAAATTTACCAAGAACTCCATCAAACTCCATTTGAGCTAGGAGTTTTGGATCTTCCAAGTTGCCTTGCTGCAACTGTTTTCATGACAGGCTTTGGTACAAACTTGTACCCCACGATTCCTTAGACTGATTTTGAACACTTTGATCATTGAAATTCTGTTCAATTACAACACAAATGGGTGGATGATCTGATCCATAACACAAAATGCCAAAGACCTAACCTTCCATGTGAAAAATCATCATGAAAGGAATCTTGAAATTCAAATTTGGCATCAAGCATTAAAGTGATACATTGAGGTGGCATGAATGAACCACAAACCAGTCTAAATGAGTCAAGACATATCCAAATATCAGAGGACCTAAACCTGCAAAGTTTGGTACAAGTCAATGGCTACAGGAGACCATTGACCAAGGAACCAAGGCATTCAATACAATCTGATCCAATCATTATTGATGCCAAAACAAACTTGCTCTACTATAAATAGAGATCATTTATGATCAGTTTGAGTACACCAAAGCCCCCAAACTGAGGCTTTACTCAAAATCTCTCTTTCACTCCAATTTTGCCTTCTAACTCAAGTCACCATCGGATTTTGAAATTGAGAGAGATTCAAACCAAACCAATCATGCCAACACCTCATAAACATTATATTTAGGTGATCCAAATACTAAAGCAACATCTGGAACATCACATTCACAAAATCATCAGTCAACTGCTCAAGTTCTTGATAGAGTTGCAGTTGAGGTACCATATCAAGTTCCAGCTCATTTCAAACCACACCAAGCATTCAAACACATCCCTTGAGGCATAAGGATGTTGTCCAAATCATTGGAACTTGTCTGTAACACCTCCAAGCCAAAATTCGATTCTCACCTGTAGAGGTAAGCCTCAAACTTTACAACTCAATGAATCATGCATCATAAACATATTTTGCAATTACCATTGTGTTTCTGAATGTTTGTAGATCATTTACCCTCAATCAAATATTGTTTATAGTTCGTATATAGGATTTCATTAAGCTCTTGCAAATTTTAGGGTTCATCTGGTTTTACCAAGTTATCTTTTGATTCAATTAATTTAAACAAAATTGAATATTGCCATTGTATTCCTTCTTTAAAAACGCACGATTTTCATATTTGGATCATGTGAAATGGTTGAGAAACGAGTGAGATATGCTGCTTCACGTATCTTGCCCAAGGCAGAAGATGGCCATGGCGCCATTCTTCAGGTTTTCAAAACCAAGTTTTCTATATATTATTCAATTGCCACAATATAACTGAATTGACATTGTACCCCAGTGGAAACACTAGTATTTATGTGTGTGTGAGCAAGCGAGAGGTCTGGGGTTCGAATCCCCCTCGCCCCAGACCTTTTGATTTTAATTTTTAACCATTTTCAAAGGAATTCTTCACATATTATATACCCTTGTCATTCTCATCAGCCCACACACATGGCTCAAATGGTAGAATTTTAAACTTTCCACCCTAAGGGTGTAACACCCTTTTCTACCCCCATAATGTTGCAGCAGAAACAACTCAAATATCAGAGTAAAGCATAAAAATCACCTCAAAGGGTGCACATTTCTCATTAAATCAAAACAACACAATTGCCCTGTAAACAAAAGGGTTTTCCTCAAAATAAGTCAAAAAGCCTTCACATGGCAGCGGAACTCAAAATTTTCAAATAAAAGGTTTTCAACAAAAGGCCCTCAGAAGTAGTAGCAGAACCACCAAAACATCAAATAACAACAAATAAATCAACATGATTCAACTCGACGACCCAACCCAATGTTACACTATCAGAGCAAGACCCTCTACATCGACCAAAAGCAAATAAACTTCAAGGTCCTTGAAAGCATCCACGGCTAAACCTGATCACCTGCACGTTACCCACGTGGAGGCAACATTCAAACATGCAGGGTGAGTAATCACAATTCATAATAATCATTATAAAATTAGATATACATAAAATGGCATTATCTTCAAATACAACATCATCAGGGTCCTCATCAAAGAAAACATCAGGAATCACTATATCACAAATCACATCAATGTCACATAAAATGCAATGCATAACAAGACTCATGCATGTGGTACCAATCGTCATAATCGATGGACACTAGGCCATCACCCCTCCAAAGATCCCCGTCAATAGGATCGATTCCTCTTAGGAACCGGAGCACGTCATAATTACCTCATATCCGCACAATGGGAATGAAGCGTCGTCACAGAGTATGCATATGAATACATGATACACAATTGTCAATAATCATCATCGTCAAACCATCATTATGTGCATCATCATTCATCAAAACATCATGTTCGTCATGTCATCATTTATTCATCAATACATCATGCGTCATCGTCTTATCATCATACATCATACATAAACAACTCATGATCATCAATACACGTCATAGTAATTCATATCTTCAAGTAATCATCATACATCAAATATACACTGTTCATAATCACCAATATTTTCATGAAATTCATATCATCAATTACTCGTCAAAACATCACGAAATCATCACATCATAATCATCATTAACGTCACTAACATCATGGTAAAGCATCATAAAAATCAGAGCATAAAAACATCAAAACAACACAGCAACATAAACAGGATTTTGCGAACAACAGACGTTCGCTCCAGGGTTTGCTAGGAAAACCTGTTGGCTACAACCTTCGCTTAGCAAAGCGGCCAGCAAACCCCACATACCCCACACCAAGACACAAAAAATTCACCATCTGTTATATTCGCTAGTTTGTTCGCTTAGCAAACCTACTCGTTAACTCCTTCGCTTAGCGAGGTTCCCAGCGAATCCCCACTTCTACTCCAGAATCATCTCAGTCTCCACACTCAGGTTATCACGCACTCGTTGCGCTGTTCGCTTGGCGAACCGTGGCGAACATTCGCCTAGCGAAGCGATGGTTCACTTAGCAAACCTGCGATTACAGAAAATCGCTGCTACTCATCAGTAGCTCTACAGCCTCAAAGGTACCTGCGATTACAACTTGAAATGACCCAAAAACATCCCTATAACAGTTCTATTACATTACGGAGATCAACGGCATAAAACCTACGTCTATTAGGTCGATTTGGGACACTACGGGAACCTTAAATTCCCTAAACCTTCAAAACTCTCAAGCTTCCTATAAACTCCATAAATCCCTTCACCACAAGATTGAAACTACAACAACGGGGAAATCTGCCCCAAAGGTCTATTTTTATCCGATTATATTCAACCCTTAATAATCGATTCACAAAATACCTTCAAATCATCAATTCGTCACAAAAATCCCATAAACCCTCAAACACAAAACAACCACTTCAATTACATTGAATCCTATAATGAAAACAATGAAAAGTAATTACTCCCCATACCTTAGATTGTCGATCCAAAGTGTTCTCTCTTGAGCCTTTGGAAACCTTCACGAATTCCTCGCCCTTTCCCTTTTTCCTCAGAGCTCTCCCTTTTTTCCTTCTTTTCACGGTTAACCAATAAATGAACCCTATTCTCAAAATCCTCCTTTTATATTCACACTAACCCTTGGGCCTCAAAATTTGGCTTTCTCCATAATGCCCTCACTAATCCTCCTCAAATGTCCATTTCGCCCTTAATTCCTCTAATATTATTTAAATTAAATAATAATACAATACATTCCGTAATATATACTATTATTTAATTAATTAACTAAAAATTCTCAAAATCACCTACATCCACCCGAATCACCAAAAATTCACCAATATTCACGAATATAATATTTAAATAAATTAAATAAATATTCTTACGAAATTTGGGGTGTTACAACCCTCCCCCACTTAAAGGATTTTCGCCCTCGAAAATTACCTCTAGGAAATAGAGTCAGATACGACTCCCTCATCTGATCTTCACGTTCCCAAGTCCAACTTTTGCCAGCTGGTCCACCCCACAACACCTTCACCAAAGTTATGTCTTTACCCCCGTAATTACTTCGTCTCTCGACCATCTACGTGCACAGGCAATGCTTCCACAGTCAGATTATCCCTGACTTGTACAACATCCATCTGAATCACATGCGACGGATCCGGAATGTACTTCCTCAACTGAGACACATGGAACACGTCATGCAAATTTGCAAGTGACGGCGGTAAAGCAATTCGATAGGCTACCTCTCCTATCCTCTGAGATATCTGATATGGACCAACAAAACATGGAGTGAGCTTCCTAGACTTCAAAGCTCGACCCACACCAGTCATTGGCGTCACCCTCAAAAACACATGATATCCCTCTTGGAATTCAAGTGCTTTCCTCCTTTTATCATGATAGCTCTTCTGACGACTGTGCGAAGCTTTCATCCTCTCTTGGATCTTCTTAATCTTCTCAGCCGTCTCTTGCACAATTTCAGGTCCGAGTACAGCACTCTCGCCCGATTCATACCAACACAACGAAGTCCTACACCTTCTCCCATACAAAGCTTCATAGGGCTCCATTCCAATACTAGCATGAAAACTATTATTGTACGTGAACTCAATCAACGGTAAATGGCTATCCCACGATCCTCCATGATCCAACACACAAACATTCAACAAATCCTCCAAAGATTGGATAGTCCTTTCTGTTTAACCGTCCGTCTGCGGATGATAGGCGGAACTCATCCTCAACTTAGTACCCAACGCATCTTGCAAACTCTTCCAAAACATCTATGTAAACCTCAAATCTCTATCCGACACAATATTCGAAGGTACCCCATGTAATTTCACAATCTCCTCAATTCCCATCTCAGCTAGCTTCCGCAAGGAGTGATCAATATTCATCTGTAAGAATGGGCCGATTTAGTTAATTCCTCCACTATCACTCCACAAAGAATCACTCCATTTCCCAGTCTTCGGCAATCCCGACACAAAAATCCACGGACATACTATCCCGTTTCCATTCTAGAATACTCAACGGTTGCATCATACATAAGGCTTTGACGCTTAAACTTCAACTTCTGACGAGTTAAACACGCATAAACGACCTCTGCAATATCCTTCTTCATAGAACACTTTCCTCAATCTCTAGAACATCTGGAACCCACACTCTATCTTGAAACCTCATCACACCATTCTCATCAATCCAGAAGTCACCTCTGTTATCTTGGTTAATCAAAGTCATTTGGTCAACCAACTTTAAATCAGACTGCTGTCCCATTCTGATTTCTTCCAGAATACCACTCGTCAACCTCAATATTCCCAACTTCACACTGTCAGGACTCACTTCACATACCAGACTCAAATCTCTGAATTGTTCAATTAATTCCAATTCTTTCACCATAAGCATCGACATATGTAACGACTTTCTGCTCAATGCATCGGCCACTACACTTGTTTTGCCCAGATGATAACTCAAATCAAAATCAAAATCCTTCAACAGCTCTAACCACCTCCTCTGCCTCATATTCAATTATTTCTGATTAAATAAGTACTTCAGACTTTTATGATCACTGAACACTTCAAATTTAGAGCCAAATAGATAATGTCTCCAAATCTTCAACACAAACACCACAGCGGCCAATTCCAAGTCATGTGTAGGATAATTCCTCTCATGAACTCACAATTGTCTTGAAGCATAGGCCACAACTTGTCCATTCTGCATCAGAACTCCACCAAGACCCATCCTCGACGCATCATAATACATCACAAAAGATTCACTCAAAATTGGCAACATCAACACTGGAGCAGTAGTCAATCTCTTCTTCAATTCCATGAAACTCCCTTCACAAGTTACATCCCACACAAAAGTTTGACCCTTTCGAGTCAATTGAGTCAAAGGTAATGCCAACTTAGAAAAGCCTTCTATAAATTTGCGGTAGTAACCTGCTAATCCCAGAAAACTTCGTATCTCAGTAGCAGACTTCAGAGTCTCCCACTGTAACACAACATCAATCTTTGAGGGATCAACATCAATTCCACCACTTGCTATCACATGGCCGAGAAAACTCGCTTCCTTCAATCAGAACTCAAACTTCGATAAATTCACCTACAACTTCTTCTCTTTATACACCCGCAACACAGTCCTCAAATGCTCAGCATGCTCTTTTTCAGATTTAGAGTCTATAAGAAGATCGTCAATAAAACCCACTACAAACTTATCCAAATACTCAAGAAAATTCCAATTCATATACTCCATGAATACCAGGTGCATTAGACACACCAAACGACATCACAGTATACTCATAGTCACCATACCTCGTCCTGAAAGCCGTCTTCGGAATATCATCAAGCTTAACACAAATCTGATGATAACCCGACCTCAAATCAATCTTGATAAACACACAGGTATCTACTAACTGATCCATCAATTCCTCAATCCTCAGAAGCAGACACTTATTCTAGATCGTCACTTCATTCACATGTTTATAATCCACACACAATCTCATAATACCATCTTTCTTCTTCACCGACATCACAGGGGCACCTCGCAGGGAAACACTCGGTCGAACAACTTCCTCTCAAGCAATTCTTCTAGCTATTCCTTCAATTCACTTATTTAGAAACATGCATTCTGTATACAAACACCGACATCGAGCATTGCATCGAGTACCAGGTTGATAGCAAGTTACACTCCACACTACAATGGTAAATCACTGATATCTCTTGGGAACACCACCAAATAGTCACACACCATAGGTAGCTCACACACCACCACATCCCTTATGCGTTCCAATAACACCTTTGCACCATCTTTCACAGACCCACCCACTTGCTTCACAGAACAAACAACTATTCACCTTCATCGAAATTAGATTCAGGTGATCGTCAGGAATTACACACCATCGGCGTATCACTAGCCGCCACCCTGTTCTCTATCCCTCAAAAGCAGAAATCAACAATACCTGATTGTTCTCCTCAAAACATTTCCAACTTGACCGACAGGCAAGAAACTCTAATTCTCCTCATCTTCAAGTCTATTAGTCTGTATCAACTCATCAAAACAATCCTTAAGCACTCGGCTTAACCCCAACAATTCACTGCGCACACTACTCAAGCTCGCAAGACACGTCTATCCCATCCAACATGACCCTGTCTATTATCAACAAGAGATTAAGGGTGATCAGTTCCTCAATTTGTCAATAACAGCCGATATCATGAGGCGGTATAAACTATCTCCACCAACTATTGCAGCGTCCAACCCTACACTTATCCAACGCTCCACGCTCGAAACACCTTGGAGAAGCACCATCTTCTCCCCCACTTGTTTCATTCCCAACTTGCAAATGGAAAACAAAACAAGCATCGACAGTGTTTTTACGCACATATCTCACACTAGGGAAACAAACAACATTAGACAACCTGGACGGATGGACCAACCTGCTCTGATACCACTTTTGTAACACCCTTTTCGACCCCCAATAATGTTGCAGCAGAAACAACTCAAGTATCAGAGTAAAGCATAAAAATCACCTCAAAGGGTGCACATTTCTCATTAAGTCAAAACAACACAATTGCCCTGTAAACAAAAGGGTTTTCCTCAAAATAAGTCAAAAAGCCTTCACATGGCAGGGGAACTCAAAATTTTCAAATAAAAGGTTTTCAACAAAAGGCCCTTAGAAGTAGCAGCAGAACCACCATAACCACAAATAATCAAAAAGGTTTTATAATAAACCATAACATAAAATAACAACAAATAAATAAACATGATTCGACTCGACGAGCCAACCCGATGTTACACTATCAGAGCAAGACCCTATACATCGACCAAAAGCAAATAAACTTCAAGGTCCTCGAAAGCATCCGCGGCTAAACCTGATCACCTACACGTTACCCACGTGGAGGCAACATTTAAACAGGCAGGGTGAGTAATCACAATTCATAATAATCATTATAAAACAAGATATACATAAAATGGCATTATCTTCAAATACAACATCATCAGGGTCCTCATCAAAGAAAACATCAGGAATCACTATATCACAAATCACATCAATGTCACGTAAAATGAAATGCATAACAAGACTCATGCATGTGGTACCAATCGTCATAATCGATGGACACTAGGCCATCACCCCTACAAAGATCCCAGTCAATAGGATCGATTCCTCTTAGGAACCGGAGCACGTCATAATTACCTCATATCTGCACAATGGGAATGAAGCGTCGTCTCATAGTATGCATATGAATGCATGATACACAACCGTCAATAATCATCATTGTCAAAACATCATTATGTGCATCATTATTCATCAAAACATCATGTTCGTCATGTCGTCATTTATTCGTCAAAACATCATGCGTCATCGTCTTATCATCAAACATCATACATAAACAGCTCATGATCATCAATACAAGTCGTAGTAATTCATATCGTCAAGTAATCATCATACATCAAATATACACAGTTTATAATCACCAATATTTTCATGAAATTCATATCATCAATTACTCATCAAAACATCACGAAATCATCACATCATAATCATCATTAACGTCACTAATATCATGGTAAAGCATCATAAAAATCAGAGCATCAAAACATCAAAACAACACAACAACATAAATAGGATTTTGAGAACAACAGACGTTCGCTCCAGGGTTCACTAGGCGAACCAGTTCGCTACAACCTTCGCTTAGCGAAGCGGCCAGCGAACCCCACAGACCCCACACCAAGACACCAAAAATTCACCATCTGTTATATTCGCTAGTTTGTTCGCTTAACGAACCCACTCGCTGACTCCTTCGCTTAGCGAGGTTCCCATTGAATCCCCACTTCTACTCCAGAATCATCTCAGTCTCCACACTCAGGTTATCGCGCACTCACTACGCTGTTCGCTTGGCGAACCGTGGCGAACATTCGCCTAGCGAAGAGATGGTTCGCTTAGCGATCATGCGATTACAGCAAATCGCTGCTACGCATCAGTAGCTCTACATCCTCAAAGGTACCTGCGATTACAGCTCCAAATGACCCAAAAACATCCTTATAACAGTTCTAATGCATCACGGAGATCAACAGCATAAAACCTACGTCTATTAGGTCGATTTGGGACACTATAGGAACCTTAAATTCCCTAAACCTTCAAAACTCTCAAGCTTCCTATAAACTCCATAAATCCCTTCACCACAAGATTGAAACTACAACAACGGGGAAATCTGCCCCAAAGGTTTATTTTTATCCGATTATATTCAACCCTTAATAATCGATTCACAAAATACCTTCAAATTATCAATTCCTCATAAAAATCCCATAAACCCTCAAACACAAAACAACCACTTCAATTACATCGAATCCTTTAATGAAAACAATGAAAGGTAATTACTCCCCATACCATAGATTGTCGATCCGAAGTGTTATCTCTTGAGCCTTTGGAAACCTTCACGATTTCCTCGCCCTTTCCCTTTTTCCTCAGAGCTCTCCCTTCTTTCCTTCTTTTCATGGTTAACCAAAAAATGAACCCTATTCTCAAAATCCTCCTTTTATATTCACACTAACCCTTGGCCCTCAAAATTGGGCTTTCTCCATAATGCCCTCACTAATCCTCCTCAAATGTTCACTTCGCCCTTAATTCCTATAATATTATTTAAAATAAATAATAATACAATATATTCCGTAATATATACTATTATTTAATTAAATAACCAAAAATTCTCAAAATCACCGACATCCACTCGAATCACCAAAAATTCATCAAAATTCACGAATATAATATTTAAATAAATTAAATAAATATTCTTACGAAATTTGGGGTGTTACAAAGGGCGTGAGTTCTAACCTTGGGGGGTCATTTCTAATTTTTTACCACTAATTTTCTTATCAATTTTCACCATCTTTTTAATAACTTTGAAAATTAATTTCTCATTAATTTTTTATCATTTTTGATTGGTTCTTTTTGCAAAAATTCACAAAATTGATAAAATATTTTATTTTACAAAAATCTCACACAAAAATATTATTTATTTATATATTTAATATTTTTATAAAAGACATATTTTATTTGTTTTTAAAACATTTGAAAATATTTCTTTTCTCTTGATCTTTTCAAAACCAAATGAGTTTTAAATCATCTTGTGATTAAAACATCATTTTTCAAACCTTAATAAAAAATCACAAGTGGTTTATTCAATTTTTTTTGGTGTTTTTATCATTTTTTTTTAATTCTCTTTAAAGAATTACTTTTAAAAAAATGAAATTAGGGTTTCTTTGATTTTGATTTTATCAAACATTTCAAAAACACTTTGGGCCTCTAATAGAGTGTAAGACCCATCCCTTGTAAATAAAACTTGTTGTTAGGCCTCAGCCATTGTATAAGTCCCACTATGTTTTCAAAAATCTCGGCGCGATCGCCATTTCATTTCAAAATCAACTGGGTCTCCCTTATGTTGTAAGTCCCATTTCTTTTCTTTTTAAACACACTTTGAGTCTCTAATAGAGTGTAAGACCCAACCCCCCTTTGTACATAAATAAATTTGGACCTCAGTCATTGTATAAGTCCCGACATAATTTTCAAAATAACATTGCGATCATTATTTTTATCTGGGCCTCTCCTTGAGTTGTAAGCCCCATCTTTTGTACAAAAATAACTTTAGGCCTCTCCTTGAGTATAAGCCCCAAACCTCTTTTCAAAACAACTTTCTTTGTGATTTAAATTCAAATGTATAGTTGTTATCAATACTTTCTTCAATTTCTTGAACAACTAACCATACAGCTATTGAAGTTTGCTCACCTGTAAGTTTTTATCTGCTTTCTTTTACATGCTTATAAATATACATATTTGTATGTAATGCTGGAAGCTTGCTCACCTGTAAGTCCTCTTCCACTCCTCTTTAAATACTTGTCTATATATATATCAACTGTATATATACCTGTATATCTGCTTAGAGTTTTGCCCGGCAATTAGGTCTAGAATTAGATAAAGCTAGTTGGCCACTCTTTCAACACAGTCAAAACTAGTTCCCCATAGGAATTTCCAGATACAGTCTTGCCTCCTCTTGGGCTTATACAATATGGAACAAAGAGAAAGGCATTATTCTCGGTGAAGCTTTTCTTAGACTGTCACTATTAGAAATTGTCAAAGAAATTCATTTTCCCCAAAGAGGATTAATTCCCGGTGAAACTTCTCTTGAATTTCTTCAAACTCTAGAAATGTTCACTAAAGAAAGGATTAATTCCCGGAGAAACCTTTTTTGAACTTTCTTAAGTTTGGACCCACAGGCTTCCTAAAAGCATCCACAGCCTCCTCTTGGGCTATGTACAAGGACCCTCCGGCTTCTTAGAAGTTCTCATGCCTTCTCTTGGGCTTAGTACAAGGACCCTAAAGACCTCTTAAAGGTATAGGACAAAACCTAGTTATCCTTTGTTAGAGCAGTCTTCCTGAGTCAAAATATCAAACAATTTAGGGTTGACCTTAATCCCTTATCATCTCAGCCTCCTCTTGGGAATCATACAAAGAAGAACATTTCCATACCAGTAGACTTGGACAATCTCATCCCTTTTTGGATTTCAAAGAAACCCTCACACTTCCTAAGCATAGGAAAAATCCTGATCATCTGATCAATCTCCAAGC
The DNA here is from genome assembly GCA_022829125.1 of Lathyrus tuberosus. Classification (NCBI taxonomy): domain Eukaryota; kingdom Viridiplantae; phylum Streptophyta; class Magnoliopsida; order Fabales; family Fabaceae; genus Lathyrus; species Lathyrus tuberosus. Next base: position 15,385,098 of record JALAZF010000091.1, read on the forward strand.
AGAGATAAAACCTCCACATATTCATAACTTAATCTTTAAACCCTAACTCTAAATTTCCCCAGTCAGGGTCAACAACTGTCAATTCATTATTAACAAAATTCCCGACAGAATCAGAACCTCAAGGCATCTGATATCTCAACTCTTCTGTAATCCCCAACAAGAATTGATTCCCTCATTTGGACCTGTCTCTGGATATCAATAATCCTCAGCAGAAGTTAGCCTCATCTTAGGCTTTATATAAGAAATTCCCCCAACCAGCCTCCTCTTAGGCTTTGTATAATGATCATTCCTCAGCAGTTGTTTAGCCTCAATCTTGGGCTTTGTACAAGACACCAAAAATATCTCTCCAATAGAGTCAGTCCTAATCTTCAGCCTCAATCTTGGGATTTGTACAAGACACCATATAAATATTATCCAGCTGAGTCAGTCATAATCTTTAGCCTCAATCTTGGGCTTTGTACAAGACACCTATAAGTGTCCTCCCCAATGGTGTCATAAATTTTTAGCCTCAATCTTGGGCTTTGTACAAGACAAATATAAAAATTCCCTAAACAGAGTCAAACCTCTTTAGCCTCAATCTTGGGTTTGTACAAGACAGATAAAACCTTTCCCCAAAAGATTTAATTCCCTTTTAGCCTCAATCTTGGGCTTTGTACAAGACACAGATAAACATTCTCTTGTTGAGTCAATCCATCAGCCTCCTCTTAGGCTTTGTATAATGATCTCCCCAGTGGAGTCAGTCAATCAATCTTTTAGCTTCAACCTTGGGCTTTGATCAAGGCACACAAAAATTAACATCCCCTCAGAGGAAATCAAAATCTCTCTGCAGGAAGGCATTTCTCTGTACAATCACACATCAAAACAGACATTCAAAACAAACCCTAATTCCAAATAACTGCTGTAAGTGGCACACTTGTTGATTCAAACATCCAAGCTGTAGTCCCTCATTATCCTGGTTAAAACTCTTTCATCTAATTGCTGTAAGTGGCAATCCTCTGGATTATTTACATCCAAGCCAATGTCCCTCTCTTAGCAAGAAAACTTCCTAAGGAAAAATGGCATTGCTCACACTGAGTTAAAGTTTTCTCCTTCGCGACAAATCCCTTCATAAAGGAAATTATGGCATTGCTGGACTCCATGTATTCCAGTTAAAGTAATCCTCCTTTATAAATTAATCACCCAAACAAATGTGATAAACAGACGAAATATCTCTCTTTAGAGATGACAAATTCTCTCTATCAATCAAATCTTTTAGCTTCAATCTTGGGCTTTGAACAAGACACAAACAAACCTTTTAGCTTCGATCTTGGGCTTTGAACAAGACACCAGACATCTTTTCCTCCCATAGAATAGGAGGAACTACGATTGCTCTGATTTCCCTGTACTTCTTTACGGGAATACGTAGGGATAAGATTGCCAAATCTTAGCGAGCACACTAAACAAAAACCTTAGGTTCACTACCTTAACAAAAACATAAAACAAACCCGAAAAGAACAAAAATACTCTCTCTCTCTCTCAACCTTCCCGCAAAGGAGAAACTTTCCCATTTACAGACAAACACTATCATGTATAAAAGCAGAACCTAATGTTAATCAACCCATAGATAACCGTGTATAGGATGGGTAATTAAAACCTCCGCATTGTATAACCTAACCCCGAACTCCCCAATCTCTCTTAGCGTTTGTTCAGTTAAACATTTGCATGCAAGGTTAGTTTTAGATAGCTTCCCTTTCCCTTCCAGCTTAACGGGATAAATAAGAAATAAGAAAGTAGCACCCAACATTCCTTCCATTGAGGTGAGGAAATCCTATGGCGATAAGGTGGTCGCGTCACCGACAAAAATCATAAGCTACAGAAAAATGGCGACTCTGCTGGGGAGCCACAGTAGGATTATAGTTCCTAAGAGGTCTAGGATGATTAATTTTAGGTGCTATATATATATATATATATATATATATATATATATATATATATTGCTTTTCCTACTTGATATCCGTGTTTATTTTTCTGTCAATGGGAATGCGAGTGATGTCGCATCTAGAAAGTTTGAGAGAAACCATAAGATAAGTGATGGCATAGACGGGGAACGTTTATCGGGAGTGAATCCCAATTAAGTTGAACCTTGTAGACCATCAAATCAGTGGAGGTACCCGTGTGATACTATGCTTAACAACCGTTAGTTTTGAAAGTAGACGATATCATAGTGCGGTGACCCGTGAAACTGAGGATTTAGTAGACATTAACCATAGAGACTGTTTGGTAGTGTGGTGGCTATCGGAATAGCCGATACGCGATACGATACTCAAATTGAGATTTCTTCTAGGATACTATAGCTCGCTCGGGTGAACCAGCTTGTTGTTGTAATCTCCGGGAGGGGTCAGTGATTTTTGGGAACCTTAGAACCCGTTCTACAGGTACAAAAATTATCCAAAATAGTCCAACCTTTGGGGATGGGTAGAGCCATAACTCCATGCTCGTGACGCTGAACCTTTGAACCCATGTTTTTTCAATGTTTTTGTGTGCTGTATTCATGCATTCATCTAAAAAACTCTTTTCAAACAAGAAATTTTTTTTTTTCAAATTTAACTAAACAATAAATTGCAAATATCAGAGAGAAGGATTGCGTTATGGATTTCGGTAGAAGAAATATGCACAAGTACACCTTCAAGGCTCCAAAACTAGAGGATTTAAGAAAGTTGGCAAGGATGATTACCAACCCTGAGGCTTTCAGAGCAAGGCACGGCGGGCTGTTTTCTTTGTTAAGGGTCCACGTAGCTGAAGGAATCTTGTCTACACTGATACAGTTCTACGATCTGGTTTATCACTGTTTCACTTTTCTGGATTACCAACTGACACCAACATTGGAGGAGTACTCTCATCTGATTGAGTTACCCATCACTGATCAAGCTCCATTTTCTGTACTGGAAGAAATTTCAAAGGATCAAACCATTTCAAGAGCAATCTATTTGGACGAGTCAGAAGTTAGGACTCACATAACCACTAAGGGAGGAATCCAGGGTTTACCAGCTAAATTCCTGAATGAGAAAGCCCTATACTTTTCTAGTGTAGGAAACGTAACTACTTTCGAGGATATCTTTTTTTTACTCACATACGGATTATTCCTCTTTCCCAACATCGACAACTTTGTCTATACCAATGCCATTAAGATATTTCTAATTGGAAACCCCGTACCAAACTTGCTTGGAGATGCTTTTCATTCTGTACGTTTAAGGAATTTGTACAGCGGAGGAATGATCACAGGCTGTGTACCCCTACTCTACAAATGGTTCATTTCCCATCTGCCCAAGTCTGCTGCTTTTTGGGATCATAAGAACACTTTACGTTGGTCGCAGAGAATCATGTCTCTCACTAACTCTGACATAGACTGGTACAATAGGATTTATGAGGGAATAGAAATCACTGATCCAGTTTTAGCTCGTCGTCAACTCGGATACCCAAGGAAGCATATCCCGCATAATGTTCATTTGGAAGGTCTTTTCTTCAAAGAAGGAGAAAATGATAGGGCACTTAATAAGGAAATAGTGCATGCCTGGCAACATTTTCACAGAAAAGGACGAAAGTCTCTAGGAAAACCAGACTGTATCTCCTTGAAGCCTTATCTCCACTGGGTGCAAACTAGAGCCCTCAAGCTAAGGATGCCTTACCCTCGTCAATAAGTTTTTCCGTTAAAGGAATCTGCCCTTTATTTCATGTCTAATACGGAAAAACTCCAGGTCACTCTTAACAAAGTTCAACGAGAGAAGAAGTCTTGGAAAAACAAGTACCGAATCCCCAGTGTAGAGTGTACCAAAATTCAGGAACTATTGAAAGAAAATGATGCTCTGATTGAAATATTAGAGCAGCATGCTGTACAAAGTCAGGAAGATCAAAGGAATTTACTTGCTCCTTTCATTTGGCAAAGGACTGATAACCCGACAGCGGTTGAAGAACCCCGATCAAAGAAGAGGAAACTACCAGAACCAGCATATGAGTTCTCTTCAGAGAGGACTCAGGATCCTTGAGCTTAGATATTTCCTTTTACCAGCACTTTGTAAAATACTATACTTTTCCTTGTAACATATTGCAATCTTTCAATTTCAATAAAAAGGGGTTCCCCCTCTCTGTATGATATTTGCAATCTATTGAAGTTTCTTTTTGAATAAAACAAAAACTAAAAAATATGTCATTGCATTCATCATTCTCACATAAGCGCATTCTCTCGAGTCTCACGTATGTGTCACAATTCTAGAGTCAAACTGTCTCATTCGTACAATACTCGAGCCTGTAGCGAGTGATTTTTGGATGTGGTTGCGAAGCACGATCGCTCTAGTACTACAGTTCGATTCATTTTTTATCCTATTAAAGCTGATGAAGGAAGGGAAACAGATGTCTCCAACTAACCCTGCTTGCATACTGAGGTTAAACAGTCAAAACTATTGGTTTACAGATGCTACAAAGATTCGGGGTCTCTCCTTGGTTATTTTTTTGAAAAGGGGTGTTTTAGGCTATCAGTTGAGATGTTAGGACGAATGTATATGAAAGTATGGGATTTTGGGTTTTTGTTTAGTGTGCTCGCTAAGATTTTTCTTTCAATCTTATGCCTACGTATTCCCGTTTACCGAAACAGGGAAATCAGAGCGTTCGTAGTTCCTCCTATTCTATGGGAGGAAATGGTATTTGGGTGTCTTGTTCAAAGCCCAAGACGTGAAGCTAAAGGTGGTTTGTATCTTGTTCAAAGCCCAAGATATGAAGCTGAAAGGTCTATCTGTATCTTGTTCAAAGCCCAAGATGTGAAGCTAAAAGGTGTTGACTTTAGAGAGAATTTGTCATCTCTAAAGAGGGGGTTGTATGTCACAATGGTTTATAAAGGATAATTACTTCAACCGGGATGTGTGAATCCGGAAATGCCATAATTTCCTTTATAGGGGATTTTAACCTGAAGGAGAAGACTTTAACTCAGTGTAGAGCAATGCTATCTTTCCTTAGGAATTTCTCATGCTAAAAGAGGGACAGTGGCATGGATGTATATGATCCAGAGGCTTGCCGCTTACAGCAATTAGATGAAGAGAAAGGAGTTGTTGATGTTTGTGTACTGTGAATGAGGCACAAGAGGAGGCTAATATGTGTCTCGTACAAAGCCCGAGAGAGAGGCTAAAATTTGTTTGGCTCAATAAGAACCTTTTTGTATCTCGTATAAAGCCCGAGATAGAGGCGAAAAGGTGATTGACTCAAAGAAGGAGTCTCTTATGTGTCTCGTACATAGCCCGAGAGAGAGGCTAAACGTTGTTTGACTCAACGAAGGAGTCTTTTGTATCTCGTATGAAGCCCGAGATGGAGGCTAAAATTGTTAGCTCCGCTGGGGAGAATCATTGCACAAAGCCCAAGAGGAGGCTATGACGCTGTTTCAGTTGAGTGACAGGTCCAGTATGTTGATTTAAAGAGAAAATCAGTTCTTATATGAGCAATGCTGTACTCTCAAGGATTTGATTCGAGGATCAGGGATATTTCCTTGTCTTTGAGGAAGTGGGAAATCCGAAGGGTATTGAGACTGTCCGAGTCCACGGGGTTCCTTCCTATTCTTGAAGGATGCTTGAGAATGTCTTGGAGACTCAAGGAAATTAGACTGTCCGTGTCTAGAGTTTCATCTTTTGTACTATGCTTTGAGAAACAGTAGTAGACTCTTTGAAAGGACTGTTCTATGAAGATGACTAGGTTCTGTTCCTATACCTCTAGGAGGTCATCGGGACAATTTGTACGAAGCCTAAGAGGAGGCTGGAAGCTTTTAAGAAGCCGACGGGTCCTTGTACTAAGCCCAAGAGGAGGCTATCACTCCCGGACGAAGAGATCATTATACGAAGCCTAAGAGGAGGCTGTGAATACTTCTAAGAAGCCGACGGGTCCTTGTACTAAGCCCAAGAGGAGGCGGGGTTGCTTTTAGGAAGCCTGTGGGTCCTTGTACGATGCCCAAGAGGAGTCTGATGCTTTTAAGAAGCCCGTGGATCCCCAAACCCCGAGAAGTTCAAGACAGGCTATTCACGAGGAATAGATCAAGCCAGGAAAGTTCGAGAATTTGGAAGAAACTCAAGAGGTGACATTCACGGAGAAAAGATCATCTCTGGGGAGTAGAGTTCCTTGACAAGTGCTTTTAAGAAGCCTGTGGGTCCCCAAACACCGAGAAGTTCAAGACAGGCTATTCACAGAGAATAGATCAAGCCAGGAAAGTTCGAGAATTTGGAAGAAACTCAAGAGATGCAATTCACGGAGAAGAGATCATCTCTGGGGAATAGAGTTTCTTTGACAACTTCTAAAGGTGACAGTCTATGAAAGGGTTCACCGAGAATGCTGCCTTTCATGTCTCCATATTGTTTAACCCCAAGAGGAGGGAAGACTGTGTCTGGTAATCCTATGGGGATCTAGTTTGGACTATTTAAGAGTGATCAACAGGCTTAGTGCTAGACGTAATTGTCGGGGAAACTCTAAATATCTATACTATTATTACACTGTTGATATGAGTTTATGAAAGAAGACTTACAGCGAAACAGCCCCACAATACAGTTATATGTATATGAAAGCGGTAATTGAAAGCGGATAAACACTTACTCGGTTGTAGAGCTTCCATGTTGTTTGGTTAGTTGTTCAACAAAGAAAGATTGAAAACAACAATATATTCAAAATCAAAGGAGAAAGTGCTTTGAAAAAGAAAGATTTGGGGCTTACAGCTCAAGGAGAGGCCCAGGGTTTTATCAATGAGCGCACTGTTTGAATTTGTACACAGGAACTTATACAAGTAACTGAGGCCCAAAAAGGTTTTCTGTACAAAGGGATGGGTCTTACACTCTCTCAAGAGGCCCAAAAAGTTTTAAAGAAAAAGAGTGGGGCTTATAACACGAGGGTAGGCCCAGATGATTATTACATTTAAAATGGCGATCGCGCCGAGGTTTTTTTTAACACAGAGGGACTTATACAATAAGTGAGGCCAAAATTGTTTTGGTTAAAAGGGGGTTGGGTCTTACACTCTATTAGAGGCCCAAAAGTTTTGAATGGGTCTTATAGCTCAAGGAGAGGCCCAATGATTTTTAAAGAATGGGGCTTATAGCTCAAGGAGAGGCCCAAGGGTTTGTTTTAAAACGGACGATGATCGCGTCGAACTTTTTGAAATACAACGGGACTTATACAATAAGTGAGGCCCATAATAGGTTGTATTTACAAAGGGTTGGGTCTTACACTCTATTAGAGGCCCAAAAGTTTTGAAAATGATTTATGAGGGTTGAATTAATCCAAAAACCCTAATTTGTTTTCAAAATGTGTTTTAATTGAATAAAAATTCAATTAAAATGATCAAAATTGTTTAACATATGGAAAACAAATTGTGATGTTGGATTAATGTTTCAAAAATTAAGTATTGACCTACAAAATAATTAGAAGGCATTAAAAGTTACAAAATCAAGAGGGAAAAAACATTTTAAATGACAAAAACAAATAAAACATTAACTCTTTGCAAAAATATCAATTATATGAAATAAATAATATTTTTGGGATTTTTTGATAAAATAAAATATTTTAACATTTTTGTGAATTATCAAAAAAAGAATCAACTCAAAATCATTAAAACTCAGAGAGAAATTAATTTTTGAATCAATTAAATAAAATCACAAAATTCAAATATTCAAATATTTGAAAATGGCGCCAAGAACAAAGGCAAGAACACGCGCGTGTTCTGAGTTTCCCAGATTTGCATTTTGTATCCAATCTCACTGAATACTTGATTATATCATGCAATTTACATATCAATCAACTCGTTTTAACCTCACGATCATGTCTATGGTCTTTAATTTCATTTATTTTTAACATGGAATAAGAAATCAAAGAGAAACCTCAAGAACCCTAATTTCTGCATGAAGGTTCAGAAATTTCACACACGATTCAAACAATGCAATTTATTGAGGGAAAACATTCCATGCATGATTATGAACATATGGCCAAATTATTGTGCAGCAAAAATTGCATGGATCATAGAGTTAGAAGAGCTCATGCTTACCTCTTGCAGCTGGTGATCGTGTTTTGTGTTGGAGGTGTTACAGCTAGGTTCCAATGATCTGGATAGCTTCCCTAGGTGCTATGGAGTGTGTATGAATGCTTGGAATGGATTGAAATGATCTGGAACTTGAGATGGTACCCCAACTGCAAATCTGTCAAGAACTTGAGCAACTGGCTGGTGATTTTGTGATTTTGGTGTTCCAGATGTTATGTGAGTGTTTGGATAACTTCTATATGATGTATATGAGGTGTGTGTGTGTGATTGGTTTGAGTGGAATTGCTCTCTAATGAAAAACCCGATAGTGACTTGCTAAGAAAGGCATTTTTGAGAGTGAGAAGTGGTTTTTGAGAAAGGCAAGTGTTGTAGGCCTTTGGTGTACTTAAACTGATCACAATTGAGCTCTATTTATAGTAGAGCAAGTTTGTTTTGCAAGTAATAGTGAATGGCAACTGCTGAGTAGGTTTGGCCAATGTTGGCAAATGAAAATCCAAGTCTCCTCTAGCCATTGACTAGAGGTTAGGGCACAGGCTGCTGGTCCCCTTGGTCTTGGATAAGTCTTGACTGAATTCAGTTGCTAAGAGCTCAGTTCATGCCACCTTGATGCTTCCATTGAATGCTCTAATCCAAAATTGGAGTCTTGTCCCTATTTTGGCAATTCTAGGTTCAACATGGTATTTCTTATTCCAAAGACTTTGGAGGCTTGGCTCAGTGATTGTCCCCTTTAGATTCAATCCTCAGAGGTGTCCAAGTGGATAGGAGCATTTGGATTTGGCTGATTTTGGCATATCGACCAAAAGTGTAAAAATCTGCCTTGCCTTGGCAGATTTTAGCAAGGCATCTTGCCAATGTCATATCTCATAGCTCAAATTGAATTTGGTAATGTGCTTGGCCATTTTGGAAAGCCCTTACATGATACAACAACTGTTTGAACATGTTTGGTTTTGAACTCTTTTGAATCCAAGTGAAATATCCCCCTACATTTGGAAAAAAGTAAAGGCAGATTCTGACTTAGTGAAATTGTCACTAAGTGTTGGAACAAAGTGACTTTTCTTGATTTTGATCACTCCATAACTCAAAATCCATGAGGAATTTGGACATAGGTCAATATGAAGCTTTTTTAGAGGGCAATGTGATCTACAAATCAAGCTTTGAATGGGGAACAATGGCCTTGTGGTTTAGGAGTTATGGTCCTCCAAAGTTGGCACATTAGTGTCACTTTTTTCATAACTTAGAAATTTTTCTAAGTTTTTATGGTTACCCCTTTTACAAGTTATCCCACTTTCTTTGATTTTTATTGATGAATGATGATTCAAATCATACATTAACATCATTTTAGGGTTAAAAATCCATTTTGGTGAAAAATCTCAAAAAGTCAAAGTTGACTTTTGTGCACAGTTGACTTTTTATCAGATGAATTCCAAACTGTGCAATTCTTCAGGAAATCATGTCCTTGACCTAAATCAAACTTGATGGACATGTTCCATGGGTGTCATAGGGTATATTTAATCATGTCTTAGGGTTTGGGAGCATGTCCTGGTTAAAAGTCAAAGTTACAGTTGACTTTCCTCGCAAAACCCTAATTGTGGTGCAGATGAAATTGAGACTTGTTGCTCAAGCTTCTTGGATTAATCCATTTTTCCAAATGGATCAATATGGCATATTAGAGACCCTCAAATCATGTCTTGAGGTCTTGGTTCATGATTTGTCCCAAAAGTCCACTTAGGGGTGAATTAGGTCAAGAAACCCTAATTCCTGATTTTTGATGTATGCTTCCCCTGAGGTCAAATTGACTTGATGATTGGGTCCATGGGGTTCCATGGAGTATATTAGGTTATGTTTTGGATCATTGGCTTGTGCCCAGATGAAAAATTTCCATCTGGAGGCCCTGGTCGACCAAAACCCTAATTTGGTGACACGGTCGATCTTGAGACTTGATCAACCTAGAAGGGAGTAGCCTTGTGCTTTAATCCTTGAAGTGGGAGTCCTTTTGATCCATTGTGGATATTTTAGAGGCTAGACAAGTTGAAGATCAAGTCATTCCTTGATTGATCCTTTGTCTAAGGCTCTGAGAGGGCTTAAAACCCTAATTTTGATTGTAGTGAATGCTCAACAACCCTTGAGGCATTTGATGAGGCATGATAGTCCATCCATATTGTGATGATGATTTGCACAATGATGGGAAATCTTAGTGGTCAAAATTTGGGGTATGACAGATGCCCCTATTTAATCTTCTTGGACCCGAAGGTGTGAATGACGAAGGTATTCGGGCATTCGGGGTGCAAGAGGATTAAATATCGGAATACCCAAAATTTTGATGGCTATGAATGGAAGCTTGCGCATTCATCTTCTTTTGCTAAGCAATGATGTTTAGAAAAGGTAGACTTCCCCTCGATCCTGGTTTCCTACCAAGGAACTGGTCTCAGTTTTCTTTTGAAATAAACCTCCCCTCGATCCTGGTTTCCTACCAAGGACCTGGTCTAAGTTTTTGATTTAAACTTCCCCTCGATCCTGGTTTCCTACCAAGGAACTGGTCTTAGTTTCTGATTTAAACTTCCCCTCGATCCTGGTTTCCTACCAAGGACCTGGTCTCAGTTTCCTTTGTCAGTAAACTTTATTGACAAGGGACGCTATCTGTAGCGATTTTCTTCAAACTTCTCGCCGGATTTTCCTGGGGAGATGCCATTTGAGTGGAAAAAGTTTTGATGTCAGACTTGCTGGGGAACCCATTCGTCTGAGTTGTAGAGGTACACAAACTTCTCTGGTTGGAGACGCCATTTGTCGATTCTACTGGGGAAAGCGAGTCTCTTGAGAGACTGTTTCCGCTTGGGGGTCTTACATCATACTTTTCTCGGGATCTTCCCGGAGAAATGCCATATGATGGGCTCCAATTTTGAGATGCCGATGACCTTTTCATCAGGGGCCTTTCGGAGAAAGGCAGCTGTACTGCCAAATCTCTGCTTAGGAGGCTTTCTCTGGGGATTTTTCTTTAATCCGGGAAAGCAAGGATATCATCTTCAATGGCGAAGAGTGGCATTTTTAGAAAGCTTCTCTGGATTTTCAGAGGTTCAAGTTATCAAAGTGGTCGAGTGCCGACTCTAATCCAGAGATACACTAGAGGCGAGATTGTTTAAACGCAGCGTTTCCTAACGAGGCAAGAACTGACAACTCGATTGAGAAGACTATTATCACTAAGGGACAAGACCGACTAGAGTGATAGTGATGCAATATGAATATGAATGCAAATCAAATGCATGATGTATGTATGTATATGCTGCAAAGACTTGACACAACACACAGACTGACGGATGAACACGACTGGATACTCGGCCACTGCTGGAGATGAAAGGTATCACTTGGTTCAAGATAGCAATTCTGCCTTGTTTAGGAGAGATAATCTCTGTGGGGAATACCGTTGATCGGACTTAGGAGATAAGAACTCGGCCGAGGGTATCAGATGGTAAAGCCGCATCTCATACAGTTGATCCTTCGTTCAAGCGTACTAGCCTAGAAGGAGTACTTTTATTATGCACTTTGAAATTCAAATGCCTTTGGAGACGCAATCGATGTTCTTTCGATGTTCAACAGTCAAAAGCAATTGCCATCTTTAATTTAAAAGCAGAAAAAGTTTTAACAAGTAAATTCATTTTTTGTTTTATTTCAAGAATCGTTAATCATATTAAAATGTCGTTCTGTAAAGCTAAAACAAATAAGAATTACAAACAAAAGCACAAGAGCTCAAATTTTATTGATAAGATGGAGATCAGCCAAACACGTGATTCCATAGAGTATATACAAAGTTTGAAAATGGTAATTTACAGGGAAAAAGGGCTACGTTGAAACATAACGACCACTATCCTTCTACCAACTTTGAATTCGGGACATCCTGAGCTTCTGTCGAAAATGGCCCTGACTGGAGTTGGCAAATTCGTGGGGTAGGCAAATTCCTCTCCGTCCATGGTTGCAAGTCTCAAGGCACCGCCTGAGAAAGCTTTCGTGACCACATAGGGGCCATCATAATTTGGGGTCCATTTGCCCCGAGAGTCAGTGAGAAACGATTGTATCTTCTTGAGCACGAGGTCTCCTCTTCTGAAGACACGAGGTCGGACCTTTTTTTCGAACGCCTTCTTCATTCTCTGCTGATACAACTGACCATGGCATAGTGCCGTGATTCGCTTCTCTTCGATCAGGTTTAATTCGTCGTGTTGACTTTGACACCATTCAGCTTCTGAAAGCTTAGCTTCCATCAATACCCGGATTGATGGGATCTCTACTTCTATGGGGAGAACTGCCTCCATGCCATATACTAGACAGAAAGGGGTTGCCCCTGTTGAAGTGCGGACAGATGTTCGATAATCGTGAAGAGCAAAGGGCAGCATTTCATGCCAATCTTTGTAGGTTACAACCATCTTCTGAACAATCCTCTTGATGTTCTTGTTAGCCGCTTCTACCGCTCCGTTCATCTTGGGTAGGTAGGGAGATGAGTTATGGTGTTCGATCTTGAACTCTGCGCACAACTCTTTCATCATCTTATTGTTCAAGTTAGATCCATTATTAGTAATGATCTGGCTCGGAACACCATAACGGCAGATGATATTGTTTTTGATAAATCGGACCACCACTTGTCGTGTTACATTAGCGTATGACGCTGCTTCGACCCACTTGGTGAAATAGTCAATGGAAACTAGAATGAACCGATGTCCGTTTGAATCCTTAGGTTCGATCAAGCCAATCATGTCGATTCCCCATATGGAAAAAGGCCACGGGGAAGAAAGAACTTTGAGATGCGATGGCGGTACATGAATTTTGTCGGAGTATATCTGACACTTGTGACACCTCCTCATGTACTTGTAGCAGTCGGATTCCATGGTCAACCAGTAATGCCCTGCCCTCAGAATTTTTCTCGCCATTGTATGTCCGTTGGCATGAGTGCCAAAGGATCCTTCATGAATTTCTTTCATAAGCATGTCTACTTCTGGTCTGTCTACACATCGGAGCAAGACCAAGTCAAAATTCCTCTTATAAAGAGTGTCACCGTTCAGGAAGAAGCTTCCAGCTAATCTTCTGAGGGTTTTCCTGTCTTTTCTGAGTGCCCCAGATGGGTACTCTTGTTTCTGAAGGAAGCATTTGATATCGTGATACCAAGGTTTGTCGTCTATGACTGCATCGTGAAGACGTAAGCGGGCCGCTCAAGGCGCATTATGTCAATCTTAGGTAGGTCATTCCGTTGACCTACACTAATCATGGAAGAGAGTGTGGCTAATGCATCAGCCATGTGATTCTCATCACGAGGGATATGATGAAACTCAACTCTGTTGAAGAAAGGTAACAATCTTCTTGCATAGTCTTTGTAAGGAATCAGTCCTGATTGGTATGTGTTTCAATCTCCTTTTATCTGATTGATAACCAAGGCTGAATCGCCGTATACGTCCAAGTTCTTGATCCTTAAATCAATTGCTTCTTCGAGACCCATGATACAAGCTTCGTATTCGGCCTCGTTGTTCGTACATTTGAACGTAAGTCTGGCAGTGAAAGGAATGTGGGTACCCTGAGGGGTAACAATGGTTGCCCCAATTCCGTTTCCGTAATGATTGACAGCTCCGTCAAAGATAAGTCCCCATTGGGAACCTGGTTCTGGCCCTTCACTGGGTAACGTTTCATCGCAATCTTTCATTTTTAGATACATGACATCTTCGTCTGGGAAGTCAAATCCGACTGATTCTTGATCGTCAATTGGTTGATGAGCCAAATGATCGGCTAAAATACTTCCTTTAACGACTTTCTGAGCGTGGTACTCTATGTCATATTCTGATAATAACATCTGCCAACGGGCAATTCTTCCCGTGAGAGTAGGCTTTTCAAAGACGTACTTGATTGGATCCATCTCGGAAACCAACCAAGTAGTGTGACGAATCATGTATTGGCGAAGACGTTTGGCTGCCCAAGCCAAAGCGCAACAAGTTTTCTCAAGCATCGTGTACCGAGTCTCGCAGTCGGTGAACTTCTTGCTCAGATAGTAAATGGCAGAATCTTTCCGTTTGGTTTCTTCTTGTTGGCCAAGTACACATCCCATTGAGTCCTCTAGGACTGTGAGGTAGATGATCAGTGGTTTTCCTTCCACTGGAGGTGATAGAATCGGCGGATACAACAGGTATTCCTTAATACCGTCGAAGGCGGTTTGGCAATTTTCTGACCAAACGCAATCCTGGTTCTTTTTGAGTAATTTGAAAATCAGCGCACACGTGGCGGTCATAAGGAATATGAATCTAGAGATGTAGTTTAAACGTCCCAAGAATCCTCTGACTTGTTTTTCAGTTTTCGGAGAAAGCATTTCTCGAATGGCCTTAACCTTGTCAGGATCAACCTCAATTCCTTTCTGGCTGACAATGAACCCTAAGAGTTTCCCTGAACGGACACCGAAGGTGCACTTGTTGGGATTCAAGCGGAGTTTGTATTTCCTCAAACGCTCGAATAGTTTCAATAGGTGGGTCACATGCTCCTCTTCTGTCTTAGATTTTGCAATCATGTCATCCACATATACCTCTATTTCCTTGTGTATCATGTCATGAAAAAGAGTAGTCATGGCCCTTTGATAGGTTGCCCCGACGTTCTTCAAGCCGAACGGCATCACCTTATAACAAAAGGTACCCCATGGGGTAATGAACGAAGTTTTCTCCATGTCTTTCGGCGCCATTTTGATCTAGTTATAGCCTGAGAATCCATCCATGAAAGAGAAAATTTTGAACTTTGCTGTGCTGTCTACCAACATGTCAATGTGTGGTAAAGGAAAGTCGTCCTTTGGACTTGCCTTGTTCAGATCCCTGTAATCAACACACATTCTGACCTTTCCATCCTTTTTGGGAACGGGTACGATGTTGGCTAACCATTAAGGATATTCAGATGTAGCGAGGAAACCTGCGTCGATCTGTTTCTGTACCTCCTCTTTGATTTTGATGGCCATGTCCGGGTAAGTCCGTCTCAACCTTTGTTTTACTGGCGGACATTCTGATCTTAACGGTAAATGATGTTCCACGATGCTGGTATCCAACCCTGGCATATCCTGATAGGACCAAGCGAATACATCGGGAAATTCTCTGAGAAGCTTTATCAAACCCTCTCTGGCAGTTGGACCGAGTAGTGCCCCAACCCTGATTTCTTTTCTCTCTTTTTCTGAACCCAAGTTTACCGTTTCTAACGGCTCTTTGTGAGGTTCAATGGACCTTTCCTCTTGTCTGAGTAGTCGGGAGATCTCTTCTGGAATTTCGTCGTCAACTTCTTCTTCGGCCCCAAATACCGGGAACTCAAAGTCGGGAGAAGGCATCGGATCGTATGTTTCAACTGGGTTTAAAACAAGCAATCTGCATGACGTGATAATTCGTGTTTAGAAGAGATAGAGAAAATGCGAGTGTGTGCAGTGTATTTTTTTTATTACTGCTTGTTTTTATTATTGAATTGTTTTTTAGGATTACAATTTTCTGAGAAAAGCGAAAAGAGAAAACAACAATTAATGCGGAAATTACAGAACGGCATTATTTTATTAATGAACAAGTCGATCCTTGAAACTACAGCCCTATAAAACAAAACTCTGTCACTTTGGGCTAAGCGAAGAGGGAAAATTTACAGAAAGCGAGCCCTATCAAAACATCCATTTCACCTGGGCCGGGTGAAAGGTTAAAGATGGCAATTACTTTGACTGATGAACGATCTTCGGAACCTTGACGGCAGCCCATTGGCGGCGAACTCCTCGGTGAATCACAAAGTCTGGCACCTTCCTTGATTTGTCTTCAGAAATGACGCTGGTTTCTGGTGGAGTAGGATCGTTGGAATCTGTCTCCCAGGCAGAATTATCGTAGGAGAATTCCTCTGTTGTATTTTGCATAGCATTTGTGCTCTCAGCTGTATCTCCCCATCCAGTTGGCTGGATGTCTTCGAGTCTGATACGAAAGCTTTTGGGAGGGGTGTACTTGACCACAAATTCGAATTTTCCACTCGGTTGTCCCAGGGTGTCCCATATTTCTTTGGAACTGGAGGGGTTATCCCTCTCGATGACGTTGACCTCGGGAAAAGCATAGTTGATGAATTCAAGTCCTGCAAACATTGCAAATTCATCGTCATGTTGAGTAGTTTCTGAATGAACTGAGTGTTGATCCCATGACATGGTGGGGACACAGGTATTCTGTTCAATAATGCTCAACTGAGTTTCATTACTCGGCTAACTTTCTGGCCCCAAGTCTCCTGGGTAAGGCTGCCACATTGGCAGGCCATCCATCAGGCCGTAGTAGTTGTGGTCAAAGTTGTCTTTCATCATAGTTTCCTCCTCTAATGAATTTGGCAGAGCACGACATCCTTCCGGATCACAACCTCCGTATATCATTTTGACATCTGACCGTGGTATAAATCTCGGACTCTGTGCGGGATAGAAAAATAGCGTAGGCACCTCTTCCTGAGACATATAACCGTCCTCATTAAGATAGGACTTCCATTCTTCATCTGTGTCAGAGGGATCTTCCTCATTGATAGCATGTACTGCTTGAGACACTGGGTGAAGAAAACCTCCACTGTGGAAGAAATCCTGAATGGGATGAAGACTTTCATCGCTGGCAGCTGTCTGGGTACAGGTTGCAGAAAAACCAAGACCCTTCTTTGATGTATTGCTAATAGGAATGACAAGTTGTCCCCATCCGGTGGTATCGGTACTCTCGACCGCTTTGATAGCATCTTTGTATGAGGAAATCAAAGTTCCTCCTTAGGATTGATTGTCCTTGCCCACTGACAGTGCTTGGAACTGCGTCCCAATAACCTCCTCGGGTTCTACGCAAGTAGATAATGATAAGTTACTCACGAGCAAGGCCTGTTCTCCACAGACTGTGACAAGTTGATTGTTCTGAACGAACTTTAGCTTTTGGTGGAGGGTCGAAGTGACCGCTCCAGCCTGATGTATCCAAGGTCTTCCTAATAAACAACTGTATGTTGCCTAGATGTCCATGACCTGGAAAGTGACTTGGAAAGTGACTTGGAAAGTGTGAGGACCGATAGTTATTGGAAGGTCGACTTCGCCGATAACTGTTTTTCTGGATCCGTCTAACGCTTTGAAGACGACCTCGCTGGTTCTCATCGGAGGGCCTTTGAATGATAATTGCATCAAAGTAGACTTCGGCATAACATTCAGGGCTGACCTTGTGTCTACCAGTACGCTGGCTAAAGCATCGTCCTGGCAGTTAACTGTAATGTTGAGCGCCATGTTATGACGGCGACCCTCTTCGGGTAATTCCTCATCACTAAATCCCAAATTATTGCAGGAAGTGATGTTAGAGACAATGCTATCGAACTGTCTGATTGTTACATCCTGTTCCACAAAGGCTTGCTCCAAGACTTTCTGTAGAGCCTCCATGCGGGCTTCTGAACTGAGTAACAGTGATAATACCGAGATCTTTGGAGGAGTCTGTAACAGTTGATCCACAATGTTATATTCACTCCTTTGGATGAGCTTCAGCATCTCATCATTATTTTTCGAAAGGTCGGGATTACTGGATTGACCGACTGATGGATCGGGAGCTTCTGTCTGAAGTTCCTTTTCCTTGTTAGGTTCTCTAACTCCTCGGTTGAAGATTCGACCGCTCCGTGTTACACGACTGATGTCTGCAATATTCACGACGGAGGGTAATGGAATTTCCTTTCCATTCTCGACTATTGTGGCACCGTATTTGTAAGGGATAGCCTTAGTTGATTCATACGGTAGCGGTCCCGGTAGATAGATGACTATGGAAACCTTCTGGTTTTTCTGACCATCATAAGTAATCTCGATCTGTTCCCAGTTGGGAATTCTAGATTCGTCAAGTAGAGGGATGATGGGAAAAACATCCCTGGTCTGGTGACGACCAGAGATTGTGACAACATCCTCGACCTGACTGGCAAGGTAGTTCGGCGTCCAGTTGATGGGTCCAGAACCCGGATATGGGCAAATCTCTCCACGATCCACCTGACCCTGAAGAGCTGCTCTCACAAGGTAACACCCTTGGTTACTTTCCGAACAGACACTACAATGGTCATAGTTGTGTGGTGGCACCTGGCCACGCCCACTTTGAATACAATGTAACCTTACTAGGTTAGCTTCCACAGATCGGACATCCTGACTTTGACGCCGAGTGGGATTCCTGTTATTGATACTAATCTGCTGAGTATCTTCATCCATATAGATTGGCATCCACCAGTGATTTAACAAGTGCTGAAGTGCCTCCTGGACAAGGGTACAAGCTCGATCGTTTTCGCAACCTGCTTTATAGCTTTGATAGTCGTGTGATATTAAGAATCCGAGTCAGACCTGCTCAGCATGTAACTCTACTAGGTTGGTATTCATCACACGAATATCAAAGATCTGAACCATGTTGATCCGATAGGGATTCCTATCATGGTAGTCTTGGATCCATCCAAGATCCATCTGACGCTGGAGAGCCTCTTGTATGAAAGAGCATCCCTGTTTGTTTACCGAGCAAGTCAGACAAGAACTGTAATCGTGACGCGGCAGATTATGATACTGGCTTTGCCTTGAATGCATCGCCACCAAGTTGGCATTCATCGCACAGGTGTCGTGGTTCTGAATGACGTTGGAATTCGTATAGACCATGTTAACTCCACGAACTCGGTGCTCTTGGATCCATCTGAGATCCATCTGTTCCTGTAGAGCTGCCTGCACTACAGAACATCCTCTATTACTTTTAGAGCAGACATCACATTGATGATAATTATGAGGTGGCACATGGCCATATCCACTCTGTCTACAATGCATCTTGGCCAAATTGGTCCTCAATAAGAGTACATCGTGAATTTGATCGACATTGTTAGACTCTCTCTCAATCAAGTTGACTGCAGCTTTCTCGTGTTGAGGCAGCGGGTTCGTGAGAACATTGGGATTCGTATCTTTGAAAGATAAGAGCCCGCTCCTAACAAGCTTTTGCACGTCAGATTTGAAATTGAGACAATTCTCTATGTTATGCCCTGGTCCTCCTTGATGATAAGGGCATGTCTGATCCACCTTAAACCAAAAAGGCGGATTTTCCGATACCGTAAGAGGAGACTTAGTCTGGATGTTCCCCTTAGCTAGAAGTAACGGAAATAGTTCTGCATACAACATGGGTATAGGATCAAACCCATGTGGCCGCGTTGTACGGTTGTTATTATATGGAGGACGAGCCTGCTGAAGAGGCTGTTGTGTCCTTTGCTGATTAGGTTGGCTCTGCGTAACCTGAGGTTGATACGTAGGAATAGGCGCAAGGCTGATAGCAGGAGTTACAGCTGCTACTGGTTGATAACGTCGCCTTTGCTTTCTGAGAGAGATATTCCTAATATCCTGCTCTTTTTTCTTAGGGAGAGCACTACCGTATCGTTTTGTACTGCTTAATGCTCCAGCGTCTTTTGCCAAACGTCCTTCTCGGACGGCTTCCTCAAGACGAACTCCTATTCCCACCATCTCGGTGAAGTCACTGGGCGCACTGGTAACCATTCTGTCATAATAAAATGAGCTCAAGGTCTTTAAGAAGATCTTTGTCATCACTTTTTCCTCAAGAGGTGGACAAATCTGAGAGGCAATTTCACGCCATCTCTTTGCGTACTCCTTAAAGGTTTCCTTGTCCTTTTGTGACATTAATCTGAGTTGATCTCTGTCCGGTGCCATGTCCAAATTGTATTTGTATTGTTGGACGAAGGCAATACCAAGATCTCTGAATGTGCTAATCGTAGCACGGTTTAAACCCATGTACCATTTTAACGCGGCATCGATTAAACTATCCTGAAAGTAGTGAATCAGCAGGTCCTAATTCTCAGTCTGAGCTGACATTCGCCGAGCGTACATCACCAGATGACTCTGAGGGCAAGAGTTACCCTTGTAATTTTCAAAGTCGGGCACTTGGAACTTGTGCGGGACTTTCACATTGGGGACCAGACAAAAGGTCTGCGGCGTCCTTTCCAAATAGATCCTGACCGCGAATGGCTTGCAGTTCCTTCTGCATTTCCAAGAATTGTTCCTGGAATTCATCCATTCGGTCAAACATAGTTTCCTTTTTACCAGAAGGTATATGTGGAATCTGTCCTTCCGGGACAGTGTGCACCACAGGGGGTGGTACCGTAACTACGGCAGTGAATCTTGGCGTTTCCCGAAGTTTGTAACCTTCAGGAGTCTTCAGTATGCCCCTGGCATCTTCGCTTTCCCCAAGTTTGTAACCTTCAGGCCCAGCGGCTTCTGTTATGATTCCCTGATCTTCAGCGATCGGTGGAACATATCCTTCCGGGATATAGTTAACAGGCATGCCCCAAGGACTATCTTTCGGCATTTGATACCTAGGATCATACTTCTCCACTACGGGCGTTGAGGTGATCTCTGAGATCACAGTCCTTTATAGCTGAGCTTCTACCATGGCTTGCATGTTGTTACGAAGCTTTCTCATATCCTCTCTCAGAGCCCCAATCTCTTCTTTCAACTCTCTGTTCTCTTCCTCAAGATCATCCATCTTTTTCTGACGATTGGCTCGAGTATTATACGAATGAGACAGTTTGACTCTAGAACCGAGACACAAACGTGAGATTCGTAGGTAAGAAGAATACGCGATGTGAGAATGATGAATGCAATGATTATATTAATTATTTTTTGGTTTAATCAAAATAAACTTTGACAATTAGATTGCAAATATCAAACGGTGGGGAAACCCCTTTTTATTGAAATTCAAAGGATTGCGGAAATGAAAATACAGTAGATTACAAAGTGCAGAAACAGAAACCTAAGCTAATGGGTCCCGAGAGAACTCGGGTGCTGATTCTGGTATCTTCCTTTTCTTTGACCGGGGCTCTTGGGCCATTGTCGGGTTGTCATTCCTTTTCCAAGTGAAAGGAGCGAGCAAATTCCTTTGGTCATCCTGATTATCCACAGCATGTTGCTCTAAAATCTCAATCAGAGCGTCCTTATCTTTAAGTAGTTGCTGTATTTTGATACACTCCACATCGAGGGTGTGGTACTTGTTCTTCCAAGACCTCCTCTCCCATTGAACTTTGTTGAGAGTAACCTGAAGCTTTTCAGTTTCCGTCATGAAGTACATGACAGATTCCCTCGGCGGAAGAATTCCGTAACGAGGATAAGGCATCTTTAGCTTGAGAGCTCTAGTTTGTACCCAGTGGAGATAAGGCTCCACCGAGACACAGTCCGGTTTTCCTAGAGACTCTCGTCCTTTCTTATGAACATGTTTCCAAGCGTGCACTATTTCCGTCTTTAGTGCTCTGTCACTTTCTCCTTCCTTGAAGAAAAGACCTTCCAGATGAACACCCCGTGGGACGTGTCTCATCGGGTATCCAAATTGACGACGAACTAATATCGGATGATAGTTGATTCCTCCCTTAGTTCCTATAAGGGGTACGTTGGGGAAGTTTCCACAATGGTCAATGATCCTGATTCCATCATAAATCCTATTGCACCAATCTATATAAGAGTTGGTGAGGGACATGATTTTCTGCGACCAACGTAAGGCACTCTTATGATCCCAGAAAGCAGCAGACTTAGGTAAATGGGAGATAAACCATTTATAAAGCAGAGGTACACAGCATGTGATCTCCCCTCCATTTTACAAATTCCCTAAGTGTACAGAATGATACGCATCTGCGAGCAAATTCGGCACAGGGTTTCCAATGAGAAAAACCTTAATGGCGTTGATATCAACGAAGTTATTAATGTTGGGCAACAAGAATAACCCGTAGGTGAGTAAAACAAAGATGCTTTCAAAAGCAGTCACGTTTGCGATACTAGCGAAGTACAGGTCTTTCTTTGTCAAGAACTGGGCTGGCAAACCTTGTATGCCACCTTTAGTGGTCATGTGAGTCCTGACTTCTGACTCGTCCAAATGAATTGCTCTTGCAATGGTCTGATTCTTTGGAATTTCTTCCAGTCCAGAAAATGGAGCTCTATTAGTGATATGTAAATCAATCAGATGAGAATACTCCTCCAGCGTTGGTGCGAGCTGGTAATCCGGAAATGTGAAGCAGTGATAAACTGGATCGTAGAATTGAATGAGCGCGTCCATGATTCCCTCAATCACATGGACCCTTAACAGAGGTAGCAGACCTCCGTACCCGGCTCTGAAGGCCTCTTGGTTTGTGATCATTCTCACCAAACCTCTCAAATTCTCTAGTTTTGGAACCTTGAAGGTGTACGTATGAGTTCTCCTTCTACAGAAATCCATTAGCACAATCCTTTTCTCTAATATTTGCAATCACAGTCTTAGTTTAATTTGAAAAACAAAGAGACTAGAAGAGAAATTTTTTGAATGTTTTAATGTTTTTTTAAAAATGAATGCATGAATGCAGCACACAAAAACATAGAAAAAACATGGGGTCAAAGGGTCGTTGTCATGAAGTCAAGACTCTACCCATCCCCAAAGGTTTATACTAGGGTGATTTTTTGTACCTGTACTCAAAATCATTAGCTCCTCCCAGGATAACAAACAGCAAGCGGATCGCCAGCGAGTTGTATAAAATCTTAGAGTAAATGTTATTCACCGAGAATAGATCATCAGCCTCAAATGAGGGTAGTATCGCGTGACAACTATTTCCGATAGCTTCCGCACTACAAAAGGGTTGGCTCCTCAGCTTCTCAGACATCACAATCGGCCCATTGCCTATAGGGGTGGGAATAGGCCAGGCCAACTAACAGGGGCCTACGGCCTAGCCTACATAGGCTCAGGCCAGGCCAGGCTTTTTCTTAAATAGAAAAGGCCTAGGCTTTTTTATAAGCCTATTTAGCTAAAGATGCTAGGCCACAGGCCGTAAGAAAAGCCTTTCAAGCCTATCAGGCTGGCCTATTTAAGAAAAAAACAATAAATTAATTATTATTATATTCTATTTTGTACTTTGAACTAAAATACGAAAATAAAACTTAGTTATCTTGAAGAACTTATGAAAATAAGTTGAAAAAACATTATAAACAATGTCATAAGTTGTTGTCATAAGTTTTTCTCATTAGTTATCTTCAACAAATAGTATCACCAAACTTATGCTAATAAGAAAACTTGAACGAGACAATGAAAATAAACATTTAATCTCATTGATATTTTAACTTGTTAGTCGATTTAACATTAGTTGAATTTCTTATTTACAGATGTTCAAATGAAGTAGGCTTTTAAATAGGCTAGTAGGCTAATCAGGCATTCGAAAAGGCCAGACTTAGTCCTAAAAATAAGCCTATGATAGGCTACAGGCCAGGCTTAGGCTTTGAATTTTTTAGCAGACCAGGCTCAGGCTTGGCAAAGCCTAGCTCGGCCTAGCCTATTCCCACCCCTAATTGCCTATGAGAGGGAATGAGTTACATTGGTCAGCCTCCACTAAGGTTGATGGTCGACCTCGTCGCCATCACTTATCTTAAGTGTATACTCAATCTTTCCACATGCGGCATCACACGCATTCCCATTAGCAGAAAAATAAACATGTATAGCAATTAGGAAAAGCAGTATATATATTCGTCCTAAAGTCCTAGACTTTTAAAGCTATGAATCCTAAATTCCTGACAGAAAATGGTTTCCCGGCGGAGTCACTATCCTGGGGTTTCATTCCAAATTAACGGCGTTTTGACCTAAGATCCTAGTGACGTTAAGGCTTCAAGAGATAAGAGGAACAAAATGCCTTGAAAGGCGCCTTTTTTGTGGTACCTCATTCCAAGATTTCTACCTAGGAGACGAGAAGAGAACAAGATCCCTAAAAAAACAACGAGCCCCCCAGCAGAGTCGCCATTTTTCTGTAGCGAGTGATTTTTGGTTGTGGTTGCGAAGCACGATCGCTCTAGTACTACAGTTCGATTCATTTTTTATCCTATTAAAGCTGATGAAGGAAGGGAAATAGATGTCTCCAACTAACCCTGCTTGCATACTGAGGTTAAACAGTCAAAACTGTTGGTTTACAAATGCTACAAAGATTCGGGGTCTCTCCTTGGTTATTTTTTTTGAAAAGGGGTGTTTTAGGCTATCGGTTGAGATGTTAGGATGGATGTATATGAAAGTATGGGATTTTGGGTTTTTGTTTAGTGTGATCGCTAAGATTTTTCTTTCAATCTTATGCCTACGTATTCCCATTTACCGAAACAGGGAAATCAGAGCGTTCGTAGTTCCTCCTATTCTATGGGAGGAAATGGTATTTGGGTGTCTTGTTCAAAGCCCAAGATGTGAAGCTAAAAGGTGTTGACTTTAGAGAGAATTTGTCATCTCTAAAGAGGGGGTTGTATGTCACAATGGTTTATAAAGGAGAATTACTTCAACCGGGATGTGCGAATTCGGCAATGCCATAATTTCCTTTATAGGGGATTTTAACCTGAAGGAGAAGACTTTAACTCAGTGCAGAGCAATGCTATCTTTCCTTAGGAATTTCTCATG
Organism: Lathyrus tuberosus; assembly: GCA_022829125.1. Taxonomy (NCBI): domain Eukaryota; kingdom Viridiplantae; phylum Streptophyta; class Magnoliopsida; order Fabales; family Fabaceae; genus Lathyrus; species Lathyrus tuberosus. The sequence goes on from JALAZF010000091.1 coordinate 15,409,530, forward strand.
CTAAAAGAGGGACAGTGGCATGGATGTAGATGATCCAGAGGCTTGCCGCTTACAGCAATTAGATGAAGAGAAAGGAGTTGTTGATGTTTGTGTACTGTGAACGAGGCACAACTTTGATGCTAAAAGGTTGATTGGATCAACCAGTGGTTTTATTATACAAATCCTAAGAGGAGGCTAATATGTGTCTCGTACAAAGCCCGAGAGAGAGGCTAAAATTTGTTTGGCTCAATAAGAACCTTTTTGTATCTCGTATAAAGCCCGAGATGGAGGCGAAAAGGTGATTGACTCAAAGAGGTAGTCTCTTATGTGTCTCGTACAAAGCCCGAGAGAGAGGCTAAACGTTGTTTGACTCAACGAAGGAGTATTTTGTATCTCGTATGAAGCCCGAGATGGAGGCTAAAATTGTTAGCTCCGCTGGGGAGAATCATTGCATAAAGCCCAAGAGGAGGCTATGGTGCTGTTTCAGTTGAGTGACAGGTCCAGTATGCTGATTTAAAGAGAAAATCAATTCTTATATGAGTAATGTTGTACTCTCAAGGATTTGATTCGAGGATCAGGGATATTTCCTTGTCTTTGAGGAAGTGGGAAATCCGAAGGGTATTGAGACTGTCCGAGTCCAAGGGGTTCCTTCCTATTCTTGAAGGGTGTTTTAGAATGTCTTGGAGACTCAAGGAAATTAGACTGTCCGTGTCTAGAGTTTCATCTTTTGTACTATGCTTTGAGAAATAGTAGTAGACTCTTTGAAAGGATTGTTCTATGAAGATGACTAGGTTCTGTTCCTATACCTCTAGGAGGTCATCGGGACAATTTGTACGAAGCCCAAGAGGAGGCTGGAAGCTTTTAAGAAGCCGACGGGTCCTTGTACTAAGCCCAAGAGGAGGCTATCATTCCCGGATGAAGAGATCATTATACGAAGCCTAAGAGGAGGCTGTGAATACTTCTAAGAAGCCGACGGGTCCTTGTACTAAGCCCAAGAGGAGGTGGGGTTGCTTTTAGGAAGCCTGTGGGTCCTTGTACGATGCCTAAGAGGAGGCCGATGCTTTTAAGAAGCCCGTGGGTCCCCAAACCCCGAGAAGTTCAAGACAGGCTATTCACGAGGAATAGATCAAGCTAGGAAAGTTCAAGAATTTGGAAGAAACTCAAGAGGTGCCATTCACGGAGAAAAGATCATCTCTGGGGAGTAGAGTTTCTTGACAAGTGCTTTTAAGAAGCCTGTGGGTCCCCAAACCCTGAGAAGTTCAAGACAGACTATTCACAGAGAATAGATCAAGCCAGGAAAGTTCGAAAATTTGGAAGAAACTCAAGAGATGCAATTCAAGGAGAAGAGATCATCTCTGGGGAATAGAGTTTCTTTGACAACTTCTAAAGGTGACAGTCTATGAAAGGGTTCACCGAGAATGCTGCCTTTCATGTCTCCATATTGTTTAACCCCAAGAGGAGGGAAGACTGTGTCTGGTAATCCTATGGGGATCTAGTTTTGACTATTTAAGAGTGATCAACGGGCTTAGTGCTAGATGTAATTTCCGGGGAAACTCTAAATATCTATACTATTATTACACAGTTGATATGAGTTTATGAAAGAAGACTTACAGCGAAAAAGCCCCACAATACAGTTATATGTATATGAAAGCGGATAAACACTTACTCGGTTGTAGAGCTTCCATGCTGTTTGGTTAGTTGTTCAACAAAGAAAGATTGAAAACAACAGTATATTCAAAATCAAAGGAGAAAGTGCTTTGAAAAAGAAATATTTGGGGCTTACAGCTCAAGGAGAGACCCAGGATTTTATCAGTGAGCGCACTGTTTGAATTTGTACAGAGGGACTTATACAAGTGACTGAGGCCCAAAAAGGTTTTCTGTACAAAGGGATGGGTTTTACACTCTCTCAAGAGGCCCAAAAAGTTTTAAAGAAAAAGAGTGGGGCTTATAACACGAGGGTAGACCCAGATGATTTTCCCGTTTAAAATGGCAATCGCGCCGAGGTTTTCTTTTAACGCAGAGGGACTTATACAATAAGTGAGGCCCACAATTGTTTTGGTTAAAAGGGGGTAGGGTCTTACACTCTATTAGAGGCCCAAAAGTTTTGAATTGGTCTTATAGCTCAAGGAGAGGCCCAATGATTTTTAAAGAAAGGGGCTTATAGCTCAAGGAGAGGCCCAAGGGTTTGTTTTAAAACGGATGATGATCGCGTCGAACTTTTTGAAATACAACGGGACTTATACAATAAGTGAGGCCCAAAATAGGTTGTATTTACAAAGGGTTGGGTCTTACACTCTATTAGAGGCCCAAAAGTTTTGAAAATGATTTATGAGGGTTGAATTAATCCAAAAACCCTAATTTGTTTTCAAAATGTGTTTTAATTGAATAAAAATTCAATTAAAATAATCAAAATTGTTTAACATATGGAAAACAAATTGTGATCTTGGATTAATGCTTCAAAAATTAAGTATTGACCTACAAAATAATTAGAAGGCATTAAAAGTTACAAAATCAAGAGGGTAAAAACATTTTAAATGGCAAAAACAAATAAAATATTAACTCTTTGCAAAAATATCAATTATATGAAATAAATAATATTTTTGGGATTTTTTGATAAAATAACATATTTTAACATTTTTGTGAATTATTAAAAAAAGAATCAACTCAAAATCATTAAAACTCAGAGAGAAATAAATTTTTGAATCAATTAAATAAAATCAAAAAATTCAAAAATTCAAATATTTGAAAATGGCGCCAAGAACAAAGGCAAGAACACGCGCGTGTTCTGAGTTTCCCAGATTTGCATTTTCTATCCAATCTCACTGAATACTTGATTATATCATGCAATCTACATATCAATCAACTCGTTTTAACCTCACGATCATGTCTATGGTCTTTAATTTCATTTATTTTTAACATTGAATAAGAAATCAAAGAGAAACCTCAAGAACCCTAATTTCTGCATGAAGGTTCATAAATTTCACACAAGATTCAAACAATGCAATTTATTGAGGGAAAACATTCCATGCATGATTATGAACATATGGCCAAATTATTGTGCAGCAAAAATTGCATGGATCATAGAGTTAGAAGAGCTCATGCTTACCTCTTGCAGCTGGTGATCGTGTTTTGTGTTGGAGGTGTTACAGCTAGGTTCCAATGATCTGGATAGCTTCCCTAGGTGCTATGGAGTGTGTATGAATGCTTGGAATGGATTGAAATGATCTGGAACTTGAGATGGTACCCCAACTGCAAATCTGTCAAGAACTTGAGCAACTGACTGGTGATTTTGTGATTTTGGTGTTCCAGATGTTATGTGAGTGTTTGGAACACTTCTATATGATGTATGTGACGTGTGTGTGTGATTGGTTTGAGTGGAATTGCTGAAAAACCCGATAGTGACTTGCTAAGAAAGGCATTTTTTAGAGTGAGAAGTGGTTTTTGAGAAAGGCAAGTGTTGTAGGTCGTTGGTGTACTTAAACTGATCACAATTGAGCTCTATTTATAGTAGAGCAAGTTTGTTTTGCAAGGAATAGTGAATGGCAACTGCTGAGTAGGTTTGGCCAATGTTGACAAATGAAAATCCAAGTCTCCTCTAGCCATTGACTAGAGGTTAGGGCACAGGCTGCTGGTCCCCTTGGTCTTGGATAAGTCTTGACTGAATTCAGTTGCTAAGAGATCAGTTCATGCCACCTTGATGCTTCCATTGAATGCTCTAATCCAAAATTGGAGTCTTGTCCCTATTTTGGCAATTCTAGGTTCTACATGCTATTTCTTGTTCCAAAGACTTTGGAGGCTTGACTTAGTGATTGTCCCCTTTAGATTCAATCCTCAGAGGTGTCCAAGTGGATAGGAGCATTTGGATTTAGCTGATTTTGGCAAATCGACCAAAAGTGCAAAAATCTGCCTTGCCTTGGCAGATTTCAGCAAGGCATCTTGCCAATGTCATATGTCATAGCTCAAATTGAATTTGGTAATGTTCTTGGCAATTTTGGAAAGCCCTTACATGATACAACAACTGTTTGAACATGTTTGGTTTTGATCTCTTTTGAATCCAAGTGAAAAATCCCTCTACATTTGGAAAAAAGTAAAGGCAGATTCTGACTTAGTGAAATTTTCACCAAGTGTTGGAACAAAATGACTTTTCTTGATTTTGATCACTCCATAACTCAAAATCCATGAGGAATTTGGACATAGGTCAGTATGAAGCTTTTGTAGAGGGCAATGTGATCTACAAATCAAGCTTTTAATGGGGAACAATGGCCTTGTGGTTTAGGAGTTATGGTCCTCCAAAGTTGGCACATTAGTGTCACTTTTTTCATAACTTAGAAATTTTTCTAAGTTTTTATGGTTACCCCCTTTTACAAGTTATCCCACTTTATTTGATTTTTCTTGATGAATGATGATTCAAATCATACATTAACATCATTTTAGGGTTAAAAATCCATTTTGGTGAAAAATCTCAAAAAGTCAAAGTTGACTTTTGTGCATAGTTGACTTTTTATCCGATGAATTCCAAACTGTGCAATTCTTCAGGAAATCATGTCCTTGACCTAAATCAAACTTGATGGACATGTTCCATGGGTGTCATAGGGTATATTGAATCATGTCTTAGGGTTTGGGAGCATGTCTTGGTCAAAATTCAAAGTTACAGTTGACTTTCCTCGCGAAACCCTAATTGTGGTGCTGATGAAATTGAGACTTGTTGCTCAAGCTTCTTGGATTAATCCATTGTTCCAAATGGATCAATATGGAATATTAGAGACCCTCAAATCATGACTTGAGGTCTTGGTTCATGATTTGTCCCAAAAGTCCACTTAGGGGTGAATTAGGTCAAGAAACCCTAATTCCTGATTTTTGATGTATGCATCCCCTGAGGTCAAATTGACTTGATGATTGGGTCCATGAGGTTCCATGGAGTATATTAGGTTATGTTTTGGATCATTGGCTTGTGCCCAGATGAAAAATTTCCATCTGGAGGCCCTGGTCGACCAAAACCCTAATTTGGTGACACGGTCGATCTTGAGACTTGATCCACCTAGAAGGGAGCACCCTTGTGCTTTAATCCTTGAGGTGGGAGTCCTTTTGATACATTGTGGATATTTTAGAGGCTAGACAATTTGAAGATCAAGTCATTCCTTGATTGATCCTCTGTCTAAGGCTCTGAGAGGGCTTAAAACCCTAATTTTGATTGTAGTGAATGCTCAACAACCCTTGAGGCATTTGATGAGGCATGATGGTTCATCCATATTGTGATGATGATTTGTACAATGATGGGAAATCTTAGTGGTCAAAATTTGGGGTATGACAGAGCCAATCGACAAAAGAAAATGGACGAACTCGAGGAAGAGAACAGAGAGCTGAGAGAAGAAATCGACGTTCTGAAGGAAAGTTTGGAAAAACTTCACAGTGACATGCAATCCCTGGCAGCAGCTCTGGAGCAACGTCAAAGGACTGTAATCTTAGAGATTACATCTATGCCCATGATGGAGACACACGAGAATCATCCTCGGTACAACATGCCTAAGGGTCGGCCCAGGGGTATGCCTCTTAACTTTATCCCTGAAGGATACATCCCGTCGGTCACTGAAGACTCGAAAACTGTAGCAGGAGCCACTGGTCATGTCGGTTAAAAACTTTGGAAAATTAAAGAAGCAAGATTTACAATGGCAACTCCTGAAGGTTATAAACTTCAGGGCATCGAAGCGCCAAGAGTCACAGCTATCATGACCATACCACAACCAGTGGTACACACTGTCCCGGAAGGACAAATTCTACAAGAAATCTTTGGTGGAAACGAAAACATGTATGAAAAGATGAATGATTTCCAGGAAAAGTTCTTGGAAATGCAGAAGGATCTGCATGTCATTCGCGATCAGGATTTATTCAGAAAGGACGCCTCCGACCTTTGTCTGGTCCCCAATGTCAAAATCTCGCACAAATTCAAGGTGCCTGACTTTGAAAAATACAAAGGCAACTCTTGCCCGCAAAGTCATCTGGTGATGTACGCTCGCAAAATGTCTACCTAGACAGAAAATCAACGGCTACTGATCCTTACTTTCAGGATAGTTTAACCGGTGCCGCACTCAAATGGTACATAGGTTTAAACCGCACCAAGATCAGTACTTTCAGAGATCTTGGGGCAGCTTTTGTTCAGCAGTATAAATATAACCTGGACATGGCACCAGATAGAGATCAACTAAGAGCAATGTCGCAAAAGGACAAAGAGACATTTAAAGAGTATGCTCAGAGATGGCGTGAAATTGCCGCCCAAATTTGTCCCCTCTTGAGGAAAAGGAGATGAAAAAGATCTTTCTGAAAACCTTGAGCACATTTTACTTCAACCGAATGGTTACCAGTGCACCCAGTGACTTCACTGAAATGGTGAATATGGGAGTACGCCTTGAAGAGGCAGTCCGAGAAGGACGATTGGTTAAAGATGCAGAACCATCCAGCAATACCAAAAGATACGGTAGTGTTTTCCTAAAGAAAAAGGAACAGGAGATTAGCAATATCTCTCTTGGAAAACAACGGCGACGATATCAACCAATAGCGGCAATAACTCCTATCAGTCCTTACGCCAGTTCCAACTTATCAATCTCAAGTTGCTCAGAGCCAACCAAGTCAACAAATGTATCAGCAAATGCCGTAACAACCTCTTCAGCAGGCTCGACCACAGTACAACAACAACAACAATCGTACAACACGACCACCAAGGTTTGACCCTATACCAATGTTGTACGCAAAACTTTTTCTACTTTTACTGGCCAAGGGGCACGTCCAGACCAGGTCTCCTCTTACAGTACCAGAAAATCCGCCTTTTTGGTTTAAGGCAGATCAGACTTGCCCTTAGCATCAAGGAAGATTGGGGCACAACATCGAATACTATCTCAGCTTCAAATCTGATGTACAGAAACTTGTCAGGAATGGGGTCTTATCTTTCAAAGATACTAATCCAAATGTTCAGAAGAACCTGTTGCCACAACATGACAAGTCTGCAGTAAATTTGATAGAAGAAGAATTTAGCCGCAGTTATCAAATTCGCGATGTACTCCAGTTAGGAACCAATTTGGTCAGAATGCATTGCAGACAAAGTGGGTACGGTCACGTACCACATCACAATAATCACCAGTGTGATATCTGCTCAAAGAATAATCAAGGGTGTTCCGTAGTACAATTAGCTCTACAAGAACATATGAATCTCTGATGGATTCAAAATCACAGAATCCGAGAAGTTAACATGGCTCATTTAAATCCCAATATTATTTAGAATCGCAACATCCTTGCGATGAATGTCAATTTGGTAGCCATGCACTCAAGGCAAAGTCAATATCATAATCTGTCGCGGCACGATTACAACACCTGTCCGATATGCTCAACAAACAATTAGGGAAGCTCTTTTATACAAGAGGCCCTCCAACGTTAGATGGATCTCGGATGGATCCAGGACTATCAAGAAAGAAATGACCATCAAGTCAATATGGTTCAGATCATTGATATATGATTGATGAATGCCAGTCTGGTAGAACTACATGCTAAGCAAGTCGGGCTCTCCTTTCTGGCTTCACATGATTATCAAGATTGTGAAGAGTGTCGCGAGGACGATCAGGGATGCGCACTGGTACAAAGAACACTTCAACACCTTTTGAACCACTGATGGCTTCCAATTTACTTGGACGAAGCTACACAAAAGATCAGTATGACTGATGGAATTCCTGATAGAAATTAGAGTCAGGATGTCCGCTCGATGGAAACATATCTGGTCAAGATGCATTGCATACAAAGTGGGCGTGGTCGGGTACCACTGCATAATTATGAACGCTCTAGAGTTTGCTCAGAGAATAACCAAGGATGCTACCTTGTACGAGCAGCTCTTCAAAATCAGTTGGACCAGAAAGAAACTAGACAACGTTTAAGTTTTGGGTCGATCAACGTAATACAAGACTATCTTCCTGATCCAAATGAAGATGTTGTCTTACTATCCAAACATGAAATGGCCGAAGATGTGTGTGCCATAATTCCTTTGCTCAATGACTCAAGATCTCCTCTTGACAGCAGAAAGGCTCTCAATCTTGAACCAATTGAGGCTGCATATGATGGTCATAGAAATCAAAAGGCTCCTGTGGTTATCTACTTGCCAGGACCAATACCATACAAATCAGATAAGGCTATCCCTTATAAGCACGGTGCAACAATAATTGAAAATGGAAAGGAAACTCCATTACCCTCCGTCGTAAACATTGCCGGCATCAGTCGAGTCACACGGCGTGGTCGGATCTTCAACAGAGGAGTTGGAGAACTTGCCAAAGAAAAGGAACCTCAGGAAGAAGTTCAGAATCAGCAAATCGAGCAATCCAGTGGTCCCGAACTTTCAAAGAACAACGATGAGATATTGAAGCTCATCCAAAAGAGGGAGTACAACATTGTAGACCAACTGTTGCAAACTCCATCTAAAATCTCTGTATTATCTCTCCTACTTATTTCCGAGGCTCACAGGGAAGCCCTACAGAAAGTTCTAGAGCAAGCTTTCGCGGAACAAGATGTTACAGTAGGACAATTTGACAATATCATATCCAACATCACTTCCTGCAACAACTTAGGGTTTAGTGATGAAGAATTGCGGGAAGAGGGCAAAAATCATAATATGGCGCTTAAAATTACAGTCAACTACCAAGACGATGCTTTAGCCAGCGTACTGGTAGATACAAGTTCATCTTTGAATGTTATGCCAAGATCAACTCTGATACGACTATCATTTCAAGGAGCTCCGATGAAAGGCAGTGAGATCATCGTCAAAGCCTTTGACGGATCCAAAAAAATAGTTATCGGCGAAGTCGATCTTCCCATAACCATCGGTCCTCACACTTTCCAAGTCACTTTCGAGGTCATGGACATCCGGGCAGCATACAACTGTTTGTTAGGAAGACCTTGGATACACGAGGCTGGGGCAATCACTTTGACACTTCACCAGAAGCTGAAATTCGTCAAGAATGACAAGCTAGTCACAGTCTATGGAGAGCAGGCATTAATCATGAGTAACTTATCATCATTCTCCTATGTAGAACCAGAGGAGGTTGTCGGAACTCAGTTCCAAGCACTCTCAGTGAGCAATGAGAATCGATCAGAAAAAGGAACATCGATTTCCTCATACAAAGAAGCTCTCGAAGTAATCAAGAGTAACGACGTAAAAGGACGGGGACAACTTGTAATTCCTACAGATAACAAGACAAAGAAAGGTCTTGGTTTCTCTGCAACCTGTGCCCAAACAGCTAATAAGGATGGAAATTTTCATCCCATTCAGGATTTCTTCCTCAGCGGAGGATTCCTCCACCCAGTGTCTCAAGAAGTACACACTATCAATGAGAGTGACTCCTCCAATATTGATGAGGAGTGGAAATCTTATCTCAACGAGGAAGATTACTTGTCTCAGGAAAAGACACATACACCATTTTGTTTTCCCATGCAAAGTCCAAGATATATACCCAGATCAGATGTCAGGATGAGTTACAGAGATTGTGATCCAAAAGGATGTCGTGCTCCACCTAACTTATTAGAAGACAGTCCAATAAAAGATAACTTCGACTATGACTATTATGACCCACTGGATGACTTGCCTATTTGGCAGCCGTACCCAGAGGACTTGGGGCAAAAGAGTCAGCCCGACGATGCATATCAGCTGAGCAGCATTGAAAAGAATACATGCGTCCCCACCAAGTCATGGGATCATTACTCAGGCTATTCAGAAAACACTCGTCACAACGATAAATCTGCAAGGACTGCAGGAAAAAAGTTCACCAACTATGCTTTTCCAAAGGTCAACGTCATCGAGGAAGATGACTCCTCTTCTCCCACTGAAACATGGTACACTTTAGGACAGCCAAGTGGCAAGTACGACTTCCTAGTAAAGTATACTGCTCCTGAAAGTTTTCATATCACTATTGATGATATCCAGCCAACTGGATGGGAAGATTCCCTTGAGAGTGAAAATACCATAGAAGATACAGCAGAAGAGTTCATTTATGACAACTCTGCTTGGGAGGAAGATTCCAATAATCCTGATCCGCCAGAAATCAGCGTCATTTCTGAGGACAAACTAAGAAAGAAGGTGCCAGACTTTGTGATTCACCGAGGAGTTCGTCGCCAATGGGTTGCTGTCGATATCCCGAAAGTCATCCATAAGTCTAAGTAATTGCCATCTTTGTTTTAACCATTCACCCTGCCCAGGTGAAACAGATGTTTTTATAGGGCTCACTTTCTGTAAATGTTCCTCTTCTCTTCGCCCAAAGCGACAGAGTTTTGTTTTATAGGGCTGTAGTTTCAAGAATTGACAAATCATAAATAAATAAATGTCATTCTGTCACTCCCGCATTTATTGCTGTTTTCACTTTTCGCTTTTCAGAAAATGGTAATTCTAAAACAACCCAAAATAAAAACAAGCATTTTTCAAAAAAACACACTGCACACACGTTTGCATTTCTCTCAATCTCTTCTCTAAAACAAATCATCACATCATGCAGATTGCTTGTTTTAAACCCCATTGAAACATACGATCTGATGTCTTCTCCCAACTTTGAATTCCCAATATTTGAAGCTGAAAAAGAAGAGGATGCAAAAATTCCAGAAGAGATCTCCCGACTACTCAGACAAGAGGAAAGGTCAATTGAGCCACACAAAGAACCGTTGGAAACGGTCAATTTAGGTTCAGAAAAAGAAAGGAAAAAAGTAAAGATCGGAGCAGTGCTCAATCTGATTGTCAAAAAAGATTGGATAAGACTTCTCAAAGAGTGTCTAGATGTATTTTCTTGGTCCTATCAGGACAAGCCAGGGTTGGATACCAGCATCGTGGAACATCATTTACCACTGAAAACAGAATGTTCGCTGGTGAAACAAAGACTACGACGGACTCATCCAGATATGGATATCAAAATCAAAGCGGAAGTACAAAAAAAGATAGACGCAGGTTTCCTTGCCACCTCAGAGTATCCTCAATGGTTGGCTACAGGGATCTGAACAAAGCAAGTCCAAAGGATGACTTCCCCTTACCACACATTGACATGCTGGTAGACAATACAGCAAAATTCAAAGTCTTCTCCTTCATGGATGGATTCTCGGGCTATAATCAAATCAAAATGGCACCAGAAGACTTTGAGAAAACTTCATTCATCACCCCATGGGGAACCTTTTGTTACAAGGTAATGTCGTTCGGTCTAAAGAACTTCGGCGCAACTTATCAAAGGGTCATGACAACTCTGTTTCACGACATGATGCACAAAGAAATCGAAGTGTATCTCGATGATATGATTGCCAAATCTAAAACAGAAGAGGAGCACGTTGAATATTTGCCCAAATTGTTCGAACGTCTAAGAAAATACAAACTTCGCTTGAATCCTAACAAGTGTACATTTGGTGTTCGCTCAGGAAAGCTCCTAGGGTTCATCGTTAGCCAGAAAGGGATTGAAGTTGATCCTGACAAGGTCAAGGCCATTCAAGAAATGCCTTCTCCAAAAACAAAGAAACAAGTCAGAGGATTTTTGGGACGTTTGAATTACATCTCAAGGTTCATATCCCTCATGACCGCGATATGGCGCCAATCTTCAAACTACTCAGAAAGAATCAAAGTTGTGTATGGACCGAAGATTGCCAAAAGGCTTTTGACAGTATCAAAGAATATATGTTGAATCTGTTGATTTTATCTCCTACAGTGGAAGGAAGACCACTAATCATCTACTTAATAGTCTTGGAAGACTCTATGGTTTGTGTACTTGGCCAACAAGACGAAACAAAAAGAAAAGAGTCTGCCATTTACTACTTAAGCAAGAAATTTACCGATTGTGAAACTCGGTACACTATGCTCTAGAAAACTTGTTGTGCTCTGGCTTGGGTAGCCAAACGTCTTTGCCAGTACATGATTTGTCACACTACTTGGTTAATCTCTAAAATGGATCCAATCAAGTACGTCTTTGAAAACCTGCTCTCACGGGAAGGATTGCCCGTTGGCAGATGTTGTTATCAGAATATGACATTGAATACCATGCTAAGAAAGCCGTCAAAGGAAGTATTTTAGCCGATCATTTGGCTCATCAGCCGATTGACGGTCAGGAATCAGTCGGATTTGACTTTCCATACGAAGATGTCATGTACTTGAAAATGAAAGATTGAGATGAACCGCTACCCAATGAAGGGCCAGAACCAGGATCCCAATGGGGATTAATTTTTGATGAAGCTGTCAACTATTATGGAAATGAAATTGGGACAATCATTGTTACCCCTCAGGGTACCCATATTCCTTTCACTGCCAGATTAACATTCAAATGTACAAACAACGAGGCCGAATACGAAGCTTGTATCATGGGTCTCTAAGAGGCAATCGATTTAAGGAGTAAGAACTTGGATGTGTATGGAGACTCAGCCCTGGTTATCAATCAGATCAAAGGAGAGTGGAACACATATCAATCAGGACCGATTCCTTACAAAGACTACGCAAGAAGGTTACTACCCTTCTTCGATAGAGTCGAGTTTCATCACATTACTCGTGAAGAAAATCACATGGCTGATGCACTAGCCACTCTCTCTTCCATGATTAGTGTAGGTCAATGGAATGACGTACCTAAGATCGACATAATGCGCCTTGAAAGTCCCGCTTACATTTTCACAATCAAAGCAGTCATAGACGACAAACCCTGGTATCATGATATCAAATGCTTCTTTCAAAAACAGGAGTACCCACCTGGGGGATCAAGAAAAGATAGGAAGACTCTCAGAAGACTGGCAAGAAGCTTCTTCCTGAATGGTGATACACTCTATAAGAGAAACTTTGACATGGTTTTGCTCCGATGTGTAGACAGGCCAGAAGCCAACATGTTAATGAAAGAAATTCACGAAGGATCCTTTGGCACTCATGCCAATGGACACACAATGGCGAGAAAAATTCTGAGAGCAGAATATTATTGGCTGACAATGGAATCCGATTACTACAAGTACATGAGGAAGTGTCACAAGTGTCAGATATACGCTGATAAAATCCATGTACCGCCAACCCATCTCAAAGTTCTTTCTTCTCCATGGCCTTTTTCTATATGGGGAATCGACATAATTGGCATGATTGAACCCAAAGCTTCAAATGGACATCAGTCCATCCTAGTAGCCATTAACTACTTCACCAAATGAGTGAAAGCAGTATCGTACACCACGTGACCAGACAAGTGGTGGTCCGCTTTATCAAAAACAATATCATCTGTTGTTATGGTGTTCCGAGCATGATCATTACTGACAATGGATCGAACTTGAACAACAAAATGATGAAAGAGTTATGTGTTGAGTTCAAGATTGAACATCATAACTCATCTCCCTACCAGCCTAAGATAAACGGAGCGGTAGAAGCAGCTAATAAGAACATTAAAAAGATCGTTCAAAAAATGGTTGTAACCTACAAAGACTGGCACGAGATACTACCTTTTGCTCTTCACGGTTATCGCACATCATTTCGAACTTCAACAGGGCCAACCCCTTTCTCTGTAGTATACGGCATGGAGGCAGTACTCCCCATAGAATTAGAAATCCCATCAATCCGGGTATTGATGGAGGCAAAACTAACAGAAGCTGAATGGTGCCAAAGCAGGCACGACGAACTGAACTTGATCGAAGAAAAGTGAATAACAACTTTATGTCATGGTCAGTTACATCAGCAAAAAATGAAGAAAGCGTTTGACAAAAAGGTCCGACCACGTATCTTCAGAAAAGGAGACCTTGTGCTCAAGAAGATACAATCATTTATCACTGATTCTCGGGGCAAATGGACTCCGAATTATGACGGCCCCTACGTGGTTAAGAAAGCTTTCTCAGGCGGTGCCTTGAGACTCGCGACCATGGAGGAAGAGGAATTTGCCTACCCCACGAATGTTGATGTAGTCAAGAAATTCTTCGCCTAAAACTAAAAAAAACACGTCTCGGTGGATTGAAAACCCGAAAGGGAGGTCCAGGTAAAGATTAGAGACATAATCTGAAAAACATCCCGGTGGATTGGAAACCTCAAAGGACAATCTAGGCAAAAGTTAGCGATTCATGGCAAGTAACTACATCCAACACGGGTAATTCCCCAGCGGTAATACTTTCCATCAGAAAACCTTCGCCAAGGTCGTCTTCGACAGAAGCCCAGAATGTCTGGAATTCAAAGTTGGTAGAAGGATAACGGTCGTTATGTTTCAATGCAGCCCTTTTCCCGTAAATTACCATTGTCTAAACTTTGTAAATACTCTATGGTGTCACGCGTTTTGCTGATTACCATCCTATCAATAAAATTTGAGCCTTAGTGATTTTGTTTATAATTCTCACTTGTTTTTGCTTTATGGAATGACATTTTAACATGATAAACAATTCTTGAAAAAAAATGAATTTTACTTGTAAAAATTTTCTTCTGTTTTTAAAATAAAGATGGCATTTCCTTTTTGACTTCAGACATCAAAAAGAACATCGACAGTTTCCCCGAAGATGATTTAACTTCAAAATGCATAATCAAAGTACTCCTTGTAAATCGGTACACCTAAATGAATGACCGACTGTTTCAAATATCAGGTCTCATCTGATATCCCCTACATAGCCCTTACCGCTGAAGGACCATTAATAAGTTCCTTCTTCCCCAGCAAGGTCGATCTCTCCTAAACAAGGCAGTATTGCTATCTTGAACCAATGGTACTTTTCATCTCCGAAGTGGCCGAGTATCCAGTCGTGTTTATCCCTTAGTTTGTAAGTCACGGCAGTTTTATCAGCATAAACATACATACAACATGCATTAATAATTCATATTCATATTCATATTGCATTACTATCACTCTGGTCATATTCAATCCCCAAGTGATAAAAAGTCCTCTCATCGAAAGTTGTCAATTCTTTCCTCATCTGGAAAAGTGTCGCCTAAGCCATCTCTCCCCAGTTTATTTCTGGATTGAAGACTGTCCTCAACCACTTTTATAACTTGAACCTCTGAAAGACAAGAAAGACATTCGATAGATACCTTTTGGAACATCACTCTTCGCCATTGAAGATGATATCTTCGCTTTCCCGGATTAAGGAAAATCCCCAGAGAAAGCCTCTTAACCAAAGACTCTCGACAATACATCAGTCTTTCTCCAAAGAAAATCGATGTTAATGAAGTCATCAGCACCTCAAAATTGGACCGAGTCACATGGCCTTTCTCAGAGACCAGTTCCTTGGCTAAAGACTAGGATCGAGGGGAAGTTTATTTCAGAAACTGAGACCAGTTCCTTGGGTGAAAACCAGGCTCGAGGGGAAGTTTATTTCAGAAACTAAGACCAGTTCCGTGGGTGAAAACCAGGATCGAGAGGAAGTTTTACCTTTTCTAAGTATCAACACTTAGCAAAAGAAGATGAACGAGCAAACTTCCATTCATAACCACAGTCAAAATTTCTGGTATTCTGGTATTTAATCCTCTTGCACCCTGAATGTCTGAATATCTTCGCCATTCACACCTTCGGGTCCAAGAATATTAAATAGGGGAATCTGTCATACCCCAAAGTTTGACCATCAAGATTTCACATCATTGTGAGAATCATCTACACAATATAGATATACCATCATGTCTCATCAATCTCCTCAAAGGTTTTTGAACATTCACTACAATCAAGAATTAGGGTCTTGGACCCTCTTAGAGCATTTTAGACAAAGGATCAATCAAGAAATGACATGATTTTCAACTTGTCTAAACTTTTAAAACACTCATGAAGGATCAAGAGGACTCCCATATCAAGAATCAAGCACAAGAGTGCAACATCTCAGGCTAATGAGGCCTCAAGATCGCCAGTGTCACCAAATTAGGGTTTTGGTCGACCAAGGCCTCCAGATGAAAATTTTCATCTGGTCATGAGCCAATTCTTCATAGCATGACCCAAGATGCTCCAAGGGACCTCATGGACCCATCATCAAGTCAAAGTAACAACAGGGGGAGCATTCATAAAAAATAAGGAATTAGGGTTTCTTGACCTAATTTATCCCTAAGTTGACTTTTGAAGTAAGACATGAACCAAAACCTAAAGACATGATTTGAGGGCCTCAAAAACACTATGTTGATCCATTTGCAATAGTGAATTAACCCAAGAAACTTGATTCACAAGTTTCAATTTCATCAGGATCACAATTAGGGTTTTGAAGAAAAAAGTCAAATGTATCTTTGACTTTTGACCAAGACATGTTCCCAAACCTTGGGACATGATTCAAGTCACCCAAAAACACCTATGGAATTCATCCATTAGGTTTGAACTAGGTCAAAGACCTGATTTCATAAGGAATCACACAGTTTGAAATTCATCTGATAAAAAGTCAACTGTGCCTAAAATCAAGTTTGACTTTTTGGAATTTTTCACAAATATGGTTCCCCTAAGTCCAAAACAATGTTAATGTATGATATAGATCATGATTCATAAAGAAAAATCAAGAAAAGTGAGGTTTCTTGCAAAAGGGGCAACCATAGGAAACTTGAAATTTTTCTAAGTTATGGAATAAAAGTGATTTTGTACCAATTTTGCATGGTCATATCTCCCAAACCCTAAGGCCTTTTTCTTCCATTCAAAGCTCAAATGAAATTTCATCTTACATACTTTAAATATGTCAACTACAAGAAATTCCAAATCTTCATGGATTCTGAGTTATGGATTGATCAAAATCACAAAAACATGAAAATGGCCACTTTTCCAACACTTAGAAAAATTTTCATTAAGTCAGAATCTGTCTTACTTTTTCCAAAATGTAGAGGCATTCTTCACTATGATCCAAGGGGATTCAAAACTAATGGTGGACATCAAAGTTAAAGTACATTAATCAAGCTTTCTAAATTGACCAAGAACTCCATCAAACTCCATTTGAGCTAGGAGTTATGGATCTTCTAAGTTGCCTTGCTACAACTATTTTCGTAACAGGCTTTAGTGCAAACTTGTACCCCATGATTCCTTTGACTGATTTTGAACACTTTATTTATTGAAATTCTATTCAATTACAACACAAATGGGTGGATGATCTGATCCATAACACAACATGCCAAAGACTAGCCTTCCACGTTCAAAATCATCATGAAAGGAATCTTGAAATTCAAATTTGGCATCATGCATTAAAGTGATGCATTGAGGTGGCATGAATGAACCACAAACCAGTCCAAATGAGTCAAGACATATCTAAATATCAGAGGACCTAAACCTGCAAAGTTTGGTACAAGTCAATGCAATTTGATCCAAGCTGCCATTCACTATTGATGCCAAAACAAACTTGCTATACTATAAATAGAGCTCACTTGTGATTAGTTTGAGTACACCAAAGCCCCCAAACTGAGGCGTTACTCAAAATCTCTCTTTCACTCCAATTTTGCCTTCTAACTCAAGTCACCATCGGATTTTGAAATTGAGAGTGATTCAAACCAAGCCAATCATGCCAACACCTCATAAACATTATATGTAGGTGATCCAAATACTAAAACAACATCTGGAACATCACATTCACAAAATTACCAGTCAATCCCAAGAGAGGGAAAGGAAACACTGCATAAACTTGAGGGAAAGGAAAAGCATGGTCTCGCGACCAAGAGAAATGGGTAAGGGAGTCGGTTACGCGAGGGGAAGGTATTAGCACCCCCTCGCGTCCATCATACTCGATGGGATCCGTTTGTTGTCTCGATCAAAGGGTGTCGTCGTCTGGAGTTCCGCTGCTCTTGGAAAGGAAAAGGAACGGGAACGGGAACGGAAAAGAGCGAAGAAACGGGGGAGAAAAGAAACAGAAGTGACTCGATAGGACATCGGCGTCCTAGGCCTACGTATTCCCTCGTGCAATGGGAAAGTCAGAGTCAACGTAGTTCGAACACGAACTAAGGGGGAAGATTGCTCGCCAAGACATCGTCGTCTTGTGCCTACGTATCCTCAATCGAACGAGAAAGAGGAAGTCAGAGCAGTCATAGTTCGACCTGACGAGGTCGGTGTTTTTTATGAGCGACGTTAGATTCGCGTCTGGCAGTTAGGGTCGATGCCTGTTTGCGATGAGGCGGAAGTAACGTGCCCTTTTCTGAAAATGAGTTTGCAACTTGAATGAACCCAAAGGAAGAAAAAGGTTTGAGTTTGTTTTGTATTTTTTAGACAGAAGTGGATTGAAGTTAATTCATAACTTACATTGCACCCAAGTCTACAACATAGGATCGAATGCATCGCACATCGACCCAAGACGGGACGCGCGCTAAACACTCTAGGAAAGTGAAAGGAAGCCCCTCACTCTCCATTTCTCATGTACAAGGCTCATGCGCAATACATGTTAACTTTATTAAGTGTTTTAGAAGTGGTTATGAGATGAGAAGAGAAGACTCAAGGAGAAGAAAACTCTAAAGGGAATTTCTATCCTAATGTTATCATGCAAAGGTGGCCCTAAGGTCAAGGTTTAAGAACCTAAGCCTAAAAAGAAGAGAGGGATGTCACTACCTAATGCTTATCCTACCTCACCTTAATCAAAAATTAAGGATGAGCTAGGATCCCGAAGGGTGTGAGAAAGTTATACACAAAGCCTTATATCATGCTATTCACAAAAGGAAAAGACAAGTAAGATAGGTGAGGGACGAAAGAAGAAATGAACATGGATAACCATCCACATGTTCAAGCACCTTACCTCTACCCCTACACAAAAGGTTAGCATAGAATCATCACCAGTAACGAAAGCAAGTGAAAGAAACTAAATCAAACAAATACTAGTTGTCTTAGGAAGCCAACTTAAGAAGCACATAAGGCACAAACCAAAAGGGAAGAGTCCTATTAGTTAAGGGGCAATCTAAGTCAGTAGGTACATGCTAAGGGATCCTACTAATGTAAACATGCCATATGAAATCAAACAAAAGCAAACTATGCACTAAAAGTTCACACAAATGCAAGTTGTGCACAAACTAAGTAATATGAATGCATATGGTTCATGAACATTAATGAATGCATACGTAAACATCTAAATCAGAAGTAAATGACATTTATTAATGTATCAAGATGTCATTAATATGGCATGTGATTCATGAATGCAAGCATTGATCAAGTATGAAGAAGTGGTAGCAAACATCATTCAAGTCCCAACAATAAAGCATACTTGTAATGCAAGTAAGAAATGAAGATGTAAGATGAACAATCATGTAATATGAATGCAAGTTAGTATCATACAGCATTTTAAATGAAGTTGAAATCAAAATAAAAGGCCTATAATGTTCATACATAAATCATGTCATTTAGAAGCTAGAAGAGAAGTAAGTGCAAAACTAGTTCAAAAAGTATTCAAACATTAATGTCTTTTGAAGTAAATGAAAGATGAAGTCACATGGGTCAAATACATATTAGACACATCAAAGTCAGAGGCTATTGACCTCCAATAGGTCTCCTATAAGTCCTAAAAGAAATAGAAAAAGTACATCACACAAGATACAAACAAAATTAACAAACAACGCTCAATTTGGAGATGGCATATCAAAGTAGGAGTGCATGAGACAAATGGCATTTGTGAGTCAAAGGAGTATTTACAAGTATATGAACATGTTATAGGTCATATGAGATCATGTGTAGTGGAATGATGCAACAAGTAAAAGCATATTACATAAACAATGGAAACTAGCACAAGTTGAACAAGTGAAAACAATTTGAGGTCACGTGAAATCAATTAGGTGAAATGAAGTTATAAGCCATACATGAATGGTTAGAGATGATCTAAAATAGAAAGTAATCTAGTTTTTATAGATTTTAAGTCATATAAGTCTTCATGAAGATATGGTATGCAACACATAAGACAAAGTAGACAACGAAGAGTCAAATGTCAAATACCAATCCATGTTCACTTAAGTCTATACATATCAATCAAAGTTAGGAGTTAGGGACCTATAATTTGGATTTATAAGACCTATAAGGATGCCTAAACCTGTACACAAATGAATGCACACGTATCATGTTGAATGGTTACACAATGAACATAAAGCCCTAGTACTTGCATTCTAAACCTCTACACAATCAAGGTGTACTTTAACAATTAACACAAGCATGATTAAATGTTGTAAAAATTCAAAGGAAACAAGTGAGATGGAGTGTAATCAGAGGCTAAACAATATGCAAAATAATGAGCAAAAACTCATTTGTTATCATGTTTAGACAAGCCCTATAACATGCACTATAGTCATTGAACAAACACACACAAGATGGCACCCAAAAGCCAATCAAATATCCTCTAAAAAATCCCAGGAAATTACACAATAGTGGTCAATATGTCTTAATATCTCATGTCAAGTTCCATGTAAAAAAAATCAATACCAAATTTCTTATGGAAAATGATTTGTGCACCAAGTATCACAAACTATGCTCATTAAGGTACAACACAAAGAGAATTCCAAAACAGGCATCAAAATTAATCAAAAATGAAAATAAAAAATACCAAAAATTAAAAGAGAGAGTTAGGACCAATCATGAATTTTCTTGGAATTTTTAGTGAAAAGGAACTATTTTTACAAAAACGTTTTGAAACATGTATAAAAAAAATAGAAGAAATGAGAAAATTACATGGGGGGTGCAATGAGAGCAATTAAGCAGTTATAATACATGCTGGGCTCAGAAGGAGGGGGTGTGCATATAAAAAGAGTTAGGCCCAATATACTAACTAGCCTGCAGCGTATGTGGTGTTGCTCAGTCAACAAATTGACTTAATCATGACCATTGGTTCAGTCAAACACATGATGATCAAGAAAATACGCCCATCTAAGGGTCCAAAACGCACGCACATGATACCTTAACATGGAACTGCCACATGTGAACAATTATTTCAAAATAACTCAGCAAAAAGGAGCACGTGCTAGGGAGGGTGTCATTAATGTGTTGGCGCAATTTCGTGCATTGGATCAGAACACAAGGACGGCTGAGATTAAAAGGTAGCTTCGCTAGGGTTCAGGGAGGGACGACCAGACTGGTTATTTCGATCACCTTCTCCGGTGATAGCTCCGCCGTCCATGACGATTTCCACGCCTAGAAAAGACACATGAGCACACTACTTCACTCAGAATTCCATGAGGATTCCAAATATGGCATTTGTTTTCACAGATCAAGCATGAATAATTCAAATCGAAGGCAAACAGTTGAGCCATAAAAATTGAACTAAGCACCTAATGTGCATATCAACTAGCCAGAGTGTCCAATAATCCCTTGGGGACTTCAAAGCAGCAAGAAGCAAGCTTACAAGACATGGAAAAATGCAAGAAAAGTTTGAAACTTAAACCTGAACTTTGGTGAAATTTTTCAATGCGAGAAAACCAGAGAAGTCCTTGATGTTTGTAGCTTCAACACTGGTCAAATAAAGGCAATAGAATCCTTGCAATCTTGCTTTGATACAATTTTGTTGAAAATGGAGAAAATGCAAATTGCTTCTATGTAGCTTTAGTGATGATTCAATGCATACAGAGAGAAGAAACCATGGTAAAAAAGAGGATGATGTTGGATTTGCAGAGAGAAACCCTATGAATCAATGGCTTCGAAGAGAGAGAAAAAGTGAGAATTTGAGAGTGAGAAATTCTGTTATGACCCTAACTGAATCAGTTATGGAGGGTTGAAGGGTTTATATAGGTGTACTTAGTGTATGGTTAAGGAATTAATCATGGTTGAAAGTTCAGTTAAGGTGAGGTTAAAACAACTAATGAGATGAGAGTGAGGTTATGTTAAACACGGGTTGGAGAGTTTCCTCCATGTACATGGAGTGATGCTATGTATGATGATCATGATGATGTGTGCAAGGTATGGAGGTGTGAGTGCTAGTTGTTACAGTCATAAAGCTTACTGGCTAAGTTTTTGTTTGCCTCATTTTCATGACCATGTCAAGTAAAGGTTATGGGGTACCTGGTTTGTATAAGACTATGCATGGCTATTTTGGGCAATGGTGAGGGCATGATAAGCCTGGTTTGGTACAACAATACTGTGGTTTTGTCTTGGAACCTTTACTGAATTATGTCATAGCTTGCATACTTGAGAAACATGCTCAAGGTAGTGACTTTGAAGCAAAATATCTTAATGCACAATGGATCAATTTGAGTGGTCTTGGTATCAAATGAAAGAGGGGATGGATGAGAGTAATGTTGGTGTGGAAAGTAAACCTAATTAAAGCCTCTAACATGCTTTAAAATGTCCCTGAAGATGTGTGATCATAACTGCATTGGGATGTCACTTGACCAGGTCTCGACCAGCTCATGGGCACATGAAGAAATCGGTTGGATGTTATCTATATTGAACCAAAATATCTCTCCAATGATTGATCAAATGGAAAATCGATCAACATTAAAGTTAAGAGGAGATGGAGGGGAAGAATATTGATGTTGAACATTTTTCAAATTGGATCCTCCATCAATGAGATATTTACCCTTGAACTTGGATACAACATGCACACAAGGTGTTTGTGGAAATAACTGTGTGCTGGCTGGTCATGACTTGCCAATTTTCCTTGATTTGCCTCAACTTTAACCCATCATATCTCCCTCAATTTTAATCCAATGGAGATGTTCTTGGTATGGTTTTGAATCTTGAAATATGAACTTTTGATAGGCCTCCCTAACTTTTCAATTTGGTACTTGGAACAAGGAGAAAAAATGCCTTAAAGTTGGGTGCTCACCTTGCCAAAACTTACCATCTTTAGAAACCCTAAGTTTCTAAATTTTGCAACTTTGAATCCTTCTTGATTTTTGATGAAACCCTAGACATTCCTTGATCAAATCTTCACCAATGAACATATTTAAGATAAATAGCATGAATTTGACCTTAAAAAAGTCAAGAGTTGACTTTTTCTCCTTCATTGTTGACTTTTCCCCAATTCCCCTGATTTTTTATCAATTGGTCAATTGAAACCTCTATGAACCAAATTGATGGACAATCCTCTAACCTTGGACACTTGAGGACATTTAGAATACTATAGAATCAAGTCTTGCCCAAAAAATCAGAAATAAACTGATTTTATGGCAAACCCTAGTTTTGGTGTCTTCAGTCTATGAGGAATCATCACATCTTCCAAATCCAAATTCCTCTGAGTATGATGTGTATCCTCTCAAACAATGATAAGATGTGCCATTTGGAGATGATAAAAACTCAATGATCTTGCCCATTGGAGTGTTATACTCAAGAATTCCAAAACCCTAATTTTGCCCTGATTAGGAGAAGGTGGTTCCCTTGAGATTTCTTGTCAAGCTTGATCACATGATGAGATAGTGGGTTTATTAAGATCTCTTGAGGCTCAAGGTTCCTTTGATTTGACCTAGATACCTTGATCCCATGCTAAGGCTAATGGTATGCAATGATGATTATGCAAAGAATGCAATGAATCGTAAGCCAGTTAAAGCTAAAATAAGAGGGCAAATTTTGAGGTGTTACAGCTGCCCCTATTCAAACTTCTTGGATCCAAGGGTATGATAGCAACGACTTTCAGACGATCAGGATACACGGGGTTTGAATACCAAAATAACCTGAAAATTTGCAACCTGTGGGGGTAATGAAATACAACAATTACGAGGATGGCCGAAGGCGAACTCGAAAAGAAACACCAGCCGAGGGAGGAATTTTAAACAAAGGTAGACCGGGCGAATGCGGAATATGCTGGAGAAGAAGACAAGACCGGCCAAAGGCGAGCTAATCAATGAAAGGATACGAGAACGGCCGAAGGCGAACACGAAAAAGAAAGACGACACCGAAGGTGGACTTTCAAAGAAAGACTATGCCGAGGGTAGACTTTCAAAGAAAGGCTAAGTCGAGGGTAGACTTTCAAACAAAGGATACGAGGCCAATGCCAAAGGTATACTCGAAAAAGAAAGACCAACCGAAGGTGGACTTTCAAAGAAAGGATACGAGGCCAAGCCAAAGGTGGACTTGAAAAAGAAAGAATAAACCGAAGGTGGACTTTCAAAGAAAGGCAATGCCGAAGGTAGACTTTCAAACAAAGGATACGAGGCCAAGCCAAAGGTGGACTCGAAAAAGAAAGACCAAATCGAAGGTGGAATTTCAAAGAAAGACTAAGCCGAAGGTAGACTTTCAAACCCAACAATACGAGACCAAGCCAAAGGTGGACTTGAAAGGAAAGACCAAACTGAAGGTGGACTTTCAAATAAAGACTATGTCGAAGGTAGACTTTCAAACAACAGATATGAGGCCAAGCCAAAGGTGGACTCGAAAAGAAAGACCGAGCCAAAGGTGGACTTTCAAAGAAAGACTATGCCGAAGGTAGACTCTCAAACAAAGGGTGCGAGGACGGCCGAAGGCGAACTCGAAAAGAAAGGCCAAACCGAAGGTGGACTTTCAAAGAAAGACTATGCCGAAGGTAGACTTTCAAACAACATAACACGAGGACGGCCGAAGGCGAACTCGAAAAGAAAGACCAAGCCGAAGGTGGACTTTCGAAGAAAGACTAAGCCGAAGGTAGACTTTCAAACAAAGGTTAGTAGAATCAACATATCTACACAGATGACTCCATTGGGGAAAGAGAAATTTAAACAGACAACTCTGTAGGGGCGTATAGGAAGGAACGACAGTAAGAAGGACGAATCCACTGGTTACAGTGTAATGTTAAACACCATCTCCTGAATTACATCTCTTTCTGCTGGGGAAAGAAATTGGTAACAGATATCAAACCTGGCTTATGCTTCGAATGCATATGTTTGAATTTTTCTATGGCGTAATGCTCCATACGAAATGGAAATGCTACGGGTTTGGGAGAATGCCATGCAAGAATGCTTATGCAATGCAAAAGAGGCGCTCCAGTAAAATAAATGCTGAAAACGAAGGCAACTCCACTGGGGATGACAAACTAAATTGTCCTCTGAATTAAAAGATCCTGCTGAGGAAGATTTCACTGAACGACTTCCTGATCACCAACTCTGCTGGAGATGAAAACTCCGAGAAAATTTCCACCCTATTGGAGACGGATGAATATTGAAGATGGAACCCAAGAAATTTCTCTCTGCTGGGGATTACCAATGACTTCTATCGAAGACAGAACTCAAAACACGGATCTGAAAGATGCCAACAACAATTGGACTTAAACTTGCTGGGTATGTCAACCACTGTTGAACAGATCACTGTGAAGATCACCACCAAACTCTGCTTAGGGGACAAGTCAATAATACTGAACCTGCTTGGGGATATTACTGAACTTAACCTACTGTTGGGGGATGTCCTTATCTTCACCCTGCTGGGGAATATCAGCCACTATTAGCAAACCTGCTTAGGGAATCGTGATTGATGATATCAACTCTGCCAGGGGACACCATCAAGCTTACTCATCTGTTGGGGATTAGATTATACCGTTGCTGATGAGAAAACACACTTCCGGACTAGATGAGGAGAATAGGTGCTCAGACCCTGTGGGGAAATACCCTTTTTGTCCAAAGAAGATATTCCATTAGTCTCTTGTTGGGGATGTAGAAGTATCAACCTCTGGCTGCTTGCTAAGAGAGTAACAAATCAACCACAACTCTAGTTGGGGAATAATCTTTTGTACTCTGGCTAGGGAGAGTAACAACCTGCCGTTGGAGGAAAGAATTTACCCTGCTGGCGATTAGAGCATGTCGTTACTGACGGAACTACACTTTTTGACCTCCTGGGGAAAGTGATTACCAGGCTCTGTGGGGAAAATAAAGTCCTTTCAAAGACATCCAACACACCTCCTGCTGGAGACACCACCACATTCACCTCGGAGCGATCCACTTTAAACTGCTTGCTGGGGAAAATGAGTTCTGCTGAGGATGATGAAATTTCAACGCTGAGGAGAGTAGCTCTACTGGGGATAAATCCCGCTACCCTGCAAACAAAGTCAACAGTATATGCAAAATAGCCATCTAGATTACCATCCTAATGACTGCTCTCTAAGCAATTTCCACTGTTTTCCGATATGCTTCGCAAAGCTTAACATTTTCGCATGCAATGTTTATCAAAAAATATCGGACGTTTTCACAAACAAAAACAGTTAAAGTAAAAAACACAAATGGAAAGCTCTTTGAATAAAATGAAAATTTTATTGAATGAATTGGCCTGTAAATAGGCATTTACATTCGGAGGCAATTCCTGAAAAGAGGTAATTGCACAAAAAGAGTAAAAGAAAAAAAATACACATGTCGGCAATGTGGGGAACAAATATCCACCATGATTCAATTCAGCTATGACCCCATATGACTCGTTTATCCGCAGATGTTTTGAACTTCGAAGAGACTGGCTTGACTGATTCCTTCCCTTCGAAACTTCCAAATATCAAAAGTGTTCACAGATCGAATGCAGATTTTAGCCTCTTACTTTCAAACCCCTAACTTTTGCCTGGATCTCCCTTTTCGGGTTTTCAATCAACTGGGATACCCATTTTTGCCAAAGTTGCCTTTTCAGGTTTTAAACTTTGCGGGTTTATTCTTTTCTTTTTTCCTTTTTATCCCTAATTTTTGCCCGAACCTCTTCTTTTTATGGTTCGTCGGGATGCCTTTTTTTTCCTGGATCTTCTTTTTATGTCCAACGGGTCTCTTTTATGAAAAGTATTTTTTGACTACGTCCACGTTCACAGGGGACGTAAAATCTTCGCAATCCATAGTTGAGAGTAATAAGGCTCCACCAGAGAAAACCTGTCTTACTACATATGGCCCTTTGTAGTTTGGAGTCCATTTTCCCCTGTGATCTGCTTGAGGAGGAAGGATCCTTTTCAACACCAATTCACCAGCCTGAAAACACCGAGGATGCACTTTCTGATCAAAAGCTTTCTTCATCCTGCTCTGATACAACTGACCATGTGCAATGGCTGCCAATCTCTTTTCCTCGATAAGGCTCAACTGATTGAGTCTGGAACGCGGCCATTCAGCTTCATCAAGTTTCACATCTGCCAGAATTCTCAAAGAAGGAATCTCAACCTCTACTGGTAGAACTGCTTCCATACCATATACCAATGAGAAAGGAGTTGCCCCAGTTGATGTACGCACCGAAGTACGATAACCGTGTAAAGAAAAAAGCAACATCTCATGCCAGTCTTTATACGTCACCATCATTTTCTGCACAAGCTTCTTAATATTCTTATTTGCTGCCTCAACAACCCCATTCATCTTCGGACGATAGGGAGAAGAATTGTGATGTTCAATCTTAAAGCTCTGGCATAGCTCTTTCATCATCTTGTTATTCAAATTTGAATCATTATCAGTAATGATTCTCTCCAGGAGTCCATACCGGCAGATGATGTCCTTCTTGATAAACCGAGCTACCACTTGTCTAGTGACGTTGGCATACGAGGCTGCTTCCACCCACTTCGTGAAGTAATCAATGGCAACCAGGATGAAACGATGCCCATTGGAAGCAGTAGGCTCAATCTTTCCGATCATATCAATGCCCCACATGGCAAAGGGCCAAGGTGATGACAACACATTCAGAGGAGTAGGCGGCACGTGCACCTTATCTGCATAAATCAGGCATTTATGACATTTCCGGGCGTATTTAAAATAGTCAGACTCCATAGTCATCCAGTAATACCCTGCTCTCAAGAGCTTTCTAGCCATAGCATGCCCATTGGCATGGGTGCCGAAAGATCCCTCACGAACTTCTTCCATTAACAGGCTTGCCTCGTGTTCATCAACATACTGTAGCAAGACCATGTCAAAGTTCCTCTTGTATAACACATCATCTTTGTTCAAAAAGAAGCTCCCTGCCAACCTCCTCAGAGTTTTCTTATCTTTGGTTGACGCACCTTCTGGATACTCTTGGCTCTTCAGAAAAACCTTAATATCATGATACCAAGGTTTGCCATCTGATACACCGTCAAACGCAAACACAAAAGCTGATCTAGATGCATGATTCTGATTGAGGGAGTTTCATCCCAACGGTGCACCTGATACATTGAAGACAACGTTGCCAACGCATCTGCCATCTGATTCTCTAACTGGGGTATATGATGGAAGTCAACTCTGTCAAAGAACGGTAACAACCTTCTGGCATAGTTGTTATAAGGCACCAAATTCGCTTGACGAGTTTCCCATTCTCCCGTAATCTCATTAACTACCAACGCAGAATCACCATAAACATCGAGGTTCTTGATTCTCAAATCAATCGCTTCTTCTAACCCCATGATGCATGCTTCATACTCTGCCTCATTGTTGGTGCATATGAACGCTAACCGGGCAGTGAAGAGTATATGAGAACCCTGTGGAGTCGTAATGATTGCCCCGATTCCGTTACCGTATGAATTAACAGCCCCATCAAAGACTAACTTCCATTGGGATCCAATTTCAGGTCCTTCGTCATACCAAGGCTCTTCACAGTCTTTCATCTTCAGAAACATGATATGCTCATCCGGAAATTCAAACTTCATTGGTTGATAATCCTCAATTGGTTTTTCAGCAAGATATTCTGACAAAACACTTCCCTTAATGGCCTTTTGGGAAACATATTGAATATCGTATTCTGTCAGAACCATCTGCCAACAGGCTATTCTTCCAGAAAGCGCTTGCTTTTCAAACACATACTTGATCAGATCCATCTTTGAAATCAAAAGGGTTGTGTGGTTTAACATATACTACCTCAAACGCTTAGCGGCCCAAGCGAGTGCACAACATGTTTTTTCCAGCATTGAGTACCTTGACTCACAATCAGTGAACTTTTTACTCAGGTAGTAGATGGCATGCTCTTTTCTACCTGACTCGTCGTATTGACCGAGCACACACCCCATCGAATTCTCAAGAACCGTAAGATACATAATCAATGGCCTTCCTGGCACTAGTGGTAAAAGGACCGGAGGTTTCTGCAAATATTCTTTTATTTTTTCAAACGCCTTTTGACAAATTTCATTTCACCTGACCGCTTGATCTTTTCTTAATAATTTGAATATTGGTTCACACGTGGCTGTAAGATGAGAGATGAATCTAGCAATGTTGTTCAACCTGCCTAAGAAACCACGAACCTCTTTCTCTGTTCTCGGTTCAGGCATCTCTTGTATGGCTTTTACTTTAGCATGATCAACCTTGATACCTTTTTCGCTAACAATAAACCCCAGTAATTTTCCAGACCTCACCCCGAAGGTGCACTTGTTCGGATTCAACCTCAATCTGAACTTTATCAACCTTTCAAATAGTTTCTGAAGATTCACCAGATGCTCTTCCTCCGTTTGTGACTTCGCGATCATGTCATCAACATAGACCTCGATCTCTTTGTGAATCATATCATGAAAGAGAGTCACCATTGCCTGCTGATAGGTTGCCCCAGCATTTTTCAATCCAAAGGGCATTACCTTGTAATAGAATATTCCCCACGGTGTTATGAACGTCGTCTTCTTCATGTCCTCTGGGGCCATTTTGATTTGGTTATACCCAGAGAAGCCATCCATGAAGGAAAATACAGAGTATTGAGCAGTGTTGTCCACTAACACGTCAATGTGGGGAAGCGGGAAATCATCTTTCGGGCTTGCTCTATTCAGATCTCTGTAGTCAACACACATCCTGACCTTTCCGTCCTTCTTAGGTACAGGCACAATGTTAGCAACCCACGAAGGATAATTTGTCACAGCAAGGAATCCAGCATCTATCTATTTCTAAACCTCTTCTTTAATCTTGACAGACATTTCCGGTTTCGTCCTTCTCAATTTCTGCTTAACCGGAGTACATCCCTCTTTGAGCGGTAGCTGGTGTACCACGATGTCAGTGTCAAGCCCAAACATGTCTTGGTAAGACCAGGCGAAGATATCAACATACTTTCAAAGAGTTTCAATCAATCTTCTTTTTACACTGTCTTCCAAGGCAGCCCCAATCTTTACCTCTTTCTTTGCATCCTTGGTCCCCAAGTTAACAATCTCAATCTCCTCTTGATGAGGTACAATGACCCTTTCCTCCTGTTTCAACAGTCTGCCCAATTCCTCGGGTAAGTCACAATCTTCCTCAGCCCCTTCTTCAGCTTGATAAATAGGATTGTCGAAATCATATCGAGCCATAGCTGAATCATGATTGGTGGTATCTGAACAAGGAAACCTGCACGATTGATGATTTATGATTTATTATGTATGCAACAAACAAAAACACATTGCCATTTTGATGTGAGTTAATGGAAAAAAGTAAAAAAAGGAAGACAGGGATCAAAATATTTGAATGTGAAAAACGTCCTTTATTAATGATAAAGAAAGCACACAAAATATTCATGCCCTACAAACAAAAATCACTACGCCTTGGACAGAACGTAGGATTGTCATAACAGGAAAACTAAGGCAATTACACTGGGCCGATCACGTGAATGGCTTTCTCTGATGACCAGTTGCGAAGACTTTGACCTGGAATGCAGGGGCGGATCCAATTATCCATATCGCAATCGTTATCCCCTTCCTCAGCAATATCATTAACTCTGTCAAAGAACACACCAGCACTGGAAAAAAGAACCGGACCATAAAACTTGGGAGGATCCTCAGGACGCCTGGGTGGCTTATATCTCAACCTGTAAGTATTCTGATTTTTCTGGACATCAATAACCTGACCCCATCTCTGTGAACTGCCGGCTTCAACCACAACCCGTGCATCCTTGAAGGAAGACATGGAGACCTCTGGCTGATATACCACGGCAGGCTTAACCATTTCAGATTGGCTGACTTCCTTGAGATCCTCAGTGATCTTCACTTCCTCAAAACCTTGACATAAAGTTTCATGTATTTCTCCATCTACCTCCACATATTTAAAAGTAGATAGATGACTTATCATGATATCCTCTTCTCCGCAAACCGTCACTACATGTCCGTCTACCATGTACTTTAGTTTCTAATGCAGAGTGGATGTCACAGCCCCAGCACTATGAATCCATGGGCGGCCCAGTAAACAACTGTAAGCAGGTTGGATGTCCATGATATAGAAGGTAGTGTCAAAGACCTCCGGACCGACCTTAATTGGTAGCACAATCTCCCAGAAAACAGATCTCTTCGAACCGTCGAAAGCGCGCGCCACCAAATCACTTGGCGTGCATATTAACTCTCGAGTGTCCAACTTCATCAAGGCTTTCTTATGCAGGATATTCAAAGATGACCCCGTGTCAACGAGTACATGCGACATTAAAGATCCCTGGCATTCAACTGAAATGTGCAAAGCATTATTATGATTTCTTCCTACTGGAGTCAAATCAACATCAGTAAATCCTAAACCATTTCCTGCATTAACATGAGCCACTACCCCCTCCAGCTGATTAACTGAGATCTCTTGGGGTACATACCCAGCATTCAATACTTTCAACAATGTGTTTCGATGCGCCTCAGAGCATAATAACAGAGATAAAATGGATATCTTAGACGGTGTTTGGTGCAGTTGGTCAACGATTTTGTAGTCACTTTTCCGAATCAGCCTCATAAACTCTTCTACATTCTCGGAGAATGAGTTGTCACCTGGCTTTGCTGCGGAATCATTCACTACCGGCGTCTGCACAGTATTATCCAGAATCTGCTTTCCTTTGTCTGGTCTAGAACCACCAGCCTGATCATCAGATGGGGTAAAGACTCTACCACTCCGGGTAATAGCTCCTGCTTCACCATTACTTTCAACACTGGAGGTCATCACTGACATACCCATCAACTCTTGCTTCTGCCCGTTAACAAACACTTCGGCACCGTAATTCCAAGGGATAGTTTTTGTGCTCTCATACGGAACGGGCCCAGGAGTGGTGATAACGACCAGCGCTGAAATGGTTATCATTTTAAAAGGGATTGTAACAGTGGCAACCTCATTATTTATGCCAATAACCTCCTTCTTCTGATCGCACCTATCAAACTGCAACCGACCTTCATCAATTAACTTCTGAACGCCAGATTTCAATAGATCACAACCATTAGTCTGAATCAAACACTCTGAACAGCTTTTATCGCAACCAGTGAATACTCCCCCCTTCAGTAGTCTCTCTTTCACTACTAATAAAGGAGTCCTTAATTCATTAACATCCAGAACCAAATTCAAAGATTCACCCTCTTCTATGACAGCATTAACCTCGGCCCATCATGGTTCGGCATTGGGTTTTGAATGATGTTTGGCCCGTCGTTGGAAAAGTTGATGGCCTTCGAATCCACCAAATCTTGGACTTTATGCTTAAAAGCTTTGCAGTCCTCAATGTGGTGCCCGGGTGCCCCAGAATGAAATTCATAGTGGGCATTGGGATTGTAACCCGGAGGTGGATTGCTAGTAATAGGAGTCAAAGTCCTCTTCTGAATTAACTGCAATTACATCAAATGCTGAAACAATTGGGACTAAGGCAACGGTGGAGTATCAAAGTGCATATTCTACTTAGGCCTTGGCTGATATTGGTGAGGAGCCTGATTCTGCTATTGAGGTGGAAGTGCTGCAGGAATATTTACTGAGGCCACTTGCTGATTATAATTCTGACGCTGCTTTTTCTTACCGTGGTATGAAGAAACAGCATTCACTTCCTCTTTTTTCTTGTAATTCACATAAGGTTTCTTCCCTCCACTAGAAGAAGACCCATCACTGCCTGACACCTTTCCAGCTCTAATTCCACTTTCCAACATTTCCCCGATCAAGATCAGATCAGCAAACTTTCCTAACATACAAGGCAACATCTTCTCATAATAATGACCTGGCAAGGTAGCCATGAACATATTCAACATCTCCTTCTCCAACATGGGAGGTTGTACCCTCGCTGCCAGTTCACGCCACCTCTGGGCGTATTCTTTAAAGCTCTCATTATTTTTCTGAGACATGCTCTGCAGCTGAGTCCTGTTGGGAGCCATATCAATATTATACTGATAATGCTTGACAAAGGCCTCTACTAGTTCTCTCCAGTTGAGGACGTTACATATCTCCAATTGCATATACCATTTCAGCAATGCCCCAGACAGGCTATCCTGGAAGAAATGCATCCGTAATTTCTCATCCCTAGAGTACGCCGCCATCTTCCTCGCATATGCCCGGACATGAGTCTTTGGGCAAGTGGTACCATTGTATTTCTCAAAGGTGGGAACCTGAAATTTGTGCGGAATTACGACACCGGAGACCAGCCCAAGATCATCCAAATCCATACCTACGGAGTTTTGATTCACAACCCCTTTCAGCTGTTCCTCAATCAACCTGATCCTCTGATCATCAACAATAGGGGGAACAACATCCCTTCCAGGCAACGAGAATATGTCATCCTGTTGGTCCTCGAAGTGACGAACGTGTGCCGCATGAACACTGTTTCCTCCCCTAACTACAGAAGGAATCACCAAATTTTCTCCTCCGCCTGGAGGGATCATAACATTAGGAACAGGAACTCCGCCCGGATGACCATTTTGAACACCGTTGCCATTGATACCTTCGCCCGGAGGAATAACATTGTTCTGGAGACCGCCATGGAGCACGCCATCCTCATCAACTCTCGCCACCAAGGTTTGGACAAGGGTTCATAGCTGCTATTGCCCTTGTGCGACTCCTTGCATCAACTCCATGAATTGGGCCATACGAGCCTGCATGGCGGCCAGCTCTGCTTGCATCTGTTCCATAGCTCTGGCTTGATTTTGTCGAGTCGCGTAACGATGAACGTTGAGATCAGCTATTCTACCTGCAACCAAATAGAGGTTAGAAAATACCGGGATGAGTACCTGTTATGCAAAATGATATGTTATGAAATGTATGCATATGACATGTCTTTCATTCCCCTGGCATTTTACTCCCTGATTCCAGTCTTAATCACATGAAGCAAAGCAATATACAGATATTGTTGAGAGAAATTCGTTGAGAAGAAATGTGATGTGATAATGTGCCGGTGAATAGGACACTGCCAAGGAACCATTTCTGAATAAACCATTCATTTCATAAAGACAATATGTGCTGAAGCATTCTACAACGAGTTCATAAATTGGAAATACATCAAGAGAGTGGCTCCATCAACAAGCCTAATGGTAACCACGGTACAAAATCTGCACTAAGAAAAAGGAAAGGGGACTATCAATCATTTAACTCCAAATCTTTCAGCTTCTCACTAGAATACTTGATTTCTTCAAAGAGTATTCTAGTGCGCTGATGGTTTGTCCTTTCAATCATTTCTTTGATCAAAATATCCCTCTTCTTCAGAGCTTCAGCTAATGAACCCATGTGCATCAAAAGAGCCTCGTCATTACTCACCTCCTTAAGCCTTTTCACACCAGCTCATACTTTAAGCTCTTCCACTTCTGCCACAACATCCTCAAGTTTTTTCTGGGAAGCTTTCAACTCATCTTTAACCTTCTTTAACTACTCCTGGCTTTTACCGAAGTTTTCACGATGCTTCCTTCGCTGATCATGCGCTCTCTAAAGTTCATCGTCTCTGGACTTCAATTGCTCTTGCAGCTCTGCATTCTCAATTCTAACTTCATCCCATGCTTGATGAAGTTTGATGAGCTTGGCTTTTTCTTCGGCCAAAGATTATTTAGTCTGCCTATAATTCTGAGCAGATGTTTCGACAGCCATATTAACTTTCTGATAATGTCGGGCTCTGTCGGCAAAATCTTTTTCTCTTGCTGTTAATATCTTTTCTGCGTCCTGGGCTTTGCATTCCAATCCCCTGTTGGTATGTAAAGCATCTTGAAGACGGCTGCTCAAATCAGAATTCTCCACTCTAAGCTCTTTCACCAGACTCTGTAATTTGTTGAATTCCTCCATGGCCACTGTGGCAGGTTATTCTTGTATCACTGGGTATAGAGGGGGCTCTCTTGAGAAAGGCAAGAGAACCTCTTTTACCTTAATCTGGATCCACCTAGTGTAATCAGGGTAGGCTCTACAGTCCCCTTTCCCTAAGACGGTTTTTCCTGTCTTGTGCATATGAATCCAAGCGCTCACCGCTTCCCTTAGCACCTCTCTGTCCTCAACCCCATTAAAGAATAAGGATTCTTCGATATCTCGGTCAGCGGGAGGATTCCTTGAAGCATATCCAAATTGTTTGAAAGCCAAGATTGGGTTGTAGTTAATTCCCCCTTTCCTGCCTATCAGAGGTACATTCGGAAAATTCCTGCAGCTGGTAATAATTTATACTCCTCGTAACTGATGGTCAAACCAAACAATGTTATCAGCAGTCAACCCCATTATCCGTTTAGACCACTTTAGAGAATCCTTCGTGTCTACAAAGGCGCCAGTCTGAGGTAAATGCTTCAAAAACGAGCTGGATAAGAGTGGAGTGCAGTAGTTGACCTGTCATCCCCTTCTCTTCTCATTCTTGAAATGCACGGAGTGGTAGAAATCACCCAACAGAGTAGAAACTGGATTTTTCAAGACGAAAAACCTTACTGCGTGCATATCCACAAATTAATGTTGGTTGGGAAACAAAATGATACCATAGATGCACAATGCCAGGATAGAATTATAGACCTCCCAATTCTTAGCGTTGGCACACTCTTGAGCTTGGTTGGCAAGAAATTCCAAGTGAAACCCTTAACTCCATTCTTACTAGCACCATTTCTCTTCAGCACTGATTGTTCCACCTGTAAGGAAGTTGCAATTTCTTCTATGCTAGGGTGATCCCCAGAAAAGAATGGTACTGCTGATTTGATTGAGACCCCTAAGATGAACGAAAACTCCTCCAGTGTAGGCATCAAGATATACTCCAGAAAGACAAAGCATCTCAACGATGGCTCATAGAACTGCAATAATGTGTGGAGAGCATCATGCTCATACTTTGTAATGTTACAGACCATTTTCATCAATCTCCCATATTTCTTTTGGAAGATGATAAGAACACCCGGGTCAGCCATGGCTACCACCTTGTGAAGTAAGTCTAACGTTGGCTCTGGAAACCTGTAAGCAACATTATTCTTCCTCTCAGCATTCATCTCTGTCGAACCCATTGACTGGAATCAGAGGTAAAGTAAGCACCTGTATATGATAAACATGAATGTTATGACATGATAATGCAATGCAAAAAGCATGGGATCAAAGTACCGCGTGTCTGTGCTGGATTGTGAATGGTGTCGGTGTAGATCTGAGAATATCATAGAACTGTGGACAAGAACCATCTGAATATAGTAGGATGAATAGTCCTCTTATGTGATAATATGATAACGCGAAATTATATCGTTTATTTGGCTTGACTTACATGAATTTATACTACGTTTTATTTGCTTTTTACCGATTTATGCTTTATATTATCCATATTTATTTATGTTTCTCAGGTACTCGGTTCGAAATGAAATTTATCGGAAATTGAAGAATAATTGAAGAATTATTGAAGAATTATTGAAGAAAAGGAAATGAAAGAAGAAAGAAAGAAGAAGGAAAGAAAATGAAGAAGAAAGAAAGTGGGAGGAAATGAAAAAGGAAAAGAAAAAAATAAAAAAATAAAATAGGTGGGCCCACCACCACTCACACATGTGGCGCAGGCCACATAGTGGGGTGGCGCCCACCACCTGCCATAAGAGTGGCGCAAACCACTAGGTTAAAGGGAAAGGGTGGCGCAAGCCACCCCTAAAAAAGGGGAGAATTAATCTCCATTTTCCCTACCTTCCCTCGGTCTCCCATTTCCCTTATTTTTCCGGTTCCACTCATTCATTTTTTCCACGCACGAGTTCCACGATCATTCACTCAACTGCTCCAGCATCAAAGCATTATAAAAGAAACAGCAGGCATTCAGTGAATGGGTCAAATTTCAATTGCCAGATTTTCCTTCTTTAGATTTTAAGCAGTTTCTTTTACAATGTAAACGAGATAGTTCTCCACACCGGGGACTATTCCCAATATTAGTTTTAGGATTCTATTTTCCGTCATTTTATTTTCTGCAACCGGATTCGCATGCAAGATTTCAGTGTATTATTTCAAAGTCATTTATTCCAGGTGTTATTTATTATTATTTATTTTATCGTTTTCTTATTTAGTTTCCAAAGCATGTTTTCGATTTTAGTTTATTATCATATCTGCATCTGCATGTTTATTTTCTTATCCATGTCTAGCTAATTAGTCTTGAGTCCGGTGTATGGGGACCGTCGTTACCGACGGAACTCGGTAGAAAATTATAGGTGCGAACTTACGATTAAAAATCTGTTTTGGTTTTAATTTCTAAGTTGAATTTAAATAGCTTTGTCATGAGAGTGAGAGGTTATTTAACACGATTTTGTCACGAGAGTGAGAAATTAATTAAGGTTAGAGCCGACACTGCGAGAGCGTGGGGATCGAACCGGATAGTGGAAATTAGGCACCATATCTAAATACAGCGGGAGCGCTTTAGATGTTGGTTAGGATATTATTGGCTTTCAAAATGTATTTCTTAGTTACCGGGCGAGCGAGAGCAAAATCTTGGGATTAGGAAGTATGGATTTAGTTAATACCGCGAGAGCGTGAGGCAGAGTCTTTAAGTTGGTATATTCTACGGAAC
The DNA here is from genome assembly GCA_022829125.1 of Lathyrus tuberosus. Classification (NCBI taxonomy): domain Eukaryota; kingdom Viridiplantae; phylum Streptophyta; class Magnoliopsida; order Fabales; family Fabaceae; genus Lathyrus; species Lathyrus tuberosus. The sequence goes on from JALAZF010000091.1 coordinate 15,446,834, forward strand.
TAAGTTATAGTCATAATTAGTACCCGAATTCTACAATGTCCCTTAGGAGCGCGGAATCCATATTCCGGCCTCTCTTTCTCTATTATATTTTCTTAGTTTTATTTTCAGTTCTAGTTTTAGTTTCCCTTAAATAAAAAATATCATTAGCCTTAGCTTTACAACGCAGCGATAGATAACGGTAGGTTGACATTGGTCTCTGTGGGATCGATATCTTTTATTACTACGCGATTAGGCTGTGCACTTGCAGTTAGTAACCGTTAGACGTATAGTTTATCGCGATCAAGTTTTTGGCGCCGTTGCCGGGGACCAACAGTCAATATTGTTATTCGGTTGTTGCACCGTATAGACTAAGGCACTCCTATAAAAAAATATGATAATAAAAAAATTAAAAAAAATTAAAAACTTTGTATCACCCAAATTTTCTCTATGATAACCACTCACAATATCTTGAGGAGCCGCGCCCAAATTTTCTCTACAATTATCAACCGCAATACTCCCAATATTTTGAGGAACATCAACCAAAATTTTCCTATGATTACCATTCCCAAAATTTTGAGGAACCGCAAGAATCACATTATTCCAATCTCGAAATACTAATGGAGGATTTCAACGCGACACTAACTCATTTCCACCCAAATTACCACTACCAATATTTTGAGGAACCACAAGAATCTGTTAATTCCAACCTCGAAGCATTAATGGAGGACTTCATTGAAACAATAACTAATTCTAGGGTAGAGTCTATGATGGAGCAATTTGTGGAGACACAAACTCTCCATAATGAAGAGCTTAAAAGACAACATCTCGATACTTATGAAACCCTTAGGCAGATAAACACTATGGTTGAGTCCCTCGCGACTCACACTGAGGCATTGGAGACTCAAATCTCCCTGCATGCGCAGACACCTATAGGACCCTCCCCTGAGGAGCATGTGGATGTTGTAACAGCCATTAATGAAAAACAAATTGAGAATCCCGAGGAGAGTGATAATGAGGTTGAGGAGAGTGATATTGAGGTTGAGGAGAGTTCTGGTGAGAAGAGAGTAGAGATCGAGAAAAATTCACTGGGACCACCTGAAAGGGAGTTCGTCAAAGAGGTAGAGAAAGTAGCACCTAAGGCTGTTCCTCATCCCTATACCCCACCAATTCTTTTCCCGCAAAGGTTTGAAGAGAATAAGGTAGACTCCCAACCCAAAACGTATGTGGAGATATTGGAAAATATCCACACTAACACACCTTTGTCTGAGGTCCTGTATAAAAAGAGAAACTTAGAGGACCATGAAACTAGGGAAATCATTAGTGCTAAGAGAGTAAGGTTAAACTTTGAGGTGATGGATGAAATAACTAAGCCCAAACTCGAAAAGCTAATACTTATCATAGATCCAGAACCACTACCACAAGTTCAAAAGAATGAACCACCCTATAGAAAGAAGAAAAGAAAAGGTGAGGGATATGTGAGATGGCTTGATAAATGGCCATGGAAACCGAAGATTAACATTCCTAACCATCGAGCTATCGACGTTAAACAAAGCCCTGCGTGGGAGAAAACCCATGAGTTTTTAATTTAATGTTTTCCTTTTATTGTTTGTGTTTGCAGAAAATAAAGAACTGTATCGTTTGCCACGTCTCAGCTACATTTAGGCGAAAGATCTCTAGACGACAATCCCTTAAAATGACCTGGTCCCCACGGACATTCCTACGAATGTCGCTGCTGGTGGTGACACCAATGTTGAGTATGATAGGAGATGGCATATCTCTCCCGTTCGTAACTCACCTTCTCCTTGCCTTTTCGCTTGGTCAGGTTCCACCTGCACACACCGCACCATATTTTTCTAACAATTTTTGCAGGTACTTCCTTCGGCAATATGCAATATGATGAGCGGCTTCAAGAAAATGAAGTATCAGCAAATTCAGATAACTCGTAGTACAAGACACCGAAGTAGAAGTGGCCAGTGAAGACAGGGACAACAAGGGAAGAATGAGCGCAAATTTGGTTGTGGTAGCACGCAATGGCATTCATACAGGTTCTATCTTTCATTTACCACTTTTTATCAAAACATTGAGGACAATGTTTGGTTTAAGTGTGGGGGAGGAACATTTACCGCTTTTATTTTACCGCTTTCTAGTTAGATTTACTGTTTTCTTGCATGATTTTAAATTTTTTTCTGTTTTAATGTTTTGTGCGTCTGTGCATGTGCTGTCGAGTCTTTATGCGTGGTTTTATGTTGTCTATCGATTTTCCCATTCTCTTGAGCCACACCGAATATTTTGAAAATTTTTGAGTTAAAAATATTGTTTCTTTTGAAAATCTTAGGTTACAGACGAAATTGAGGTTAGATTGTGAGACTTGGGAAAATTCCGCAAGATCGGTATCGTTTTAACACCGTGAGCCTCTAAATTATGGAAATCAATTTGAGTACTTGTTATGCCATGGCCTTAAGTCCTCACCCCTTTAGTAGTCCCTAAGTAGTTTATTTAACAATCAGCACCATCCTAAGCACACACTAAGTAGGAAGCCGATGCAAATAAGTGTATGATCTCAAGCTTAAAAGGTAAAAGAAGAAAAAAAAATGAATGAATGAAAAGAAATGCTCCTTCTAAGTTAGGTGATCCTCACCAGATCATTTAGCCCAACGGTGCAAAACTTCTTTATTTTTAAGCCAATGTGTAAAAAGAAAAAAAAATTATGATAGTGAGATCATAGTCACTAACAGGCTATCTTACCATGAGTGTGAAAGGATAACGGGCTTAATGTGATTGCGCCAGAATGAAAAGGGCTAAAAGAAGGATGAGTAAGTTAGGTTTAGGTATAATGACATGATTCAAGTTGGTTTGTATAGGAGGGAGGTTGATGACCGCAAAAGCGAAATTGTATTGTTACGATATCCTTAGTGTGTGAGCAAGTACCTATCGACACAAACTTAACCGAAGTAGAGTTGTTAGCCTAGGATGAGTATCCGTATACACTATTTTTCTCGCGAGTCATGGTTTGCTTGAGGACAAGCAAAGGTTTAAGTGTGGGAGAGTTTGATAACGCGAAATTATATTGTATATTTGGCTTGACTTACATGAATTTATACTACGTTTTATTTGCTTTTTACCGATTTATGCTTTATATTATCCGTATTTATTTATGTTTCTCAGGTACTCGGTTCGAAATGAAATTTATCTGAAATTGAAGAATAATTGAAAAATTATTGAAGAATTATTGAAGAAAAGGAAATGAAAGAAGAAAGAAAGAAGAAGGAAAGAAAATGAAGAAGAAAGAAAGTGGGAGGAAATGATAAAATAAAAGAAAAAAAAATAAAATAAAATAGGTGGGCCCACCACCTCTCACACATGTGGCGCAGGCCACATAGTGGGGTGGCGCCCACCACCTGCCATAAGAGTCGCGCAAGCCACTAGGTTAAAGGGAAAGGGTGGCGCAAGCCACCCCTAAAAAAGGGGAGAATTAATCTCCATTTTCCCTACCTTCCCTCGGTCTCCCATTTCCCCTATTTTTCCGGTTCCACTCATTCATTTTTTCATGCACGAGTTCCACGATCATTCACTCAACTGCTCCAGCATCAAAGCATTATAAAAGAAACAGCAGGCATTCAGTGAATGGGTCAAATTTCAATTGCCAGATTTTCCTTCTTTAGATTTTAAGCAGTTTCTTTTACAATGTAAACGGGATAGTTCTCCACACCGGGGACTATTCCCAATATTAGTTTTAGGATTCTATTTTCCGTCATTTTATTTTCTGCAACCGGATTCGCATGCAAGATTTCAGTGTATTATTTCAAAGTCATTTATTCCAGGTGTTATTTATTATTATTTATTTTATCGTTTTCTTATTTAGTTTCCAAAGCATGTTTTCGATTTTAGTTTATTATCATATCTGCATCTGCATGTTTATTTTCTTATCCATGTCTAGCTAATTAGTCTTGAGTCCGGTGTATGAGGACCGTCGTTACCGACGGAACTCGGTAGAAAATTATAGGTGCGAACTTACGATTAAAAATCTGTTTTGGTTTTAATTTCTAAGTTGAATTTAAATAGCTTTGTCATGAGAGTGAGAGGTTATTTAACACGATTTTGTCACGAGAGTGAGAAATTAAATAAGGTTAGAGCCGGCACTGCGAGAGCGTGGGGATCGAACCGGATAGTGGAAATTAGGCACCATATCTAAATACGGCGGGAGCGCTTTAGATGTTGGTTAGGATATTATTGGCTTTCAAAATGTATTTCTTAGTTACCGGGCGAGCGAGAGCAAAATCTTGGGATTAGGAAGTATGTCTTTAGTTAATACCGCGAGAGCGTGAGGCAGAGTCTTTAAGTTGGTATATTCTACAGAACTAAGTTATAGTCGTAATTAGTACCCGAATTCTACAAAGTCCCTTAGGAGCGCGGAATCCATATTCCGGCCTCTCTTTCTCTATTCTATTTTCTTAGTTTTATTTTCAGTTCTAGTTTTAGTTTCCCTTAAATAAAAAATATCATTAGCCTTAGCTTTACAACGCAGCGATAGATAACGGTAGGTTGACATTGGTCTCTGTGGGATCGATATCTTTTATTACTACGCGATTAGGCTGTGCACTTGCAGTTAGTAACCGTTAGACGTATAGTTTATCGCGATCATAATACCAGAAAACCGGGTAAGTGAGAGGTTATGGTTACCTGCAAACCTGCAAACACCCACCCATTCTCACATGTGGGTACTTAAACAAAGGTTCCTCAGTTTCGGATTCTCCATTTGAGAAGCAATAGTACATTCATCCCTCGGGGTACAATACTATCGCCAATCAAAGAGGTCGTCCACTGATTCCCCAAAAAATAAGGTCATCCTATAGCAAGTTCCTTGCATTGGGTCCTCGGATCAAGAATGCGTAATGGGTTTGCCATTTCTGGTCTGCCATTATCACATCTCGGGAGGAGTGCCATTACTGATTCCTCGGGAATGGTCACCAGAGTCGACAGCTTTCTAGGTTAACACCCCGAAATGCACAAGACGCGCAAATCAGAATATCTCCCAAGAAAACCTCGTCTGGGCGTGGATTACATGTAAACCATACGTACCAAGACGCTACGTAGGCCACACTACTTTCCACTCTAGTCTTATAAGTGCACTCAAGCTTGTGTAACAGGCTTATCTCTCAGAACATTCCAACCCGCCAAACAGAAAACCAGTACAGCACAACACATTCCAGCATAATAATGAAATGCAATGTAATAGATGTGGTAAAACAGTAATATAGTAAAGCAATAATACAGTAATACAGTAAAATAACAATACAGCAAAATAAAGCACCATAACGAACACCTAATGACAATAAACAACCAAGTGCTAGGATTGACTCGCATAGGGGATGGACCAACAAGAAGTCAACCAGTCCCCAGCAGAGTCGCAAGCTGTCGCTCCCAGGATTTTCATCCAGGTACAAACGCAAAAGTGGCGCAGAAACAGAGTTGCCAGCAATGTGTATTTATCCTAAGAGAGGGAAAGGAAACACCGTGTAAACCTGATGGAAAGGAAAAGCATGGTCTCGCGACCAAGAGAAACGGGTAAGGCAGTCGGTTACGCGAGGGGAAGGTATTAGCACCCCCTTGCGTCCACCGTGCTCGATGGGATCCACATTTGTTGTCTCGATCAAAGGGTGTCGTCGTCTGGAGTTCCGCTGCTACTGGAAAGGAAAAGTAACAGGAACAGAAAAGAGCAAAGAAATGGGGGAGAAAAGAAACAGAAGTGACTCGATAGGACATCGGCGTCCTAGGCCTACGTATTCCCTCGTGCAATGGGAAAGTCAGAGTCAACGTAGTTCGGACACGAACTAAGGGGGGAGGTTGCTCGCCAAGACATCGTCGTCTTGTGCCTACGTATCCTCAATCGGACGAGAAAGAAGAAGTCAGAGCATTCGTAGTTCGACCTGACGAGGTCGGTGTTTTTTATGAGTGACGTTAGATTCGCGTCCGACAGTTAGGGTCGATGCCTGTTTGCGACGAGATGGAAGTAACGTGCCCTTTTCTGAAAATGAGTTTGCAACTTGAATGATCCCAAAGGAAGAAAGAGGTTTGAGTTTTTTTTGTATTTTTGAGACAGAAGTGGATTGAAGTTAATTCATAACTTGCATTGCACCCAAGTCTACAACATAGGATTGAATGCATCGCACATCGAACTAAGACGGGACGCGCGCTAAATACTCTAGGAAAGTGAAAGGAAGCCCCTCACTCTCCATTTTCCATGTACAAGGCTCATGCGCAATACATGTTAACTTTATTAAGTGTTTTAGAAGTGGTTATGAGATGAGAAGAGAAGACTCAAGGAGAAGAAAACTCTAAAGGGAATTTCTATCCTAATGTTATCATGCAAAGGTGGCCCTAAGGTCAAGGTTTAAGAACCTAAGTCTAAAAATAAGAGAGGGATAGCACTACCTAATGCTTATCCTACCTCACCTTAATCAAAAATTAAGGATGAGCTAGGATCTCGAAGGGTGTGAGAAAGTAATACACAAAGCATTATATCATGTTATTCACAAAAGGAAAAGACAAGTAAGATAGGTGAGAGACGAAAGAAGAAATGAACATGGATAACCATCCACATGTTCAAGCACCTTACCTCTGCCCCTACACAAAAGGTTATCATAGAATCATCACAAGTAACGAAAGCAAGTGAAAGAAGCTAAATCAAACAAATACTAGTTGTCTTAGGAAGACAACATAAGAAGCACATAAGGCACAAACCAAAAGGGAAGAGTCCTATTAGTTAAGGGGAAATCCAAGTTAGTAGGTACATGCTAAGGGATCCTACTAGTGTAAACATGCCATATGAAATCAAACAAAATCAAACTATGCACTAAAAGTTCACACAAATGCAAGTTGTACACAAACTAAGTAATATGAATGCATATGGTTCATGAACATTAATGAATGCATACGTAAACATCCAAATCAGAATTAAATGACATTTATTAATGTATGGATATGTCATTAAGATGGCATGTGATTCATGAATGCAAGCATTGATCAAGTATGAAGAAGTGGTAGCAAACATCATTCAAGTTCCAACAATGAAGCATACTTGTAATGCAAGTAAGAAATGAAGATGTAAGATGAACAATCATGTAATATGAAGGCATTTTAAATGAAGTTGAACACAACTCATGTCATTTAGAAGCTAGAAGAGAAGTAAGTGCAAAACTAGTTCAAAACGTATTCAAACATTAATGTATTTTGAAGTAAATGAAAGATGAAGTTCACATGGGTCAAATACATATTAGACACATCAAATTCAGAGTCTATTGACATCCAATAGGTCTCCTATAAGTCCTAAAAGAAATAGAAAAAGTACATCGCACAAGATACAAACAAAGTTAACAAATAATGCTCAATTTGGAGATGGCATATCAAAGTAGGAGTGCATGAGACAAATGGCATTTGTGAGTCAAAGAAGTATTTACAAGTATATGAACATGTTATAGGTCATATGAGATCATGTGTAGTGGAATGATGCAACAAGTAAAAGCATATTACATAAACAATGGAAACTAGCACAAGTTGAACAAGTGAAAACAATTTGAGGTCATGTGAATTCAATTAGGTGAAATGAAGTTATGAGCCATACATGAATGGTTAGAGATAATCTAAAACAGAAATTAATCAAGTTTGGATAGATTTTAAGTCATATAAGTCTTCATGAAGATATGGTATGCAACACATAAGACAAAGTAGACAAAGAAGAGTCAAATGTCAAATGCCAATCCATGTTCACTTAAGTCTATACAAATCAATCAAAGTTAGGAGTTAGGGATCTATAATTTGGCTTTAGAAGACCTATAAGGATGCCTAAACATGTACATAAATGAATGCACAAGTATCATGTTGAATCGTTACACAATGAACATAAAGCCCTAGTACTTGCATTTTAAACCTCTACACAATCAAGGTCTACTTTAACAATTAACACAAGCATGATTAAATGTTGTAAAAATTCAAAGGAAACAAGTGAGATGGAGTGTAATCAGAGGCTAAACAATATGCAAAAGAATGAGCAAAAACTCATTTGTTATCATGTTTAGACAAGCCCTATAACATGCACTATAGTCATTGAACAAACACAGACAAGATGGCACCCAAAAGCCAATCAAATATCCTCTATAAAATCCCATGAAATTACACAATAGTGGTCAATATGTCTTAATATCTCATGTAAAGTTCCATGTAAAAAAAATCAATACCAAACTTCTTATGGAAAATGATTTGTGCACCAAGTATCACAAACTATGCTCATTAAGGTACAACACAAAGAGAATTCCAAAAAAGACATCAAAATTAATCAAAAATGAAAATAAAAAATACCAAAAATTAAAAGAGAGAGTTAGGACCAATCATGAATTTTGTTGGAATTTTTAGTGAAAAGGAACTATTTTTACAAAAACGTTTTGAAACATGTATAAAAAAAATAGAAGAAATGAGAAAATGACATGGGGGATGCAACGAAAGCAAATAAGAAGTTATAGTACATGCTGGGCTCAGAAGGAGGGGGTGTGGATATCAAAAGAGTTAGGCCTAATATACTAACTAGCCTGCAGAGCATGTGGTGTTGCTCAGTCAACAAATTGACTTAATCATGACCATTGGTTCAGTCAAACACATGATGATCAAGAAAATACGCCCATCTAAGGGTCCAAAACGCACGCACATGATACCTTAACATGGAACTGCCACATGTGAACAATTATTTCAAAATAACTCAGCAAAAAGGAGCACGTGCTAGGGAGGGTGTCATTAATGTGTTGGCGCAATTTCATGCATTGGATCAGAACACAAGGACGGCTGAGATTAAAAGGTAGCTTTGCTAGGGTTCAGGGAGGGATGACCGGACTGGTTATTCCGGTCACCTTCCTCGGTGATAGCTCCGCCGGCCACGGCGGTTTGCACGCCCAGAAAAGACACATGAGCACACTACTTCACTCAGAATTCCATGAGGATTCCAAATATGGCATTTGTTTTCACAGATCAAGCATGAATAATTCAAATCGAAGGCAAACAGTTGAGCCCTAAAAATTGAACTAAGCACCTAATGTGCATATCAACTAAAGTTTGGAAAAATGGAAAAATGCAAGAAAAATTTGAAACTTAAACCTGAACTTTGGTGAAAATTTTCAATGTGAGAAAACCAGAGAAGTCCTTGATGGTTGTAGCTTCAACACTGGCCAAATAAAGGCAATAGAATCCTTGCAATCTTGCTTTAATACAAATTTGTTGAAAATGGAGAAAATGAAACTTGCTTCTATGTAGCTTCAGTGATGATTCAATGCATACAGAGAGAATAAACCATGGTAAAGAAGAGGATGATGCTGGATTTGCAGAGAGAAACCCTATGAATCAATGGCTTCGAAGAGAGAGAAAGAGTGAGAATTTGAGAGTGAGAAATTCTGTTATGACCCTAACTGAATCAGTTATGGAGGGTTGAAGGGTTTATATAGGTGTACTTAGTGTATGGTTAAGGAATTAATCATGGTTGAAAGTTTAGTTAAGGTGAGGTTAAAACAACTGATGAGATGAGAGTGAGGTTATGTTAAACACGGGTTGGAGAGTTTCCTCCATATGCATGGAGTGATGCTATGTATGATGATCATGATGATGTGTGCAAGGTATGGAGGTGTGAGTGCTAGCTGTTACAGTCATAAAGCTTGCTGGCTAAGTTTTTGTTTGCCTCATTTTCATGACCATGTCAAGTAAAGGTTATGGGGTACCTAGTTTGTTTAAGGCTATGCATGGCTATTTTGGTCAATGGTGAGGGCATGATACGCATGGTTTGGTACAACAATACTGTGGTTTTATCTTGGAACCTTGACTGAATTATGTCATAGCTTGCATACTTCAGAAACATGCTCAAGGTAGTGACTTTGAAGCAAAATATCTTAATGCACAATGGATCAATTTGAGTGGTCTTGGTATCAAATGAAAGAGGGGATGGATGAGAGTAATGTTGGTGTGGAAAGTAAACCTAATTAAAGCCTCTAACTTGCTTAAAAATGTCCCTGAAGATGTGTGATCATAATTGCATTGGCATGTCACTTGACCCGGTCTCGACCAGCTCATGGGTACATGAAGAAATTAGTTGGATGTTATCTATATTGAACCAAAATATCTCTCCAATGATTGATCAAATGGAAAATTGCTCAACATCAAAGTTGAAGAGGAGATGGAGGGGAAGAATATTGATGTTGAACATTTTTCAAATTGGAGCCTCCATCAATGAGATATTTTCCCTTGAACTTGGATACAACATGCACACAAGTTGTTTGTGGAAATAACTGCATGCTGGCTGGTCATGACTTGCCAATTTGCCTTGATTTGCCTCAACTATAACCCATCATATCTCCCTCAATTTTAATCCAATGGAGATGTTCTTGGTATGGTTTTGAAGCTTGAAATATGAACTTTTGATAGGCCTCCCTAACTTTTCAATTTGGTGCTTGGAACATGAAGAAAAATGCCTTAAAGTTGGGTGCTCACCTTGCCAAAACTTACCATTTTTAGAAACCCTAAGTTTCTAAATTTAGCAACTTTGAATCCTTCTTGATTTTTGATGAAACCCTAGACATTCCTTGATCAAATCTTCACAAATGAACATATTTAAGATGAATAGCATGGATTTGACCTTTAAAAAGTCAAGAGTTGACTTTTTCTCCTGCATAGTTGACTTTTCCCTAATTCCCCTAATTTTTTATCAATTGGTCAATTGAAACCCCTATGAACCAAATTGATGGACAATCCTCCAACCTTGGACACTTGAGGACATTTAGAATACTATAGAATTAAGTCTTGCCCAAAAAATCAGAAATAAACTAATTTTATGGCATCCCCTAGTTTTGGCGTCTTCAGTCGAGGAGGAATCAGCACATCTTCCAAATCCAAATTCCTCTGAGTATGATGTGTATCCACTCAAACAATGATAAGATGTGGCATTTGGAGATGATAAAAACTCAATGATCTTGCCCATTGGGGTGTTATACTCAAGAATTCCAAAATCCTAATTTTGCCCTGATTAGGAGAAGGTGGTTCCCTTGAGATTTCTTGTCAAGCTTGATCACATGATGAGATAGTGGGTCTATTAAGATCTCTTGAGGCTCAAGGTTCCTTTGATTTGACCTAGATACCTTGATCCCATGCTAAGTCCAATGGTATGCAATGATGATTATGCAAAGAATGCAATGAAACATAAGCCAGTTAAAGCTAAAAAAAAGAGGGCAAATTTTGAGGTGTTACACATTGTATTCCTTATTTAAAAACGCACATTTTCATATTTGGAACATGTGAAATGGTTGAGAAACGAGTGAGATAGGAGACTTCACGTATCTTGCCCAAGGAAGAAGATGACCATGGCGCCATTCTCCAGGTTTTCAAAACCAAGTTTTCTATATATTATTCAGTTGCCACAATATAACTGAATTGGCATTGAGTCCTAGTGGAAGCACTAGTATTTGTGTGTGTGTGTGTGTGTGTGTGTGTGTGTGTGTGTGTGTGTGAGCGAGCGAGAGCCTGGGGTTCGAATCCCCCTTGCCCCAGACCTTTTTATTTTTATTTTTAACCATTTTCAAAGGAATTCTTCATATAATATATACCATTTCCATTCTCCATCAGCCCACGCACTTGGCTCAGATGGTAGAATTTTAAACTCTCCACCCCAAGGGCGTGAGTTCAAACCTTGGGGGGGGGGGGGGGGGGGGGGGTCTTTTCTAATTTTTTACCACTTGTTTAAAAATATCACACAAAAATATTATTTATTTATATATTTAATATTTTTATAAAAGACTTATTTTATTTGTTTTTAAAACATTTGAAAATATTTCTTTTCTCTTGATCTTTTCAAAACCAAATGAGTTTTAAATCATCTTGTGATTAAAACATCATTTTTCAAACCTTAATCAAAAATCACAAGTGGTTTATTCAAATTTATTTGGTGTTTTTATCATTTTTAATTAATTCTCTTTAAGAATTACTTTAAAAAAATGAAGTTAGGGTTTCTTTGATTTTGATCTTTATCAAACATTTCAAAAACACTTTGGGCCTCTAATAGAGTGTAAGACCCATCCCTTGTAAATAAAACTTTTTGTTAGGCCTCAACCATTGTATAAGTCCCACTGTGTTTTCAAAAGTCTCGGCGCGATCGCCATTTCATTTCAAAATCATCTGGGCCTCCCATATGTTGTAAGTCCCATTTCTTTTCTTTTTTAAACACACTTTGGGCCTCTAATAGAGTGTAAGACCCAACCCCCATTTGTACTTACATAAATTTGGGCCTCAGTCATTGTATAAGTCCCGACATAATTTTCAAAATAACAGTGCGATCATTGTTTTTATCTAGGCATCTCCTTGAGTTGTAAGCCCCATCTTTTGTACAAAAATAACTTTGGGCCTCTCCTTGGGTATAAGCCCCAAACCTCATTTCAAAACAACTTTCTTTGTGATTTAAATTCAAATGTATAGTTGTTATCAAAACTTTCTTCAATCTCTTGAACAACTAACCATACCGTTATGGAAGCTTGCTCACCTGTAAGTTTTTATCTGCTTTCTTTTACATGCTTATATATATACATATTTGTCTGTAATGCTGGAAGCTTGCTCACCTGTAAGTCCTCTTCCACTCCTCTTTAAATACTTGTCTATATATATATATATATATATATATATATATATATATATATATATATATCAACTGTATATATACCTGTATATCTTCTTAGAGTTTTCCCCGACAATTAGGTCTAGAATTAGATAAATCCAGTTGGTCACTCTTTCAACACAATGAAAACTAGTTCCCCATAGGAATTTCCAGATACAGTATTGCCTCCTCTTGGGCTTATACAATATGGAACAAAGAGAAAGGCATTATTCCCGGTGAAACTTTTCTCAGACTGTCACTATTAGAAATTGTCAAAGAAATTCATTTCCCCCAAAGAGGATTAATTCCCGGTGAAACTTCTCTGGAATTTCTTCAAACTCTATAACTGTTCACTAAAGAAAGGGTTAATTCCCGGTGAAACCTTTTTCGAACTTTCTGAATTTTGGACCCACGGGCTTCCTAAAAGAATCCCCAGCCTCCTCTTGTGCTTTGTACAAGGACCCTCCGGCTTCTTAGAAGTTCCCATGCCTTCTCCTGGGCTTAGTACAAGGACCCAAAAGACCTCTTAAAGGTATAGGACAGAACCTAGTCATCCTTTGTTAGATCAGTCTTCCTGAGTCAAAATATCAAACCAATTTTTCATCACTTATAATCTCAGGCTCCTCTTGGGCATCATACAAAGAAAAACATTTCCATACTAGTAGACTTGGATAGTCTCATCTCTTTTTGGATTTCAAAGAAACCCTCACACTTCCTAAGCATAGGAAAAATCCTGATCATTTGATCAATCTCCATGCAGAGATAAAACCTCCACAGATTCATAACTCAATCTCTAAACCCTCACTCTAAATTTCCCCAGTCAGGGTCAACAACTGTCAATTCATTATTAACAAAATTATCGACAGAATCAGAACCTCAAGGCATCTGATATCTCAACTCTTCTATAACCCCCAGCAAGAATTAATTTCCTCATTTGGACCTGTCTCTAGATATCAATAATCCTCAGCAGAAGTTAGCCTCCTCTTAGGCTTTATATAAGAAATTCCCCCAACCAGCCTCCTCTTAGGCTTTGTATAATGATCATTCCTTAGCAGTTGTTTAGCCTCAATCTTGGGCTTTGTACAAGACACCAAAAATATCTCTCCAATAGAGTCAGTCCTAATCTTCAACCTCAATCTTGGGCTTTGTACAAGACACCATATAAATATTATGCAGCTGAGTCAGTCATAATCTTTAGCCTCAATCTTGGGTTTTGTACAAGACACCCATAAGTGTCCTCCCCAGTGGAGTCATAAATTTTCAGCCTCAATCTTGGGTTTTTTACAAGACAAATATAAAAATTCCCTAAACATAGTCAAACTTCTTTAGCCTCAATCTTGGGGTTTGTACAAGACAGATAAAACCTTTCCCCAAAAGAGTAAATTATCTTTTAGCCTCAATCTTGGGCTTTGTACAAGACACAGATAAACACTCTCTTGTTGAGTCAATCCATCAGCCTCCTCTTAGGATTTGTATAATGATCTCCCTAGTGGAGTTAGTCAATCAATATTTTAGCTTCAACCTTGGGCTTTGATCAAGGCACACAAAAATCAACATCCCCTCAGAGGAAATCAAAATCTCTCTGCAGGAAGACATTTCTCTGTACAATCACACATCAAAACAGACATTCAAAACTAACTCTAATTCCAGATAACTGCTGTAAGTGACACACTTGTTGATTCAAACATCCAAGTTGTAGTCCCTCATTATCCTGGTTAAAACTCTTTCATCTAACTACTGTAAATGGCAAGGCTCTGGATTATTTACATCCAAGCCAATGTCCCTCTCTTAGCATGAAAATTTCCTAAGGAAAAATGGCATTGCTCACACTGAATTAAAGTTTTCTCCTTCAGGACAAATCCCCTCATTAAGGAAATTATGGTATTGCTGGACTCCATGTATTCTAGTTAAAGTAATCTTCCTTTATAAATCAATCACACAAACAAATGTGATAAACAGACGAAATATCTCCCTTTAGAGATGACAGATTCTCTCTATCAATCAAATCTTTTAGCTTCAATCTTGGGATTTGAACTAGACACAAATAAACCTTTTAGCTTCAATCTTGGGCTTTGAACAAGACACCAGACATCTTTTCCTCCCATAGAATAGGAGGAACTACGATTGCTCTGATTTCCCTGTACTTCTTTACGGGAATACGTAGGCATAAGATTGAGAAATCTTACCGAGCACACTAAACAAAAACCTTAGGTCCAGTACCTTAACAAAAACATCAAAAAACCCGAAAACAACAAAAATACTCTTTCTCTCAACCTTCCCACAAAGGAGAAACTTTCCCATTTACAGACAAACACTATTAAGTATAAAAGCAGAACCTAATGCTAATCAACCCATGGATAACCATGTATAGGATGGGTAATTAACAACTCCCCATTGTATAACCTGACCCCGAACTCCACAATCTCTCTTAGCGTTTGTTCAGTTAAACATTCGCGTGCAAGGTTAGTTTTAGATAGCTTCCATTTCCCTTCCAGCTTCACGGGATAAATAAGAAATCATAAAGTAGCGCCCAACGTTCCTTCCATTGAGATGAGGAAATTCCATGGCGATAAGGTGGTTGCGTCACCGACTAAAATCGTACGCTACACGGAGTAGAGGCGAATTTCTTACCCCATACAAATTCCAGCAACCCCTATTTTCCTCTTCTCACTCGCCCCTCTGTTCGCCTGGCGACCTACCAGTGAATCCTCATTCTCCCGGCGAAACCAACCATTCGCCCAGCAAAACGTGCGAATCAGCAATTCTGCGATTACGATTAGGCATAAGTCAGACCTTAAGTCTTCTCCATTTTTGCTCACAATCAGTCCAAAAATCACACATACAGTCATAGATTATCACATAAGCAAACATGAACACATACACTACAATTTAATCGATCAATTCATGCATTTCTTTCTCTTATCAAAACCTCCGACACACGATAATCCCAATTTCAAATCAACACAAACAACACATAGGGTGATCCTAAAGGTTTACCTATCCTTAAGAGATTAAAGAACCCCACCCTTACCTCAGATGAAGATTCCTCGAAGCTCTCTAAGCCCTAGCTCTGCTTCTCTCTTCCGTTCCTCTTTTCTCTAAAAACACGATCGATCCCCAAAATGATTCTCCTTTCCAATTTTCTTTCTTTTTCCTACTATAACCCTTAGACCCCTAATATACTTTTCCCTCTTTACCCTTACTAATCTTCATGAATGGACCACCTTGCCCCTTACTATTCTCCACTCATTTTATCCAATTTTAAATAAATAAAATAATTAAACTAATTATTTTAAATCTAAATATTTCCAATTAAATTATTTAAATTAATTATTAATTACTAACCACACCTCTCACCTCTACACAATTGGTCACACACTCCCAAAGTAAGTCCAACTCAACTTCAACCAAAACACATAGAGTCATACACAAATACACCGTTTCATACAATTTTAATTACGAAAAATAATTAAAATAAATCGGGGTGTTACAACTCTCCCCCATTTAGAATATTTTCGTCCTCGAAAATTTACCTCATACGAATAACTCCGGATACGACTCTCACATCCTGCTCTCTAATTCCCAAGTCATGTTTCCACCAGCAGCGCCTCCCCACACTACCTTCACAAGATTGATCTATTTACCTCTCAATTGCTTTATCTCGCGGTCTTCAATCTGTATTGGTAAGGCCTCAACCGTAAGGTTATCCCTTACTTCCACACCATCCATCAGAATCACATGCGACGGATCCAGAACATACTTCCGAAGTTGTGACACATGGAACACACCGTGCAAATTTGACAAATTGGGTGGCAATTCCACTTTGTAGGCAACAAGGCTAACTCTTGTAGAAATCTGATACAGACCAATAAACCGAGGAGTAAGTTTCCTCGACTTCAACGCACGCCCAGCACCGGTCACCGGAGTGACTCTCAAAAACACATGGTCTCCTTCTTGGAACTCAAGATCTTTCCTCTTCTTATCATGGTAGCTCTTCTGCCTACTATGCGAATTTTTCATCTTCTCCCGAATCAGCTTCACCTTTTAGGTAGTCTGTTGAACAATCTCAGGTCCAAGTACTACACTCTCACCAGATTCATGCCAACACAAAGGCGTCCGACACCTCTGACCATACAATGCTTCAAAAGGCGTCATTCCAATACTAGAATGATAACTGTTATTATAAGTGAACTCAATCAGCGAAAAATGGCTATCCCAAGCACCTCCTTGTTCAAGCACACAAGCCCTCAACAAATCCTCCAAAGATTGTTTAGTCCTCTCTGTCTTCCTATCCGTCTACGGATGATAAACCGAACTCAATCTCAGTTTCAATCCCAAAGCTTCTTGTAAACTCTCCCAAAACCTGGAAGTGAACCTTGGATCTCGGTCTGACACAATACTCAATGGAACTCCATGCAACTTCACAATCACCTGAATATAGATCTCTGCCAGCTTCTGCAAAGGAAAACTGATATTAATCGGAATAAAATGGGCTGACTCCGTCAGTCTATCCACCACTACCGAAATGGAATCATGTCCTCTCGTCGTATTAGGCAACCCGGTCACAAAATCTATAGAGATGTTGTCCCACTTCCACTATGGAATATCTAACGGTTGCATCAAACCAGCAGGCTTCTGATGTTCTACCTTCGACTTCTGACAATTCAAACAAGCATACACAAACTTAGCCACATCACTTTTCAATCCAGGCCACCAAAATATCTTCTTCAAGTCTTGATACATCTTCGTAGCTCCTGGATGGATGCTCAAACTACTTCTATGACTCTCTTCTAGGATCATTCTTTTCAACTCAGGATCGTCAGGAATACAAATCCTATCACGGAATCTCAACACTCCCTATTAATCCACTTTGAACTCGTTACCTTCCGCTTGGTCATTTCCAATCATCAAATCGACCAGTTTCACATCCAACTTCTGACCTTTTTTGATCTTATTAAGAAATTCATTGCTGATCTTCAACATACCCAACATCACACTATGCGGTGTCTGCTCATAAACCAAACTCATATCTCTGAACTGTTCAATCAACTCTAACTCTTTAACCATCATAGCATACATATGTAACGTCTTTCGACTCAAAGCATCAGCCACGACATTAGCTTTACCAGGATGATAGTTCAAGTTGAAATCATAATCTTTTAAGAACTCTAACCACCTTCTTTGCCTCATATTCAACTCCTTCTGATTAACCAGATACCTCAAGCTCTTATGATAACTATACACTTCAAATCTAGAACCATAAAGATTGTGCCTCCAAATCTTCAATACAAATACTACCGCGGCTAATTCCAAATCATGAGTTGGATAATTCCTCTCATGGACCCTTAACTGTCGTGAAGCACAAGCCACAACCTTACCATTATGCATTAACACACCTCCTAAACCCATCAAGGAAGCATCACAATACACCACAAATGGTTCATTTGGTTCGGGTATAATCAAAACTGGAGTTGTAGTCAATCTCTTCTTCAGCTCAATGAAACTCTTCTCACAATGAACATCCCACACAAACGCTTTACCCTTGCACGTCAACTGAGTCAACGGAAGTGCCAATTTTGAAAAACCTTCAATAAACCTTCGGTAATAACCAGCCAAGCCCAAAAAGCTTCTAATCTCAGTTACTGACTTCGGAGCCTCCCATTATAGAACTGCATCTACTTTGGACGGATCCACAGCAATACCATCACCTGAAATAACATGCCCAAGAAAACTTACCTCTCTCAACCAGAATTCGCACTTATACAACTTAGCATAGAGCTTCTTCTCTTTCAACACTTGTAGTACAATCCGCAAATGTTCAGCGTGTCCCTCTTCTGACTTAGAATAGATTAGAATATCGTCAATAAAGACAACCACAAATTGATCCAAGTAAGCATGAAAAATTCGATTAATATATTCCATGAATACACCAGGTGCATTAGTAACTCCGAACAGCATCACCACATACTCATAGTGTCCATATCGAGTCCTGAAAGCCATTTTCTGAATATCTTCATCTTTTACCTGAATCTGATGATAACCGGACCTCAAGTCAATCTTGCTAAACACCCGTGCACCGACTAACTGATCCATCAAGTCGTCTATTCTTGGAAGTGGATACTTGTTCTTAATTGTCACTTTATTCAGCTGTCTGTAGTCGATACACAACCTCATACTGCCATCCTATTTCTTCACCAACAACACTGGAGCTCCCCAAGGCGATACACTTGGTCTCACACATTTCTTTTCTAACAACTCTTCCAGTTGCTTCTTCAGCTCTATTAATTCTGATGCCGACATCATGTATGGTGCCATAGAAATAGGTCTGGTACCAGGGACAAGATCAATAGTAAACTCCACTTCTCTCTCTGGCGGTACATCAGTAATATCATCCGGAAACACTTTTGGGAATTCACGCACTACTTGAAATTCATTAATCACCGACTCTCTCTCCACTGACAAGGATGCAAATAATGCAAGCACTTGAGCTTCTTCCTCTAAGAGTTCTCTCAACTCTCTAGCAGATAGAAAACCATCTTCTTCCTCTTTTTTAGGAGTAATAAATCGCACCAACTTGTTAAAACAGTTAATATGAACATGGTTGAACTCCAACCAGTTCATACCTAAGATCACATCGAGACCTCCCAACGGTAAGCAAATCAGATCCACACTAAAGTCCTTATCAAAGATCGATAGTGGACAATTCAAACAGACTAAAGAAGTGGTCACCGATCCCTTTGCAGGAGTTTCGACAACCATCTCTCCCTTCATAGGAGAAACAACAAGGCCTAGCCTCCTCACACAATCAACATCAATAAAAGAGTGATAGCAGCAGTATCAATAATAGCAATCAAATGCGTATTGTTAATGTAACATGTACCTCTGACCAGTCTGTCATCACTGGAAGTCTGAGTCCCTGACAGAGCAAACACCTTTCCTCCAGTCGAAGGTTATTTTGGCTTCTGGAAATGAGTACTAATGTTACCCCCGTTCTCCACAGTTGTAACAAGTCACCATATTTACTTTGTAGTCAGCAATCAGATGTCCTGCCTATCCGTACTTGAAGCATTTCTTCACATCACTCGTGCACTCATTGACACGGTGACCTAGCTCACCACACCTGTAACACTTAAGAGGAGCAGGGGCACCTCCCCCACTCGACTTTTTGCCATCAACGTGTTTCTATTTACTTTTCTCAGCTGGAGCTGCATAAGGCTTCCCACGGTTCATCGGTTATTTTCCCCTCCTCTCGGCCAGCCCCTTAGAGTGAGCCGATCAAGCCTTGTTATCTTCCTCAAAGTTCCTACAACAATCCACCAAATTTGAAAACCTTCTGATTCGCTGATAACCAATCACCTGTTTGATCTCAGGCCTCAATCCATTCTCAAACTTGACACATTTCGAGAACTCAGCAGTCGCTGCACTGTAGTGAGGGTAAAACTTAGCCAGATCCGAGAATTTGGCAGCATACTCCGTAACCGTCATGTTACCCTACTTCAATTCCAGAAACTCAATCTCTTTCTTCCCTTGGACATCTTCAGGAAAATACTTCCTCAAGAACTCCCTGCTGAACACAGCCCAAGTGATTACCTCTCTAGTTGCTCCCAACAATTGACGAGTGCTAACCCACCAGTCATCAGCTTTCTTAGACAACATGTGAGTACCTAACCGTATCTTTTGCGCCTTAGACCATTCCATAACCCGGAAGATTCTCTCGATCTCCCTGAGCCAAGCCTGCACTCCATCCGGATCATATCTTCCCTTGAAGGTAGGCGGTCTATTCTTCCGAAACTCGTCATTTTCACCAGCATGAGGCGGGTTCTGTACTTCCTGAGCAACAGCCTGCAAAACAGCATCGTTTCTTCCAATCATTCTAAATCTGTTACACACCAACAACATAACACAATGGTTAAGGAACCGACATCGACAGTAATCAACTATCACACAACAACGATTCGACAACTTGGCCGGACGGACCGACCTGCTCTGATACCACTATGTAACACCCTAAAACCCCCGCGTAAAATAATACTATTTATCAGAGTAAATATCGGAAAAATACAACACGTAGAATGTTACTTTCCAACAAAAACTTGCTCATACATGCGACATGTAACACAAAAACTTTATTAATGGTAAAAACCCGCCAACAAAAATAAATGGGCATGGTACATATACTCTCAAAATTACCCATTACGGGTAGGATAAAAACCCGCCAAAATTACCTGCAATGGATAGGGTAAAACCCCCTCAAAATTACAAATATTTTTATATATGAGAATGAGTTACAAATATTTTTATAAACGAAAATAAGTTAAAAATATTTTTATAAAGGGTAATAAGTTACAAATATTTTTATCAACAAAAATAAGTTAAAAATATTTTTATATATGAGAATGAGTTACAAATATTTTTATAAACGAGAATAAGTTACAAATATTTTTAAAAACGAGAATAAGTTCCAAATATTTTTATAAACAGAAATAAGTTAAAATTGATTTTATAAACAGGAGTAAGTTACAAATATTTTTAATATAAATGTTTGTTTATTTCTTAACTCTAAAATAATATTTTCTTATTTTTGTGAAATGTTATAAAAAACTTAAAGTGACCTGATAAATTACAATTGATTGATAACTTTTTAATATAAATGCGGGTAAACGAGTATGTGTATGAATACTTGGGTACCCATAGGGTACGGGTACAAATGTTGGTTATCACTCAATTATGGGCTCGAGTACTATATTTATATGACAATCATCATTTAAAACATTTTTTCGACATTGTGCGACTCATGCGAACGCACGGGTAGATGACTACTTTGTTATTTCCTTTAATACAACCATCTTACAACATCATCAATACTATTTGAGTATATATATTTTTAACATAATTTCTATGTATATCCTGATAATTTCTACTACTTGACAAATTATATTAATATTTATATGACAAGTATAATTTAAAATATTTTTCTTTTAATTTATACATATTTTTATATGCATTTCTTAACCATAACTATATAATATTTATTTTATATATGCATTGTGTGACCCATGCGAACGCACGGGTCCTGTACTAATAAATATATATATATATATATATATATATATATATATATATATATATATATATATATATATATATACTATAAATGTATTAATGGATATCAATAAAAAATAATCAATAATGTAATAATGGACATAAAAATATATTAGATAATTGAACATACAATATAGATATAATTAAATATAAAAAAACTATAATTTCCATGTTGTTATTAAGAAATAATCAAAATTTCTTTAAAATATATTATTTTTAAAATTATTAAATTTAAAACTTTATTTTTATTTAAAGAATATATTTTTTCCAAACTTTAAGCAAATTTTATATTTTATAAAAATTCTTACGTCTATTCAAAATATTAATGGAATATGAGTACTGATTAAAAAGAAAACATATATGTTAAAATAAATATAATATAATTTTATTTGAATAAAAAGTAATAAAATTTGCTTAGAATTAGATAACCTATTATATTTTAAATTAAAATTTGTTATTAATAAATATTAATTTGTTTTAAAATCTATTATTTTCAGTATTTATAAATATTAAATTTATTTTTAAATAAAGGATTATTTTTCTGAACTTTGACCAAAAATTTTACTATTTTTTAAATAACAAATTTCTTTGTTGTATATTTTAGTATGATTCAAGATATATCTTATTTCGGTATAACAACATAGTAATTAAATACAAATATATTTAAATTATATAAAATTATATAAATATGTAAAAACATTAATAATTTTAAGTTTACTATAAATATATAAATATACTATAAATGTGTGTGTGTATATATATATATATATATATATATATATATATATATATATATATATATATATTAAAATAAATATAATTTTATTTTATTTGAATAAAAATAATAAAATTTTCTTAGAATTCAAGAAACTATTATATTAAAAAAAATTGTTATTAATAAATATTAAAATTTTCTTAAAAATCTGTTATTTTTAGCATTTATAAATATTAAACTATATTTTTAATTAAAGAATTATTTTTTCTGAACTTTGACAAAAATTTTACAATTTTTTAATTAAGAAATTTCTTTGTTGTATATTTTAGTATGATTCCAGATATATCTTATTTCGGTGTAACAACATAATAATTAGATATAAATATATTTAAATTATATATAAATATATAAATATATATAAACATTAACATTTTTAAGTTTACTATAAATATATATATATATATATATATACTATCAATGTATTAATGGATATCAATAAACAATAATCAACAATATAATAATGGACATAAAAATATATTAGATAACTCGACATACAATATAGATATAATTAAATACTACCTCCGTTCCTTTATATAAGAGAAAATTCAATTTTTTGGTTCATTCGATAATCAATGTATTTGGTCAGTTTATAGATTAGATACATTGATTATTCAATGAACCTAAAAAGTGATTTGTCTCTTATAAAAAGAAACGGAGGTAGTATAAAAAAATATAATTTTCATGTTGTTATTAAGAAATAATCAAAATTTATTTACAATATATTATTTTTAATATTTATAAATATAAAACTTCATTTTTATGAAAAAAATATATATTTTTCCGAACTTTAAGCAAATTTTATATTTTATAAAAACTCTTACGTCTATTCAAAATATTAATGGAATATGAGTACTTATTAAACCGAATATATATATATATATATATATATATATATATATATATATATATATATATATATATGTATATATATTAAAATAAATATAATATAATTTATTCGAATAATATAAAATAAATTTTTTATAATTTATTCGCTTAGAATTCAATAAAGTATTATATTTTAAAATAAATTTTTTATTAATAAATACTAAAACTTTCTTTAAAATATATTAATTTTAGTATTTATAAATATTAAACTTTATTTTTAAATAAATGATTGTTTTTCTGAACTTTGACCAAAATTTTACTATGTTTTAATATACTATATATATATATATATATATATATATATATATATATATATATATATATATATATATATATATATGTATTAATGGATACGAATAAACAATAATCAATAATATAATAATGGATGAAACTCATTAGAAATAATATAGCATAAAAATTTAGAAAAGACCTTGTTATATTTCAAATTTAAAACGCATATAATCACTATTGGGTTTAACTCATTATACATGATGCATCAAATCAGTTCATAACAGAAGTAAATGTCGATTAATAAAGCTTAAGCAAACAAAATAAAATTGTATCGATTGAAATAAACGGAAACAGCAAATAGCTAAATTCCAAATTGAACGGATGGATATTGCTTCATATGTTCGGTTCTATCTTCACTTTCTTGTGTGGCTTGGTGCCCGCAAACTGTGTAGCTCCAACAATGTCACAGTTTGTTCGCGCTGGATTTCGGGCGAACAACCTCTAGCCTCCTAACGCAGGTTTACTTGCGGGATCGGCTACGAAATCCCAGACTCTCGTGTTTAGACGGTTGTATTTTGTGATTAGTTGTCGAGTAGCAGAGTTTGAGGTGAGGAGAGAAATAGAACAGAATTGGGGGTCAAAGAGGTTTGAATGAGTTGGAGAGGGGAAGAACAATATTAAATGCAGGAAATTGCAAATGAAAAGCAAGTAAAAGACAAGTTTAAGTGTAAATGGCTTGATAAGATAAATTGCATTAAACGGAAATGGGACGCAAGTAATACATTTTGCGGGAGTGTAACTCGTTTCTCGTAATGCTAGATACTTTGAGTGTTTTTCCCTTGCAATGTTACAAATGCGACCCCTAAAACTCACTAAGAGGCTTGCTTAAATAGTAACATAAAATGAACCGTCAATCGATTGTGCTGTTGACACGTGTCACCCACGTCTCTTCAACTATTCGCGCCTTGGCCACATTTGAATTTTGCCTGCGCAGACCTTTGGTGTTATCTCTTCCTTTAAATGTCATGTCGAAGATGCTTCGACGGTCTCTCGTCCTGTGGACTTCTCCAATCTCCGCGTCGATACCCTTCCCTTCTGCTTGTGGTTGGTGTCGATCGACTCTATATTTCCCTGATTTCTCTCGCCTATAGTTCTAGTCAAAATCTGCTGGCTAACAAATTGCCCCCCTAAAAGGCCAGTTTCGACTGAGACATGGTGTCACGGAGAAACTTGGCGTTTTATATTTTGCCAGATTTCTACAACCTGTCCAATCTGTGACGTCACGTCTCATTATGGCGCTTTACTGTGCCACGATTTCTGAGAAAACTCATCATTTACCTCTATCACATAGGTCGTGGGTCTTTAACTACTACCCATTATTCTCCCACTTTCCTGGGAATTAGAAAGGTTACCATAACTCTCTTCGGACTCTTGGTTATCGTAATTCTTGATTATAAATAGCTCCTTCATGATTTACTGCATTTTTTCTCTCTGTTATTCTTCTAACGACTTTTTGTAACCATTTCAACATCTCCTTTCCTTTCACTTGTGTGCTTCTCCCATGGCCTCATCAGCCCCTGCTATGAATAGTGTTTCCCGGAATGTGGGTAATACCCCCTGGCATATCACCTTGACGAAGAGAAAGGTCGCACTGTGATCCCTCAACTGCCATTAACTAACCGTTCTGCAGTGGAAAACTGGCAAGGTCAAATACTCATCCCTTTTACGGTTACTGATAAACTCATGGCTTTACATGGGCCATTTTCGGATGAGCAAACACACCCATAAAATGTTACAGAATTCTTCTCTTGCTACCAAACCTCCATTCCTGTGGCTTTTGATAGGGAGGGGAAAATTGATCTTAAGTATATGGACCCCGAGGCTAGGGCTTTCAGGTCGGTGCCCTCTCCCGAAAATAAAGACTATCTAGCGTGGCTTACTAAGGTGCAAGGCCAACGTCAAGAACAATGGAAGGCTGCTGGCATCTTCGACGCCATTCAACTATCACGGCATGCTCATAAGGTCAATAATTGCATGTTATTGGCTTTGATTTATTTTTGGGAGGGCTCGATGACTACGTTTCATCTCCCTGTGGCATGGTGACCCCCACTCTTTTCGACGTGGCTGCCATTACCGGGCTCTCTCCTCTAGGCGATACTTTCGACCCAACTCTGTCGACCGTGTCATCCTTTAACTTCAAACCCAACACTCTTAAATATTTTATTTCTGACCATCATGTAAAAGATTCAGGAGAGTTTCCGACCAGGAGCATATAGCCTTTCTTACTTTATGGCTATCTTATTATGTGTTCTGCCCAGGTTCTCTGCAAGTGGAAAACTTTCATCCCTTTGGCCATTCAAATCCATGAAGGTTGCCATATTTCCTTAGTTAAGCTTCTCCTGGCCTCGCTATATCATGCCTTGGGTTTTGCTTCTCTGAAACTTCGCCTTCTTCATACTACTGACAAAGCCCTGAATTTATCTGGTCCACTGTGGCTCTTGCAATACTGGCTAAATGCCACATTCAACCATCGGCTTGGTCGTCCCCTGTCAGAACGTGTCACTCGTTCCAGCCAGGAACCCACTATAGCAGGCCTCCGTCTTGCTGTGGCCACTTGTCAGGAGACTCATAACAAAGAAGTTTTCTTGAAATATATTAACATATTCAGTGAGACTTCCCAGTTTATCCCAAGTATGGCACCATTTGTAGAGTAACCTTGGCCCTCCGTGGTTTAGAAATCCTTTCCCTGGGGTTTCTCCAAGGGCAGCTGCACAATCTAACGCTATCTGGAGAGCATTTTTTACCCCTACCGTACTCTCCTTCAAGATCGAAACCAGTGCCAAAGGTTATGGGTTTGTACACTGCCAACCTAACCTAGTAGCTCGACAATTTGGTCTAAGTCAGATGCTCCCGAAATCTTTGGTTTTTGAGCCCAACGCCATAGTCTGGGCGGGACGTATGTTGAACGCTAACAGACATTTAGATTGCCTGAAATTCCACAAGACAACCCAGCATCTCGTCCTTCCATCGTTTCAATTTCGACCTTCTTTCTTTACCACTCGAGACTTTGCCAAGTGGTAGGCAGAATATCTTCGACGAAGCTTCTCCGTCTCTTTGTTTCTTCAGAAAAGAATGGACGCTTTCTTAGTCCTTTCCAACAAATAGGCTAATGACGATCCCGTACCTCTAGCTTCCACTGGTCGAGCTCGAAACGTTGAACCCGCAGGGTCTCAACCTCCAAAGGTGTGTATCCATTTTCTCACACTTCCTCATGTATTATTGTAATAATTTCTCGTCTTGCTCTAACGATGACTCTTTCACCAGAACTCAAAATGTCCTGTCTCTACGTCTTTGGCTATTGACAAGAGGCCTAGAAAGTGAAAGGTACGTCTCTTGACGCTCTGTCATGGCCGACCGTGCCATTGTCTCAACCTTCTGTTACTGACTTTATGTTTCTTTTAGGCTGTGGAACACACTAGTGTCGAAAGCGACGTGTCGGGAAGCAGCTCTAACTCCCGTGTCTTTCTGTCGGCAAAAGTCGTATCGTCCAATCCAGCAACTCCCCTTTGCAGAAAGAAGACAAAACCCCCTCCGGAGACGGTATCTTCTCATGTTGCTGATACTTCTAGCCCTAAAAACTTTGTGGGTGCCTTCCAACCTCTTCCTCCCAGCAAGTCGACTCCTCCATCATTGTTTAAACCTCCCACTCCTAAGGTATGGGAACGTTTTTCTCCTTTTCCACAAATTTTATTTTGTAGAGGCGACTCCTTGACCTTATAGCTTTTCAGGATGATCCAACCCAGTCATCTTGTACTGCTAAAGAAGTGGTTATAATCGAGGGCTCAACTGAATATTCTGCTACTTTAAGTCCCCAGATGCAAGGCGAGTTCGAGTGTGAGTCGATTGGAGAGATTCCGACCCTTGATGACCAAATCCAACAAGGTCCTATGACCGCGACCTCTGGTTCCTGTGATGCAAAGGCGGCTGATGGTGAAAAAAATTCAACCGTAATTGATACCTTGGCCGACAATCAGGAGCCTCCTCATTCCTCTTTAGGAGATACCAACCCCGTGGCATGCGAACCCCACTCGACCGTCTCTATGGAGGAAATCCTTGTTATGAAGCAGCGAAACCCGACGGAGGCATTGCAGAAACTTCAGCGACTTTGCCCATGATCAGGGCTCTTGCCCCTGCAACCAACGGTCATGCCTGACACCAAACTGGATGCCCCCATTGCCCTCCATCTTCAACAACTCTGAACCTACTTATTTGAGAAGGAAATTATGGCCGTTGTCGACACAGAAAAAGCCTGGAGGCTTGATATCTTTAGAATTTTTGACGAACTCTCGCAACACGTGTTACCTTCTCCTCTGGCCCAATATCTAATTGAGCTCAAAGCCTTCTTCACGCAGCTTGTCAAAGACCTCACTCTCCTTCGACAATCTGGTTTTTCAAATCAAGAATACACTCAATGAAATGGAAAGAGAATGGCTTCTTAGCAAACGATGTGTGAACAAGCTTAATGACTTTAAGTTTAAGAAGTAGGAGCGTCTTGACGGCATGAGCACCTTCGACCAGCAGATTTCTGACTACCGGGCCCAAATAGTCGACCTTACTCAGAAGATTGCTGATATTGAACAACAAAGGGCCTCTTTGGTTTCGTCTGAAGCCTTTCCGTCCCAGGAGGCCGGGGACTAAGAAATTCTCAAAGGGATGGCCCATGGCGAGGAAGCTATAAAGATCAAGGACATAGTTTGTCTATTGCAAGTGAAGAAAGTACTCCTTGACAGCAGGGTAGAGTATGAGAAACTTCTCTTTGAAGATTTCAAGACTAGGTTTCCACTGTAACTTTGTGTTTAATCTACCGCAATGTAGTCCATCTTTTGTAAGCCATTTTGGCAGTTTGGGCCATTATGGCTTTTATTATATTAATGACAAGTGCTTTTAACTTTTTATTCGAATCTCTTGTAGCATAGACTTATATTTTTTCAAATATTTTCCATTTACTCGTAAGATTCGTTGATCCATGTCAACTTCTTGGATCTCGTGAGCATTATTGTTAAACACTTGATTAATTCAGAACGGTCCTTCCCAATTGGATGACCATTTTCCTAATGTTCGATCTTTCCGATCCATGGGCAGGATCACCTTCCAAATGTAATCGTTAACTGCGAAGGTTTTTTCCTTCACTTTCTTATTGTACGCTTTGGCCACTCGTGCTTTTTGCCGTAAAAACATATCTAGAGCGACCATTCTTTCTTCGTCTAAGTCGATGATCTCTTCGAACATCATATTCCAATATTGTTCTGACGGGATTTCATTTTGTCTTTGTATCCTGATCGACTGTAGATGAATCTCTGCGGGTAACACAACATCACGACCAAAAGCTAGTTGAAACAGTGTTGAGTTCGTCGCTTCTTTTAGGGATGTTCGACATGCCCACAAGACTTGGTCTAACGTGTTGTGCCAATTTTTTGGCTTCTTAGCCACATGCTTTTTAATCAAACCAATTATTACTTTGTTGGCGGCTTCGACTTGTCCGTTTTCTTGGGTGTAGTAAGGCGTAGAGGTGATTAGCCTAAATCCTATTTCAGCGGTGAATTCCTGCACCCTTTGTCCGACAAAGACGGACCCTTGGTCTGTGGTAATGGTTTTAGGGATCCTGAACCTGTACACGATGTGTTTTTGGATGAAGTCGATTACCGCTTCTTGGTCCACCTTTACTAGAGGCACGGCTTCTATCCATCTCGTGAAGTAATCTATCCCTACTAGGATGAACCTTTGTTGTTTCGACGAGGCCGGTCGAATCTCTCCTAATATGTCTAATGCCCCACCTCTAAAAGGCCATGGCTTGACAATCGTGTGTAACTCGCTAGCCGAAACATGCTGAATATTCGCATGAACTTGACATTCTTGGCAACCTTTCGCGAAGTCCATACAGTATTTTAACATACTCGGCCAATAAACACCCTGTCGAAATAGTAACCACTTCATTTTGTGACCCGCTTGGTGAGCTCCACACATCCCACTATGCACTTCAGACATTGCCAAATAGGCTTCAGTGTTACCCAGACACTTAAGCAATATTCCTTCTAGGGTTTTCTTTAGCAATTCATTCCCCATACATACGTAGCTAAAAGCTTTATACTTTGTCTTTCTATCAGCCCCTCCGACTGGATTTTCCAAGTATTCCAAAATTGGTCTCCTCCAATTGGATTGTGACAAATTGTCAATAGCAAAAACTTCGTACCTCTCAAAGGTTATGAAATTTTTAAAATTTTTGGATAAGACCCTTGCCCCTCCAACTTTTGCTATTGGCAAATGCGATGGTGGTGGTACATTCGAAACCATTTTGTCTTTGACCTCGACAAACTCCCTGAGCTTATCTTTTGAAACTTTGTACCCAGACGCGAATTGTGCCAATTCGTTAGCTTCATGGTTTTCCACTCTGGGTACATGAGAGATATTAACAATCTCACATTGTTCCATAAAGTGTGTCACCGTGGCAAAGTGCATCGACAGATTATCTTTGACACACTTATATTCACGTGTGATCTGTTTGATGACCACCTCTGAATCCCCTTTTATTTCGACTCTCCTGGCGCCTAAGTCTTTCAAGATCTTGAGGCCAGTTATTAAGGCTTCGTATTCAGCCTCATTATTAGAAAATTTTCCTTCAACCTTACATTTGAATTTTGTGGGAATGTTCTGTAGGGGATATTATTAAGATTCCAATACCTGTACCATTTTTATGACTTGACCCGTCGAAGTAAAGTTTACACAGGTCTGCATTGACCATGTTAATGGTTGTTTCGACTATTGCATGGTCTACAATAAAGTCCGCCACTATTTGTCCTTTCATGGCTCTCAGAGGCGTGTATGTTAACGAGAATTCAATTAATGCAAGTGCCCATTTCATAATTCGACTATGAAAAATGGTTTTTGACAACATATGTTTAATAACATCAAAATGAGAAGAAACATAAACATCAACTAGCTTTAAATATTGCTCTAGTTTCATACACGAGAAGTACAAGCATAGGCACAATTTCTCAATCACGGTGTACCTAGTTTCAGCATTTATTAATAATTTACTGAGGTAGTAGATGGGTCTCTTGACACCATTGTTATCCTCTTGTGCTAACATACTTCCTATGGTCGTTTCCGACGCAGCAATATATAATCTCATATACCTATTTGTTCTTAGTGGTAGCAGCATGGGAGGCTTTGTGAGCTATCCTTTGATGGCGTCGAAAGCCTCTTGGTGCTCCTCTTTCCAATTAAACTCATCATCCTTCTTGATCTTTAGAAATGGTGAGAAGATCTTCATCTTTCCACTTAGACTTGAGATGAATTTTCTCAAGAAGTTGATCTTTCCTAACAAAGACTAGAGCTCCTTCTTTGTTGTCGGTGCTTTGAGATCCAAAATTGCTTTTGTCTTGTTTTGGTTGATCTCTATGCCCTTTTTGTGCACCACGAAACCTAAAAAGTCTCTTGCACGTACACCAAAAGCACATTTCAGTGGATTCATTTTTAATCCATATTTTCTCATTCTTTCAAATGAGCGTCGAAGGTGGTCTAAATGGTCGTCCTCGGACGAAGACTTTACCACAATGTCATCAATATAGACCCGCATAAAGATTTCAATAAAATCATGGAAAATGGCATTCATGGCCCTTTGGTAGGTTGCGCCGGCGTTGTTTAAGCCAAACGACATAACAACCCACTCATATGTTCCTAAAGCCCCTGGGCACTGAAACGCCATTTTGAGAACATCGTCTCCTGCTATGAGAATTGGATTATATCCAGAATATTCATCCAGTATGCTAAGGTATTCGAAGCCCGCGGCCGAATCGACTAGCATTTCTACCACTGGCATCGAATACTCGTCCTTAGGCGTTGCATTCTTTAGATCTCTAAAATCTATACAAACTCGAAGGGTTCCATTCTTTTAATCACAAGAACTATATTAGCCAACCATTCGACATACCTAGAAGTTCTGATGAACCGACTTTTGAGCAACCTTTCGATTTCCTGTTTTATCTTCAACATGACCTCTAGTGCGAAACATCGAGGATGCTGTTTTATTGGTCTCTTTCCTGGCTGGATTGGTAGCTGTTGCTCAACAACACTACGACTTAAGCCAGACATCTCACCGTAATCCCAGGCAAAACAATCCATGTACTCTTTCAATACTTTGATTAATTTCTCCTTCATCTTCGGCCCAACCTTGGTACTGATGTATGTTGGTCTTTTTGTGACACCATCTCCCAAATTAATTTCATCGAGTGGGTCTTGAGCCTGCATCCTTTGTATTTCATTATTCGGGTCTCTTTCGAATCCCAAAGGCTCATTGTCATAAATGCAATCCAACTTCCGACTTTCCAAAGCTGGTGTCTGGCCACATGGGCCAAATTTGAACTCTTCGACTTCGGTTTTGACAGCCAAATGTTGTAATCTTTCGGCCTCCAGAGCCGTCTTTATTTTATTTTTAGCCAAGTAGGCTGAAATTCGTGCCAGACTTTCTGGCTTAATGGCCATTGCATCTTGCCATCAGCCCCCTTACCGGAGGATGCACCTCTTCAGGCCCCATGGCCTCCTTAGTGTCCCAAACAAAACCATGGTCAGGATCCAAGTTCAGGACACGACTTGTTTATGTAGAGGTAGTAACTTTCGACTCGCCCTCACAAGGAGCTATATTTGCCAGGTGCTGATCAAAGGATCTTTTTGCTCCTTTGGCTTCATCCACCTTGTAATAATTTTGATCAACCTCAATATTCTCGATGATGCCATTTTTTCTCCAGATGATCAATCTCTGGTGCAAAGTTGACGGGACAACTCCTATTCCATGGATCCATTCTCACCCCAGCAGCAAGTTAAAATTGGCTTTGGAGTTGATGACCATGAACAATATCGATCAGACGATAGACCCTACGGCCAATTTGACCTGGATAACCCCCAGAATGTTACTGTTTTTTCCATCATAGTTGGACAAAACCATGTTGTGTTATTGGAGCTCATCATTCTTCCTCCCCATTTTTGTAAATATTGTATGAGGCATCAGGTTAATGGCTGCCCCCCGTCTACAAACACCTTGTTGACTGGGAGTCCATCAACTTTGGCTCTTATGAACAAAGGCTTCAAATGATACATCATTTCTGCACTTGACCTCTCGAACATTTCTTTTTGTTCTTCCACGACGCCATTATTCATGACGTAATAGCACAGAGGTTTGTGCTTAGCAGCCTTGTTTGGCATGAAGTCTTCGTCTGCCTCAGACACCTCCAATACTTTATCATATTCCGCTGGCAGTACTGATACGATGCCACCGTTTATGACAAAGTCTTCGCCGTAAGTATCATCATATATTTCATCATCATATGGATAATAATCATCCATGTCATCATCTGGGGTGGGTAGGTATTCAGGTTCTTCTTTATCCGACTGAGGGGTGTATTCTGGTTCCTCCTCATCTGATTAGGGGGTGTACTCAGGCTCTTTGTATGCCTCGGCTGAGGACTTGCACTTGGTGCTCTGAGTCGACATCACCTCTTTCCCAGCTTTCTTGTTTCGTTGATAGCGTCTCCACTGAGTCTGAGTCATAGGATTCTTTCCTTTTAAATTTGGGGACACATGATAACCTCTGGGCTCGACTCCCTCTTTCGGGTTCTGAGCCTCCTTTTCCAGGTCAAGTACCTTCCATTTCGGCCTTTTGCTTCCCTTCTGGTTGACTGGTCCCACCTATTTTTCTTTTGGAATATCTGTCGGAGGCAGGAGAGTCCTGGTTTTTGTAAGTTGTAAATGCGCCTAAGAGGGGGGGGGTGAATTAGGTTCTTAAAAATTTCTTCGATCTTTTTACCGGTTCTTGGTTATTTTTCCGTTAGATGATAAGTGCTTGAAAGTAAAGTGCAGAAAGGAAAAATGACACAAGAGAATTATAGTGGTTCCCCTCACAGCCCGAGAGTACTCCACTCCTTCTTCAACACGAAAGAGAGTTCACTATAGTTTAAAATTATTGTACAGCCTAATCACACCAAAGGTGATGCTTACTATCTAACCTATAGGTAAATAAGTGTATGAAGAACAATCCTCTTCAAAACACTCACTTGTTTCCAACAATCCTGGACAACAACGTAATACAACTCCACAATCTTATTTTAACAATCCTAAAATAAGATGTGTCTTTAAATAAATCTAAATTTTTAGTAAGTAGTTGAAACTTTGATTCTTCAATATATCAATCCAAAGATTGATCTTCTCCTTTTTGTAACAATCACTCTCAATGAGATTATACAAGTGTTCGACTCAATAATAATGAAACTAATGCAATGAGTATGAAAGTTTAAGTGCAGAAGTTTCACTTAGAAAAGTTTGAAGAACACTTTGATAAAAATGGAAGAATATTTAAGTGATTGAATGTTTGGAAATTATATCAAAAGGAGGTGTCTTTAAATCTAAAAAAAAAAACATGTATTTATATTGATGAAAGCAACCATTCAAAAGTCATGACAATGGTTAGAAAAATTTTGAATTTAATAAGACAAATGATGTAAGAGATGCCATGAAAAGATATAATGAAAAGGTGCATTCAAACAAAACATTTTTCAATTTTAAATAAAAAACACTGTTTCAGTACGTTGTAAATTGTGGCGGTTGTCTGGTCTGTTACGTCGTTTCAAAACAACACAATTTACCAAATAATTTTGAAATTTAAAATTTAAAATACTGGTTCAGAACGGTGTGAATTATGGCGGTTTCTGGTGCTGTTACGACAGTTAAAAACGCCATAATTTACCAAAAACTGAATGTTTAAATAAATTAAATAATTAAAAAATTTGTCTAAGTATTTGAACCAATTTTATACAACATCTATTGATTTACC
Organism: Lathyrus tuberosus; assembly: GCA_022829125.1. Taxonomy (NCBI): domain Eukaryota; kingdom Viridiplantae; phylum Streptophyta; class Magnoliopsida; order Fabales; family Fabaceae; genus Lathyrus; species Lathyrus tuberosus. The sequence continues at coordinate 15,481,358 of JALAZF010000091.1, forward strand.
CAAGTCAATAGATTATATTTGAAAGTGATTTAATATGGTTCAAAAATGAAAAATAATTTTTCCAATTAAAGAAATATTTTGAGAACTATTTTATCAATATATATTGTATGCTTGAGACACTTTTGAACACTTTTATGCAACCATATTGATAAGTGAGAGTTATACCTTGATTATACTTGAGAATTCTTCAAGACTTGTAAAAATTAAAAACTTTGTGCTAGCTTCAATGTCTTGATCCATTCTTTTTTAGCAAGCATAACATCTTGAATGAATAATGTTGTCTTCATCAAAACCATTGAGAAGCTTGCCTTCACATTCTCCCCCTTTTTGATGATGACAACACAATTTTGAAAATTTGCTTTAATCTTGTTTCTCTAATAAAAAAAGCTCCCCCTTGATCAATGCTCCCCCTAAATTCATGATTTAGAGTGTCTTTGCTACCTGCATTTTGTTAGAGAAAAAACAAACACAAACACATACATCTTCTCCCCCTTTGTCATTAGCAAAAAGGATGGGAAAAGACTTGAAATATATAAAGAAATCTTGAAAAATGAAAAATAATTTTTACCTATGAGTTTTACCTCATGAAAGACTTCATCAAACATTTATCCTTGCCGGAACATGATTTTGAAGTCTTGACTTCATTATATCATATAATGAATAAATATTTGAAGATTTAAATGTCACCTACATCTAAAATGCCAAGTTCTCGACGAATCTTGAAGAATTGTTCTTTTGCGAGTGGTTTTGTGAAAATGTCCGCAAGTTGATTATGTGTATCTACAAATGTGACTTCAACATCTCCTTTAAGCACATGATCACGTAGAAAATGATGTCGAATGTCTATGTGTTTGGTTCTTGAGTGCATGACGGGATTCTTTGTAATATTGATTGCACTTGTGTTGTCGCACCGGAGAGGAATGCAACCAAGATCAATTCCGTAGTCGCTTAATTGTTGCTTTAACAAAAGGTTTTGTGCACAACAACTGCCAGCTGCTATGTACTCCGCTTCGGCCGTACTAAGTGCAACGCATGCTTGTTTCTTACAAGACCACGAAACTAGTGCATTTCCGAGGATGTGACATGTTCCACTCGTGCTTTTTCTATCCATTTTACAACCTGCATAATTCGCGTCAGAATAACCGATTAAAGTACAAACACTACCTTTAGGATACCATAAGCCAATATTTGTCGTTCCCTTGAGATACTTCATGATTCTTTTGACCGCCGTGAGATGTGACTCCTTTGGATTTGCTTGGAAGCATGCACATAAACACACACTAAACATTATGTCAGGACGGCTTGCCGTCAAATATAATAAAGAACCAATCATACCTCGATACTTCGTAATATCAACCGATGTTCCCGATTCGTCTTGATCAATGTAGGTTCCGGATCCCATTGGAGTTGACATAGCTTTACAACCATCCATATCAAATCTCTTTAATAATTCTTTGCAATACTTCGATTGGTTGATGAAGATTCCGTCCTTTTGTTGCTTGATTTGTAATCCAAGGAAATAATTCATTTTTCCCATCATAGACATTTCAAACTCGCCTTGCATCATTGAAGCAAATTCTTCACATAGTTGATTGTTTGTTGGACCAAAGATAATGCCGTCCACGTACACTTGGACAAGTAAGGTATTATTCTTTATCCTCTTAATAAACAAAGTCTTGTCTACCTTGCCTTTTTCAAAACCTTTTTCGCATAAGAAATTACTTAGACGATCATACCATGCCCTTGGTGCTTGTTTTAAACCATAAAGAGCTTTCTTCAACTTGTATACATGTGAAGGATGCTTGAAGTCTTCAAAACCCGGAGGTTGTTTGACATAGACTTCTTCGTTGATATATCCATTTAGGAAGGCGCTTTTGACGTCCATTTGAAATAACTGAAAATTCATTGAGCAAGCATAAGCAAGTAATAGACGAATAGCTTCTAACCTTGCAACCGGAGCGAATGTTTCTTCAAAGTCAATTCCTTCTTCTTGATTGTACCCTTGAGCCACCAATCTTGCTTTGTTACGAACAATAATTCCATTTTCATCAAGTTTGTTCTTAAATACCCATCTTGTTCCGATGATATGTTTATCGCTTGGTTTAGGGACAAGTTCCCAAACTTGATTTCTTTCAAATTGGTTTAACTCTTCTTGCATGGCAATGATCCAGATCATCTTCAAGAGCTTCATTAACTTTGGAGGGTTCAATTTGAGAAACGAACGTCATATTCAAGCATGTATCTTTGAGATTTAGTCTTGTTGCTACACCTTGACTAATGTCTCCGATGACTTTGTCTATTGGATGATCCCTATGTGTTCTCCATTCTTTTGGTAGATCATTGTTGATCGACTTTTGTTGAATCGGTTCATCATGATGTTCTTCTTGTTTTTCTTCTAGATTTTCAATGAAGTCTTTAGAAGTATCCTCTTTGTGAATTTCTACAAGATCATCATTATCACAAATAGTAATATCCTCTTTCGAGAGGTTAGATTCATCAAATTTGACATGCATAGATTCTTCTATAGTTAAAGTTCTTTTATTATAAATTCTAAATGCCTTACTAGAGAGAGAGTAGCCGAGAAAAATACCTTCATCGGATTTCTCGTCAAACTTACCAAGGTTGTCTTTGTCGTTGTTTAGGACAAAGCACTTGCACCCAAAAACATGAAAGAAAGAAATATTTGGTTTTCTCCCTATGAAAAGTTCATAAGGGGTTTTCTTGAGAATAGGCCTAATATTGACACGGTTACTTACAAAGCATGCCGTGCTCACCGCATCTGCCCAAAAATACTTAGGAAGATTTGAATCACTTAGCATTGTCCTTGCAAGTTCCACCAATGATCTATTCTTCCTTTCTACGACACCATTTTGTTGTGGAGTTCTTGGTGCGGAGAAATTGTGTGAGATTCCATGTTCTTCACAAAATTCTTCAAATGAGGCATTTTGGAATTCTCCACCATGATCGCTTCTAATGGAGGCAATTGTAAGAGACTTCTCATTTTGTATTTTTTTTGCATACTTCTTGAAGGCTTTGAAAGCATCACTTTTCTGCACTAAAAACAATGTCCAAGTATATCTAGAGAAATCATCAACAATAACTAATGCATAGTGAAATTCTGGTATCAGACGTGTGATGTTAAGGTGTGATGTCACAACAACACACTCTGCACAATGGACAGCAATAACAGTAAAATAACACCAAGAATTGTTGACCCAGTTCGGTTACAACCAACCTACTCTGGGGGCTACCAAGCCAGGGATGGAATTCACTACTTGTAGATATAATTTACAGACTCAACGACCCATTGACAATCTCCAAAACTTATACTCTACTAATGACTTCCTACCTAAGAAACCACTTAGGTATGAGAACACCACTCAATCCCTTACAAACACTCAAAGAACCCACTTTGAGCACCCTTGATCTTACTTCACAGTTTCGATCAATTCAAACAACTCTCTTTGCTTCACAGCTTTAGAGAGGACAGAAACTTAACACCTATTCAAACCCTAGAATAGTGTAAATACAAGCACTTTAAACAAACTCTAGACACTAAGCCTTCTGCTCTTGATCTTCTGAATGTTTTCTGTACTTTTTCCTTTGGTCTTGTGCGCTTTATATAGCTCCTGAATTGGGCTTGGACTTGTCACAATATTTGATCAGATTTGTTAATTAAAATTGAATCTTCAAAACAGATTTTATCCCCAAAATCTTTTTAAATCTTCAACCTTTTAATTCTCCAACAGATCTATAATCAAATCTCCCATGTAACAGAAAATTTCTATCCCAAGATATTCTCATCCAATGAGTTAACCACTCTCCACAATTCCAGCTAATACGCGTATCCTAATAACAACTCCTGCTGTTATTAATTCTGCAGGTCTGATGTTACAACATCACTTGTGTGACATCAGACATCCAACTTCAGCATTTAACAACTTAACACAGCCCAGTGTTAAGACTTCAATGTTACAACATCAGCACCTTGACATCAACATTGAATAAACTTTGTTTTACCAAAATTCCAGCCAATCCAGGAACTATCAATCTCCCCCTTTGGCTAATTTTGGCTAAAACAATCTCTGAACCCACAGAGTCTTCAGCAGCGGAAAATCTTCAGTAATTTACATTCTTCATCAGCAACAGTTTGACAGTCTTCATCACTTGATCTGCTGCAGCACCATCTTCATTATTGACAATAGCCAATTGGTGCTCCCCCTCGAAAACATGAACCAGCATCACAGCTGTTCAGTAGCTCATCATGTGCAGCTTCTTAACCTAGATATCTGCTTTGCTGCACCCTGCACTCTTCACTTGTTATGAACACTTCACTAGCAGCTCCACAACTATGTTGTATACTCCCCCTCAACAGCTGCATCAACTTTTTTTCAACTAAACACCTTTTAAGCAGCTACAAACTATCTCCCCCTTAATCTCTGCATCACATTAGCAGCATATGGCAAAAATCCTCTCTTGGCTATTTTGGCTATTTTCTCCCCCTTTTTAGCCACAATTAGGCAAGCTTCTATAAGAAGCCCTATTAACTATAGTCAGTATACCCTAGCTCTCATTGTTAGCCTCTCAGTTAGTAAACAGGCAAAACAAATCATAGAAGGAAACTAAAAACATAAACAGTGCATAAACCAGCACAATATTCAAGTTACAAAACCAAGCACATCAAGTGCCAAAACAAAGACAGAAATTAAAGCTACCACTACAAACAGTAGACGAAAATCAGTCTTCATCCGAGCTGGTACTCTCACCATCCTCATCACCTTCACCTGACCTGGACTCCTCAATGTCACCATTCCTAGCATCTTCTCCCTGTTCCAAGTCTTTGATCATCTGCTCAATCTTCATCTTCCTAACAGTGCTGGTACTGATAACCATATCAAGGTCCTTGCAGGTTGCCTTCAGTCCTTCAATCAGCTTTGTTTTTGTAGTGAAAATATCTGGAACATGACTCCCAGAAAACAATTTAGGGTGAAGGGACACGGCTGTCTTCCTCTGGCAAACTATGTCTGAGCTTGTTAAAGTCTCAGGTTGCTGATCTATAATGATTCCACACACCAAAGAAGGGAACGCTATAGGTAATTTGACAGCATTGGTTTCAGCATGTTTAACTACTTGGTTAAAGATGTAGCTTCCAAAGTCGAATTTCACTTTCTTTCCAATTGCATAGATAAACTTTGCAAGACCAACCGCAATTGTTGTTTTATGGTTGGTTGGCACCCAGTTAGCTGCACCAATCCTGTGAAGGATGGCATACTTGATGCTGAGCTTGCTAGTTTTTAGCTTCCCTTTCAAAGGCCAAATCTTCACTTGCCCTGCCGTAATCTCCCTGCAAATCTCGTTATCAGTAGACTCAAGAACACTGCATTCTCCATCATTTCTTCCTAGGTACCTGTTGATGATACTAGGAGAGAAATTAATACCTTTCCCTCTAACAAAGACTTTCATGAAGTCTGTGCTTCTCTTATCAGTAATGCCGACAGGGATGTTTACAACAAACTCTTTGACAAGCCCTTCGTAACATTTAGGAAGCTGTGTCACAGTCTTCTTTAGCCCAGCAGTGTTAATTAATTCCATAATTTCCTCCATACCCAAGGCTTCCTTACCCAGTTTCCTTTCTAGGGCTAGTCTTCTCTGACACACGAACTTCCACATCGATGCACTACTGGCATAGTGGAAGGAGATGTTATCAATTGGAACTTCAGGAGGAGATGTTATCAATTGGAACTTCAAGCACCTTATCAGATATTCTCTTTAGAATAGTTTTCCTGACAGGCGTGATGTCCTGAACATCATCTTCGACATCATAGTCTGACTCAGAATGCTCCACAGCCTTCCTCTTCCTAAGATTTATCTCCACTTTACTCCAAGATTTTGCTGGTCCAACAACAATGTTCTTCTTCTTATCAACCGATGACTCCTTAGGAGAGGGTTCAACCTCCTTTCCCTTCCTTGTTTTCAACCTCCTGGCAATGCTTGGAACAACCCTAGCTATTACTTCATCATCTGATAAATCAACTACGTTTATTGCATCAGCATTGTCTTTACCACCAGAAGCAGGGTCAGGTGATGTTCTAACATTTTCTTCAACATTTGTTTCCTCAGCCATGTCTTCTCTCTGATCAGCGTCTTTACTAACTTCAGACTCTTCAACAACAGACATAGCAAGTCTATGGAGATTCGTTGCAGCACTTTGCATGTCCTCCTTCTCCTTTTCAGTAGGCATTTGTCTCAGTGGTCTTGATATACCTTTTACAGGAAGACCTTTATCAAGGATCTTGTCAACAATCTGATCTACGCTTTTGTCAACATCCACCCTTTCCTCAACATTTTGAGATGTGGATGACCTAGGCGCTGTCTTATCACGAAAGAGAACACTAGTAACAATCCTCTTTGTTTCATTATCTTTAAAGATAGTCCCAGCCCTTTTAGAAACAAGTTTAGGAGGTCTAGATTTACCAGATTCTGGGAGCATCACAGAGATGGGTTCCACATTCAAAGCTTCTTCTGCAAACCCTTCTTCTGTGGAAACCCTAGCCATTCCTTTTGCCGACCTTTGACCCGCAGATTTCTTAGACGGAGACGCCATGAATCCTTTGAGATGGGTACGATTGAGTGAGGATTGATTCTTGAAGGCGAAGAAGATGAACCGTTGTGAGAACAGGACTTTGAAAAACCGTGATGTTGCTCCAAAAGAAAATGATGGTCTGAGGTATGGCGCCAGATTTTCTGTATTTATTAAAGACCAATTACTAATTTTCTCCCTCCATAAATACTTTCCTTTAAAAAAATTCACATCAGAACATACTAACTCTGAGTGCCCTTTCAGCATCCTGATGTCATAATCTGATGTTATAACATCAACCTGAGCATCAATAGTTGAATTTCCTTCAAGAGAAATCCACTGATAGCAGTTATCCTTGGTTATGGCACCCTTCATAACGATATGATTATGCTCATCTGAAACCACACACTCATCCTTAGTGTAGTTTACCAGGTACCCTTCATCACACAACTGGCTTATGCTGATCAAATTTGCACTTAAGCCACTGACAAACATAACATTGTCAAGTTCAGGTCTACCATCACCTTGGACTTTCCCAACTCCTGCAACAATACCTTTTCCTCCATTGCCAAACAAGACCTCATGAGAGGGGCAAGGTCTAAGATCATCAATCATGGATCTACATCCAGACATGTGCTTGGAACACCCACTGTCAAAATACCATGTATCTTCTTTAAACTCCTTGTCAGCCATGTGAGCCAATAAGCACTTCACCTTCTCCTTAGGTACCCATTGTTTAACAATTTTGGGTCTGCGCTCTCTCCATCTGTTTTGAGGCTGAGGGTATCCATGCAGCTTGTAACAAGAGTACTGCATATGTCCAAATCTTCCACAAAAATAACATCTCACCCTTTCATCTCTGAATCTTCTGCCATGATGAGATTGCCTATGCTGCCATCCATGATGTGGTCTCCTCCTACCATAACAGCCCTGCCATCTATTCTGTTGATATCTTCTCCCATAAAACGGCTGAGAATGCTTTTTCCCTGATTGTCTCCCATGATGGTGTGGCTTTCTTCTTCCATATATATAAGGAACAACATTGGTGTATCCATACCCATAACCATACCAGTTGTCCTGATGTTGAGACATCTGATGAGACATGTGCTGTTTGATCTGAGCAGCTTGCATGCTCTCATGGTATTGTGGGGGCATATACTGACTAGCTCTTTGTGGCTGATTTCTCTTCTGATAAGGACCAGTCTTCTTCTCAATCCTCTTAGGTTGTGAAACATCAGCTTTCTTAGGAGTAGGATCCTGCACCTTTGGCTGATGTTGAGACAATTGTTGAGACATCTCCACTTTAGTTCCTGATGTGCTTGCTTCAGTAGATACTTTTCCCTCAACCACAAATCCTAATCCAGTCCTGTCTCCAGCTATCCTTTCCGTCTGAAGAATCTTGTCAAGAGTGTCTGTACCACTGTTCAGCATCCTAACAGACTTGGTCATTTGATCAAGATGAGCTCTTACTAGCACCACTTCATTTTCCAGATCAGCTTTTTCATTCTCAAGCTGAGCAATCTGTTTCTTGTGACACTTGTTCTCTTGACAAATCTCAGCACTTTTCAAACACAGCTCCTGATAAGTAGATGCTAACTCCTCATAGGTTACTTCCCCATCACTAGAATCATCATCAGATTCAACAATTCCTGTCAAAGCTGTAACATGCTTTGCTGACTCGCCTTCACTTTCACTATCAGAGTCAGACCAGGAAACTGTCATGCCATTTTCTGCTTTTTCAAGAAGGTGGGACATTCTTTCTTGACATGTCCATACCCTTCACACTCAAAGCACTGCACTCCTTTATCTTGGGCAGTTTTCTCTTCATCCTTCTTGCTGGTTTCAGAAGTCATGTTCTTGACATTAGGCCTGGTGTTATTCATTCTCTTGAATACTTTGGTGAACTGTCTTCCCAACATCACTATGGCCTGAGATAGTTCCTCCTACGATTCAGAACTCTTTCCTTTTTCCTCTGCCTCATTTGACACCAAGGCTATACTCTTTGGTTTCTTTTCCGGCTCTTCCTCATTCAACCCCAGCTCAAATGTTTGAAGAGACCCAATGAGCTCATCTACCCTCATCTTGCTGATGTCTTGTGATTCTTCGATGGCAGTAACCTTCATCTTATACTTCTTAGGTAGGGACCTAAGGATCTTCCTCACAAGCTTTTCATCTGACATCTTCTCTCCAAGGGCACTAGATGCATTGGCCAGCTCAAGAACACTCATGTGGAAGTCATGAATAGTTTCATCTTCCTTCATCTTCAGGCTTTCAAACTTTGATGTTAAAATCTGAAGTCTTGACATCTTGACTCTAGATGTTCCTTCATGAGTAGCCTGCAAGATATCCCATGCTTCCTTAGCAACTTCACAGGTATTGATTAACCTGAAGATGTTCTTATCCACTCCATTGAAGATAGCATTCAGAGCTTTGGAATTTCCAAGGGCAAGCTCATCTTCCTCCTTGGTCCACTCTTCTTCAGGCTTTGGCTTAGAGGTGCCTTCTTTATCTTTGCCAGAATCATCCTTCTCCCACATAACAGGAGCTTTCCATTCTTTAATAACAGTCTTCCAAGCCCTACTGTCCAAGGATTTTAAGAAGGTGGTCATCCTTGGCTTCCAATAGTCATAATTGGATCCATCCAAAATAGGGGGTTTGTTGACGAATCCTCCAACTTCTTTGTCCATCTTTACACCAGAAAGTAACTTCCCTAGATCTCACCCAGAGACAGACAGGATGCCTGCTCTGATACCAATTGAAATTCTGGTATCAGACGTGTGATGTTAAGGTGTGATGTCACAACAACACACTCTGCACAATGGACATCAATAACAGTAAAATAACACCAAGAATTGTTGACCCGGTTCGGTTACAACCAACCTACTCTGGGGGCTACCAAGCCAGGGATGGAATTCACTACTTGTAGATATAATTTACAGACTCAACGACCCGTTGACAATCTCCTAAACTTATACTCTACTAATGACTTCCTACCTAAGAAACCACTTAGGTATGAGAACACCACTCAATCCCTTACAAACACTCAAAGAACCCACTTTGAGCACCCTTGATCTTACTTCACAGTTTCGATCAATTCAAACAACTCTCTTTGCTTCACAGCTTTAGAGAGGACAGAAACTTAACACCTATTCAAACCCTAGAATAGTGTAAATACAAGCACTTTAAACAAACTCTAGACACTAAGCCTTCTGCTCTTGATCTTCTGAATGTTTTCTGTATTTTTTCCTTTGGTCTTGTGCGCTTTATATAGCTTCTGAATTGGGCTTGGACTTGTCACAATATTTGATCAGATTTGTTAATTAAAACTGAATCTTCAAAACAGATTTTATCCCCAAAATCTTATTAAATCTTCAACCTTTTAATTCTCCAACAGATCTGCAATCAAATCTCCCATGTAACAGAAAATATCTATCCCAAGATATTCTCATCCAATGAGTTAACCACTCTCCACAATTCCAGCTAATACGCATATCCTAATAACAACTCCTGCTGTTATTAATTCTGCAGGTCTGATGTTACAACATCACTTGTGTGCCATCAGACATCCAACTTCAGCATTTAACAACTTAACACAAGACTTCAATGTTACAACATCAGCACCTTGACATCAACATTGAATAAACTTTGTTTTACCAAAATTCCAGCCAATCCAGGAACTATCACATAGACATTACCTCCGAAGCTTTTTGTTCTCGATGGACCAAAGAGATCCATGTGCAACAATTGTAGTGGCCTAGTTGTGGACACCACATTCTTGGATGTGAAAGTCGATTTGGTTTGCTTTCCTTTTTGGCAAGCGCCACACAACCCATCTTTGATGAATTTGATCTTCGGCAATCCAATGACTAAGTCATGCTTGATCAACTTATTCAAGTGCTCCATATGAATATGAGCAAACCTCTTATGCCATAACCATGATTCATTGTTGTTTTCCAAGAGACACCTAACATTCAAAGACAAGTTATCTAAGGAAATTAAAAATATGTTATTAACTCTTTTACCTTTTAGCATAACTTCATGAGTAACTTTGTTTTCAATCAAACATTCATCTTTAGTGACGTTGACTTTGAAACCTCGGTCACATAATTGGCTAATGCTAAGGAGACTATGCTTTAGACCTTCCACATATAGGACATCTTCTATAGTTGTTGAAGGCGGTGAACCAATGATGCCTACGCCAAGGATTCTTCCTTTGTTGTTGTCACCATAAGTAACATATCCTTTGGCCTTAAGCGTTAGATGTGAAAATTTTCTTAGGTCACCCGTCATGTGCCTCGAACATCCACTATCAAGATACCATTGATTTGAAGAGGTCTTCAAGCATACCTACAAAAAAGAGTTACGTTTTATTAGGTACCCAAATAGCCTTGGGCCCTTCAAAGTTAGTTCCTTTCTTGACCCATACATAATGGCCTTGAGCAACACTAAAGTTTCTAATATAACATGCATTAGGAGTATGACCCTTAATACCACAATAGAAACAAGTAGGCTCAAAGTTGCTTTTATATCTAGGGGGATAAGATTTATTCTTACTATAAGACTTCTTCTTATTATTTCTTTTCCTTTTATTATATTGTTGAACCATTTTAGGTTTGTCACTTTTCTCTAAAGGAATTTGTTCTTTAGCTTTTACAAAAATGGTCTTGTTAGAAGTTTGTTTAGAGAATCTTGAGTAACCTAGACAACTTTTATCATTTGAGTATCTTTGACTACTAAGAACATGTTCCAATCCAATTTGTCCTTTCTCATATCTTTCTAGGACTCTTTTCATTTGAATTATTTGAAAAGCAAGTGATTCACATTTAGTGCATGCAAAATTCGTGATTAGTTCTTCTTTTTCATCTTTGAACTTATTTTCCATTTTCTCAATATTTTCTTCCAAGATTGATATTTGTTTCTTTTGAGATGAGATGGTTTTATATAGAATTTTGCATTCACTTAAAAGTTCATCAATTGCTCCTTGAGCATCATTATCATAAATTGAAAAGTTACTACTAACCTCATCGTCTTCATCGTCGGAATGATGTGATGCCATCAATGCTAAATTTGCGCTTTGATCACTATCGGAATCCGATGAAGAACTTATTTCGTTGTCATCCCAAGCAATGTAGGCTTTCTTTTTGTAATCCTTCTTTCCTTTGTTGTCACGATTCTTTGCGAGTTTGGGACATTCCGGTTTGATGTGGCCTTGCTTTCCACATTCATAGCATATAATATCTCCATTGGATGTTGATGCTTCTTTTTCTTTGTTCTTTGAGAACTTCTTTCTTCTTGTGTAACTAGAGTTTCCAATATTATTTTTTGCACCAAAGTATTTTCCTAGTCTTTTTACAAGAAGCATAAAGTTTTCGTCCTCTTCGGGATTGTCTTCTTTATTCACCACTTTGGATTCAACTTTTAAGGCAATGCTCTTGGATTTCTTTTCTTGGTTCTCACGTTTCTCCAATAGTCCAAGTTCCGTCTCATATTCTTGAAGCTTTCCGAATAGAGTAGCGGATGTCATCGTTGATAAACTTTTCTTCTCGAAAATCGCCGTCACTTTGGGTTGCCACTCTCTTGTTAAAGACCTAAGCACTTTAAGATTAAGTTCATCATTTGTTAGTGTCTTACCAAGTCCATTCAAGTGATTTGTCAAATGCACGAGTCTTTTCTGCAAGTCGAGGATTGATTCTCCTGGTTGCATTCTGAATAACTCGTACTCTTAACTTAAAGTATTTAATCTGGATCTTTTGACTTCGGCGGTTCCTTCGTGAGTTTCTACAAGAGTGTCCCATATTTGTTTGGCCGTTGTACATGTTGAGACGCGGAAGAATTCATCCATTCCAAGTGCACTTTGTAAAATATTTATTGCCTTTTTGTCATAGAGGACCTTTTTCTTATCATCATCATCCCATGATGCTTGTGGCTTTACCGAGCCTACATGGTTGACAACCGTTGTAGGAATAAAAGGACCATTTTGAACAGCCTCCCATATATCACTTCCTCGTGCTTCTAGATGTGCCTTCATACGGATTTTCCAGAAGTCGAAGTATTGGCCAGAAAACAAAGGAGGCTTATTGCTACTACCACCGTCTTTGTATACAAGATCATTGTTTGCGGAAGCCATCTGAATCGAATAGGAACAGGTTACCTATCACCTGCTCTGATGCCAATTGTAAGTTGTAAATGCGCCTAAGAGGGGGGGGTGAATTAGGTTCTTAAAAATTTCTTCGATCTTTTTACCGGTTCTTGGTTATTTTTCCGTTAGATAATAAGTGCTTGAAAGTAAAGTGCGGAAAGGAAAAATGACACAAGAGAATTATAGTGGTTCCCCTCACAGCCCGAGAGTACTCCACTCCTCCTTCAACACGAAAGAGAGTTCACTATAGTTTAGAATTATTGTACAGCCTAATCACACTAAAGGTGATGCTTACTATCTAACCTATAGGTAAATAAGTGTATGAAGAACAATCCTCTTCAAAACACTCACTTATTTCTAACAATCCTGGACAACAAGGTAATACAACTCCACAATCTTTTTTTAACAATCCTAAAATAAGATGTGTCTTTAAATAAATCTGAATTTTTAGTAAGTAGTTGAAACTTTGATTCTTCAGTATATCAATCCAAAGATTGATCTTCTCCTTTTTGTAACAATCACTCTTAATGAGATTATATAAGTGTTCGACTCAATAATAATGAAACTAATGCAATGAGTATGAAAGTTTAAGTGCAGAAGTTTCACTTAGAAAAGTTTGAAGAACACTTTGATAAAAATGGAAGAATATTTAAGTGATTGAATGTTTGAAAATTATATCAAAAGGAGGTGTCTTTAAATCTGAAAAAAAACATGTATTTATATTGATGAAAGCAACCATTCAAAAGTCATGGCAACGGTTAGAAAAATTCTGAATTTAATAAGACAAATGATGTAAGAGATGCCATGAAAAGATATAATGAAAAGGTGCATTCAAAAAAAACATTTTTCAATTTTAAATAAAAAACACTGTTTCAGTACGTTGTAAATTGTGGCGGTTGTTTGGTCTGTTACGTCGTTTCAAAACCCCACAATTTACCAAATAATTTTGAAATTTAAAATTTAAAATACTGGTTCAGAACGGTGTGAATTATGGCGGTTTCTGGTGCTGTTACGACAGTTAAAAACGCCATAATTTACCAAAAACTGAATGTTTAAATAAATTAAATAATTAAAAAATTTGTCTAAGTATTTGAGCCAATTTTATACAACATCTATTGATTTACCCAAGTCAATAGATTATATTTGAAAGTGATTTAATATGGTTCAAAAATGAAAACTAATTTTTCCAATTAAAGAAATATTTTGAGAACTATTTTATCAATATATATTGTATGCTTGAGACACTTTTGAACACTTGTATGCAACCATATTGATAAGTGAGAGTTATACCTTGATTATACTTGAGAATTCTTCAAGACTTGTAAAAATTAAAAACTTTGTGCTAGCTTCAATGTCTTGATCCATTCTTTTTGAGCAAGCATAACATCTTGAATGAATAATGTTGTCTTCATCAAAACCATTGAGAAGCTTGCCTTCACAGTTTTTTGAGGCTGGAACTGTCTCCGGTATTCCTCACTTCTTCGCGGCGCCTCTACCCTGTCGAACATGGATTTTGGAACATGAGGTTTTCTTTCTTCCTGCGCCTTCTTCTTCTCAGCTTCATATCTATCAGCGGATTTCTCATCAAAGACCGCGTTGCATCTTAGGCACAAAACAACCTTTGACCCGCTTACTCTGAACTTTTCCTGGAACTCGTCCAGTCCTTCACCTGCTTGCGGGTATACTCCAGCTAAGCCCTCTTTCTCAGTGTTCTCAACCATCATGCATTCCACCGCGTCAGCTACTTCAACCATCATGCAGTCGAAAGGCTCAGAGTATAGCGCTTCCTCAACCTTCAAAGGGTTAGTGTCGACCCGCATCTTTGGCCTCTTGCCAAACTGTAGCATGCCTTCCTTCATAGCCTTTTGCACCAAATCCCTTAAATGAACACATTGAGAAGTTTTATGACCAAGAAAATTATGAAACTTACAAAATCCCCTTTTTTTTCTTTTGCTTTAGTGGGGGATCTTTTAAATCTTGGGGAACAATTATTTGCCCATCTTTAACTAAAACATCAAATATTTCATCGCATTTAGTTACATCGAACATGTAAGTCTTTGCAATGAATTTATCTGTTTTTTCAATTTCGACGGGGTTTTTCCCATTTGATGGTTTTAAACATTTACACGTGTATGGGGAACCTGGCTTGAGTTCGGCCACATGGACCTCACTTTCGTCGAAGGGATCCTTGTCATCAGACGAAATTTCGATGGTGGCCACATAGGAAACTTTTTCCTTTTTGTGATATTCCCGGTCTTGGTTTTTTCGATCCGTCAAACCCTGTCATCTAGTTAAGCCATATCTCTAAGATATTGTGTATCTTGCTTTTTCCTAACCGAATAGTCGAGCCCGCCTGCGGCTATTTCGACCAGTTCGTGTTCAGGCACTTGAGTGAAGCATCTAGCTTTCAGAAGCCTGAACCTGTTAAGGTACTGGTCGATCAACTCTACAGGCCTCCATTTCACACTAGCCAAATCTTTCAGAGTTGATTTTCAGTTGCCCCATGTAAAATTGCTCGTGGAACAACCTTTCCAAATGTGCCCATGTATGGATGGACTGTGGTGGCAACGTGGTGAACCACGTGAATGCATTCTTAGTTAGGGAGCTTGGGAAATACTTCATTTTTAAATCTTCATTATTAGCTATGTCACCAGCCTCTGTCTAGTACCTAGCCATGTGTTCAACCGTGGATTCCTCAGTATCCCCAGCGAACTTAGTGAATTTTGGTACTTTCCATCCCCTTGGTAGTTCCGCCTGCAAGACGAAATCAGGTAATGGGGAAGAATAATTTGGCCTTCTTAGGCCAGGGTTTGCACCGTTTTGAACCATGATGCGTTCCACAATGGCCTCTAAGTTTTGTTCTCCGGCCATTGCGTTATGTCGAACCTATCTAACGACATAGTCCGGGTCTTCGTTTCTGTTAACCACTACCACGGGTGGACGGTGATCTAGCCTAGGTATCTCTTCGACCTCGGGAGGCTCTTGGTCTACCATTTCATCGAACCTCTACTTTTGTCGGAGGGGTGTCTCCTGCTGAGGCGGGGGTGGTGGTCGGACCTGTGCCCTCGGGGTACCTAAAAAATCTCCAATCCTAGTCATCTGAGTTACCAATTATTGGTAACTCTATGTCGATTCTTGGATTAAAGGTCTCAGTATGGTTCCCATTTGTTGTGTTAGCATGTGAACCATCTTATGGTTAATTTCATTCATATGTTGTCTCATCACAGCGATGGAACTTGATGTGAAAGTTGGGATTGACTGAGTAGACAATCCTAACCCTAAAGGTCGACTGAACTGATTGGTTAAAGGCCCTAACCCTTGGTGAGGCTGGAATGCTGATGACAACCCTCCCCGAAAGTCAAAATGTTGTTGCGCATGCCAGTAATAAATTCGGGGTGGCATGCCATAAGTCCGTGGAATGGGCATTGTAACGCTGGGTGTATGGGGCCCAGACGTTCCTGTCGATGTCGTCCTCGGATTTTCCGACCGAGGTGTCGACAAGATAGGACTACTCGACGCAGTCGTAACTGCAGTTGTCGAGATATCACTAACGCTGGTCACTTGTGACACAACTGGGTTACCCCCTAGGGGTTGTTCATTACTTAGACGTGGCGTTACCATCTTACCACTCCGTAATAGAATAAACCGCACTTAACACAAACGGGTCCCACTGGGCAATGCCAATTTGTTCGCTCTGGATTTCGGGCGAACAACCTCTAGCCTCATAACGCAGGTTTACTTGCGGGATCGGCTATAGAATCCCATACTCTCTTGTTTAGATGGTTGTATTTTGTGATTAGTTGTCGAGTAGCAGAGTTTGAGGTGAGGAGAGAAATAGAATAGAATTGGGGGTCGAAGAGGTTTGAATGAGTTGGAGATGGGAAGAGCAATATTAAATGCAGGATTTTGTAAATGAAAAGCAAGTAAAAGACAAGTTCAAATGTAAATGGCTTGATAAGATAAATTGCATTAAACGGAAATGGGACGCAAGTAATACATTTTGTGGGAGTGTATCGCGATGAAAATTGGATACCATAGTTATTTGTTAACTAGGATCGCATTTTTAATGTCACCACCGGTCTTTGATTTTATCCAAGGGAAGGGAGAAAAACCGAATTCCAACAATGCAATGCAAATGCACTAAGATTCTAAGTTCGGGGGCTGGTTATACCTAGGGAAGGTGTTAGCATCCTAGATATCTGTAGTACTATACAGGAACCTCTTGTTTATTATGTTATTTGTTATTGGTTTGCTAAGGGTTTAAGGGTAGGTGATTTATTATTTTTATTCCTAAGTGTGCTCGACAAGATATCACATCTTGTGCCTAAATATCCTGTCAGGAGGGAATCAGAGCACTTGTAGTTCCTTATTAAGGATACTAAAATTGTTTTAAAGGTTTAGGAGAGAAGATGAGTCATCATCTTAAGAAAACCACCACAGTTTTAAAAATGTTTGTATTTTGTGGGGTATGGGATTGTATGTCCCTTCTTTGAGATGATTAACATCTAATTCTCTTGTATGGAGAATTAGGTGGGCTAAAGTTTGATTTAAAAAATCAAAATTAAGGGGGGACTAACGTAGGAAGTCTATCCTAGAGTTGTCTAATTGACTTATCTTAAGGTGTCGATTATGATGCAAATGATGTGCACCATGCACAATAATTTGATTATCATGCATGGGATTTTCCCTTGGATATTAACGCGGTTAATTATTGTTATTTAGGCGAGGGTGCTAGCAAAGTGATGCTAGACTTGTGTCTTGTGATCGGTCGAATGCGATGCCTAAAGGCAATCGACTTATATGGGTAGAAAATGGGCTCGACGTTGGATCGAGGATTTTTTTATTGTTTTTTGAAAGGTTTAGAGAACAATAACATGTATTCATTAAGTAACAGTAAAGCATAATAAGGCAAAACAACAAACAAGGACATATAAGTGTACACTCAAGCGTCCAATGGGGAATGATTATTTAGAAGGTTTGAAATTAAAAGGAGGACTAAGGGAAATATGTACTTAAAGGTTAGTATTAACTTAGAGGTTTTACTAAAAGTGATTTGATTTAGTATTTTGACGAAATTAACAGTTATTATTAGTAGTTATTAAGAAAAAGTATTATTAAGGACTTATTATCTAAGAAAATATATATATTTTTGTGAAAGAGGTTTACTAGTTAATTTTTAATTACTATAAAAGGCTATTAAAAGCCTTTTTTTTAAGGAAAATTTTAAGTTAGCGTTTAATAGATAAAAAAGAAAATTACTACAAAATTTACTAATTAAAAGAAGTTTATAAGAGTTAACTTAATCAAATTAACTTAATTAAAATGTTGAATGTTTCTTATTAAAATTAAAGATTTTATTTAACCTTTTTTTTTTAAAACAAAACTTGATTTTAACGTTAAAAAAAAGGAAAAGAAAAAAAAGAAAAGCTAAAAGAACAGATGGAGAGATCCGGTGCGCACGGGAAGGAAGGTCTACCATAGACCCACAAACCTCAATCGTTCGATGCGTACGCATGTGATCTGACGGATCAAAAACAAAGGTGCATGTGTGTGTGGTGTACATGATCATAAGGCAACAAAAACAAGGAAAGGGAAACGTACTCCCTCCTCTCTCGTCTCTCACTCTCGTTATTCTTTCTCTCTGAAAATGAAATTAGGTTTAAAGAAAACCCTAGCCGCCGCCGTTCTCCCCTCATCTCTCCCGATCTCTCCTCTCACTCGATCACACAAAATCAAACAACTAAAACCCCACCCCACATGACCCGTTACCCCGATTTTCACTATTTCATGGTGACTACATTTTACATAGCAGATAGCGGAAAAAAGAAAAAAGTAAAGGAAAGGGAGACGATGGCAACGCCGGCGGTGGATGACTCCGTGAATCTCCATTCAGGGACGAATTCTTTCACTCCTTACCTCTTTGTATTATTTGATTTGCCTTCGTGTTGCTCTTTCTTTGCTAGTCGCGTATCTCTCTGAGATGATGACGAACGGGGACGATTTCTGAATCTCTCCGCTTTTTGGTTTGGGAATGAAACTAATGACTTTCTATTGTTGCGTTTCCTGGTGACTTTCGGTGATTTTTTTTTCTTTTTCGTGATGCTCCTCTAGGGTTGGTGTGTTTTTGTTCTTTTTTTTTTCGTCCCCCTTTCTGATGAGAATCGGTCCCTTTTTATAGGCCAATGATGGGTGTGTTTTGGGAATCTCTTTACTGCTGTATTGAAGATATGATTTCAAATGTTTCAAGCTTTTGATTTTGTCTAATGTCTAATTTGGAAGGGAATAACTTGTTGCCTGATCTGTTTTGGAAACTTTTGAAAGCCTTGAAGGTTGCTTTGAAAACGTGATATCAAACTTTGATAATTTTGAATCTTGTCCAATTTCGGTTTTGGGAAGTTTTGCTAGCGGTACCTATTTACGATATAGCCCATAACTTTCAATTTGAAAATGATGAAAAAGATTTCTGATTCATAATATTTGAGACCTATTACAACCGTTGAAATCGTTGTTTGGAAGATTGTTTTGGAAAGTATTCAAACTTGTTTGATTTTATTTGGGACATGTTTTCTTGATGATGATTCCCTACGATTTGTAATGCTGATACGTTTTTTCTCTGATAACCGAATTGCTCATTTCCTTCTCTTTGCAGAGCAACTACCAAAGTTTCTCCACGAGCTAGCTTCGGCTTGATTCTTTGAAACATCACGCTTCATCATCACTCGATTCTCCGACACTAGAATTAGAAGGTATGATGGTTGAAGGACTAGGTTTTGCATATGATATTAGAATGCAACATGACCTTTGCAAACTTGTAAGAAAATGAGGTTTGGATGCTTTGTGAATCTTGATTATTTGAATTGATATTTTTACGCTTTTAAACTTGTTTGATTGTATTCTTGACGACGGTGGCTAATTGGAATGTAGGAATATAATTGCGATAATTAAGTCGGCACAACTTTGGCATGGTTTGGTTAACGCAGTAACGGAAAATGATGAGGACCAGGGTGCAATGACCTCGTCATTTGGATCTCATGTGAATTTAAAGCCAGGTGAGTTCACAACTATCATCTTATACTTCACATGCCTGTATGTTGCAATCTTTCAAGTTGTTGTATTACGGATGATCCGATATCTTTCTCTTGGTGTAAGGTTTGGAGCATCCTTCTTATTTTTGCTTAGAAGTTGCGCAATGTTTTTAATCATCTCCACAGTTGTCTTCTTGATACAAGGCCAATGAAGGATTAGGTTAGCATCTCTGTCAGGTGAATAGCTTCTAGGTTCCAATTTCGTCTCCAATCCGCATACTAATTTTTGTTTCCATCACTCTTATGGGCAGGGTATTTGTTTTGAGCGACGTTTACGACTTGATGGACATCGTGAATCACGTACTATAAATAGGGCACGAAAGAAGAGGTAAACTTGAGTTGATTGTGTCATGTACTCTCACTGTTGGATTTTAATCTGAATACCTCTTACAACTTAATTTATTCGTTGCTTCTTTTTGACTTGCATCGTGATTCCTATGTCCATGGTTGCTTACTGTAGGTGCAATTTCAGATGGCATATTGTTCATGATTGGTAAGTTTGATGCAGGTTTGAACTTGAATTGGTGTGTAAGCTCATGATTCCATGATTTGTGAAGGTTTCTCCAATCAGTATTGATGTTGTTAACAACTTGGTCATAGCGCGAGGTATTCATAATGGGAGGAGCTCACAAATATTCGCTGACTTTGAATGTTGAAACATGCAGGATATTGAAATTCTTGAATTTGTAATCATGATTTAGTTTGTAGTGAATCTTTATGTATTTTGGACTTACTTTGGAAATACCTCAATTTGTCTTGTGGATATTTTGATTGTTTGGATTCCCTGTGCTTGATGAAGTTATCAAATTGACTGCATTACTGACTGTCTTCAATTTTAATGCAGGGTTTCTCTAAGTTAAGAAAATAAGGTGCTACAATGAGGTTTCAGGAGCAACAACACTTCTTGGAAGAAAGCCAACTCTTGTAATGGCTTCGTTCTTGTCTAGAGGAAATAATAAGATTCAGTCATCAATACTCAAGGTAAACATGGGCTAGTTATTGACTTTTTGTAACACATCTTATATTTGTTGTTCTCTTTTCGATGCGGTGCTTTTGAACAAATGATCCTAACCTCATGAGTTATATCCTTGCAGCAACCCACGAGATGACATGAGCAATCCAATTCAGGATGCGTTTAGCAAAATAGCTCCATTCGCTAGTGACTCCTGACCCTGCAATAGATTCTGAACCAGGTATATCCAATGCATCATTTTGTGAAAAAAACATGGCAGCTACATTTTTACAACCTCCTCTTGCTTATGCTGACTTATTAAATTCTTTATTTTCGTGGCGGTTCTATGGAGCTTGGAGAGGTTGGAATGCGATTATGGAAATTCTGATGATCAGGTTCAAATTTAGATTTAGAACACCAATTTGTAATTTCTTCCATGTGTAGGTAACAAAGTGAACATTGAAAGGGAATTTGAATGCCGGTTTTATTAGAATGTGATTTAACAACAAAGCTTATGAATTTGTAGATTGATCATGCTCTTTTTTTAGGAACTCGGGTTTACGGCAATGAGCAACCTTGGGAAGCCTATAGAGTGATGTCATTGGGTCCACATTGATATTTAGTTGTACAAATTGGTGACGGAGGCTTCGAATAATAAACACTTTCAGGTGTATGTTTCCTTATAATTTTGGGTAAATTGCTGTATGATAGGAATCCAACTCTTAGAAAACCTTTGAATGGTGTTCCGATATGTGGTGTGATAGCACGGCTATGGACTAATCTTCATGCTGAACATTTCGAGTCAGAGAGCCCCAGCAGCATACAAGAGCACACTGCCTGAAATGCAACTTTTCCACGAGAATATAAAATGTAATCTCTTGAAATAGTGCAATTGTGCTATCTTTGATTATTGTAATGTAATGAACCTTCACACTTAAACTTTGGATGCTTGTAAAGAACATGTGAACGTAAAATGCGAATCTTGTAAAGAACCACCTTACACTTTGTGACCTTGAAAATAAAAATAATGAAACTAGTTCTTCTTTGATCCAAACAATTTCTTTTGAATTTATAACTTGAACGTTTGAGTGGTGGATGGGTCATGATCATGTTATTAAGCCAACAGTCTTGCAATCTTGAATTTGAACTTTGTAAGAACAACTAATCAATTGGAACATAAGTCTTGGACTCCACTTTGATAACTTCTAGTATAAACTTGATTCAAGACTTTTATCCAAACTCAACAAAATTGAACTTGATCTTGTAAACTTGTGACGAGTCAAAGGTCTTGCATTTGCATCTGGGTTTCAAACTTCTAATTCCTTCCTAAAGTGAATTTTCCTTGATGGACCATTACTCAAGAACAAAGATCAAACACACCTCTTCAATTTGAGGAGCTTACAAAGAGGGAGAACGTCTCATAATACATCTTTGCCACATAACCAGTGGTCAGTCTTTAAGGGTCATCTGTAATATTAGTGGGTACAAAGGCCAATGTGTCTGTGGGAGGAAAACTGAGGAGTCTTGAGGGAGAAAAGGCTTGGTAGTGGTTTAGGGATAAAAAAGGGTGAAGGTACAATCTCTCAGGACCAGAGAACCTCCACAAACACACACACAACACATCCTTCAGGACCTGAATCCTCTGCAGTAACATATGTCCTTAAAAGAAACAAAACAACCAAAGCTAGATGAAGCGGTTAGTTATGCATGAACGATGACCTAATATGTTATGCAAAAAACAAAGCGGGGATCTTAGGGTCAAAATTTAGGGTGTGACAGATGCCCCTATTTAAGTTTCTCCTATTCTGAGATATGGAGATTGAAATCTTCGTCTCGACGAGATAGGAGAGACTTAAATACAAACTTGCACAAAATTTTGGCCCTAAGATTCCGCCAAATGCACATGATATGGTATGAAAATGATATGCAAGGAAAGCAAGACAAAGATTCTATGAGGAATAATGTCACAGAGGATAACCGGCTGAAACACTGAAACATAGCTGAAGAAAGGGAGACCCAACGAGGAACGACCTAGCAAAACAAGACTCCACGGGGAAAGATCTAACTCCACTGGAGAAGAGACTTCCAACTTACAATCGCAAGATAGCTTAAACGTTAGGCAAGAAACCTAAAATGAAGGATAATTTACTACCAACAGCTGGTAGCCTAGGCGAAGGTATCCCATTGCAATGAAAGGGTGTATATTACCTACCATCACACACGATAGCCTAAGCAGAGGTAATAAACCGGGGAGGAAAGATCACCTACTACCAAACACGGTAGCCTAAGCATAGGTGTCCGACCCAAAAGAAAGGTGTGTTATCTACTATCAAGCATATGATAGCCTATGCGAGATAAACACAACAGGAAAGATGACCTGCTACCACCACGGTAGCCTAAGCGAGGCATCTGACCAAAATACAGACGTATTACCTACTATCACCCGATAGCCTAAGCAGAGGTAATAGACTAGAAAAGAAGGATCACTTACTGCCAACTTGTGGCAGCCTGAGCAAAGGCGTCTGACTAAAAAAAGTGTGTTACCTACCATCAAGCATATGATGGCCTAAGCGAGGTAAACACTAGAAGGAAAGATGACCTACTACCACCACGGTAGCCTAAGCGAGGCATCTGACCAAAATACAGACGTATTACCTACTATCCCCACGACAGCCTAAGCAGAGGTAATAGACTGAAGAAGAAGGATCACCTACTGCCATCTCGTGGTAGCCTGAGCAAAGTCGTCTGACCAAAAAAAAGTGTGTTGCCTACTATCAAGCATACGATAGCCTAAGCGAGGTAAACACAGAAGGAAAGATGACCTACTACCACCACGGTAGCCTAAGCGAGGCATCTGGCCAAAATACAGACGTATTACCTACTATCCCCACGATAGCCTAAGCAGAGGTAATAGACTGAAGAAGAAGGATCACCTACTGCCAACTTGTGGCAGCCTGAGCAAAGGCGTCCGACCAAAAAAGGTGTGTTACCTACTATCAAGCATATGATGGCCTAAGCGAGGTAAACACAAGAAGGAAAGATGACCTACTACCACCACGGTAGCCTAAGCGAGGCATCTGACCAAAATACAGACGTATTACCTACTATCCCCACGACAGCCTAAGCAGAGGTAATAGACTGAAGAAGAAGGATCACCTACTGCCATCTCATGGTAGCCTGAGCAAAGACGTCCGACCAAAAAAAAAGTCTGTTGCCTACTATCAAGCATATGATAGCCTAAGCGAGGTAAACACAGAAGGAAAGATGACCTACTACCACCACGGTAGCCTAAGCGAGGCATCTGACCAAAATACAGACGTATTACCTACTATCCCCACGATAGCCTAAGCAGAGGTAATAGACTGTAGAAGAAGGATCACCTACTGCCAACTTGTGGCAGCCTGAGCAAAGGCGTCCAACCAAAAAAGGTGTGTTACCTACTATCAAGCATATGATAGCCTAAGCGAGGTAAACACAAAAGGAAAGATGACCTACTACCACCACGGTAGCCTAAGCGAGGCATCTGAACGAAATACAGACATATTACCTACTATCCCCACGATAGCCTAAGCAGAGGTAATAGACTGAAGAAGAAGGATCACCTACTGCCAACTTGTGGCAGCCTGAGCAAAGGCGTCAGACCCGAAAATGTGTGTTACCTACTATCAAGCATATGATAGCCTAAGCGAGGTAAACACAGAAGGAAAGATGACTTACTACCACCACGGTAGCCTAAGCGAGGCATCTGACCAAAATACAGACGTATTACCTACTATCCCCACGATAGCCTAAGCAGAGGTAATAGACAGAAGAAGAAGGATCACCTACTGCCAATTTGTGGCAGCCTGAGCAAAGGCGTCCGACCAAAAAAGGTGTGTTATCTACTATCAAGCATATGATAGCCTAAGCGAGGTAAACACAAAAGGAAAGATGACCTACTACCACCACGGTAGACTAAGCGAAGCATCTGACCAAAATACAGACATATTACCTACTATCCCGGTGATAGCCTAAGCAGAGGTAATAGACTGGAATAGGCTTCAACGATCAAGATGATGATTGAGCTTCCTTAAATGTTCTGCTTAGGAAGACGAAATACTTTCCCATGCTCCAAGGTTGTACACCACGGGCAAGTCTTGAAATAACTGCTGCGAAGTTGTCTGCCTCGAGTAAAATCTTGAATAGATGTTGTGAGGTTCTCTGCCTCTAACAAAATCTTGAATTTCCCACCCTCTTCAAAGAGATATCATCTGGTGGAAGTAACTTGAATAGTGGATTCACTGGAGATAGCCCTTGTAGAGCGATATTGTTGTAGTTGAAATTTCAGTGGAGTAAATATAATTCTTGCAACGGGAGTTCTCAAATAAAGAGAATGCCTGTAAATTCGTCAATAAGTTTCTCTGACGGATTTCCAGGAAGGTCACATCTGACGGAGGAAAATCTTGATAATATGCTGGGGATAGACAAACTATCTTGAGGAGACTGTCATTCGTCGTAGAAATCTTGATAATCAAACTGCTCAAATAAAGAGCTGCTACTTGTTGTCTGGGTGTAAATCCCTTGAAATGTAGTAATCATTGTTGGAGAAATAATTTATGTCTTCCATAGAGATCTTCAAGCAAACTCTTCTTTGGGAGACAAAGTGCAAAATAAATGCACGTTTAGTTCGGGTTCAACATCTTAGAGATATCCAAAATTGTGATTGTCAGGGACCAAAGTTTAATCCAGGGAATAACTAGAAAGAAACAGTCAAACAAGACTCAATCCATTGAGGACTGAACTCAACAGGTTTATCTTTTTCCATAAATGGAAAAGAAAACTGAAACAACCATCCTCCACAAGGATCGAACTCAGTGGGGACTTAGAAAGGATGCGTTTTTTCTGCCTAGGGCTGACAATTCTACTTGGAGGGAGTAGACAAAACCCAGTCACTTGGGGATAAACATAGCCAAAGTGAAAGAACAAAAAAAGCAACACAAAAAAAGCGAGATGCAAGAAAAATGCGCACATGCCATGAATCTAAATGAATGAATGCCATGTTATACCTATGCTTATGCTGACAAAACAAAACAAGAAGCAAACCAGAGACGAAAATAAGTATCTCGATACGGATACTTGGCCAATCTTTGCAAGGTAGAAGCGTCACTGGGGATGAAAGGAAATCCATATACGGAAACAAGTCCCGCTTCACAACTTCAAACTTTCTCTGGGGAAAAGAGAGCACTCCACTTGGGGATGAACATCATGATTTCACTTGTGATTGTCAAGATGAACCTTGGATTCTGTTGGGAATGCGAAAGATTCACTAGGAACGAATCAAACTCATGATCGAAAAGACTTCATGGGGATAAAATAAATATCCACTGTGAACTGAAGTAGTCTGAATGAAAATTGTAACTGGATAAAATAAATATCCACTTCAATCGGGGAAGCTTGAAGATAGCAATATAGCGGTTGAAGATGTCAGAGATAAAACTTCGAGGGGATGAAATAAACATCCGCCTTCACTGGTGAAGATTGAGATAGTGAGAAAATCCACTGAGGAGTGAAATAAACACTCGCTTCGCTGGGGAAGATTGAAATTCAGGAAATTCATTGAGGATTCTTAGGTTGGAGACTGGAGAAATCTTGCGTCAAATGCGCCATAACTTCTTGAAGTAGAGGTTTATCGGGGAATAGTCGTGACAATTTATAGCAAAGACTTACTAGGGGGTCGTCACATCATTTGGGATAGAAACCCTTTGGACATGGGTGAAGGATGTTACGAGAACAGGGTGGTCCTGTATTAATGAACTGCGTGGTGGTCGCCATTTTGAATATCGATTGTTATGAATGGATGAAAAGTAATCTTCGATTCTAAAACCCCCCAGATCACTTGGTTTATGAGAAAAAGTCGTTCCAAGAGGATTTTACAGAAAAAATGGCGTCCAACTATTCCAATATTTTCAAACTCTTGGAGAGATTCGTCGAATCTTGTCATAACTGGCTCGGATTGACGGTATTTTGAGTCTTCAAAACTTGGAAAGATTTATCAAATCTCGACGTAACTGACCCAGACTGCCGGTGCTCTAAATATTCAAACTTGGAGAGATTTATCCAATCTCGACGTAACTGCCCCAGATTGACGGTGTTCTGGGTCTTCAAACTTGGAGAGATTTATCCAATCTCGACGTAACTGCCCCAGATTGACGATGTTCTGGGTCTTCAAACTTGCCCCTGCTCAGCAAAGTCTTCAGGCAACATGCCCCTGGGTATAGTCATCCTTTTGAAATGATTCGCCATTTACTCATCAGAGTTTCAAATCTTAAAAGATCTAGCTCATCGCTGATGGTCATATGCTAGCTTCTATGATGTCAAGCAATGTTAGTAAGCGGAAAAAAGTTAATTCTGAAATTGCTAATGCAACGTACGTTTATCTTGAAGTTTTTATTTAAAAAATTTTGGTGGTTGAATTACTGATTTTATAATGCCAACGTGAATTTAAGCATAGCTCATAAGAGTCAGGAAACGATATCTCAATGAGCATGCCTTTGAAATAAAACCCTGCTTCAATTAGGTCTTTTAAGGGTTGTATCATGGATAGGTTCACGGTTTAAGAAACAAAGGATATAAGGCTCAAAGTTTATTTGTGCCCACCCAATGTTCATGATATTTTACTCCATTTTGTTAACTGAAAAATTTCCTTGCCCCAGGTTAAGAATGAGGGTTTTTGATTTGGAAGAAGAAAACTCCTACTTCAAAGGTTCAAAAGGGTTAACAAGGGTTTATCTCCTTATATCTCCGGTGTTTATGATTTTTGAAATAATGCCTTATATCACCAGCAGAGTTTTATTCAAAAGCATACAACAAGAGATCTTGCGTTTGATTTCATCATCCTCCATTCAATTCTCTGCCGAGGCATGAGATTGAGCAGCATTGGCATTATAAAATAGAGAAAGCATTTTAAAACGAGTGAAACGAATGGATTTCTTCAAGACAAACATTATTATTGCATTAATTATTCAAAACAAACAAGTTCTTACACGTCAAAACAAATGCATTAACAATCGTAGAAAATTGCATATGAAAATAGCAAATAAGCATAAAATATGACGAGACGTGGCCTTAAAGAAACCTTCCTAGGTATTAATCCACCATGTGCAAGGAGGGGATTGCTTCTTGTTCGAGTGAGAGATGGATCTCAACTTGGGGTTCACACACTTCGAAAGATAAGACTCCCTTCTGAACCATCTCTTTCACTTTCTCCTTCAAAACATGACATTCTTCGATGTCATGGCCGGGTGCCCCTTGATGGAAGGCACAGAAGGCATCAACTTTGAAATAACTCCCATGGGTTATCGGGACGGATAATGGAGTTTCCTTCTCGATCAAATCATACTGTAGGAGGGTAGGGAACAGATCAGCGTAGAGCACAGGGATGTCCCAAAGTTCATTACTTCGTTCAACTGGTCGATTGGTGGAGGAGACAGAAAAACCATCCTGGCGTTGGGACATGACCAACTCTTTGACCAAATCCATCAGGCTCCTCTTAGTAATCTTTAAGTCCGCAACCACGTCGCGAAGTTCTTGCTTTTCATGCTCTTGAATGTCTATCAGATTCTTCATAGTAGTAGAAAAAGTTTCCATGTTGGCCTTTAGAGTGGCAATCTCCGCTCGGAGTGCTTGGTTTTCCTGTTCCAAATGATCCATCCTTTTCTTGCGACTGATTAGAGTATCGTATCGATGATTCAGCTTAACTGAGAAGAGAAACATGGATGAGAACCTGGAATGCAAAAGAAATGCAAATGATGCGTATGATGCAGCAAGATTCATGGAACTCGGCTATTTATAATCATTGTGGAATATCAAGAGACTCGATTTAAAAAACCATTAAAAACGGTTACGATAATCAATATCCGGAATATTAAAACAGATTTATTAATAACGCGTCAGTACGCCTTACAACAGTCATAACGGAAAAGCTAAAGAAAAGCTAATAATGATGGATCTAAGGAGACTCTTCCAACGGTCTTCTTGAATCCTTTGAATTCTTTCTTCCAACTGAGCTTCTTCTAAAACAAGCTTCTCCACAATCAATTTCCAGAGTGTTGACTGATGACTTAGAATGGAATAGGACATCTTAAGCTTTCCGTTTATTGCAAAAAAAAATAGCTCCTTTCTAATAATCCTTCTTTTGTAGTCATATTAGCTTGAATATTAATCGAAGATAGGAAATGAGTTTTTGTCTTAAATTAGTAACTCCATCAGCTGATGGAATTCTTCATGAGTTGACAACAGCTAGTAATCGGAGATGATAACTTCCCAATTTGGTTTTGAATCTTTCTTCATCTGTCAGCAAGGTCTCCAGTCCCCTTAGATCGTCCAGGTTATGACTCTTGTAAAGGTACTTCGACGTTTTTTTTTAGAGTTTTTTTTAGAGTCTATGATATTCTTATGATGTTTATAAACAAGACTAAGTTCCATGAATCTTTATGATATGATGTTAATGAATGCAGGGATGCAAACACACAAAGCACAAAGCACACACAAAAAAGTCCTAGGTTTGAAAGGTCACAGCATGGAGCCAAGGTCTAACCATCCCAATAGGTGTGTACTACGGTTTCAAATGTACCTGCCGAACAGGTTCTACAAATTTCCCAGAGTCTACAACCCATCTTTCGGATATTATTGATTTCCCAAATCACTTGGTAGTCAATAATATTCTCAAGAGAATCTCGTCCGAGTGTAGTATCGCGTAGCGACTATTGCAGAAATAGACTCCCGCATAGTCCCCGCACTACATCCTAATAGGCCAAGTTGGGTTAAAGGTAACTACGGTCCCCAGTCTCGATGGCCTTTAGTTCAAAATAATAGCGTCTTCACGAATAGACTCGTTGGACAAAATTAAATTCGAGAGGGCCTAGACTGAGTGGTGAAGTCTCAATTCAACTTCTTCAGGAATCGACTCCCTCAAAGTATCCTTGAATTCTCAACGTTCCTATCATAATTTTCACTCTAGTCCGGGTGTAGGACTTTGTCTCACCACACAAGTAATAACCCAAGCAAACAATAACAAATACAAATATATAACAAAAAACATAATTAAACAAGTTAGGGGGAACCCTCTTATGAGAATCCTCCCCAGTGAAGTCGCCATTTCTGTCGCGGTGAAAATTGGATACCATAGTTATTTGTTAACTAGGATCTCATTTTTAATGTCACCACCGGTCTTTGATTTTATCCAAGGGAAAGGAGAAAAACTGAATTCCCACAATGCAATGCAAATGCACTAAGATTCTAAGTTCGGGGGTTGGTTATACCTAGGGAAGGTGTTAGCATCCTAGATATCTGTAGTACTCTACAAGAACCTCTTGTTTATTATGTTGTTTGTTATTGGTTTGCTAAGGGTTTAAGGGTAGGTGATTTATTATTTTTATTCCTAAGTGTGCTCGACAAGATATCGCATCTTGTGCCAACATATCCTGTCAGGAGGGAATCAGAGCACTTGTAGTTTCTTATTAAGGATACTAAAATTGTTTTAAAGGTTTAGGAGAGAAGATGAGTCATCATCTTAAGAAAACCACCACAGTTTTAAAAATGTTTGTATTTTGTGGGGTATGGGATTGTATGTCCCTTATTTGATATGATTAACATCTAATTCTCTTGTGTGGAGAATTAGGTGGGCTAAAGTTTGATTTAAAAAATCAAAATTAAGGGGGGACTAACCTTGGAATTAATCTATCCTAGACTTGTCTAATTGACTTATCTTAAGGTGTCGATTATGATGCAAATGATGTGCACCATGCACAATAATTTGATTATCATGCATGAGATTTTCCCTTGGATATTAATGCGATTAATTATTGTTATTTAGGCGAGGGTGCTAGCAAAGTGATGCTAGACTTATGTCTTGTGATCGGTAGGTCGAATGCGATGCCTAAAGGCAATCGACTTATATGGGTAGAAAATGGGCTCGACGTTGGATCGAGGACTTTTTATTGTTTTTTGAAAGGTTTAGAGAACAATAACATGTATTCATTAAGTAACAGTAAAGCATAATAAGGCAAGATAACAAACAAGGACATATAAGCGTACACTCAAGCGTCCAATGGGGAATGATTATTTAGAAGGTTTGAAATTAAAAGGAGGACTAAGGGAAATATGTACTTAAAGGTTAGTATTAACTTAGAGGTTTTACTAAAAGTGACTTGATTTAGTATTTTGACAAAATTAACAGTTATTATTAGTAGTTATTAATAAAAAGTATTATTAAGGACTTATTATCTAAGAAAAAATATATATTTTTGTGAAAGAGGTTTACTAGTTAATTTTTAATTACTATAAAAGGCTATTAAAAGTCTTTTTTTTTTGGGGAAAATTTTAAGTTAGCGTTTAATAGATAAAAAAGAAAATTACTACAAAATTTACTAATTAAAAGAAGTTTATAAGAATTAACTTAATCAAATTAACTTAATTAAAAAGTTGAATGTTTCCTATTAAAATTAAAGATTTTATTTAACCTTTTTTTAAAAAAACAAAACTTGATTTTAACGTTAAAAAAAAGGAAAAGAAAAAAAAAAGAAAAGCTAAAAGAACAGATGGAGAGATCCGGTGCGCACGGGAGAGAAGGTATACCATAGACCCTCAAACCTCAACCGTTCGATGCGTATGCATGTGATCTGACGGATCAAAAACAAAGGTGCATGTGTGTGTGGTGTACATGATCATAAGGCAACAAAAACAAGGAAACGGAAACGTACTCCCTCCTCTCTCGTCTCTCACTCTCGTTATTCTTTCTCTCTGAAAATGAAATTAGGTTTAAAGAAAACCCTATCTGCCGCCGTTCTCCCCTCATCTCTCCCGATCTCTCGTCTCACTCGATCACACAAAATCGAACAAATAAAACCCCACCCCACACGACCCGTTACCCCGATTTTCACTATTTCATGGTGATTACATTTTACATAGCAGATAGCGGAAAAAAGAAAAAGGTAAAGGAAAGGGAGACGATGGCGACGCCGGCGGTGGATGACTCCGTGAATCTCCGTTCAGGGACGAATTCTTTCACTCCTTACCTCTTTGTATTATTTGATTTGCCTTCGTGTTTCTCTTTCTTTGCCAGTCACGTATCTCTCTGAGATGATGACGAACGGGGACAATTTCTGAATCTCTCTGCTTTTTGGTTTGGGAATGAAACTAATGACTTTCTGTTGTTGCGTTTGTGGGTGACTTTCAATGATTTTTTTTCTTTTTCATGATGCTCCTCTAGGGTTTGGTGTGTTTTTGTTCTTTTTTTTTTCGTCCCCCTTTCTGATGAGAATCGGTCCCTTTTTATAGGCCAATGATGGGTGCATTTTGGGAATCTCTTTACTGCTGTATTGAAGACATGATTTCAAATGTTTCAAGCTTTTGATTTTGTCTGATGTCTAATTTGGAAGGGAATAACTTGTTTCCTGATCTGCTTTTGGAAACTTTTGAAAGCCTTGAAGGCTGCTTTGAAAACGTGATTTCAAACTTTGATAATTTTGAATCTTGTCCAATTTCGGATTTGGGAAGTTTTGCTGGCGGTACCTATTTACGATATTGCCCATAACTTTCAATTTGAAAATGATGAAAAAGATTTCTGATTCATAATATCTGAGGCCTATTACAACCGTTGAAATCGTTGTTTGGAAGACTGTTTTGGAAAGTATTCAAACTTGTTTGATTTTATTTGGGGCAGGTTTTCTTGATGATGATTCCCTACAATTTGTAATGCTGATATGTTTTTTCTCTGATAACCGAATTGCTCATTTCCTTCTCTTTGCAGGGCAACTACCAAAGTTTCTCCACGAGCTAGCTTCGGCTTGATTCTTTGAAACATCACGCTTCATCATCCCTCGATTCTCCGACACTAGAATTAGAAGGTATGATGGTTGAAGGACTAGGTTTTGCATATGATATTAGAATGCAACATGGCCTTTGCAAACTTGTAAGAAAATGAGGTTTGGATGCTTTGTGAATCTTGATTATTTGAATTGATCTTTTTAGGCTTTTAAACTTGTTTGATCGTATTCTTGACGATGGTGGTTATTTGGAATGTAGGAATTTAATTGCGATGATTAAGTCGGCACAGCTTTGGCATGGTTTGGTTAACGCAGTAACGGAAAATAATGAGGACCAGGGTGCAATGACCTCGTCATTTGGATCTCATGTGAATTTAAAGCCAGGTGAGTTCACAACTATCATCTTATACTTCACATGACTGTATGTTGCAATCTTTCAAGTTGTTGTATTACGGATGATCCGATATCTTTCTCTTGGTGTAAGGTTTGGAACATCCTTCTTATTTTTGCTTAGAAGTTGCGCAATGTTTTTAATCATCTCCACAGTTGTCTTCTTGATACAAGGCCAATGAAGGATCAGGTTAGCATCTCTGTCAGGTGAATAGCTTTTAGGTTCGAATTTCGTCTCCAATCCGCATACTAATTTTTGTTTCCATCACTCTTATGGGCAGGGTATTTGTTTTGAGCGACGTTTACGACTTGATGGACATCATGAATCACGTACTATAAATAGGGCACGAAAGAAGAGGTAAACTTGAGTTGATTGTGTCATGTACTCTCACTGTTGGATTTTAAACTGAATACCTCTTACAACTTAATGTATTCGTTGCTTCTTTTTGACTTGCGCCGTGATTCCTATGTCCATGGTTGCTTACTGTAGGTGCAATTTTAGATGGAATATTGTTCATGATTGGTAAGTTTGATGCAGGTTTGAACTTGAATTGGTGTGTAAGCTCATGGTTCCATGATTTGTGAAGGTTTCTCTAATCAGTATTGATGTTGTTAACAACTTGGTCATAGCGCGAGGTATTCGTAATGGGAGGAGCTCTCAAATCTTCGTTGGCTTTGAATGTTGAAACATGCAGGATATTGAAATTCTTGAATTTGTAATCATAATTTAGTTTGTAGTGAATCTTTATGTATTTTGGACTTGCTTTGGAAATACTTCAATTTGTCTTGTGGATATTTCGATTGTTTGGATTCCCTGTACTTGATGAAGTTATCAAATTGACTGCATTACTGACTGTCTTCAATTTTAATGCAGGGTTTCTCTAAGTTAAGAAAAGAAGGTGCTATAATGAGGTTTCAGGAGCAACAACACTCAGTGGAAGAAAGCCAACTCTTGTAATGGCTTCGTTCATGTCTAGAGGAAACAATAAGATTCAGTCATCAATACTCAAGGTAAACATGGGCTAGTTATTGACTTTTTGTAACACATCTTATATTTGTTGTTGTCTTTTCGATGCGGTGCTTTTGAACAAATGATCCTAACCTCACGAGTTATATCCTTGCAGCAGCCCACGAGATGACATGAGCAATCCAATTCAGGATGCGTTTAGCAAAATAAAAACCGGCAACTCCATTTGCTAGTGGCTCCTGACCCTGCAATAGATCCTGAACCATGTATATCCAATGCAGCATTTTGTGAAAAAAAACATGGCAGCTACATTTTTACAACCTCCTCTTGCTTATGCTGACTTATTCAATTCTTTATTTTCGTGGTGGTTCTATGGAGCTTGGAGAGTTGGAATGAGATTATGGAAATTCTGATGATCAGGTTCAAATTTAGATTTAGAACACCAATTTGTAATTTCTTCCATGTGTAGGTAACAAAGTGAACATTGAAAGGGAATTTGAATGTCGGTTTTAGTAGAATGTGATTTAACAACAAAGCTTATGAATTTGTAGATTGATCATGCTCTTTTTTTAGGAACTCGGGTTTACGGCAATGAGCAACCTTGGGAAGCCTATGGAGTGATGTTATTGGGTCCACATTTATATTTAGTTGTACAAATTGGTGACAGAGGCTTTGAATAATAAACACTTTCAGGTGTATGTTTCCTTATAATTTTGGGTAAATTGCGGTATGATGGGAATCCAACTCTTAGAAAACCTTTGAATGGTGTGCGGAAATGTGGTGTGATAGCACGGCTGTGGACTAATCTTCATGCTGAACATTTCGAGCCAGAGAGCCCCAGCAGCATACAAGAGCACACTGCCTGAAATGCAACTTTTCCACGAGAATATAATATGTAATCTCTTGAAATAGTGCAATTGTGCTATCTTTGATTAGTGTAATGTAATTAACCTTCACACTCAAACTTTGGATGCTTGTAAAGAACATGTGAACGTAAAATGTGAATCTTGTAAAGAACCACCTTACACTTTGTGACCTTGAAAATAAAATTAATGAAAACAGGTCTTCTTTGATCCAAACAATTTCTTTTGAATTTATAACTTGAACGTTTGAGTGGTGGATGGGTCATGATCATGTTATTAAGCCAACAGTCTTGCAATCTTGAATTTGAACTTTGTAAGAACAACTAATCAATTGGAACATAAGTCTTGGACTCCACTTTGATAACTTCTAGTATAAACTTGATTCAAGACTTTTATCCAAACTCAACAAAATTGAACTTGATCTTGTAAACTTGTGACGAGTCAAAGGTCTTGCACTTGCATCTGGGTTTCAAACTTCTAATTCCTTCCCAAAGTGAATTTTCCTTGATGGGCCATTACTCAAGAACAAAGATCAAACACACCTCTTCAATTTGAGGAGCTTACAGAGGGGGAGAACGTCTCATAATACATCTTTTCCACACAACTAGTGGTCAGTCTTTAAGGGTCATCTGTAATATCAGTGGGTACAAAGGCCAAAGTGTCTGTGGGAGGAAAACTGAGGAGTCTTGAGGGAGAAAAGGATGGGTAGTGGTTTAGGGATAAAAAAAGGGTGAGGGCACAATCTCGCAGGACCAGAGAACCTCCACAAACACACACACAACACATCCTTCAGGACCTGAATCCTCTGCAGCAACATTTGTCCTTAAAAGAAACAAAACAACCAAAGCTAGATGAAGGGGTTAGTTATGCACGAACGATGACGTAATATGTTATGCAAAAAACAAAGCGGGAATCTTAGGGTCAAAATTTAGGGTGTGATAGAGTGTAACTCGTTTCTCGTAATGCTAGATACTTTGAGTGTTTTCCCTTGCAATGTTACAAATGCGACCCCTAAAACTCACTAAGAGACTTGCTTAAATAGTAACAAAAAATGAACTGTCAACCAATTTTGCTGCTGACACGTGTCACCCACGTCTCTTCAACTGTTCGCACCTTGGCCATATTTGAATTTTGTCGCGCAGACCTTTGGCGTTATCTCTTCCTTTAAATGTCATGTCGAAGATGCTTCGACGGTCTCTCGTCCTGTGGACTTCTCCAATCTCTACATCGATACCCTTCCCTTTTGCTTGTGGTTGGCATCGATCGACTCCATATTTCCCTGATTTCTTTAGCCTATAGTTCTACTCGAAATCTGGTGTCTAACATAGTCATTATCCTCATCATTCAAAATTGTTGAATTCACTTAAGAAAACAAATTTCTTAATTTGATCACAAACCTTACATTGAAAATCATTGTCGTACACATTACCATTATTTATCACGCAAGCCATATCTTCTTTTAACAATAATTTCCATTTAGCTGTATAGTCAGATCGAATCAAGACTTGAATTTGATCACCCTGGATGTATGAAATAAAGCAGTACAACATGTAAATATAAATGCTCGAAGATTTAGGATAATGCGAACAATACAGTGAGTAATATAATGAAATATATCAGACCTTGGCATCCGTTACAACCATCTCCACGTGTTCTATGCCTTTTCTATTAACGACGCTCCATATATAAATAACACGAACAGCCAGACACCATGTTTCTTTAGAATCATCTATATCACCCACAAAATTGAATCTGCGTGACATTGCTCCTGAAGATTAGGAAAAAAAATGAAACCTGTTAGTGAATGGTATTGATTTGGGAAAAAAATCAATTTAGGAAGAATAAAAAAATGTCGAACCTTTACTCTTTTACGTGACTGCAAGGTTGAAAACTGTGGCACTATGGAGGAAAGGCATGTAGGGTTTGGTTTATATTGCCATAAGTTAGAATCCAAAAGGGCAATTGTTGATATGTTAGAATTCAAAATTGCATAAATTGATACGTTGAATCATAACAATACTAAAGATAAATAGTAATTGTAATTTTTGAAAAAACCCAAATATGACAAAATATTTAATATATAGCCTCAAAAAGGAACCCATGAGACAATGGTATAATTGCAGCAGACAAAAGGAATTAATTTGGAATACATTATATATTTCTATTAAATACTTCAAAATATTGGTATAATTAGGGACACAAATTGACGTTTATAACCATGAAATTAGGTCTCTGAAAAAATGTAATAGATTCGGCTATTTATTTTCTTATATTAGTAATAGAAAACATAACAACTTTCATCATATCATATTCATTTTTGCGGTATCTTGGGGCCAAAAATTGGGTCTTCTGTATTTAAGTTCCTTCTATCTCGTCGAGACAAAGATGTCAATCTTTATATCTCCGAATAGAAGAAACTTAAATATGGGCATCTGTCATACCCTAACTTTTATCCCTAAGATCCAATCTCATTTGCAACTTCACAACGCATCAAGATCACAAACTTGGTTCTCGTCTATCCCTCTCATCCTTGGGTTTGGATTTGGAGAGATCACCAAACACCTTTTTATGTATCTTCTTTTGATTTGTGTTTATATGCTTTATATTTCACTAACCACTAAGCAAAATATCCAAAAATATATCTTGTATTTTTTTGTTTCTTAGGGGGTTATATCAAGAACACCAATCATGATTCATCAGCTAGGGTTTTGCTCCCCTCAAAGTCAAAGTGTGGCCCAACATTGGTTCACAAGGGATATCTCATCAAGCCATGTATTCTAATATCAAAATACAAGGTTTCAAGCATCATTCAATCTCATTTTGATCAAAGATATCTCAAGGTTTAGTAGCCTGTCTCAAGAAAAGTCAAAGGTTCATGTGTTTATTTCCATGCCTTCATCAACAAGTTACCTCAAGCTCAATTAAATCAAGGGAAATTCAATGAAACATTATTTTGAGTTCTTATGATCATCCATGTGCTTTGAAATGCAAGAAAAGCCCGAGTGTATAAGTTGATTCAAGGAAGTTTGACCTAAAAAGTCAACATTTCAAGTCAAAGTTCCAAAGATCACAACTCCTTTAATTCTCAACATTTTTGAATACTTATTTTTGCATATGACTCTTCTCAATATCCTCTATAACTTATCTTTACATGAGAAGAGCCAATTATGCTTGGAGGATCATCAAAAGTTTGAAGACATTATAGGTCATTTGTGGACTTAGTGAAATTTTGCCTATTTTAAAGTAACATTTTCTCAACTTTCAAGAATCATAAATTCTTCAATTTTCAACATATGAAGCTCATTATTTTTGTACAATATCATTTGTGACACTCTCTACAAGATTTCTTCAAAGGTCAAAGTCAAATTGTGCTTGGAAAGCCATGGAATTCATTGATACATTATATGTCATTTTCAACCTTTTGGACTTAGAATTTTTCAAGTTTGGTTTGCCAAATTTTTATGCCAAATTCAACATGCCATAACTTTTTGCTCAAGCATCCAAATGAAACATTTCTTGGCACATTGTGATCTTTTCCAAGAAGTTAAAAAATCGCAAAAAGAATGGGATAAAAAAGCCTCTTGTACAAGTTGCCCCATTGTTGCAAACATGGTTACTTGTTACTGACGTTTTGGACCATGATCAGATTTTTATCTTAACCAAAACTCAATTACGAGCCAAATTATCATGTGTTTTCCATCTAAACATGATTAACCAAGTTGCCTGAAGTTAAATGACTCACAAAACACATGGTTTCGCTGAGTTTTGAGCTAATTTAAGTCAAACTTTTTCCATGATGAAGGTGCACACGAATTCAACAAATTCTGGATCATTACACCCCTCTCATCGCATCTCCTATAAATAGATGACCTTACTACCTTCATTTCCAAGCTTTTGAGAGTGTTTGAACTGCAGTAAAGCGGCAAGAAGCAAAAATTTAGTTTTGAAGGATTCCCTCCGAGATTTATATCTTCACCTCAGGGATCAGTGTGAAGAAAATAATATCGTTCAAAGGTCTCTACATTTCTAATCTCGTGGTGAAAATTTTGGTTGAAAGAATTAAAGGTAACATAAATAAAGGCAGAAAATATAAAGACTGAAACTATAAATTAAAGACTGAAAATAAACTGAGCCTTGTTGGGATTAGATCTCATCAATTGATAACACATGCATTCTTCTAACCAGTTAAACACAAGTCAATCTTTCGTCTGAGATCCTCACGTATCACCCACAACCGAGGTTATGTCTAACGCAAAGTCGAGAGAATAACCGTATTGTCTCATTGGTGATGTCTCACACAACTCAACAACACAGAGCATTAAGAACTGATACTCATGCAAATGTTAAACCTAAATCTATGTCTAGA
This sequence comes from Lathyrus tuberosus, assembly GCA_022829125.1. Classification (NCBI taxonomy): domain Eukaryota; kingdom Viridiplantae; phylum Streptophyta; class Magnoliopsida; order Fabales; family Fabaceae; genus Lathyrus; species Lathyrus tuberosus. The sequence goes on from JALAZF010000091.1 coordinate 15,520,504, forward strand.
GTCCAGAACCTAACAGATAATCATCCTAGATCCAGATCTGAAGAGTATATTTCTATAAAGGTTCAAATCAAAGATAAACGGGTAAACAAGGATAACATCCATATCAGATTCATGATTGATTCACATAAAACGCCATGATTAGAATACGTACATACGCTTAACCCTTTTTACATGTACTCAACTAATTTGCCAAATGTATGCGAACAAGTTCTTCATCTCTATTATCACGCATCTTTGCAATACCGTTCGCGTAAAAAACGTTATCATGGTCTTTACCATATTGATCCTAATGATGCTACTCATGCTACTAGTTAACACAATAAAATAAAAGTGATACTAGTGAATATCAACTAACAAGAGTATGTCAAATGTTTGCTCATTGATAGATGAATATCTTAGATCTAAGATTTGAAAAGGTTTTGTCAAGACCCACAAATAAGAAACCCAAGACAATACCAATATTGAATCGAAACTAGTTTACAATACATAAATTAGATGAAATACTTAAGGTATCAAAAGATTACATTCAAACTCAACAAGAAATCGAAGCTCTTACTCAAAGACCAAGCTCTGAGTTACTTTGATTTGTGCTTCTACCTCTTAGGGTTTATTTTTATCTCACTAGAATATGCTTGGAATGTAGAGAGATAAAGTTCTGATCCCTAAAATATATGTTATGAAAAGTTCATTTCTAAAAAGTAAGAAAAAGTACATATATGGTAAAACAAAAATCTGTCTTGTTCGCCTAGCGGACACCTTCTTCGCACAGCGAAGACCACTTTTAGGCACTTGAAGTGCCTCAGGAACAATTAAACCGCCCTTGGAAAATATCTAAGTTCGCAGTGCGAACACTTCTTCGCACAGTGAACTTCTTCGCTCCAGCCTCGCACAACGAACTTATGGCCATTTTCCTACTGCCATCCAAGGTTTCCTCCTTGCTTGGTCCTCGCTGTGAGTTCGCCCAACAAACTTTCTCCTTGACCTTGTTGCTGGTTCACACAACGAACTTGCTGAAACTTCTTGTTTTCTTTGGTTTTCTTGTCCAATCATTTGTGTCTTAATCATTGATGTTTTATGCCTATATCCTGCATAATAATACACACATCAAAGAATCCAAAGGTATTTGCAATATAATTAAAGAATCACACAAAAACAAGAAATAAATCCATTAAAACATGAGAATTAAATTACAAAAGGCCAAGAAAGACAGTTCAATTTAAGTCAAAATTTGTACTCAACAAACTCTCCCCAACTAGATTTTTGATTGTCCTCAAGCAAAATACGCCCCTCATGAAAACCAGAGAGATTTACTCAAACAAGATGATTTGCTCAAGAATAAGATTCTACCAAGAAAGGATTAACGGTTCAAATTCAAACAAGAGAGATTTGCTCAAACATGAGAACGCGCACAAGTAATGTTCACCACTTAATAGAATTGAACAATAATAAAGAAATTAGTTCTTAAACAAATATAATGCAATGTTTCATATAACAACTAAATTCTCATACTTGAATCACTCTAACACTCATTTTCAAAATAAGGATAAAGAAATTAACGTGTTTGCAATCGCATGGCAATTTCACTCACTTGACAAACAATGCAAATAACAATCCAATTCATACATTCATCTAATCAATCAAAAATAAAATCAAGGAAGCAAGAGATCACTAAGGGCTTTTAAGGTTGCAGCTTGGTTAGGTTCACAACAAAGGGACATTTCTAAGGCCATGGAATCAAAGTTGCCAATGCAAAAGAAACATTCACTATACAAGGTATTTACACATCACAACTTCTTTAACTAATTTCTTTTCTCAATTGTAAACCTTCTCAAACTTCCTTTTGCACAATTATTTCATTCTCTATTTTTCTTTTTCAAACAAGCATTCTTTTTCTTTTGTTTTTCACATTCATATTCACAATTTTTCATTGCTTGCTTGAAATTTTTCAAAAAATTTTAGCAACCTACCATTTTTCTTTTCATTCTCCCCAACTTGAATTCAACCAAACCTCAAGTGAATGCTCCTTGCTTTTTATGGCAAGGAAATCAATTTAAACAATGTTCAAAGGTTCAAGAAATTTTTTTAGAATCTCACAAAATGCTATGATGAACTAAACTTTCAAATTATGTACATAAACCAAGTTCATCACTAAAATGAGATCTAAACTGTTTAGGCTCAAAGGGGTTAACGAATTCTCACTACTCACGGGTATGTTACTTTTTGGATACGGTTGTGCTCAATATAAACAAATTCCTTGATCATTTCTAATGCTTCCACAAAATCACAATAATCAAAATATTAAGCATGAATTAAACGAATTAAACAAAGTTATCAATCATCCTAGTATATAGTAAACAATGGAGGTTTCTCACATTTTGTGCCTTTTGGACCTAAGTGAAACAAGAATTCAAACAAGTTGCAACATGAAACAAGAATACACATTTGCACAAAGCACAAAATTCTTAAATCATTCTAACATTCTATAAAGCGGACCTTGCTTGCATTCAACACACTCAAAATCCTACCATATCCAAACTTGGGAGAATCTTCATTGGATATTTTTATACAAATAACAACTAATCTAGAAGAAGTTCTCATCCTTCATCCCTAATAAAAACTTGAGAAAACATGAAAGGAAACAAGTATATACAATATAAACAACTGTACTAAGCTCAAAAATATAGAAACTATTGCAATGTGATTCAATATCTAAACATCAATCTCCAACAACTGTGCCATTTTGTTTGAACTGCAGTAAAGCGGCAAGAAGAAAAAATTTTGTTTTGAACGATTCCCTCCGGGATTTATATCGTCTCTTCAGGGATCGGTGAGAGGGAAAGAATATCATTCAACGGTCTCTACATTTCTAAGCTTGTGGTGAAAATTTTGGTTGAAAGGATTCAAGGTACCAAAAATAAAGTCAGAAAATATAAAGACGGAAAATATAAATTAAAGACTGAAAATAAACTGAGCCTTGTTAGAATTGGATCTCATCAATTGATAACAAATGCATTCTTCTACCAGTTAAACACAAATAAATCATTCTTCTGATATTCTCACGTATCACCCACAACCGAGGTTATGTCTAACGCAAAGTCGATAGAACAACCGTATTGTCTCATTGGTGATGTCTCACGCAACTCAACAACACAGAGCTTTAAGAACTTATACTGATGCAAATGTCAAGCCTAAATATATGTCTAGAGTCTATAACCTAACATATAATCATCCTAGATCCAGATCTAAAGAGTATATTTCTATAAAGGTTCAAATCAAAGATAAACAGGTAAACAAGGATAACATCCATATCAAAATCATAATTGATTCACATAAAACGCCATGATCAGAATACGTACATACGTTTAACCTTTTTTAAATGTATTCAACTAATTTTCCAAATATATGTGAACAACATCTCTATTATCACTCATCCTCACAATACCGTTCGCGTCAAAAACATTATCGTGGTCTTTACCGTATTGATCCTACTCATGTTACTCATTCTACTAATTAACACAATAAATAAAAGTGATACTAGTGAATATCAACTTACAAGACTCTGTCAAAAGTTTGCTCATTGATAGGTGAATATCTTAGATCTAAGATTTGAAAAGGTTTTGTCAAGACCCACAAATAAGAAATCACTGACAACATAAATATCGAATTAAAACTAGTTCACAATACATAAATTAGGTGAAATACATAAGGTATCAAAAGATTACATCCAAACCCAACAAAAATCGAAGCTCTTACTCAAAGATCAAGCTCCTAGTTACTTTGATTTGTGCTTCTATCTCTTAGAGTTTGTGTTTCTCTCTCTAGAATATGGTTGGAATGAAGAGAGATAAAGTTCTGATCCCCAAAATATATGTTATGAAAAGTTCTTTTCTAAAAAGCAAGAAAAAGTACATATATAGTAAAACAAAAATCTGTCTTGTTCGCCTAGCGAACACCTTCTTCACACAGCGAAGACCACTTTTAGGCACTTGAAGTGCCTCAGGAACAGTTAAACCGCCCTTGGAAAATATCTAAGTTTGTAGTGCGAACACTTTTTCGCACAACGAGCTTCTTCGCTCTAGACTCGCACAACGAACTTATGGCCCTTTTCCTATTTCCCTCCAAGGTTTCCTCTTCGTTGGTCCTCGGTGTGAGTTCGCCCAGTGAACTTTCTCTTTGACCTCGCTGCTGGTTCGCACAGCAAACTTGCTGAAACTTCTTCTTTTCTTTGGCCTCCAAGTCCAATCATTTGTGTCTTAATGATGTTTTATGTCTATATCCTGCACAATAACACGCACATCAAAGAATCCAAAGGTATTTGCAATATAATTGAAGAATCACACAAGAACAAGAAATAAATCTATTAAAACATGAGAGTTGAGTTGAAAAATGCCAAGAATGGTTCAATTTAAGTCAAAATTTGCACTTAACAGAGAGCCAGAAAGCCCATGTTCCACCTTCAAATTTTCTGCAAAAAAGTGAGCTATCGTGTTTTCATTTCTAGCCAATTTCATTTCCTTTTCTTAATTCAGTTAGCTCCATCATGTTCCTCTGAAGCTTCTGCATCAATTCCTAAGCTCTAAGAGTCCCTGAATTGCTCCCACCAAATCCATTTTCAGAGCTCCTCAGATCGTTTTTGGACAAGGTAGTTTGAAGCTCCATTTTCAATCAAACAAGTTACCACAATGTAGTCCTTTGCTTTTTGAGTATTTCCTCTAACTTAGCTGGTGTTGATTGTTCATGTTCATCATTTAATTTTTATTTTCGTGTTTTTCATTCCACCATGTTTTCAATAAAATTCTCTCTACTCCCTTCCAATAAATGAAAATGGAGAGTGTGATTGAGTTCGCCTTGATGAGACGGTTGCAATGATGGTGGTATCATGCTCTCATGTTACCATTTAGTAATCTCTGGTGACTGGTTCACAGGAGAAGATGACCAGAGAGGGGGAAGATGACCTGCAGAGGTGAGACACGCTGGCTAAATGAAATGTTTTCATTGGTCCATTTTGAATTAGATCCTGTGTGTTATTTCTGCTAATTTCCAACATGTTCCCTTATATGAAGGCCATCAGATCTACCATATCAGTTAATTAGGCTAGATCTGACGCGTCTTGTTTTTTTCTCTTTTATTTTATTATTCGATTTTCATTTTAAATTGCATTTTCTTTGAAAATTCATAGTAATTTCGTTTTTAATCCAAAAAATCTCAAAATAATTTCTAAAATTTTATTTTCTTTTTTGCTTTCTGATTTTATATTTTTCATATTTTATTTTTATCATTTTCTATTTGTCATAAATTTTCTCATTTTTGAAGTATTTTACATAGTTTAAAAATATTTTTATGCATCAAAAAATTTTCAAACATTTTATATAACATTCTTGTCTTGTTTCTAACTTACTTGAATTTTCTTGATCATTTGTGATTTGATTTGATGCATCATTTGTATTTTCATCTTTATTTTCATTTTAAAATTAATTTTAAAAATCATTTTAGTGCATATTAATTCATATTATTGCATTTTATTCTTATTTGACTTTTGTTGATTTATGTTGGCCTTGGATATTGGTTGATTTGGTCACAAATATCAGCAAACTCAATGGATCTTGGGTGTTGATGGGGTGAAAACCTTAATCCACCAAAATGGATGATTGATTTTGATGATAACTTGATCATCAATTGGATCCAATTTGGTTTTGCCTTTGTCTTTGATCCTCTCTTCTTCATCCGTTTCTTTTTTCTTTTTCACATTTCTTTGGATGAATTGGGAGGATGTGTAGGCCATCTTGTTTATTAGATCTTAAATGGTGTTTGATGAACTTTCATTATTTCAAATATACCATTTGATTGATCATTTGATCAATTGAGGTACTTTGGAGTGATGCATAAGTTTGTCCAAAGTACTATGAAAGGTTGATTGATGTAATGGATCCATCTTTCTTTGACTTAGGTATTGATCAACCTTGTTTTGACTTGTGCTACATGTTTTAGGAGTATGATCTTTATATCATGTCTCTAACATGTATGATACATAAATTGTTATTGACCGGCCTCCCATAGTATGATCTTTCTTTGTAGATTGTGTTTTAATTGCTTAACATAGCGCTAAATTTGTGCCTAATTGAAAAGTGATCATATTGGTCCAATTTTAGATATGAGTCATCTTTAGTTTAGATGTAAATCTCATATCTTCATAATGTGTAGATTCTTTTCCACCTAAGAGAGCTAGTGGCATACTTGTTGATTTTATCCAAGTTGGATCCCTTCTCAAAGGATGATGCAAAGTTCTCACACTTGTTGGGTTGATTAGTTGAGTAATCTACTTTAAATGACAAAATGTCTTTATTAATACTAACCCTAACTTTAATTGGGCAAACATTTATTTTTATGTCATTTACTTTTATGCACATTTATCTTTAAGTCATTTATCTTCTTGCACTTTATATTGCTTTATTATTGTCATTATCATATCATATTATCATCTTGTTTATGTTTATGCCTTTTTTCTCTTTGTCCACATGGACTTTCTTTTTCTTTTAAGACATTAACAAAGGCTTAAACACGAAAATAACTCTTAATGTTCCTTGGACTATTTGGTGACTATCCTTTGCTCATGGATGATGGACTTAGAATTAGGTTCCTTGCCCTATGCTTTAGAGTTATATCTTGAGACCTTGGATTTTATTTGGTATTTTGACCTTGAGATACCTCTTGAAGACTTGGCTTAGAGATTTGGCTTTCATCCGATACTTGGTTTTCTTTGTTTATCTTATTGTTTATCTTGTTGCTTGAGTCCAAAGGATGAGAGTTTTGCCTTGTTTATGTCAAAGGCTTGTATCTTGGTTAGATCTTTCCTTCCTTAGCTTTTATTTCATGCTTTAGGATAGGCTCTTCATCTCGCCCCTTCTTAAATTTTCAAAATCTTCTCTCTTTTTCGAAAATTTCTTCTTTCAAACTAGAACCACTTTCATAATAAACATTGACTTTGTCAAATGCATTTTCAAACTCATTTTCTCAATAAATGCTAATCAATCTTAAGCATACTTAGACCATTTTTCATAAGACATAAAAAACACTTAACTCATCCAAACCATTTTGTGCCTTTGTGCACTTTTTCTTTTAACTTTTTTATAAGGTTTAGACATGAGTCATTTACATAGTTGAGATGTAATTCTCTTATCTCCATAGTTATGGTTAAGTGTTCATTCTTTTCCACTTGAGAGAGCTAGTGGCATACTTAATGATTTTAATCCAAGTTGGAGCCCTTCTCAATAGTGATGCAAAAGTCTATTTTCATACACTTATGGGTGACTTGTTGAGTATTCTCCTTAAAATGACAACTTGTCTTCCCATTTAAAATCAATCAAAAAAAATCCCTTTTGTTATTTTTATCAAGAACTACGAGGTTTTGATCCTCCATTGCACTTTGTAGGTACGTAGGCACGAGGTTCAGGATGTTTTGTCAAACACAAAAATTATTATAAAAAATACTTCTCTTCTCACCTCCACCATCTTTTGCAAACAACACTTTTTAAGCCAAACACTAGATTTTCAAAGAGATTCCTATCGAGTAATACAGACGTTTTGGCAAGAATAATAACAAGCTCCAAAGTTCAATTTCTTGAGGAGTATTAATAGCATTAGCAGTAATATCATGAAAGATTTGGCAAGAACATTCATTCTTTTATTGTAGTTGTCCAATACTGAGGACATTATTTCACAAGTCAGGTAGGTAGTATACATCAGTAATCATGTATGTCCTTCTACCAATGCATAACTTCATATTCCATTTCTTAATAATATATACATTTTTGAGTTGTCTCCTAATTTGAAAGTTTCCCTAAAGCTTCCATCAAACTCAAAGAACTAAACTTTAACTCCAACCATATGATTGTTATAACCAAGGTCAAGATACCATATTTCCTCCTTAACACAACTTCATAATTCACTTTTGACCTATATAACCATCTCTTCTTCATAATTAAATTTTGCATAACTGGCATCTTCTTCCCAGTTAGGACATTCACTTTAATAGTGGCCTAGCTTATGGAACTTGTAGCACTCTACAAATTTTATATTTTGCCTAATTGTGATCGATGCACAAAATCAACTAGTAAATAAGAAAATGCTCTGGATGGATATGAATAACTTTGCTAGTTCTACATAAGGGCCATGGATGATTAAAATAAATTTGATATTTTCAATCTCTACCACTAATTTATTTAATTATGGTTCTTCTCAAACTTAGGCTAAATGAAGTTACAAAGGAGATTTAGTGTGTATTTGTTGAAAAACATCAAACTCACATAAAGTAGTTAGGTAATTTTTTTTCTAAATGCACATAAGTGAACTTTGAGTATGCTATGGAGTTTTGAATTTTTATTTTTAGTTTTTAATAAGAAAAGAAGGAAAATGCCTCACCATTTCCTTCTTCACAAGTGTGTTTAGACCCTTGATGCTCAGGTGCGCATAAAAGATACACCATAACTAAGATTCCATTTGCTTAGTTGTTTGAAAGCACATTGGCATAATATTTGGTACTAGAATTACATACATCCTATTCTGAGACATTTGGGCAGTTAAGATCAAAACTTTCTTTTCATAATATATTTGGCAAGAATCATGCTTAAACACAATCCTTAGATTCTTCTATTGTAGTTTTCCAATGTTAAGGAGATTATTTCTCAAGCTAGGTAAGTACTATACATCAGTAATCACACGTGTCCTTCTACCCATGCACAGCTTCATATCCCCTTATCCCATAACATACATTTTTGAGTTTTCTCCAACTTTGAAAGTTTCCCTAAAGCTTGCATCAAACTCACAAAACCAAGCTTTAACTCCAACCATATAATTGTTGCAGCCAAAGTCAAGAAACCAGCTTCCTCTTTATCACAACTTTTTGATTCTCTTTTGACCATCATAATCATCTCTTCTTCATCATTAAACTCGACATAGTTGGCATTTCCTTCCCAGTTAGGAAATTTACTTTGATAGTGCCTAGCTTATGGAACTTGTAGCATTCTACAAATTTTCAATTTTGTCTACCTCTTCCACGCCCTCTAACTAAGAATCTTCCTATCCCTCTCCTAACACCTCTTCCTTCATTGGAAACTTTTAGTGCTTGTTTTCAATTAAATCCCTTTGACCCATCATTATTTTCTCATGTACAAGCAAGCTACTTTTCATGTCATCAATGGAAATAGTTGTCATATCATTGGTTTCTTCAATAGAGCACACCACATAGCTAAATCTGTCTGACACCGACCACAGGATCGTCTCCACAACCAACACTTGCTCCATTTTTCCATGTGGAGTCATTCGATTGGAAATGGCAAGTGTTCTTGTAAAGTACTCATTAAAATGTTTTATATTCTCTCCCATGGAAAGAACCTAAAACCTCGTCGTAAAAACTGCATGTGTTCTTCTGACCTTTGAAGATCCATGGTACTTGAGGCGCATAACATCCCAAATAACATCCCAAATGTCCTTGGTTGTGT